>JAACJL010000016.1:1326501-1989752 GCA_013053245.1 Agrocybe pediades | reverse complement strand
CGCCTCGTAAAAGATAATCGCCTGTAATTGTGTAAGATGATATCATAATTCTTTTGTATATAATTCATCATACCTTGTCGTCCAAGTACACTTTGAGGGCCGCCTTCAACTTACTATTGGGAGGCGCATCGTATAATTTAGCCAATTCCCAAAAGACGCTTAGATCTATAGGCTGGCATTGAACGGTCTATGAGTGCGGTCTCTTTAGGAAACGGTTGAGATTTACCTCATATCGCAGGATTCGGTCGTATAACTGTGTATCTCGGAAGATATGTTCCTGCATATGAGATATCCACGCATCACCAAAGACCACCGCCCTCTTCTTTCGAGGGGTCTTATTTTGGCGCTTCGTCTGCGGAGTTTTCTTAGGACTTTTTGAGAGTGGTGAAAGGTCCAGAGCAGAAACTTCCTCAACAAGAGAAGAGAGAGATGCAGAACGAGATCGCCGTCTCCTGACTGTAGATGGAGTCTGAATTACTGCGGCCGGCACAGCGTCAGAAGCACCCGCCAGTGTAATAGCAGGTAGCTTAGTATTCGGGAAACCTGGTATCAGTACCGAGGAGGATGAAGAAGTAGAATAGGAATCGCTGTTGTTCAACGAAAGACTAGAAATCTGATGTGATGTCGCCTCACGGACACTAAAAATTGCAGTCGAATACATGGGACAGATGTGTATTAGCCAAGTGGTAACTAAAGCATGGCAAGCATCAAGTAACGCACAGTCGACTCTGATCACCTTCCGTGCTCACAATGGAAGGCCCGGCGTCCCTTGTCTCGCATGACTCATAACCATAATAAAATAACGAGCTCGGTGATGATGGCTGCCTCGATGACAGGGAACTCTGACCGAAAGGCTGGGTACTTGCAAAGAATGTCTGCCCTTCATCGAGAGGGCTATCTTGGTTGAAGCCTTCGACGTTGGGTGGATGAAGCGTTGATGAATTGAGAATGCTTTGCGCTCGGGCTAGTATAGCTTCTCGAGTGGAGGAAACCCCAGCGAGTGTAATCTTAGGACGTTGCCGTTTGCTTTTCTTCTTCGGGACCGCATCTCCCAGGACATGTTCCAAGAACGTGTTCGGTTTGACAGCGCCGGTATATTCTGGTGACTTTTCCGTTTGTTTCCCTTTCTCGTCTTTCTTTGGCTCACTTTGATAATTGGTGACTTGTTGTTTGACCAAAAGTCGAAGAGTTTCTTCCTGCAGACCTCGCTTCTTGGCACAGGTACGAATATGGGACATCTTCAGCGTTGGACTCTTCCTTGTGGTCCAACCTTTGTCACAGGACACACAACGGGTGATCTTGTTCAAATCCGAATCCGAAAATTCTAGGGGCGGCCGTGATGATGGAGCAGGACGAGGTTTATGAGCACCATCTTGGGTTGAGGTGCCAGTAAGTGCCGTGCTTGCCACATAGGATGTTGTTCGCTTGGTATTGGCACCAGGAAAAGCAAATCGGGAGAGATTCAGAGTGCCAGAGGTACTAGCTACTGGAGCATTGGTATGAACCGGAGGACTGGAGGGCTCGAGCGACCGTCGACCGTCTTTTTGTGACCATTCGTCTATGAAAGCATTGTGCTAAATTCATAGGATAGCGTAGAATGCGTGCCGTACCTGATATAATCTCTACGTCTGAGTCGTCCACTGGGTTGGCAATTTTCCGCACAGGAATGTCTTCTGAAGAGGAGTCTAAAGTCCACCGTCAGCACGCTACGCTGTTAGGTGCGGAACTCAGGCAAGAATGCGGAAGCGTACCGCTCGATATCTCAATTATACTACTGTCAATGGTTAAAGGCCGACTATTTCTCTCTTTATGCGACGAGAGCGGGAGAGATCGATGCGGAGGTGCAACTGTTCGTTGGCGTTGTCGGATTTCCGCTCGTTCTGGCTCTGAATCTTCGACGATTTCAATGTCAGCCCCGTGAGATGCGAGATTTGTAGACGAGACATAAGCCATGGTTGCCAATGAGTGTACGATGTTACGAGAGATGTTTAAATGGATGTCGCGTGGAAGTACAGAAAGCCTCTGCCACGGAAATAACATAAGAAGGCACAAGCCTTGAAGCTTGAAGCTTGTTCAAGTTGAAGTACAGCGCCTTGACAATTACAATTATGGTCACAGTCACATCACCATAACGCGACGCGTTATTTGTAAATATTGTGGCAAAATACTAATGAAAGATCGGCTGGTTGTCTTTATGACTTATCTCTTACGCCCATCACCCATCTGAATTGTAATTCCTTCGTCATAATCTTATAATTATCGAGCGCATCTCCCTCGCGCTGATATCTCAATTGGGTACAACGACTGTTCTTAAAACCGATCTAATCTCTAGACTTCTCTTTCAATCGTCAAAACAGATTTGACCCTGCGTTCTTCTGCTCTTGGTCCATGGATATACGCTCTAGACCGCGAGCAATGGGAGTTGTGGTGGACTCAGTGTCCCCCGAAGAGTTGTACGAGGTTATAGTGGGAGCCTCTTCTCAAGATTTCGCCCGAATGCAAGCTTCCACTCAACGCCTTAAGCAAATGTTGGAAATGTTCGGGGCGTACGATGCTCTTCAAGACATTGCATCCCGAAAAGAAATACCCGTGGAGATCAGACAGCAAGCGATGATTCAGTTCAAAAACGTGGTCACTAATCATTGGAGATCACGAAAGTACGTTTTGAGAATGAGGATCTCGCTTCACTCGTCTGACGAAGTGCAGGTTACTTTCGGATGAACACCGGGCACGAATTCGAGAAAGATCCTTGTTGTTTGTGGATGAAGAAGTGGAAAGTGTCAGTCCTTGATTACCTTTCTGATCAGGCTACCATTCACCCATCCTCCCTAGATTGCAGAGTGCAACGAACTTGTTGTAGTCAAATTGGCGCGCACGGATTTCCCTAACCAGTGGTAAGCCAACCCTTGCCTTGTGTAGCCGTTCTAAGCGATCATTTTGATATACAATTCAGGCCCAACCTTATACCTGATCTAATAAGAATTATTGACGATAATCTTAAGAAACGATACGTTTCCATGGTTGATGACCCAAGGGACACACTTAGATTGCAACGAAGTTTGGAACTTTTGAACGGTATTCTCAAGGAATTCGCGAGCATCAAAATGCCTAGTGGGCTCAAGGTGATGGCTCAGGTGAGATCGAATTACTGAAACTGTCAGGCACAAAGGCTGAATATTTTTCAGATCGTGGAACAGCTGCAAGATTTGCTGTACGGGTATTACTCGACCATGTCCAGCAACTTCTCTCTAGTCATTTTAACGCCGCAAACCATCAACTCTCAAACGGTATACGATAACATTCTTCTTGCCCATTTGGTTTACAAATGTCTGGTGAAAATGTCTACATGGCTTTGGAACAAGTTTGCGAAATTATCTCCGGAAGAGTTAAGGCGGAGTATGGCCTGGGTACTTACGATTAATCTTTGATTTCGGTGGAATCTGTGTTGACATGCTTCCTAGGTCGAAAAATTGTTCAATGCATCGACTTCTCAACTCAAAGCATTGACCGAAATTCGAAAGGGCATCATGCTCTCTCTTCTGCAGAATGAATCTGTAGCAGATCCCCAATCACAGAAAACGCTTTCTGTTTTAACCAGACATGTAAAGACCTTTGGGAAGTTTTTCCGGCGGCTGCAACAACTTGCTCCTGATCGTTTCGTGCAATTTTCGGCTTCCGGAGATCTAATTCTGTTCTATTGGGCGCAAGTTGTAGATTCGACAAATTATCCCGCACATTTCGTAGCTGGTCTGTGATTTTTTTTCGTGCGTTCGTGGCAGTTTCTAAGTATGGCCTATCAGACTCGGATGATTCTCTATTCCCGGTCAGGTTCTTGGTCCAAGCTATGGTTTTATTCAAAGAGAGCCTTTCTCAGTTCACTCCTGTTCGAAGGAGCGGCGTCCCAAATGCAAATGGTAAGTTCATGCGTCCGTTGTTCAATGTTCCAATATAACCTGCTTTTAGTATTGTCAAAGGATTTCGTCGAAAATGCCGTCCGGTTACTCGTTACACGATTTATGCCTCTGAATGCAGCAGATCTACAAAGTTGGGTAGAAGATCCGGAAGAATGGGTACAGCTCGAAGACAAAGAAAATGATCAATGGGAATTTGAAATCAGGGTGTGTCCACTATGGCATTAGCACTTTTTCGAGACTAACGGTTTGGTAGGCCTGCGCTGAGAGGGTTCTAATGCAAATATGCAATCAATTTCCTGATTTCGTTGTGCCTCTTTTGGTTTCCTGGTTTGTCGAGATTGCCCGTGAGTCAAGGTCTTCTCCTAGTAATTGGACAAAACTGGAGCGAATGATAGCGAAACCGACTGTTGAGCTCGAAGCAATCGTGCAGAAGGAGGCTCTCTACTGCGCTATTGGCCGCTGCGCGACTCGCCTTAAAACCGCCATGGATTTCGAAACTTATGTAGGCGGCACATTCGCCTCGGAGGTTCGAGAAACCAATCCCAGGTAAAGACATTGCTATGCATCACATAATAACCCGCACTTAACCTCCACAGTTATGCCATAATTAAGAGGCGCATCGCATGGCTCCTTGGTAAATGGGTGGCTGAATGTTGCACCAAGCCCAATGACCCAAAAATATGGGAAATACTGGCCTTCCTCGTACAAGACCATGGCCCTGGAACAGACTCCGTTGTGCGACTAACCTCTGTATCTGCATTGCGTGAATGTGCTGATGTACGGCTTTCATGTTGTTGAGGTTACATGACACTGATTTTCTCTTTACGTTCATCAGGTCGTGGAATTTGACGCAGATAATTTTGCACCATACCTGGCTACAGTTGTTCCGCACTTGATTAAAATTATGGCAGAGGCGGACACACTTGAAAGCAAACGTAAAGTTGACGAAAGTTTAAACATTATCATTGAACAGTCCGGCATGCGGGTCAGTCTCTATCCTTATCGTGGTTCTACATATGTCTCATGGCTTGCTAATCCAGATACTACCATTCATGAACGTGATAACGGAACCCATACCACAACTTTGTGAGTATCCGTAATTATTTTGCAGCACTTTCACGTAATAACGAAGAATGAAAATAGGGATGTCGTCCGAAGACGATTACTTGTTTAAGGCATCCTTACTTGTCACTGTTACCAAAGTGGTTGAGGTAGTATTGACTCTCGACTTCCTAGGATATTTTGCTGATCCTTCTTATTCAGGCTGTTAAAGAAAACTCCAGCACACTAGGACACCTCGTTGTCCCTTTAATTCGGGAAAGTTTAGCCCCCTCAGTGAGTGAACTATGCTTATGGCTGGAGTGTCATTTTATTCAGTCTCCTCTAGGTAATAGTGCAATTAGATACGGATGCACTGAACTTATGGACAAGCGCCCTGCGTAATACCGTCGTAGTGACAAGCGCTGATGGGAGGGATTGCTTGCGAGATCTCGTTCCAGACGCTATCAATCTTCTGGGAAACAATTTCGATGTGACAGGGGTTGTATCAATAATCTTGGAATCATACTTCCTTCTAGATGCTGCCTACATTTTAGAGGTGCGTGCCCATTTCACGCAAGACAGTCACTTGATGGTGATTATCCTGTTGCGTTCAGAAATATGCTACAGATTTGTTTAAGGCTTACCTTAACGCCCTTGCTCACAAAGCGCTTGGTCTCAATGCCAAAGGACTTATTCAATCAATAAGCCTCGTCATACAGCTGGGCCAGTCGACGCTTTGGGGAGAAGCATTGCATACATCAGGACTGTTTCCTCATCTGTTGAAAACGATGATTGCAGGGGAGGTAAGGCTCGAGCGCTCACAGCTTTTATATACTGTTGACAAATTGTATTTGATGTTAGGTTGATGAAGTCCTGCTCACCGAGCATATATACCTTTTCTCCCGGATCATCATGGCAGACCGTCGCATGTTTTTGCAGCTTGTGTCAGCAGCTTCACCTGTGTTAAATCAACCTGAAACTGTACTTTATGATTTCTTGATGGACCAATGGATGGGCAAAGTACGTCGCCATATTCACCGATAACCAACCCTCTATTTATTGAACTTTAGTTCGACCATATGTGCGAACCGAGACATCGGAAGCTAACAGCCATGGGACTCGCAGCGTTTGTGTCAACTGCACGTCCAGAAGTTCTAAACAGAGTCCCGGTAGAGGCGTTCAACATCTTCACGGATGTTTTCGGTGACATCAGAGAAGCTCAGGAACAGGCTGCTACGGCCCCGCAGGAGTAAGCAGTCTTTTCGCAGTTTGCACTAGCCAAGCAACTAATAATAATCGCAGTGAGGAACCTCCTTCTCCTACAAGTTTACGTCGCTTTTGGGACTTGGATAAAGCACCTGAATCCTACTTCCGTAATAGTGAAGGCACTCCAGAATATAAACGTCGAGAAGCCGTGAGTGTATAGAGCCAAGTACTGTACATTTGAATGATGGCTGACGTTTCTAAAGCTCTACCAACGGGACCCTATACGCTCAGTTGCACTGGTCCCGTACGTTGCTGAATGTCTCCGAGAAGCAGAAAATGCATGCGGGTCTGCCAACTTCCAACACATATTGAATCGTACCGATCCAGCTGTACTCAAGCAAATCCAAGATGCTATTGCCCGTGGCGGTTGAGTCTCCTGGCAGCTTTCATTTTTGATCATCGAATATTTCTATCCTCAGATGTACCATTCTCTTGCCGCATTTACTATGGGATCTCTGTTAATATAACACATGCATTACAATTTAGTTATCAGAAAACCCTGATTCACTATAACTCCCCATGGAGCCGGACAGGTCCGTGCCTAAATCTAAATCACTGAATTCATAATCGCTTTCCGTCAAGTCGCTCTCCATGACTTCTACTGTGAATCTATGAGTTTCTTTCACATAATCACCGCACCGCAGACATTCCCATCCTAGATCGTCGTCTGCTTCATCTGCTGTCCGTATCATTCGTTCTGCGATACAATGGTAACAGTATACGTGACCACAGGAGGTTTGGTAGGGGTTGTATATCGGATATGCCGGAGGTTCAGAATTCGTCGAGTCCGATTGTTCCCCAGATTGTAAAGAATTGGCGGCTAGGGTAGTAAAGAGGTTCGTTGGTTCAGAAACGTTCAGGTTGAATTTGGCATTCTCAACGCAAATAGCGCACTGATCCTGGGGTAATGACCAATACTTGCCGCGTTTTGACTGCGTACTGGATCCTTTCTCCGCGACGGCGTTGGGCTTTAGTTTTAAATAATTTCTGATGAATGGGTATGACGAAAGCGTGGCGGGGGTAAGGTACGAGGCTATGCGATAGAACCTCCGTCGGATCGTTCGCGCACTAATCAACGGAAGCAAGAACAAAAGGAATTCCTGGACAAGAAAGTTAATATACGATGTTGGAAGATAGCGTGTTGACGTACCGTGAATGCGTGCCAGACCATCTGCCTGTTCATAAATTCATAGCTGACATCGCGCTTGACCAATCTTCGTGACGGTACAAGGCTCATTCGAAGTAGTCGATCTGCCAATGTCCTATAACTGAGCAAGACTCAGCATATAATTCGCTTGGTTTATAGGGAATTAGGCTTACCGACCGCCCCACAGAAAGGCGATGAAGTTCGCGAGAGACAGTGACCCGTGCAGAGATTCCACATGACCGAGAAGCTCCCATATCTTGCGTCGACGATCTGTAGAAGGCGCATCAGGCCAAGCGCGTGAAAGTGCGTATGTCCTAATGCGACCGTGGATATAGGGAACAATTAAAGTCAAGAAACCATGCAGTAAAAGCATATTGCATGGTAAGCCGGACGCTGCTTTAATCGTCAGGACAGGGATCAATGATATAAGTAACACAACTTACGAGCAAGTTTCCTTGATGATGTAGAGGGAACAACATATCGCAAGTCTTGCAATTTAGCTCCGTAGCTTGCACCAGTATTCCAGATGGACAATTTGTACAATGTCAGTTGAATCAGGAGGTTCAGCTCCGGTTCAAAACGCGCCCTGAAGGATGACTGCTGTCCATAAACACATCTTCCTCATTAGCAGACATATGTCCATACGTTGACTAGCGACAAGGCCTTGTTAATAGGCTCTTGAAGTAATTGCACAAGTTCTTGGTCCAGGAGTTCCGAATCCAATTGACCGACGCGAATGATCCGTGGCCGAGGGGAGTCAGGCGAGGAGGAAAACGAAGATTTTATTTTGGATAGTGTGGGTTGGGCATTGTTCCATGCATGGTCCAGTATAGAGGGTAAGGCGGACATGGTGAGTAAGGAGGAGAGTTCAGGTCGAAAGCGGGGTTAACCATGATATTGCCTCCCCGGCAATCCGGCCTTCAACTTTCGGCTGTTGACTCAAAACACGTGACCCAGTAATTATCGAGTCAAGCCGTCGGTTAACGCGATCGCAAAAGATATCGACTTGAATTTGGTGCTCACTGCTCATTCCATACAAGCTCACCATGGCAGAACAACTTCAGCAACTTATTCTAGATACCCTCAACTCGCAGCATGTTATTGAGGACACAAGGAATCTCGTCCTTCCAGGTCAAGCAGTAGCTGCTTCCACCAGTGAAGATCAAATCACCATCCTCGGAGCGCTTAATTCTCTGTTGAGCCGCGATGTAAGGCAAACTGATACATAAAACGACTTGTTTCTGAAAACAATCTCCCCAGATGATTCAATATGAGACGCACGAAGTCGTGACCCATGCTCCTACGGCAGAAGGTGCTCAGATATTGAAAGAAGGTTCACATGAAGCTCGTGTCTGGTCTGTCCTTCCGCCTAAGGGACATGGAACTCCAATGACTCCAGTTCAACTGAAGAAAGAAATCGGCGATGAGACTGCCAAAGTGGGACAGGGAAGGGCTTTCAAAAATGGGTGGATAGGAAAGGAAGGAGATGGACTAGTGAAAACAGTTGGTCTCAATCAAATATGCAATTCAGAACCAGGTGCTGAGCGTCCTGCAGGTATCAGAAATTAAAGACGTTACACAACTCGACATCCAAGAGGTTGCCAACACCGGCACGCTGAAAGCTGGAGAGAAAGTCCTGGCTGATCTGAGGAAGAGGAAACTCATTGTTCAAAAGTAATCAGTCTATTCCATCCAGCCGCAAGAATTAGGCTGACGCACTCATAGGAAGGGCCAGTGGTTCACTGTCCGGAAAGGACCCCAGTTCAGCACATCAACCGCCAAACCTGAGACTGATCTCACCGTCGATATGCTGACTTCGTAAGCTGGCAAAGTTCCTCGTCGATCTTGCTCAATTAACTTGCAAAATGACAGGGGGTCATGGAAAACTGCATCCTACAAGAAATACAATTTTGAAGCGGAGGGCATCCCCACAGCAGGCGGTGCTCTGCACCCCTTGCTCAAAGTCAGAGAAGAGATTCGGAATATTTTCTTAGAGATGGGGTAAGTGACTAGACCTTTCTTGTGCTTCAATAGAAATCCCTGACAAATGTTAGTTTCGCGGAGATGCCTACTTCTTCTTTCGTCGAGTCAGGTTTCTGGTGCTTCGATGCGCTTTTCGTCCCTCAGCAGCATCCCGCCAGAGATCTTCAAGATACGTTCTATCTTTCAGGTGCGTAATATTGGAGATTTTAGTTCTTGCCCTACTTAACATCCGTTTCTCTTCTAGATCCGAAGGAATCTCTTCCACCAAATCCCGAATACTACAAGCGCGTGTCAACTATCCATGAATTCGGTGGATATGGTTCTGCGGGTTACCGCGCTCCCTGGTCGCCGGAGGAATCCAGCAAACTTCTCCTGCGCACACATACCACTGCATCATCCGCTCACATGCTGTACAAACTCGCCGCCAAATGCCGTGGTGAATCCCTCGAGGACGACAGCAAAGAGTTCACCCATGGAACGAGCACAGCAGAAGCTTCAGGAAAAACCGACGATGGTTTCCGACCAGCGAAGCTGTTCAGCATTGACCGCGTTTTCAGGAACGAGACCATGGACGCCACACATCTTGCCGAGTTCCATCAAGTAGAGGGCGTCGTCGCTGACCGCAACCTGACATTAGCTGATTTAATCGGTTCGTTTGCGGGAAACCCTTTTGTTTCAGATCGTGAATCTCACATTTTATATAACCAGGATTCATGAGAGTTTTCTTCCAAAAGATGGGTATCGAGAAAGTCCGCTTCAAACCTGCTTACAATCCTTACACGGAGGTGATTCACCCTTTTTCCGCCAATGATTGAATGTCATGTTAAGACGGTATTTTAGCCTTCTCTTGAAATCTTTGCCTTCCACCCTATGTTGGACAGATGGGTGGAAGTCGGCAACAGCGGCATGTTCCGTCCTGAGATGTTGGAACCTATGGGCTTCCCCAAGGATGTGCGAGTACACGGATGGGGTCTCAGTCTTGAGAGACCCACTATGATTCGGTACGTTTCTTGAAGTCTGATAAAGAAGGATCGCATCATTGTACTAAACATTTTTATTAGGTACGGCATAAACAACATCCGAACATTGGTGGGCCACAAAACGTCAATAGAAGCCATCGAAAACTCCCCCGCTGTCATGTTCTAGGCCAAGTTCAATTTTTTGTACACATAGAAATTAAAGAGTTTCTTCAGTTTTCGAACGGACAAGTGCATGGTCTTGTGCGACCATTAGAAGGAAAATACAGCAGCATTTTTCCTTGATCCGAAGGTATACACCAGCGCCTGGCTCATGAAGAGTCCTACCGTAATGCCTATCGTCACCGCAATCATGGCACCTCCGATATCGATTCCATTGCCGCTGGCTGTGATACCGCCTGCTTGCGACAAACCAGACTGATCGTTGCGTCACTAAACATTGCTATTACTGGCCACAAGGTTCATTCACTCACAGGCACCAAAAACAAAACACCAGTCACCATGGAAGTGAAAGCGGTTCCGCCCATGCGACGAGAATAAACATTGCCTAGCAAGCCAACTGTAAATGCCCCTATGGCCGACACGACGTCTGACCGGTTGAATATGTAATGGTTGGCGATCTTGTTCGACGCGTAAGAGCAGCAGGAGATAACAACCATAACCGGGAGTTGTTTACTTCTGAAAGGCTGCAAATTGGCAAGAGACGACAGAGTGGAGAACAAGGGGACGATGATAACAGCTGTCCAGATCGGAAATGGTTGCAGGTACCAGGGAAATGATTTTGGCCTATAACATCCGTCCTTAATGTCCCTGTCCAAAGGCAACACGCTTTGCGAAAAGGTCCATGTGCCATTAACAGGGATGCCAGATCCGTCAGTGCCGTTGTCAGAGAGCCATGTACCGCTTAGAAAGACGGTCGAACTCAGGCTAGCCGCAAGTTCGTCAAGTCTATGGCGTGCCGCAGGGTCGAAGAGCAAGTAAAAGTCATTTCCAATCTGTAATCCAAACCCCTGTTGAGATGTCAGGTCAGATTACAGAGGTTCGATGAGTTGATGAGGCTTTTACCAAGAAAAGCGTGTAGATCAACGCATATACCATTTTCACACTTCCACAGACAATGTTTTTGGACGCAAGTTCAAGAGAACTACTGACTGGAATAATTAGTCGTCAGATACCATATCGTTTATCAAGGTCGCAGGAGTTGGGGCGCACGAATTAGGTAGCCAGGCAGGATCCCAATGATGGCCGAAGATGATATGGCAGTGTAGCAAAATATCTGGCTCCGTATGCTGCTCAGGCCCCGAGCTATGAACGATACCCAAATCGATATGGTGATCCTGAAGTCGTCAGCAGAGCAAAGGTCAGGATCACGTCTAATGAACTTACTCAAAGACGTTGGCATACAATGCGCTCTTCTCTGCCACGCGTAGCTGAAGAAAAGCCAGAACAAAAGCGCCCAAACCAGCAATCCACATATCAACAAAGGAGCCGCCGAACGCCAGAGGACAGATCAACGCCGAGAGACAGAAAGCCAATATACAACGGACGAACACAGGATACGGCGGCGGGGCGTTTAACAGCGCTTCCAGCTGCGAAGTCGCCTGCTTTGCGCTGATCTCGTCGTGGACTACATTGCGGTAAATAAGATGCACTTTGTGCAAAGCCCCTAAAGAAAGCCGGCCTCCACATTTCACAAAATGAGTTTCCGAACAGCCAAGATCCTGGTCGCCGTAAGAGCAGATAATAATGCTCGGTAGATGGATGAATTCCGCTTCGACCTCGAGAATCCGTGCAGCAGCAACCAATTGGGATTCTATGCGATGAGAGGGTGCACCAAAAGTCATGAGAGCACGGGCAAGCTTGAGAAGGAATTCATGTCTGTGTTTCATAGCTAAAGATTGAACACCTGTGAGTTACGCGGTCGAAAAGGAAAGAAAGGACACAGACAAGAAACGTTAAACTGGATCCGAATGCGTTGGATGTGCTTTCTGCGAGCTTTATAGTCCATCTGGCGTAGCGTGTTTTTCTCCAAGTCCTCTTGGTCATCTAACTGCTTAGCTGATTTACCAGTAATTCTGGGGTCGTCTGGCTCCAGCAGCTCGGAGCCAATGGAGCACTGAGAGTAGTTTGATTCCCCCCTTCGCGATAGGGCTGTAGAATAACCATATTCGCTCTCTGAGAACCTTGAAGAGTTCCGTCTGCGCATGAACCCTCCATGGTGTGGTACTTCATGGGTCCCAGATCTAGCCATAGAATACCAGTCCATCACATTGGATAAGAGACCACGTCTCTTGTGCACATGCTGTTCGTTATCCCCAGGTTTGAGTTCTTCCGCTCTTTCAGCGTCGAGATCATCCAGAGACCCAGCCCTCTTCCTACTGGCAAGATTTGCTGGAGGCAAGTTGGGCGCGCTAGTTATTGGTGAAGACTGAAGATAGACATTGCTAGGCGGGGGAATGTCATAAGGGTGTCGATACGAGGACAAGGAGTACTTTGCATCGTCGTGTTCGGCTTCATGCGGTGCTAATTCGTCCGGTCTGTCCAAGTTGGGGCGCTCAGGGACGGGAACGAGACTGACGCGACGACTTGGTGGACGGGCGGGCTCATGAGGAGGGGAGGACATTGCAGAACAGAAACAGAGCAAGGTCGTCAATTGTCAGCCGCGCAATTAATTCTTGTCACATGCTAAGGCACTCCATTTAGCAAACAAGTTGCCTAAAACAGCTATGTAGTATTTAACTTCCAAAATCCTCAAACCTAAGTCCCATCTGGCTATCATCCGGAGCACCTTCGATTTCTTTAAAATTCAACCTCCTGTAAAACTTCTTCGCGCCTTCATTCCTTGGATCCAATCCCAGCCACACTCCTTCCAAACCCTGGCACTTCAAGAAAGACACTGCAGTCCCAATTAGTTTCCTCCCCCACCCTTGCTTCTGATAATCCTCCAAAATGTCAATGTGCAGATGCGCAGGGGAAAATGCAATGTTTGCTTCCGGCGCAATGTGCATGTTACGCAGTAGTTGAGCGTAGCGCCTGTCGGCGTCCTTCACAATTGCCGTGTTCTTTTCGAGATCGTATTTCTCTGCCAAGGTTGGCCACCAATGCTCCGCCGCGAAGCGCTCGTATGCACGCGTGTCGGTAGACCCTAAAATATATCCGACGACTTGTTGCTTGTCTTCATCTTCCATGACGAAACCCCATGTTGTGGGCAGCTTGACATATGGTACTGCGTACACCAGCCCGGGAAGTTCTCCGAAATCATGGAATTGTTCAGCAGATCTTCCTGCGTCTGCTGTCAGCAGGCAAATCCGGGAAAGGGCAGCTTCATCGCCCTCGGTGGCACGTCGGATAGTGATTGTCATGGCGAGGGGGACAAGGCGAGGCAAATGGGAGCCAATCGACGCCCATTGCTCATCATTTATAACATCCAGTAGTACCTACCACGTGAACCGTGTCCCGCAGAGGTCGGCAAATCTTCGGATATTCGATACTTTATCTGACCGCCCATAAATATAAGCTTATTCGACTGTCACCCTATTAGTTTAACGTCCAATAGCAATGCTAGTAAAATAACATAAAAATACAAAGTCGAGGTCCACGTAAACCTACTTGAACGACGACGACGATAACATCAAGCCTGTAAAAATATGTGACGCCTCATAGCAGACCGGCTTGGCGTAAATCATTCTGCAACTGACGTTCAGTCGCTAGAGCTCTCAAAAGAGCTCCTGTTCTGGGATGATTGGGGTCGAGAGCCAGTATGCCATTAGGATCTCTCTGTGCTTCTTGTGCACGCCCTTCTTCCGCTTCGACAACCATCCGAGTAGTCTCCCCGGCATCCTCTTCCTCGTTGTTACGACGCGAGGGACCGAAGCCAAAGCCTTGCCTAAGTAACTCTATTCGCGACATACCGCGAAGGCCAAAGGACGACTCTAGCTGAGAGACTATGGGGCCACCGGAAGTAGGTCTCGTCGTCGTTGAATTATCTGCTGCCCGAGAAGCGAGGATACCACGTTCCCAGCGTTTCACGCGCCAGAACCCAAGCAAAGATGTCAAAAGCACGAACCAACCTTATTGATCATGAGCATTCAGAGTGAAAAAAGAATTGATTAAACATTGCAACTCACCAACAGTCATGAGGAAGAATGACAACCATTCAGTAGTAGCATCGCTAACCATGGCAGTAGCCTGTTCCTCCGTCATGTTGCCGATGGGCGTCGACCATGTAACATTGTTTGTGTAAACATGATGTGTCATGCCGCCCATACTTGATCCTGAGCCCGAGTCCGTTTCACCCCAACCACCGTTGACGTCGTTTTCTCTATTATCAATCCTATTGCGCAAAGCAAACCCGTATTGGATTAGGGTCACACCGAGGCCAGCTCTCGAACCAAGACGGGCTGCGTGACTAGTATGCAGCAAGTAGGTGAGTAGGAAGCCGACAAATTGGAAGGATATCGAAACAAGAAGGTTCCAGCAGAATGAGAATAGGGAGCCGGTAGGTAGGGAGTCAATGACCATGTCTCCCATGGAATCTGGAGCAAATGGCGCATGGATAGTAGTTTCCCAGTACGGGGGGACAGCATCTGCTTGCGCAGCAGCATAAGAAGGTGGGGCTTCATTTCTTGTTTCTTCAGGCACCAGGTACGTATCGTCGCCTGCGGGGGTTATCAGTCATGGTCCAACAACTTAATGAAGAGGGGAGAGACGCACCGTCTTGCACTCGTACTGGAGGAGATGGTTTTGCTGTAACATTGGCAAAAACGCCGTCATTGTTCGTCCCTCCTCCAACAGGGCCTGAGGGACGCTGCGGAGCAAGTCCAATCCTCTGTAGAACAGAGTTGGGCACTACCGAGGCTGCTGCACGTTGAAACCACATGCGACGTGGACCATGACTCTGAGAAGCATTGAAATTCGGTATTAGTCCATTTGAGTTGCCATATTCATTGGGAAGAGCGGTAGAGGAAGGAGGTGGTGGTGATCCTGGTGGTGGGTAATCATAATCGACAGACTCGAAATTGTAAGTGCCAGGAGTATGAGGAGGTGGTTGCACAATGGATGGAGAGGTAGGAGTAGGATTCAGAGGGTGCGATTCGGATGTGTTATGCTCGTCTTCATCGTCTGAGTAGTCGAAAGCGGCCTGCATTTCATCTTCCCTATTTCGCTGAGCAGCTTGACGATCCTCAGTGGGATTTGGCAAAGGGGCATAACGGTGGGACATGATCTACAAGAAACGAGGGCCAGTCGCCCCTAGATTAAGAAAAAAAAAAAAGACAAAAGGAGAGATAGAGGGAAACAGAAGGGAGAGCAAGTTGTTGTTGTGAATAAGTCGTAGGTGCAACGGCTACCGGATGGCCTCATTCCCAATCCGGCCGTTGTTTGACAGTGCTTGTCAGTGGCTCACCTGCGTCCATCAGCGAGCCATCATTTCTTCTGGATTCGGACTGTCATGCATGGTAAGCACCGCTACACTGCAATTCGTTCTAGATCCCCTCTTTGCAGTCCATGCATCCACTATTGGACTATCAACTAGGTACGAGTCATTTACTCGCTCTTATCTTTCAGACGCTGAAGCGAGTATATCGTAGTTGCTGTTACTGCTCCCATGGCCTACATCATATCACAGGTCGAATGATCATCTGGTCGTGATATCTATATACGTACGCACATAGACTGCGCAAGGTAAAGGGGAGTCCAAATCACCCATCTGAAAAGTTGGGATGGATGTCCAACACGACTAGGAACATTTGCATTTATATAATGTACAACAGTTTGTCCTCGATTTCTCCTTGACGCATTAAACGCAGATTGCCCTCTCTCTCAATTGAGGCATTTCTCCTTTAGAAATGCGGTCGCGTGCACATCTGCCCACGCAACTGAGGTTAGTCCAAATGAAATACCAGCCAGACGAAAGATCTTACTGACATCAATCATCGATAGCGAAGGTTGGCACGGTTGGCATCCCGGACGAGCTTGTTCAGCCTTTGGCAGCTCTCCATCCTTGCTTCCATCATTTTCTCATACATATCCAATATTTGCTCTCGGGGTGGCAGTTGTTCGGATTTCTGAGCCTGCCCCCTAGAATGCGTAGAAATAACTCGTGTGGGCCGGATGCCTTCAATCCTCAATTTAAACCCCTTTTTGCGTTTATGCCATCGCGTTGTGTGTTGTTGACCGTTCGATGCTTCTGAGTGGTTGCTATTAATTGAATCGTCGAAGCCTTGATCGACCTTTGAAGTAGAAGCTTCTGAGTACGCGCTACCAGCGTCTGTCGTCGTCGGAGGGGAGAACGCATCCTCATATCTGGCGCGGGTATGATATACCCACATCCTTTCTCTCTGATAAAAACCAACTAGAGAGTCAAGGAGATTGATAGTCGATTTAAGAGGCTCCTCAGGCTGCTGGGCAGCAGGCATCCTGATTATTTGAGGAGAGAATGGCGGGGTCGGAATTGAGTGGGTATATGAGGTTGCCATTGGTTGGGGAAGAGAGAGGGTGGGAGACGCCCAATCAGAGCTCTAAGACCAGGGCCAATAGCAGCAGCTGATGTAAGCGCCTGGACCCTCCAGCCAATGACCAGACTCCTGGTTTGATTTAGCACAACTTGGATCTACACCGCTACTTACCACTGTACACCTATGAGGCTCTTCGCTGCAGCTCTCTACTTTACCGCTGCTTCTGCAGCAGATGTCCTGCTCTATCATCGTATATTCCACCCAGACCTCGAGGCTCAACCTTATCTACAGCGTGCCACCGTTTCTCTTTCCACATCTACCCTTGTGCCGTCATCAAGTCTAGCCAAGGATCTGGCCTCATTCGCTGAAACCCTCCAGACGTTGGAATCCAACAAGGTCGAGGCTTTGTATCAAGTAGCTGTTGCCCGTGAGGGAGACACATCTGAAGCATTCTGGGACTACTCGTCAGTCAAAGCCGTGCGTCAGAACGCGTTCCTCCATTACATGAACCTCACGTCCTGTCCAATGTTCTCTAGTGCTACCTAGGCAGGGCAACAGCAGACACCATTCTGTTACATCTACCAAGTGGAGAAGATGAACAGCCGTTCTCAATCGACTACTTCGTATCACCTATACCCCGAGACGGCTCATGCCCTATAAGCAAGTCGACCAAGAAGCCATTGACTCCTTCAAACTCTTTGAAGATCCATGCTGGCAAGGTTGAACATCTCAACTCGACAGTTTTACTCCGAAGACCTTCGACACCCCCTCTGTGCGTAGCAATGGCCATGAAAGTACTCTTTATTTTATATTAATCATTCGTCAACCAGGCCTGAGCTGCGAGCGCCTCCTCCCTTGACCCCAGAAGGCGAAGTTGTTAAGCCCGTACCCGAGAAGACCTTCCTCCAGAAATACTGGATGTATATTGGAGCATTTGTGCTGGTTCTACGTGAGTGTCGAGTAATGGACTCAACGAAATCAGGTACTGACTCCGTGCAGTGGTAAGCAGTGGTCCAGAAGAACCGGAAAAGGGCCCCAGAAGAGCCGGTGGAGAGTAAAATACGCAGGATAAAGTTACTGAATGAGCGCCTCACTGGAGAGACAACTGGATGCCGTGTACGTTCGGTAAAGTGGTGCAGTATACCGACCTGTGATTATGTTTATTTAATACATGGGTTTCGCTAATTCACATCTACTTGGGCTTTAATCCTCGTTAGTCCAAACTTTCTGCATTTGCTTTTTGAAAGGTTCAAGAGTGAATTCAAGAGCAGAGCAAGGGAAACCAATCTCGAATTTCTCCAAGACGGTGGGATGGAGAATTCCAAGAGAGCCGATGTTCAGGTCATGATTGATATGCAACGCTGATTCCACATCTTTCTTGATCGACTCGAGCGCGCCTGTCTTTGCAGGAGGAGCACGGTAGAAAATATTGGCTGCCCGGCCTGGGAAGTACATAGGATCTGCACTATTGTGTCAGCGATCATTTTCTGTTTGACCTCCTTAGAAAACGCACCGCTGGTCTCCTTGATATAATATCCGGTCTTGGCTGCAGAGTCGCTGCTCAGAATCTTTGGGATTTCAAGCATCTTCATGGCTCGGTCCAACATGCCGTGCACAATCTCGAAGCCAGCCGTCTTGTTGCACCAGACAGCGGCCGCGTGTCTTTCGTTTCGCGCTTGACGCTCTCGTGTCGTATCCTTGAAAACGACTTCTGACGTCTCGAAAATCTTGATGGGCAGCGGGTGGGATCTGTTCTCGCGAACTGTCTTCAAGAGACCAGGGATCAGCGTCGTGCGGACCACTTGGAATTCCAGACTCTTGGGATTGGCGATTTTCACAGCCGTGTTCCCGTCGTCTTCGTGATTCAACCATCCAAAGTTCTCTTCGTGTGAGCACTGGGAATCATGCAAGGTTTAAGCGGTAACCCGAAGAGAAACGTCTGCTGCGACTCACGAGGATGAGGGGAAGAACTTCAATCCACCCAGCTAGCGCCCACTCTGTACGGATGACATCGCTGAGCTTACTGATCGCTAAAGGTTGTGCAACGGTGCTCGTCGCAGGGAACTTGTCAGGCAGGTTGTTGAACCCATATGCAATGGCAGCATCCTCCATGATATCGCACTCGTGGAGGATATCCGGCCTTGTTGGTGGGATATGTACCTCAATCTCGTCGGTGTTCGAAGGGCTGATGCGGGTGGTCAAAGCCATGCGGGTTAGGAGAGTGGACACTTCCATTGAGGTCAAGGAAAGTCCTGTGCACGAGTTGACATATGAAGCATGAGCGAGCATGTCTCTACCTGATAAATCAGGCGTGATGCGAGTTTGTCCGTTGGGCAGGATAACCTTTACGGGTTCGATGCTACAGTTAGAGTCGTCAGTATGGACAAAAATGTTTTAATTGACCAGAAGTACTAACGTGAAGGGTTCAGCACAGTATTCAGAGAACATGGTGGCCACAATGTTTACGACGATATCTAACTTGGTTTGGTCGGTCGCAGTAACATCGATGAATACGTTCTTCGTGTCCAGAGTAATTTTGCTGTGGTCGGAGTTGATGATCGGTGGCATGGAAAGCACCTGGTCTTTAGAATCGTAGATGATCGGGTAGACAGGGGAATCACGAATGATGGGGAGGTACTTCGCAAGATGTTTTTCTGACTGCAAATAGATTGGTCGAAAAAGCGTCCGTGCAGTAATAAGCGCCTTGACTCACTTCGAAGACCGTCATCAGTTCCTCTGCCGTGTACTCTTGAGTCTTCCCCAAAGGAGCAAACTTGATATCTTTGGGAGGCTTTGCTTCATATCGGAAAGGAGGGGTAAGTGTGTCCAAGTCATGAGTACCGATAGCGACAAGTTGTCTCCGTCTGCAGATGTTTTGGTGCAGTTTATCTTGCAAGTCGATGAAGGAGGCGTAAGAGCTTGGTGTGAATTTGACGTTGCGCAGTACGGCACATGCGAAGAGTGGTCGGATTTTGGCTGTCTGAAGTCATGCATTAGACGCGTAATGAACAGAGTATATCTTTATTTACCTCTGGATCAATGGTTACTGTGAGTAGCCCAGCTTCTCCCGATGGTGGGTAAACTAGTTTGTATTCCGGTGCTTCCGTCTTCTGGAGGAAGATACGCAGGGCGCGCGAAATACCCTCGATGCACAGCAGATCGTATCTGAGAAAATGGTAGATTTATCAATTAAGAAGGCTTTGAAATCGTTTGCAGACGTTCTAACCGATTGGCTGGTATCTCTATTTTCAGTTGCTATTGCTCCGTAAGACCACAAGTGTACGGCTAGATAATGACGTTGACTTACAGGACGTTCAGCAGGGAGACCCTTCTTGATCGCCTCTTCCACCTCTGCCGTCGTCTACACATCATGTTGAGATAAAGGATATGTCACAGAGGCGCGTATAGTTCTACGCACATCTTCATCTAGTTCTAATCCATAGTCAAAGCAGAGTTTATCAAATTCTTCGGTGGCTGCAAGAGTGATTCATATTTCAGAGAGATTGTTAAGTATGCATGCAGTTGTTCTCACTGTATTCCCTTCCAAGACGCTGCCAGAGCTCTTCCTTATCGACTGCGACTGTGGGCATTTTTGAGAAAGTAGTAGTAGTGTTATAGGCAAGTTAATAGATCAAGCGAGATCGAGTCAAATCTACGAAAGGGACCCGGAACACCGCCGCTGCCCAATCAGAACAAGGCGATCAATGTTTTCTTGGTCCTGTACCATCATTATGAAGTACCTCGCCTTGCTCAGCGGTGGCAAAGATAGCTGCTATAATCTCGTCCACTGCGCACAAAACGGCCATGAACTCGTCGCAGCAGCATCTCTAGGCCCAGAGCCTGGAAAAGGTCCGGCAAACAACTAGCACCCATGAATCCTCATGATATTAATGGGCTACTAGAGGAAATCGACTCGTATCTCTACCAAACCGTCGGTCAGGACGCGATCGAGCTCGTCGCGCGCGCTCTCGACGTGCCATTGTACCGCAGGATTATATCTGGAAATGCTGTTGAGCAAGGATCGGAGTACGGAGGGAGGAGCGCGAACAATGCAGGAGGTGTGACTGGGGACGAGACTGAGGATCTGTACGAGTTGTTATCGACAGTCAAGGTAGGACATAGCATGTCCGCAGTCAGCTTGAAGCTAAATATTATGTGATAGGCACACCATCCAGATGTTCAAGGCGTATCCGTTGGGGCAATACTGTCGAACTATCAGCGGGTTAGAGTCGAGCATGTGTGAGCACCGCCTCTAATATTCAACGACCGGCTGACCGACCACGCGAGTAGTTGTCGACGTCTCTCTTTGACTCCCTTATGTTTCTTGTGGCAAAGGAATCAAGCAGAATTACTCTCTGAGATGATAGCCGGTGGCATGAATGCCATCCTGATTAAAGTAGCAGGCATCGGTCTGACGAAGGGTCATCTCGGCAAATCACTCGCACAGATGGAGCCGACCCTCGTCAATTTGGTGAATCAGAAGTATACCAGATTCCATAGCCTCGTGTCTAATTGTGGTTTACAGAATAGCCTTTATGGTTTGCACATATGTGGAGAAGGCGGTGAATACGAAACTTTGACGCTCGACTGCCCTCTCTTCAAACAACGCATCGAACTGTAAGTCGTATCAACAATGACCGCATAACTTGGTCTCAAGCAAGCACAGATTGGAGACGGAGACAGTGATACATTCGGACAGCGATTTCGCCACTGTTGCATTCTTGAGAGTCAAGAACGCACGTCTTGTGGATAAAGAGGTGGATCCTCGCCATGGTCGCGTCCCGCCTCTGCTGGAAGATAGATTTGAAGAAGTAAGAGTTGCTGTGGAAATCTCGCAGAGTCAAAGCACATCATTGCGAGTAACACCCTCAACGGAAGAGCGATGGCCAAGCAATCGATCGCGAAGCCTGCGCAAGGGGCCCTGGCTTGTCATATCGGACGTTCGCGCCACTATACCTCGAGATAGATCCTCTTTTACGCTTGAAGATGAAGTCATGGAATGCTTTGACTTAATCTCGCGTAAGCTACACTCTTATCTCGATTGCGGCCGTCATATGCTCATGTTATTTCTCTCAGATCAACTTGCTCAGAATGGACTAGAGTTAGCCCATTGTAGCTTTATCAACATCCTTATAGCTTCCATGGATCTATTTGTCGCTGTAAACGCCGTCTATTCCACATTCTTTGGTATTAGCCCACCCGCACGTGCATGTGTCTGTGTAAATTTACCGGAAGGAGTACGCGTGAAAATGGAATGCATTGCGTATGCAGAGAGGTCTTCTATTGATCGACAGGCTTTGCACGTCCAAGGCCTCAGCTATTGGGCACCGGCGAATATTGGACCCTACTCGCAAGCCATAATCGTATGTGAAAAGAAACTTCGTTAGCTTCTATCTCGATTCTTAAGTTAATTTTTCAGGCAGGCGACCGTGTATTCATCTCGGGCCAGATAGGACTAATCCCCAGCCAGTTGGCCCTTCCTACACCCAAGTCTTTGGGCACCGAATTGGCTTTAGCATGCCAGCATGTCGATCGCATAGCCGTCGCACTGCGGGAGAACGCTGGAGGCGCATGGGATGGTCATACCCAGCTAGCGATTTATTGGGCAGTCAACATATATGATATAGCACATATCAAAATGGGCCACCTCAAACTTCAACCTGAGGTGCGGCTTTTCGACGTCGATGGACGAATTTTAAAGTTAAAAGCTAATCCGTTGTGTCTCGTCAGTCTTCGCAGTATCCTGTTTTGTTTGTGGTCGTAAAGGAACTACCGAAAAACGCCCTGGTCGAGAAACAAGTGATCCTTCACACAGGAAGATGTCTTGTGGTCGATGATTACGACGGAGAAGTTTCATCGCAGAAATGTATTCCTATTTACAAAACGCGTAAGATCCTAGTTGATGTATTTCGTCAGTATGCTAACACACACGGCAACGAATTCACAGAAGAATTCGTGTTCCAGAACGACAGCGCGGCTAGCTGGGAATACTCTGTTTTTGAAGAAGATGGTTCAGCCTGCGCCATCATTTTCCTGAAAGGAGGTAAAATAGATGTTTCTCATTATCCACATAAGCTGCAGTGCTCAATTACTTTCAGGCTTCAAACGGAGTGACCTAGCCTTGCGTACCGTAACGGCTGAACTTAGCTCAATAACTTCCTCTGCTTTGTCCATAAGATGTTTCTGCCGTTCTGGTTTTGATATACCTGGTACGCCACATGTTACTTATACATGACCATTCACTAAATTCTTACACTTCCAGAATATTTTCATGACTCTGTTTTTGGATTTCAAGTTGGAGAACTGCCTTTCACAAGCATTTCTTGTACTATGATATCAAACCTGACTAGAGATGACTGGGACGTTGCCATCTGTATCGTCACTGCGCCCAATGCATGAGCATTAGGGCGATGCTACTCGTAGGTTCTTGTAGCGGTTTACAATAAAAATATGCATTGCCCAGGGGTAGAAAAGGGAATTCCTTTATACAAGATACGCAGAGCAAAAACAAAGTCCAAATAGCGATGATAGTAGAGTGGTAACTAGGGCCCTGGTCGTAATGAAATTCTGTGGACTTACTTGATGATTAAGAAAGTGAAAGCGGAAGTATTGTTACAATGTGTAGATTAATCGGGTCATTAAGGGTTAGTTTCTTCTCCTAAGATCTTCATTTCACCCAAGCGGCGGCGCATTGCCTTCTCTGTTGGGGTGGGAGGCACTCGGCGGGCTAGCAATGCTCCTAGAAGGGTGCAAATGCCTCCAAAGCGGAACGCCCAAGCAACGCCATTCTTCCCAAGATAGGTACCACTACCCTCGGCGATACTTTGTGTATCGGGACCATCAACAACTCTGAAGATGATACTCGTAATGATCGCAACCTAATAAGTGAAGAGATCATGAAAAGTGTCAGTCACCCTTACATCCCCATCATGATAGCAACTTACTAGCAACTGTGGAACAACGATAGAAAGGTTGTGGATACCAAGAATTGTTCCACCGGGTAGTGGGGCACCAGATAAAATTTCTTCGTCGTGTTGTTGATCTAACGCATCAAGAGAGCGACGACGAAGTAATGGCTGTCTCTCTCCAGACCTTCTCTCTCCAGGCAGTGGGCGATTGGGCGCCGATATGTTACGCGCATGGTATGGTCGACGAGAGTCCTGCCCTTTGGATGCAGGCGGTGGTGGCTCTTTCAAGAGCTGCCATACGAGACGCGTTAACGAGGAATAATCAGTGGGCGAAATTCTTAAAACTCACCTCCATGATGATTGCAAATGGAACCCACATAGCTACAGCCCAGCAAATACCCACAAAACTAATGAATATGGTGGCCTAAATAAGGAGTCAACAATTCAAATAAAACTATCGCATTGTGGACACAATTAGCAAACCTGGAATGTCGTAGAAATGAAGAACGTTGAAAGAGTCAGGAAGCTGAAGAAGAGGAGCGCTCCTGTCCAGACATTGCGCAACAGGAATGGCATAACAGGCAGGTGTAGCTCCTTTCCGCGACGGGCAGCTTCGACTCTCCACTGACGAACCATAGCACGCAGCCGGGAAATTTCTGCATCTTCATCAACGTCAGTCTTCGCACCCATCAATCTGCGATCACGAGCAGCTAGATGAGGGAGAATTGTGCCAGCCACGACACCGACTATACGCAGGTGTTAACTTGTGTCTGAATTGATTTACTCGAGTACTTACCTATACTATAGATCAACATAGCAAACTCGCCCTTCCGTGTAGCAAGTTCCGGATCGGGTTCCTTATTCAGTTCATACGCCATGATTTGACCCATGTAGGTCGTGCTGAAACGAAGTTCAGATCGCACAGCAACCCAGTCAGGTAATACCACTCACGAATAGAACAGAAATGGGAACCTAGCATAGGAGAGGGTCAACTTAATGCCTTGCAATGACAAATGAAAAAAAACCAACCAGCCCATGAAAGCGCATAATTGGACAAAGCAAACACGGCGGATGGGTTTAGGCAGGGTCTTCACGGCAGAGAATATCCCTTTAAAGATATCCCTGATACCACTGTATGGAGTATAAGTTCATCTCAGCGAAGGTAACAAGACCAGTATGCTAACCTTTGCCTTCTCTGGGCCTTAGGTCGTTCTATTTCATGATGGTTGGCACACGTCATCCATACGGTCGCCACCAATATTACGATGCAGATAACGCAGAATTTCCTGAACTGGCTCCCACCGATGAGTCCAATGATAGGCAGTTTTGCTAATGGCAAGTAACCTGCAATAAGTAGACAGTTATCCGATCTGCTTTCCTATAATTAAAGCACTAGGGAACTTACCGAAACCGAAGCCAATTATACTCCCTGCGTTGATCATGCGGCCATGCCATGCGTTGGCAGAGCTTAGCTGTCCCGGAGGAGTTACATCTAGCAACAAATTCCGCAGAGACGCCTGTAATCCATTCAACGCAAAATCCAGGACGTAGAATGAGACTACAGCAAATCCAATGGAAGTCCATTTGAGCTGAAAAAGCTGAATTAGTGATTTCAGCAAGCTATTAGAAGGCTCTGCATACTATGACATTCCGGCGTTCAGTCCAATCTCCTGCACCTACGGCAAGGAGATCGACGAAGAACGCTGCTAACTCTTGACAATATGCCAAAGTGAAAGTCGATATAACTAGAGCGACAGTCGATATGACAATCCAGAAACGGCGGCGATACTTCGAGGAAGAAGCGTCTGATAAGGCACCTACGATAACCGGCGTAAATCACTCAAAGAAAGCGACCAGTGCATATAAAGGACGGCACGAACCTATGAGTGGTTGTGCTACAAGCCCACTGATAGGTCCAGCCAGCCAGACCAGAGAGGTCAAATGTTCCTTCAGCCCTAAATCTAGCAGAAACGGGGTTCCATAACTAAAGCACGATAGGCGACCTGTTACTAAAGCATTGCAGACACATGGATTGGAACACACGCACCCCAACTCGACTGTCCACGCTATCTGTGCGCCTCCCATGGATATACTGAGAGTTATTAGATCCCATGTTGACAGTTGTCTTCGTGGCGATGTTCCTCTGGATCTCTTGTTACTGACGTTCTCGCTGTCGTTCTCTGCATTGGGAGGCCTCTCGACGTCATCGTCTTGGGACGAGTCTGATTCGCGACGGCCTCTAGGTGCCTGTGGCCATGCGATTTGGGTGGTGGGGTCGTCGTCTTCAGCAACGGGTATCATGGTAGTGGAAGGCTACGAATAGGGCGGCCTCTCGAAGGTGGCATGCAGAACGGAGACTTATGTATAACTCGCCCGTCCAGGCTCCAGCCGACATGAACCACTTCGCCTCAGGTCATCTCGGCATCCTCCGGCGCTACTCCAGACTTACCCCGTGGTCTCCCCATTAACACTAATCCTTTGACTTGCTTTGCGTTCAACGTGAATCATTTCCGATTTACATAAATCTACAACATCTACTGATGGCCATAAAAGCCCAGAGCAGGCAAACTACAAACAAGAAAAGAGCAAGGAGAATAGAAATACACTACTTTATAAATATGGAATGTGAGCCCGAACATGCTACTGGTATCGGTGATTGTACACGAAACAGAACAGACTGGGTTGCTAGATAGTTTTACAATGTGCGGTGAAGTGGTAGTACATAATGAGTCGTGGGGTGAGTAGGCATCATGATCCGCGGGTCGAAGGTGCTGTCGTGGCAGACATTCCCCGTCGGTGATGTGAGCTTGATGTACTTTCAAAATTCTGTAGTGGTTTCGCAAGGATATGAAAGGCCTTTCGGCGGCCATTCGTAGGCGTGCTGAGGTCTTCTTTAACGACAGGTGGCTCTGGGAAATGTGCGTATTGACTCGGGGGACCAGCATATGATTCAGAACCATCGTGATTGTATGACAGGTGGTCGGCACTGGCAATAGAGCGTAATGACTTCGACGTAGAGGAGGATCGAGAGAGCAATGGGACTGGCGCGATCGCCCCTCTGTTGTTCGGAGTCGTACCGGAACGACTACGGCTTTCTTGGGGGATGCCCATGGGATTACCTGTTTGTGAACTATGAGTGGTCCGGAGCTGTGCAGCTGACGCTGAAGGTCGTAACTTTCGTGGCGTCACCGACCCACTAATTAGAGGGGTTATATCGTCTCCGTTAGCAGCAGGCCCTGCTGACGCGAAATATGATCCGTTCTGAGACCTTGTGTCCGTCGACGCAGTTCCTTGGCTACCACTTCTATTGCGGTTGAGATACTTTTCCATGGCGTCAGCGTCTCTTTCGCGCATACGATTAGCAACTGGGGATAAGGCCGAAGTGTGGGTAGGTACGGGAGGACCCAACGAGCCCTTCGAGGCTGTCGCCATTGGGAAAGTTGCCGCACTGCTAGTAGAACCTGAATTGGGCGTATGATGCGGCGGTGGACGAGAGGGTTGATTGTGGTGGAAGAAACTTGAGCTTGACCCTGTGGATGGCTGGGGGGAAGAGGAAATATGGCCTGCTACGACGGGGTCTGGGTCACCGCTATCCGATGTCGACGTAGTGCGACTGGTCCCCGAACCACTTCGCATCCTGGGTGGCAATATCCTATCCTTAGCAGGGACGGGTGGAGGCAACGAATTGAGTGTAGGCCCTTCCCATGTTTTTCCTTTGTTGGCTGCTTGAGCGGCTTGCGCAAATATATTCCTCCTCTGTTTCTTATTGTTTTCAAATTGTGTTCTAGCTGTGTCTTGTAGGGTATCACGGGTGCTAAATCTAAAACGCCGGAGTCTATGAATCAATACGCATGAAATGGTTGAGCAATACGAACGAATATGCGTAGTCCGAGGCTGTGAATCCCTCGTTATTGCGAGCAGAGTATTGGCAACCTCGTTCGATAAGCAGTTGTACCACCTGAAATATCTATAATTAGCGTGAAGAAAAATAGAATGTACCAATACGAACAGGAATATGACCCCAGGAACTCGCACTGGCAGGAAACGTGTTAAAGAGTTAAACAAGTGGGTATCAATTATCTAAACTTACTAATGTAAAGGAGTATTCCCCTTATTGTCTGAAAGATCAAAGTCGGCTCCAAGGTCACATAGCATCTAGTGGACGAACCATGAGGACGACCCTTAGATTCATTACGGAAAGTACGGGTGACTCACCCGAACGAGTTCCTCGTTGCCCTTGAGAGCCGCTATGTGCAATGCAGTCTTCCCATAGACATTGGACCAGTCAAGGATCCAGGGATACCGATCGTAATAAAGTCGCGCCATCCGCAAATGCGCGCCAGTGTTATCGGTATCTGATGCAGTGGACGCTGCATAAGGATTAGATGGAGTAGGTCTCTGTTCTGCCAGCAGCATGAGAATCGTGTTGTTTTCGGCATCCTGCGCGTGAGGTTAGAGATGGAACGGAGCATGAATGAGACATAACATACCCTACTCAACTCGTCGTCGTCATGGCCAGCGCTAAGCAGGAATTCGAAAGTCTCCTCGTGTCCTAGTACAGCAGCCCAAGCCAGAGAAGTATATCGTTTAGGACCAGGGTCTGGATTGCGCATATCCGTGCGCTGAATTAACCGTTTCACTAAGAAAAGGTTATTTTCTGGAAACAAGGAGCCATTGTGCGTATAGCGTCAGCACAATGCGGTGTGGCAGCCCAGAGGAAGAATAGGAACCTTTGACTGCTCTCCTGAGGCGCGCGCTGGCATCTTTCTCAGCCATGGCAGGAAAGCGGGTGGGCAAGTGTGGCGGTATGAGTACAAGGGCGATATCCGCGTTGTACAGGTTTTGACTGGCCGGGGAGAAGGGAGTGTATATCACGTGATCATACACTGCTTTCGGTTGTGAAACGGATAACCGCCGCCGGGCGTGGCATCAGGCACAGAAATAATCGAAATCTCCTTCCAGTCTTATGCACACCGCTACTTGACCCCGCTTACCTCTCTTCGCTCGACACATACGATGCCTAAAGTCGTCTCGAGGTCCGCTGTCTCGTCCTCTACTGACGGTGTGTTACTCCCTGAATCCTTTCATCGTGATATTCACCCGGCACACGACTTGCTTTCTCTCTTTCAGCACAGCCTACAGCGAGTTCAGCCGCATCACTTCGTGTTTACTGTGAGCCGGAAAGCAATAGCTGTGCGACAAGAGTGCCTGTCTAATTAATCGCGATTCTCTCACCCAGATTGCATATGTGGCGAATTTATTGTGCGTTGTATCATTCAAATCTGGCAGATGTGATACGATGTCTGATGGGCATTCTCTTCTTCAATCATCTAGCTTGTTATTGATAAAAGTCTTGCTACACTACCTCGTCGGAAAACAGACAACGCGATAATCATTCGCTCCAAGGATAGCGGCGATGAAAAAGCCAGAGTCTTCAAACTGAACGCCGTCGCAGAGCAACCGATTCTCTTGGAAAGGTATCCATAATCTTCCCCGCTCAAAATGCCCGAATTTATCGCTGAACAACTATTCATCATCAGAGCAGGAGGTCACGAAAAGCAATACCGGTTTCATTGCCCTAGATGCTCCTTGAAAATTGGCTATCAAACGGAGCCTCCACCTGTCAAGAATGCGCCTTTCCTTTACATTATTTCTGGGGCGCTCACACAAATGCAAGGGCAGGTCCCTCCAGACGCGTTTGACGGCGAAAATGACTTATAAGGGTCTCGCAAACGTCCATTTCGACTACGTGCAGGGCGTATGCGCGTATCGTTTTGTAAAAATTAGTTTACTGGTGTACCACTATAATCATCGTTCCAGACATATACGTCTATGAAGAATCCGTGTTATAAAACAAGCCGAGGGCAGAGTGTTAGTGGGCAATATATGACATGCACGGAAGCAATTTCGCACTGAGCCAAATTCAAGCACCGACCGTGATGCTTGCTACTGGACTGCGAGGTTTGTTCATCACCTCCCATTAACATCCTTTCTGCACCTCTCTCCTTCTCTCCGTATCTCTACCATGGAGCTACCGTCAGCAAGGGAACTTGAGCTGGAGACCCTCCTTAGAGAGAAGGATGCGCAACTGGCAGAAAGAACGGTAAGTATTCGTGTGTGTGCGTGTGCTTTCTCGACAGTCGCCTCTTCCAGATGGCTATTGAGCACGCCTCATCTGCATGCCACACACGAGAACCCAGAAATCTGACACTACGAACCTCTCTTTTCGCGTTGTAGGATGAAATCGTGTTCCTACGACAGTACCTCGCCAAGCAGCCAGGACCCTCGACAACAGAGCCCGTCACTTTGCCTCCGGCATTTGTTTCCGTTCTACTACCCCATATCAGTAACGCGGCAAGCAGATCTAGCTCTGCCACTAGTACTTCCATCGCAGGCGTGTCTGGATCCAGCAGTACAGTGACCGCGGCGCTCACCCAGCGCATCAAGCTCCTGCAAGATGAAAACGAAGAGCTATACGGACTCTTGAAACAGAGCGAAACAGGGAAACTCAAGGATGAAGTTCAGAGCTTGAGGCGGTTAGTTTCGAAGTTGGAAAGGGCTCTGAAAGGTATATTGTGCTACTCAACCGAACACAGTGTCTAATAAAGAATCTTTGAAATTCCAGAATCGCATCAAGCCATGCAAACCATTTCGTATGTCCTTTCATTGCCCTTTACATAATAGAAGATTTTTAACTTCCTATGTCATCTAGGCAAGAGCTCGAGAAGTCTAATGAGACTGTTGCGAATACCTCGCGCCTGCTCGAAGCCGCGGCGAACCATAAATGCAATGCTCAGTCCAACTCATATTCGCCAAAGGCATCTTACAAAACCAAATCCCGTCCTCATGACACTATAGCGAGCACAGAAGCCGATAATGACTCCAAGTCACCATTGCCGACAGAACCGCGCGCCCACAAACGGCCGCGACTGTCAGAGTCATCTCAGCAGCCACAGAAGTCCTCCTATAAGCAACCCTCCCCATCTCCTGGTCCTCCGCGTCTGGCGGCATCTCTGCCCCAAAAACCACAAACAAATCATCATCATCATCATCATGGAACCAACAGTTCACATTCGAATCGTCACAACGGCTCGTCTCGCATGACTGACGGCCGTCATTCGTCGAGCGGCAACAGCAAGCACCATCATTCCGACTGGCGAAGCAACAATACCTATAACAGCAATACCAAAGTTGATGTTAAGATGGAGGTCGACGAGCCAACACACACCACATCTGCGGAACGGGATGTCCCAAGCACTCGCGAGCGAAGCTCCAATACGGGCTCGAATCGCGAATACCGTGAGCGAAGCTCGACTGCCCGCGAGAAAGATCGCGATTCTGGAGTGGGCGGAGGAGGGAAGGAACGAGAGCGACCTCGCGAGCATGCTGGCAGTGGCAGTGGGAAAGACTGGAATGACCGCAAGAGCAACGGGCACACAGCTAGTAGTACTCGCCGGACGTCGCACACAAACGGGCATCCGACCGTGGCCCCGATGTCTATAAGAGGCGCTGCAAGCAATCCTCACTTGAACAGTGGACGAAGGATCAACGATCGTGGTGGGACCTCAGGACATAATCAGAACACGTCTTCGTCTTCGGATAGTCGGACGTTGCAGGAGAGAATGGGGCTATAAACGCGTCTTGTTTTCTTATCACTGTCCTTATTCTCCTTTCTGTCTCCCCTTCTTTTTTTTTTTTGTGATTTGGCCATCATTATCCATTCATCCAATTGTATATTGACTTCCCTTGTATCTTGCTTTCTGTTTCCTTATGTGCATGCCTTTCACGACTTTTTTTTCTTTGTTTCCCTTTCTCCTCTCTCCTCTACTATATCTTGCTCTCGATACCAACTACCATGGAAGATTCTCGAATATGCTATCTATTTTGTTTATAATCAACCCCCTAAAGATGGACTCTTTGGCGATCGTACATACAATTGCGAGTTTTCCGGATTTCTTCTCTGCCCTTGGCGTAGTTGTTGATCCATCTCCGTACGCGTTGATTAGAGATGGCTCATGTATTTGCATCTTTCAGCAGCCGCGACGCATCATTGCAATATATTGGTCTTCAGCATCTCTATTTCGAAGATATGTCCTGATAATCAGATGTTACTCCTAAATGCAAAGAATCATGTTCAGATCCTCGTTGGCTTTCTGCGAATTACCAAAGTCTATCCCATCTATTTGCGTTGTGGCCTGGTATGGATGAACATCGAACACATTTCTCGCTGTGAAAGCATTTACTATCTTTTTGTTTTTATTTCTTAGCACTATCTACTGCTACTGCTACTGCTACTGACATTATAGTGATTAAAGGAAGTATTAAGAAAAGCTAATGTAAGAAGCGAAGCGGATTTAAATTGTACGTCTACGTTAGATGATACTTTGAAGCAACTTGTAGGAAGTCCGAAATGCGTCTACGAAAGACGAATGAGCTGGATGATGATAGAATTACATACAAGATTTTGATTGTTGGCATGCAGTGGAATGATGAAAGGTGTTGATCAAAGTCGAGTGGCATGGGCGCCTAATAACGATAAGTACAAGGTGATTGCGAATCGGAACGTTCTTTGGGAAGAAAGCAAGAAGTGAGTGGGGCTGGGAAATAATGAAGGGGACTGTCAATGAATTAAGTAATGGGAGTAAAGTAGGAGCAAAAATAAATGATGTGTCGACCGTCGATTGATGCATGGTGAATGGTGGTTTGTAGTGATGGCAATGTGGCGTGTACAAGGCGCTGCCCAAGAGAGATAGCTCCTACCACAGGTAGGAGGAGATATGCATGATGCTGGAGTTGGTTGCATGAATGATGATGGATCGACGACGACGAACGTGAAGAAGGACTATGATTACATGGCAGTGACGACAGCGCTGCTGGGATGCCTGTTCGCTTGAGTGCGGATGCCAAAAAATTTCAAACAAGCGATGCCCAAGCTCTTGTGCTTCTCCAGTGGGGGTAGGACGGAATCGGCGGCGTAACTTGACTTTTTAAATTCCTGCATCTGGTCCGGGATGGTATCCACATGATGCACCTCGGGCACCCTCTCGACCTCGACTCCTCTGCGCGGCGTGGGCTCGTCGTTAACGATATCGGGAATGTAAATAGTGGGCGCAGTCAAGGCAATGGGTTTCGGGCAAATTATATGTTGTCCAGAGCCTGTATAGCGATACGGAGTCAAAGAATCCACCGGCGGTAAAGGTTCGGCGGGCAAAGGGAGATTTGAATGTTTGAAAAAATTCGGGGACGGTGACGAGGAGCCAGAAGATAAGTTATATGCAATAGAAAGATTCCTCCTGTGACGGGGGACAAAGTCGTCGCTGCTCCGCAAAGACGGTGAAGGTGATGAACACGCTGTGCTAACTGGCGAGGCCGAGAGGTTTGAGCGAGAGGGCCTACGGGAGCTGTGCAGGCTCCTGCGGTCGTCGATGTCTGGTTGGGGAGACGTGTTTGGCCTTGTGCTCAGAAAGTCATAAGAGCGCGCAGAGTGCAAAGTTTTTTTGCGGTCATATCCTGCTGAGGAGAGTCCTGGGGGAGGGTTGACGCGTATTCTTGGCTGGGAAGAGACGCGACGAGGAGGATGAGGAAGAGAAGGAGGAAGAAGGTCTGGGGTAGGCTGGCGGGGAGGAGGAGACTCTGGACGGACGAAGATGGAGGACATGACTGGCAGTGTTCGTCAAACATTTCCACGTCCTGCTTTTATATAGCCATCCACACACACAATACTCTATATCCTTATTTGGAGTTAACTCCGGCAATTGATCCTACTCCGGATCTGGCTCAGTTCTTGTTGTTTTCCCCGCCTTCCTGTGTCGGTTCGGACCGGTGCGAGCGGTTTGCATGGTCTGTCTTCCTTGCGCCACATACGGTTTTCGAGCGTCGAGGAGTCATGAATGTGCTTTGCTTTGCATGTTCTCGCATTCGTCGCTGGTCAGGGTCAGAAACACGATGCACAACACGCTGCGGCCCACCTCCGCTCAAACTGAATTATTCGTGACTTCTCTGTTTCACACTTGGAGATCGGCCGCCCTAGGTCCCCGGCCATCATAGACTGGTCCACCGTCAATATACGACCCCTCTGGGCGCTCAACGCTAAACTTCAGCCTGACATAGTCTTTCTAAGCAGACTCCGATGCTCCGTTTGTGTTCAAGTCGTTCTGTCTACATGACACTATTTCACACTTGACTCCACCAGAACATGCACTACGCGTACATTTTGTCAATCCAGGTGCTATACATCAAGTGCCCAGTCCATCCTTTTCGCCACTACATATTGCACTACATAGTACATTCATTATCCACGTCGCCATCTCTCGAATCTTCATGTTTAAAGGATAAGCTATATGGAAGAAGATACAACATACATCAGTACTTCGTTTCAATGTTGGCTGTCATAGCAAGCAAGGTTCAGCCTCACCAGAGCTACATACGTGGATCCACCACGAGTGTCAAGGAAGAGTGCGATGGATGGCTATTTTAGTAACTTCTCGTGTTTGAATGAACACCCGTTACGCACCAAGATGACCGCCCACCACAGGACGTGCGCGGAACCCTTCAGGCCCGCCGTTCGTCGTTTCATACCAGTCACCAAATGGCTGCGAGCTCAGCCCGTCCGACGCGAATTTCTTCACAGAGCTAATGAAAAGGTCACGCCCAACCGCGTCAGTCATGATACCGGAAGTCCAAATCTCCCAATCTGCATAACACAGGCACTTGATAATTAAATAAACGAATCGCCTTAAAGCCGCCGACACTCACCAGACTTGGTATATGTATGGCTATATACGGGGTTAAGATCGTCATTTCAAGTCACTGATAAACTCCTCACCGAGTATCCAATGGCACGCCAAATGGTTCTATAAAAGATTAAATGTAAGCGCAGACGACCGATATACCACAGAATACACAACGATTGCTTACGCGCAACGGTTTTGTACCAAGCAGTTTCTAATAATCCGGACAATGTCAATTAGCGCAGTAGGAACGACCATTTGATGACTTACGCATCTGGTACACCGATTGAGGGAACAAATTGAGCTTCAGGAGCTTATCGGCGTAGAGATTGTATGACAGGCCCCAGCTAGCGGAATTGCCATACTGATAATTCAATAAAAATTATATTCAATCAATCAAAAGGGTTTGTCGGATGCGTTGAAGAGACCGATGACTCACAGCGAGGGTCAGGTGGGGTCCAGTAGTGGACGTAGCCAGGGTCTGCCATTGCGACACGAACTTGCTTGCAATACTCTGTCAAAAGCATACCAATCGGAGCATTAGTAAGAGTATACTCTTTTCGGAGATAGTTACTGTAAAAGGCTTTCGGAATACGGTGGGTACCTACCGAATAGTTGGCGCTCTGGGCAGGGTTGCCAACAAGCTGTGCAATCTGAGACATGGCTTTGATACCGATTATTCCTTTAATGGCCAAGTTAGTCTGGTTAGCCAGGGACCCCGCAAAGTCATCAGTGCTGATTTGATTGGCGGGAATCAATGAGTCCTCGATCAAAAATTGCGTCCACTGGTCAAGCAACGAGGTCTACGTTTGACCCAAGACATGAGTTCGTAAAACCTGCAAAGAAGAAAGTGCGGCACAACTTACGTATTGTTTGAGCTGCGAAAGGTCGTTTGTCTTTTGTGCGTAGCTAAGGGCCATGATGAGCATATTACCGCTCTCTGCGTGAGACGTAATAGTTAGTTCAATATTAATTCGGAACCCTATGCTGTATCGAGCGAAGGATATTACGCACCCTCCACTGGCATTGCCTCATCATTTCCGTCATTGTGTCCAGTAGCGTTAGGGTAGTGAGCACCTAGAATTTTACGCTGGTTGATTAGGAAACCCTTGCAAATAATTTATGTCACGAACCAAGATCGTGGACGCTCCATTTGTTAGGATACTGGCCACTAGCTTGATATCTGAAGAGACCTTCAAGAAGGAACTTGCCAAGTTGTGGGTTGGCGTAGAGCAGAGCAGGCCATGCCGGAAATATGACATCGACAGTATTGACGTTCTATAAATAGCGTTATCCACCAGTCAGTCTTGTATGCATTTTTGACGACAAGTGACATAAAAGAAGGGGAACTGACACCGTCGCTTGATATCTCTAGAAAGCAAAGTTGAAAGGTGAGCAACGTGCAGATTGCACGGGATTGAAAGGATGCATTTGCTAACCTTTCATAAATACAATAACATCATTAGTGTTGAAGGACCCGTCGGCGTTCTTTGATATAGTGATTTCGGTGGCACCAAGAGCTTGTCTGATTGATAGAGCTACGATGGAAGCGTAATCTGCCGAGATTTTGTTGGCATCAGACTGGACTTTGTTGTCGAATGTCTGCGCTCTAGACAGAGCGTTTTTGAAGTCTCCCAAAAACGAGGATATCTGGTCACATCAATAATGGGTCGAAAGGATCGCTCAAAATACTTCAAGTCAACTTACAACGTCGTTAACAGATGAAAATTGACTCCAGAAGTAGAGGCTACGGGCTTGAAGAGCGCCATTGTTGACAATGTAGTTGATTGCTGGATCCCGAACGTGGCCAACGGAGAATACGACGGGATCAGTGAGAGCACTGGTCACGGTTCCGAGGTCCCTAGATAAACCGAAAACGGGCCAGTTGTTTGAGATAGCACGGAAGTTCGTATCCTGGGTGTTGGGAAGCTTTCCGTTATTAATGAACTGAGCTCGAACGACGACGTCAGCGCCCGACTGGAAGGTAGTCCCGGCAGCCTGTCGTGAAGAGTCTGTAATTAGTACTTGCCAGGCTGCTGTTCCAAGATATTTCTCACATTGGAAACCGAGTAATATGCAGAGCCGTCTACAAATCATATGCAAGTGACGTCAAGAAATTTTTCGATTGTAAAGACTTTAAGCCGTGATGCTTACATTGAGTGTGGTCGTTGACCTCTGAGAAGAGGGCCTGATTGACGAGTTGCACCTTGTGAGTAATGATGCTGCCGGTGGTGGTCGACCAGCTAGCAACTAGGCCGTTATCACCGCTGACCCATTCTGCGCTGATATCAGAGTAAACTTGAACCGAGTGAGAAGCACCGTCCGTAGATGCGGCAGACACAGCCATGTAAGAAAATGGAATCGACTGTTTTACAAGATCTGTAGGCTGAACAAAAGCGTCAATAACCTGTTTTACACTACCACAACCTGATAACTCACTTCCACGGGACTCAGGAAGGTGATTGTGAGATCAACTGGGCCGGCGGAGAGTACGAAGATACTTTGGGTGGAAGTGAACTTGAAGGGTCCAGCTATCAGTATAGAGTAATTATGTCGAGGACATGAACATACTTTTGAACTCTTCTGAACTGCTTGAGCGAATGTAGCGCCCGGCACGTTGGGTGTACCTAAAAAGCTGAAGGCTTTCCCATCGACCTTCACAAAGCCTGCCCAGCCGACAATCTGTGGTGAGTTCAAGTCAGTCTACTTTTACGACATCGGCACATAGATCTCACTTGACCAGTCCAGAAAGTAGGCCATTGGGCATTCAGCGCAGCCCCTGCGTCCGACACTGGTATGTAAGTGCTTCGCATTCCATCAAGTATGTCGTTTACCTGAGCCTTGGGGAAGCCATGCAGAAAGGTATGGCGACCTCACAGCAAGAGGGAAGGCCGGTGGGTTAAAAGGTGTTGCGATCCAAGACACTGCTGCATTGACACATATCAGCAGGGAAAGCGAAACAACCGCTTGGAGGAAATTCCTCATAGCAGCGGTTAAGACGTAGGTTCAGGAAATGGGTTTCAACAATTGTAGGCGGTGGGCTGCTTAATATATGAGGGAGGAAAAAATCCCGCCCAAGCGCTGAGAGTGACGACACATTATTCTCGTATTACAACGAGATGCAAGATCATGGGGTTACGGAGTTGCACATGCATAACCTGTTTCGAAGATAGATGTAAGGGAAAATAGACCAGGGATACCGTGTTTTTATTTAGAAACCCAACAAAGATTGTATGATAGAGGTCGTAGAGAAAGGCTAGCTGTGGTCGCGGGACTCGGGTACAGCGTCACATCATCAGCTGACTCGTATTCCTCTCCTTGTCCTTGTACCATCATTACCCTCTCAAATGCGTTCGTATTCTTGGTTGGCGTACGGGTAACATTAGGCAGCTTCTCATCTCAGCCTGGGTAAAACTGCTTGACCACCAGTCTCGATGCTCTTTTCCCAGCCTTGATCACAAGTCGGGGGTTCCAATTCTTTTGATGTGCACACCTCATGCTTTACTTCCAGAACTCCTCTTTTCCCTCCGGCAGAGACTCGACTAATGTTCTGTCACAAGTATGGCCCGCTATGCTGCGCTGCGTTTATATTGGCAGTCCTGTCATGCGGCTCTCTGCTTTGTTCACATGCAAAAGGCCGCATTTTCCAGAAGAGGGAGGAGGATCCCCCGGTGCAGGTCACTCTAGGCCTCTCAGCCGACTTGTTGGAGTACGATGACGATTCAAGGTCCGCTTCAAGTTGCATCAACGAGAATATGCTGAACGCAACGACGTTGTCTGCCCATTTTCGTGGCGACATATGTCGTTCTTCTGGGGCCCACACTTCTGCCTTCGAAAATACTGCAACTGTTGCACAGGTTGCCCAGCCTTCCGAAATGCTCGTGATGGCCTATTATCCGGATTGGATGGGTGACTCATTCCCTCCTAGTAAAATCGATTTCCAGCGTTTCGATTGGATTGATTTTGCTTTCGCCGTCCCGAAGGCAGATGCAAGTCTTGCTTGGGACGACCCGGTTAGCGGACCTACCCTTCTAGAAGAACTGGTCACCTCTGCGCATTCTCACAATTCTTATGTAAAGTTGAGTATAGGTGGATGGACGGGAAGCAGGTGAGCAACATGAAATTCTTGATAGAAGTACGTTCGTTGACCGATTTACCAGGTACTTCTCGACTATCGTGTCTACCGAAAAAGGTCGATCCAAGTTCGCTGAAAATATCTTGGCTACATACAACAAGTTCAGTCTGGATGGGATTGACATCGACTGGGAATATCCGGGTCAAGAAGGTTCTCCTGGCAACAAGTACAACTCCAAAGACACTGCCAACTTTCTCTTATTTCTACAAAAGCTTCGTTCTACGCTACCTCCCTCTGCCCGTATCACGGCTGCGGTCGAATCCACGCCTTTCGTTGACAACAAGGGTAAGCCGCTGAAAGACCTAACCGAATTCGCCGAGGTATTGGACTGGGTTTTGATAATGAACTATGATGTTTGGGGATGTGAGTTTGGCCACATATCATTTTAGTGCCGTTTTGTGGAGCTGAAATGCGCAATAGCCTCTTCGAACCCAGGACCTAATGCACCTCTTTACGATGCATGTGGAAACTCTACCCAACCTGATGCGAGTGCTGTTGGCGCGTTCAATGCGTGGACTAGGGCAAATTTTCCTGCTTCCAAACTTGTTTTAGGTCTACCGTCCTATGGCTACATCTCGTCATCGAAAGCACAACATCTCCGAACCAGATCCAACAAAGGCGCAGAAGACTCATCCGGTTTTAAAGTGAAAAACGATGACGGAGATTCCGAAGGACAGGTCCAGTTTCGTGAATTGATCAAGCAAGGCGTACTTGTACCGACATCCGATGACCGAGGCTATCCTACCTATGCCGCCAGCGAAGGGTTTGAAACCCTTTGGGACGGTTGCTCTGAGACGCCCTATATACGCTCTACGTCTTCTGGCCAAATTATCACGTACGATAGTCCACTGTCTCTAGGCATGAAGGCTGCGTTCGCAAAGAAAGTTGGGATGCTCGGTGTCAACGTTTTTGACGTCCATGGGGATACCGATACATGGGATCTAGTGGATTCTGTGCGCAGAGCTCTAGATTTGACATAGATAACGCAGTTATAATGTATATTGTTGGTTTGAAGTTGCCTATCTTGGAGATCGATGAAGTGTTGACATGTCCGTATTTGTTCGAGGCGCTTGGACCAAATAGCCATGTTTAGAATTTTTGACGTCAAATATGGCTTTTCTTGGCAATGTTCGCCAATTTTTGCGACTCACGGGGTTCGAAAATTTTAGCAACTGCTCGCCCAATTAGCCGTTTTTCAACTGTAAATGGATACTTCTCTTCCCTTGTGCAGTTTCTCCAAAAGATATAGAGGCAGTCGCTGAAGCTCTGTCTACATATACCCCTGAGACTTGACTTGCCTCCTTCGGTCTCTGGCATTAAATGGAAGATACCATGGCCATATCCACCACACCGGCCTCGAACGCTATTCCTCTGATTCGGATATGTTCAGAGAAGCACTGCACCAACGTATTGACCAGACCTTTCAAAGGCAACGTATGTCGCTCATGTAGCGCTCGGATACGATCAAGATCAGGACCTAATATCGCTGGGATGGCAAGTGGAATGACCGGTGCAGGTGTTGCAAAGCAGTCGTCAAATGGAAGTGGAACTCGCGCTATGGCTTCAAACATGGCAAAAGTGGTTTTGCCAACTTCTCTGGTACGCTATATGACTCTTGAACTTTATATGGAATCATCGCTAAATTGCCTCGTGTAGCCTCCACAAATGGTGATTATCTTTCCCAAACCGACTTGCTAACACCCACGTCTAATATATGCGTCATGCAGTTTATGTTGCCTTCTTCCCCGCAAGTTGCCCGGACGGCATCCTCCAATCAAGTCATTAGGCGCCCTTATGCAAATATCCCTTCAACGCCGAGCCATGAACCTCTGAATCAGGAGCAGGCACCTCCGCCTCCCAGATTTTTCAATTCCCGCGGAGAATATATAAACGACCCTTCTATGGTCAGTTACCATTCGATGTTCTCTTGTTACCTGGTCCTCAACTTGTGTATGATATCTCTTAGGTTTATTCGTATGAACACAACAATCCTCCCCGATTGTGCCAGAGATGTTCGCTCGTAGTACCTTCAAATTACATAAGGGAGTTTTGCCCAACTTGCCGTCGTGAACTTGCACATCTCGCAAGACAGACATCCAGAAGACCTCCGTTTCCTGCTTCTACGTCGTACGATGACAGCACAGCTTTGAACGCCGACGCGAAGGAGCATGCCATGTCTGTTCTTTCCGTCCGTCCCCTCGCAGTTGACCGTACTGTTATTACGTGTACTTACATGAATTTTGTGCAGGGAAACATACCAGTTCCAACATTCACTAGTTCGACGGTCTACGATAAGGTCAGTCTTTTGTGGTTAACCTGTTGCTTTTACTCATGTTACAGTAGGAATCGCCATCCGTGTCTTCAAAGGACAAAGACGACAATAATGCAGACCTAAATGGTGCTCCGAGGAAGCGACAGAAGATCGCAGACTCGCGGGTCATTGACCTAACGGACTCTCAGCCACATCCTTCGGCATCTCCTGTCCGAGAGGATCCACCTAATGACAAGAAACTGGTATCTGCAAAGCCTGTCAAAAATGTGAGTGGTGTATTCGTGCGAAAAAAAAAATGTTTTGACCCTCATTTAGTTCTCTCGATCCCTGAAACTTTGCTCTACCGCTCACTGTACTGGAACAGTTCCAATCAATTCATCTGCGACTAGATGTCTAGGATGCGTTAAAGATACTTGGAAGACGAGAAGATCAAATATTTCGACGAGCGCTAATTCCCGAGAGAGTACTGGCAACAAGGCGCAGGAAATAATATACATCAGGTTGCCTGGGAAGACTCAGAAAAAAGGAGTGACATGGGCAGACGAATCCGAATCTAGTCAAAGCCAGTCGATGTTGGTGTCGGCCTCGCCAGAACCCTCGTCGCAACATCATCTGGAAGACAGCAGGCGGCCTGAAGATAACAAAGATGACCAGGGCGATTGTTCCGCTCCAATGGAGCATGACTCGCAGAAACAAAGTACAGACAGGAATGAAGTGTCGGATTCGGGCCAGGGAGCATCGGTTTCAGGAGGAGGAAACGAGGTCCGAGACGAAAACCCTCCACCTCTCAAAAAATTACGCGCATTGCCTCCCCGGCCAATTTTGCGGAAGGAGATCGCTGCAGTGCAAGATGCTTCTGAGAAGGAGAGCTCGGTTGACACCGTTGATGTGGATACTTCCCCCGACCCTTCGAGAGATGTGTTAGGATGGGACAGCGATCTTACTGATATCAGCTTGGTCTCGGCTGACTCGGAAGGCACTGATTCTGGGTCATCAGAGTCGGAAAGTGAAGAGGACAAGGCAAGCTATCCTTCTTTCATTGGTTCCATTGTCTAACCTGTCCTTAGCCTCTTTCCTCTTCCTCGGGCTTGAAAATTCGTATACCGGCGCGTCCTACATTGTCGGCAAATTTGAGAAGATGTGCTTCCTCTCGGTGTGGCCTGCCTCTCGCTGCATCGTACAGGTGGAAGTCCTGTGTGGTTTGCCGTGCGAGAAGCCGAGAATACCAACGGAAGAGACAAAACCTTCAAGGAAGGCACGTGCGGCTTGACCAAGAGTTGCTAGAGGCACAGGGCATTGGGACCCCCTTATCCAAGGTACGAAACTTACTCAACTTGTAGATGTGTCACATCTTCACGATTAGCATAGGAACTCCTTACGGGTAAAGCCAAGCTTCAAGGAGATGTATCCTTGCTTCCCGATGCACGACTATGCTCCAATCGAAACTGTACATTCATCATTCCACCGGTTTCCGACTATCACTGGAAAACGTGTTCTCTTTGCCGTATACGGGCGAGAGAACAGAGGAACGAAGAGAGGTCTGCTGCCATGCTTTCTGCTCAGGCTTTGAAAAACTCTAGGCGACGGACAAGGAAAAAGAAATCCACCGATGCAACTTTCTTACTTCGCTCCCTCGTATGTGTATATGATAATCGTTCTCTACTCTGAGGCCTTACTTCTCCTTTCTACAATTGTTAGGACTATTTGTCGAGAAAGGCTCCTATGCCTGGTCGCTGCTGGAGCGTCGACTGCGGGATGGCTGTGGCTGAGGGATCAGACTGTAGTCAGTGCAAGGCCAGGAGGCTTTGGTTGATGAGTGGCAACGTTAGCAATGAAACTCCTGGCAAGCGCCCCTTCTTGCCCATGAGACGCGGGGTAAAAACAGTAAGCAAGTTGTACCCATTCAGTCGAGCAGTTAACTGACAAACATCCAAGCCCGGAGGACCTCCATCATATCAAGAGTACAAATGTTTTACTGCCTTCCTTCAAGAATTCAAGAATCGGCTCTCCGGATTTATTGAAGCGCAGTCACTCTTTCACTTGTTCAGACCCACAAACACTGGCAAAGCCCTGTTTTCCATCGACGGTGAATTTTCGGTTGTTGTGAACGATTTCGACATCGCCAAGCGTCGGGAAGAGGTTAATAATGGTATAACCAAGTTCCAGCAGGAGATTGAATATGTCGGAAGACTCAAATTTAAGTATGTCTACATTTCCTCTAGGTTTGCTGCACGATCGCGTTTCTAATAGAAATTCTTCTAGTCCGAAGAAATCGATATCGAGTCTTGACTCCGGGGGCATTGCAGCTCATTTCTCTTGCTTATATCGCGCTCCTGTCCTCCAGGTCGTGGAGAAAGACGGTAAACATTCTGTTAAGGCGTGCGGGAAGGTTATGCAATGCGAGTTAGAGATCGCTGTTCTCCCGGACCATTCCCACCGCCTCATACCGGGACAAAGGACTATAATACGCTTCCGCCTATTTGGGTAGAATAATCCGTTTTTTATTATTAATGTTATTCGTACACATGTTTTCGACTTAGTCGTGATATAATGCTTTGGAAGACCTATACATTAATCGTCGAGATCGAAAACATCGTCATCGCGCTGACTCTGCTTTGAAGAAGAGACTTTGAAGAGAGGTTGAAGAGTATTCCCGTTGCCTTTTTTGATGACTCCTGCGGTACGGTTGACGTTCAGCGTTTGCAACAAGAAAGGAGAGAACTTGCCTGATTGAGACAATCGTAACTCCAGTATAGCCGTATTGAAGTTATCTTCATTGCCCAATTCTTCAAAACCGACCAATCTAGATTAAAGAGATTATGAGAATTGAAAGGCCCAGATATATAACGTGCATCCTACCGATCTTTGGCAATGCCATCGACAAAACAAATAACGCAGGGGAGAACTTTAATGAACAGCTTTTCGACAAGCCATGGAATGTTCTCTACGTGGACCCGAATGAACCGTGTGGTCGGATATTTTGGTGCCAATTTCTGATAGTAAATAGTACGTTGATCAGAGGTCATGCTAAGAGCGAAGCCGACCGTACTTCGAGGTGTTTATCCATTATTTCACACCGTTTGAAGTTGGGATGGAAGAAGTGTGCAACACAACGTGGCTCGTGCCTGTGCCCAAACCTCTGCATTAACCGCAGAACAAGACGGGTGAAGGTGGAAAAGGACTTACGCACTCACCCGCACCACTTCTTTTTCTTCCTTGACTTCCACATAGTAGCCATAACGATTTTCTCGCATATGTTTCATGCGTTCCATCCTATGGGTGTCCGAATGAGCCAGACGACGAAGGCGGGCAGGTGAATCGCACCTTACTCTGCCTTGAGAACCTGAAGGCCTGTCTCCCGTATTGCGGAATTCGAGTCATTTTCGATCTCTTCTTCTAATTCTGCGAAGAGTGCTTCATCGTCGTCATCGTCGTCGGGGTCACGTCTAGATCTGCTGGGATTATTGTTCTCGACGAGTCTGGCAGCAAGGGAGGCTGATTTTGAGGAACTAGGTAGACATATATATCGTGAGGACGAGCACTATAGCGATAGAAACATATTTCAATAGGCATACCTTGACATTCTTCAGTCAATTTGTCTCCAAGTGGTCAAAATAGTGCGGGCGGTTTTGGATAATGATGGTGAGAAACAACCGAACGTCCTAATGAGAGTAGCCGATTTGGTCATGACCTGAAAACACTAACTGGCCAAGCAAACATCTTATCCGCTAACCATCATCTACCCTTGATCGTCATTATCTAGTACATCTTTGTTCAATATTCTACCGCTCAACTATGAAGCTGGTAAAGAAGTCGGTTGACAAGCACGGAGCAGTAAGTATAACAGTTTCCTACTAGACATATATTCGTCCAGTTGATCCCTAACAGACTTGCAGGGCTACGTAACGTTACGCCCAGAAGATGACGAAGATATGTGGCACTTGTACAATCTCATCCAGAACGGGGATTCTGTTCGTGCTCCAGCCATTCGGTAAAGTTTCAAAATTACACGTCGAAGGACATAATTTCTTACTCTTCCTTTCACCTGCCTTGCAGCCGGGTGCAAAACGTCTCATCTACGGGCTCAACGGAATCGCATCGAGTGCGCCTTAATTTGACTCTTCAGGTCAAGCGTGTCGACTTTGCGGCTGGCGGAAAGCCTGCCAATCAAGAGGGCAGCGAGCAAGTTGAGGACTCGCCATCGGCCACTTTGCACATCTCGGGGCCCGTCATATCTGAAAATGACCATGTAAAACTTGGGGCTTTCCATACTCTCGACCTCGAAGCAAACCGCGATGTTACAATAGAGAAATACGATGGGTGGGATAGTATCGCCCTCAGCCGTGTTGAAGAAGCCATTATCCCTGGTAAAGGTGCAGAAGTCGCCGCTGTCGTTTGTGGTGAAGGGGCTGCAGCTTTTTGCCTACTTTCTCAGCATATGACAATAGTCACCCATCGGCTGAATGTCTCCATTCCCAGGAAGTCTTCCTCGACTGGCGCCTCCCAACACGACAAAGGTCTGGAAAAGTTCTATGCTGCATTATACGATGCCTTTACACGACATATACCGTATTCAAACGTGGGTCTACGCGCTATCGTCATTGCAAGTCCGGGCTGGGTTAGAGATTCTGTTTACGACTACATTCTAGCGGAGTCGAGCAAGAGGGGTGACAAGTTGCTTCATAAAGCAATGAAGGAAAAATGTTTGAAAGTGCACATCAGCAGCCCGCATGTGCACAGTCTAGTTGAAGTGCTCAAGAGTCCAGAAGTAAGTACTATCCTACATCAGAACGGAAACATTCTCAAAAATTACAGATTACAAGCCAGTTAAAAGATACGAAATTTGCCAGAGAAGGCGTCGCACTTGACCGGCAAGTGACATCTTCAAATTATATGTCCTTCGCAGGCTTACATGTGCTTATAGGTTTTTTAAAATGCTGGGAAGCGAAGAAATGCGAGCATGGTATGGGCCTGATCATGTCTGTTTAGCAGCAGATCGCGGTGCCATTGGAACCTTGTTAATATCTGACGATTTATTCCGGTAAATATATGCCACTATTTTTGTTGAAAGATACGTCAACTGATCTACTATAACAGAGCAAGCGACCCGGTCACTCGAAAGAAATACGTGGAACTAGTGGAAGCTGTCCAAAGTAAAGGCGGCGAAGTGGTAATATTCTCTAGCATGCACGAATCTGGGCAACGTAAGTTTTCATCTGATCGTTTATATTTCCCATGGCATTAAAGACGACTTTTCACAGAGTTGAATCAGCTAACTGGAATCGCAGCGATTTTAACGTTCCCGCTGGACATTGAAGTGGTTGAAGCTGAAGAACGAGAGGCGGCAGAAGAAGTAAAGCGACTGCTCGAAGAATCTAATAACAGCGAATGATGTCATACCATAGACTGAATCTGAAAGACGCCCTCACGTGCTACCCGCGATCTTCTCCCCCTATCGCCCTTTGTTTTAAGCCTAAAATGCATCGACCATTCTACCTGAAACTCACACTACCTTTCCCTTCTGTTCGAGGCATAACCATGGTCAAGCGATCTCTCTCTTCAGAAAATATTGACCGGAATGACCACCCCGCGAAGCGCCCACACGTCCTGAAGGCCTTTAAACCCATAAAGGTCGCGACGGCTGAAGCAGGCGCTGCCGCAGACGCGGATACACCTTTATCACAGCTAACGAAGCTCTTGAACCAGAATGTAAAAAATCTAAAGACAGGAGCCTCTGTCATTTACTGGATGCGAATGCACGACCTCAGACGTGAGTTTCCTAGACTTTGTATGCTCAAACTATATTGATTGACGCCCATATTCTGAAGTCCGTGATAATAAAGCATTGAGCCAAGCATCTGCACAAGCGCGCAAGGATAATGTTCCTCTTCTCGCTTTATTTGTTATAAGCCCTCAGGACTACGTTGCACACGATCGCAGTCCTCGAAGGATAGACTTCGTTTTACGCAATCTGGTCTCATTGAAGGTACCTCTGCATTTTGCCTGATGAAGTCCGAGTGCAATAACTGACATTTTTGAAGCAATCGCTTGCGGATCTTCATATTCCCCTAACTGTCATGACCCATACACCCCGGAAAACCATCCCAAATCGAGTGCTTTCTTTCTGTGAAGATTATGGGGCCCGGACGCTATACGCAAATTTGGAATATGAAGTTGACGAGTTAAGGCGAGATATCCAAGCTTATAAGCTTGCATTGTCGAAGGATATTCAAGTCACATTCTTGCACGACAAATGTATTGTGCAACCCGGTTTGCTTGTTACAAAGCAAGATAAAGCTTACGCGGTACTTATTCACTTTAATCAAGACCGTCCTATCCTCTGCTGATTTTCATTCACTACGTAGGTATACTCTCCGTATCAGAGAAATTGGATAACAACTGTCAATGCCAACATTCCATTCTACTTGCAGGATTGTCCTTATCCACAGCCAAACGACGATTCTATAAGATCGTCAAAAATACTAGGTCCTCTCTTTGACTCTGTGGTACCTGCATTTGTGGAAGGTTTCCAGTTACAACAAGACGATCAAGCCAACATGAAGCTTATTTGGCCTGAAGGAGAGGAAGCTGCTGGCCGGGTTAGTCATTCTTTACCGCTTTTTCTACTTTTGCTTTCTTTTGACTCTGCTTTGCACAAGGTTCTTGAAAGATTCTTGACTACCAAAAGGCGCACTTCTCAACTTGGGGGTGCCGATCCTCTGTCGAACGGAGCAGAAGCATGCAATAAGCATAATCGAGCCGCCAAGTACGGGAACGACAGAGATAGATTAGACAGCGACACCACGAGTCGCATCAGGTCGGTATTATCGTCTTCATTCGTTATCTCATTCCTGAGCCTTTGCAGTGCTTATCTGACATCCGGAGTGTTATCCGTTCGTGAATGTGCCCGTGCTACTATTTTGTTGTCAACGACCGGTAAAGTTGAGACAGACAAAGCATCTGGCCTCGGTCGATGGATGCAGGAAGTGGCTTGGCGAGATTTCTACGTTAATATTCTAGCAGCGTTTCCCCGTGTATCGATGGGAAGACCATACATCGAAAAATTCTCCCGTGTAGTTTGGGAAGATCATCAGGCTCCTGGCGATTCCACACTCGATGTTCGAAAGGACGACGGGAACGACGGCGAAATACTCAAGAGGTGGAAGTCCGGAATGACTGGAGTTCCCATCGTCGACGCAGCCATGAGGTGTATGAATCAGATGGGTTGGATGCACAACCGCGCAAGGATGATTGCTGCCATGTATTTGACTAAAGATCTCATGATTGATTGGAGAGTTGGCGAGAGAGTATGTCCATATCTTTTTTCCCTTTTACGGCAGGTTTGTTGATTGCTCTCCCACCTACAGTACTTCATGGAGAAATTGATTGATGGAGATTTGTCGTCCAACAACGGTGGTTGGCAATGGTGTGCTAGCACAGGTGTTGATCCGTGTCCTTATTTTAGAATATTCAATCCGTATACGCAGAGTCTCAAGGTAAGTGAGCACTGGAATTAGTCTGCGATGAATCCTAAAGTACTAATTACAGTGTGATCCAACCGGCGACTTCATCCGCCATTGGGTGCCGGAGCTCAAGGCTGTTAGAGGACCAGGTATGTTACATTCCCATATCACTTCAAGTTATCTTTGTTTGGGACTAATAGTCATTTTCTTATAGATTTGCACAACCCAAGTGCCCGTCTAGCAGACAAGCTTGGATACCCTCGACCTATTATTCCGCACAATGAAGCACGCGATAGAGTATTGAGACGGTACAAGAATCCAGGTCAAGCTTGACGCTGTCGGCATGTTATGGTTTGTTTGGCTACTACCTGGTACCAAATAATGACCGGGGTGTACAAACTGGCTTTGATTGGTTGGTTGCCAATATTAATATTGTCTCCATGACAACGTGTCATTGTTTGGCTTCTATTCTTACGACGTTGGTAGACAAACATATGCCTCATAAGGTCAATTGCAGGACCCGAGTGCGCTAGTTTGCTGTGGATTGGTAGGGCTACCTCATTGTCTTTGCTTTCATTGATAGTTTGAACGTATAAAAGGGGACCATGTCCCGCTTGAATTCCCCAGCACTCCATTGACTGATTGCTCACCCCCAAACTTCACTTTCCTAATTTCTCTCCCTCGACACTCAGGAAGCAAGCACTTTGATTAGTCGCTCATCGTCTCCGTGTCAGATTTCAAATAACAGCGTATCACTTACTCAAGTATCACCACCGCCACCCTCCCCATCATCATGTCTTATTCCGCCTCTCCAAGTTCATACACTTCATTCCCAACCTCAACCACCGTTTCCCCATCTACCTTCAACCTTTTCATCCCTTCTTCTTCAAGCTCTTCTCGTGACATGCACGACATGTACGAAGAATTCGGATACATCCTGCGCCCTTCCAACAAGCCAGTTCCGGCTGGATCTGCCAGTTCGAGGTCATCCAAGGCCTCTTCTACCAAGTCGCGATCTTCGCTCAGGAAATGGTTCGGCGGTAACTGAGATGTAGCCTTCGCATCGGGCTATTTAGAACCATACTCAGCCTCTAGCCGCAGAGGTCTCCCAAAAAGAACGCCGTGTGCGCTGCCCGGCGCCCATAAAATATCCTCCCCGAGAGGATAGTCAGGCTATGGCAGGCACCACCCCTTCATTGGGACATGTGCTGCCGCATACTCTGCCATCCCTTCGTCACGTTTATATCCCTAGCCCTGCATCAACATTGCCCAGAGTTGCTTCAACTTCTCCGGGTAGGCAGGCAGATATAGATTTGCACGCTGTCCAGGCTTTCCCAAGCGCAGGTCCATTACGGGCGCTCTTACGGAAACTTTGTCTGCAGCTTATAAAACATCGCCCTAGGGTGAAGAAAAAGAGAGAGGGTCAGATGGTTTCCCGGTCATTATTTATTGGTTTGGGACGATTGATATATTGAACTTCCTTCCCGCTTTGCCTGTTGTACTACCATTTGGACGCTATGGACCTAGCTCATTACCTAGAGAGTTAGTCGTCTTGTATTATCCTGTTCGGACTATGACTACTTGTATCATTGTACAAGTGTAACTATACCTTTAGTAAAAAAATAAAATACAAGGAGTCAGTTTATTCAGGAAGACCTTTGTCTTTATTTGTAAAAATTTACTGCAAGAGAACTACCTGAGCATTCAGATGAAAACCTTTACTCTCAATGACGATAATGTGAAGCTAGAAAAGAAGCGGTATATGTTGATGTTGATGTACAATACAAGATTGATTGTGATACATGCAAAATGGATTGTTGAAATCCTGATACTACGGCTACAAACACGCAAAGATCCCTGCCTCCATCATATTGAAGCATCTCGCGGGCCCTATCTCGCAGCATCGCGCCCCTTTGTTTTTGGGTGACGTTCAAGCCGTCAAATTGATTATATCGCCACAAGCACGGAACGGTCAAATCCACAACAATACTCAAGAGAGGTATTGCGTGGTAATAAGTTAACCAGATCGCGAACGCTGTTGAAGCGGAAGATAGAAACCAATTTAGGCGTAGTTCTCACGAGCCCACTTGGCACCCTCGACGAGGTTGACAAGCGAAGCCTCGGTCTCCTTCCAGCCACGGGTCTTGAGACCGCAATCCTGCAAACAGATATATTTAGAAACGAAATAAAACGAGCAAAAACGAGATACTTACGGGGTTGACGAAGAGGAGGGAGTCTGGAAGGATCTCAAGCATGGCCTTGAGACGATCTTTGATTTCCTGGCTTCCGGGTACACGGGGAGAGTGGATGTCGTAGACACCGGGACCGATCTGGTTAGAGTAGCCGTATTGCTTGAAGGTGTTGAGGAGTTTCATGTCGCTCTTCGAAGCTTCGATGGAGATAACGTCAGCATCGAGACGTTGGATGGATGGGAAGATGTCGTCGAAGTCGGAGTAGCAGAAGTGGGAGTGGGTCTGGAGTTGATCGGTAACACCGGCAGTAGCGAGCTTGAAAGAGTCGACGGCCCACTTGAGGTAAGCGTCCCAATCAGAGCGACGGAGGGGCAACTAAAAAAGAATGAGCAAGAGATGCCACAAGGAGAAATTTTGACAGGGACTTACGCCTTCACGGATGGCGGGCTCATCGACCTGAATGGCACTGATACCAGCCTTCTCGAGGTCCACGACCTCATCACGGAGAGCAAGGGCAAGTTGCTTGGATTGCAATTCCCTGGACACATCAGCACGAGGGAAGGACCAGTTCAAGATGGTGACAGGGCCAGTCAACATTCCCTTCATGGGCTTGGAAGTCAGGCTCTGAGCATAGCTCGACCACTTGACGGTCATGGGAGCGGGGCGGCTAACGTCCGAGACGATGATGGGAGGGCGAACATAGCGGGAGCCGTAGCTCTGCACCCAGCCGTTCTGGGTGAAGACGAAGCCCTGGAGCTGTTCACCGAAGTATTGAACCATGTCATTGCGCTCGGGTTCACCGTGGACAAGGAGGTCAATGCCAATCTTCTCCTGGAAGCGGACGACGAGTTCAATTTCCTTCTTGATGAACTCTTCGTATTGCTCAGTGGTGATCTCGCCCTTGCCGAGCTTAGCACGAGCTTGACGGATCTCCTTGGTTTGCTAAAAGGAATGGAATCAGCAATCTGTCATACTCGTCGCAAGTCAAGACAACCTACAGGGAAGGAACCAATGGTGGTGGTGGGGAACTTGGGGAGGTTAAGGTGCTTAGCCTGGATCTCTTTACGGACGGCGAAGGGGCTCTTGCGGTGGTATTGATCCTCAGTGACAGCGGAAAGACGCTTGCGAACGGCATCATCGGAATTCTTCTCGAAGGCGCGGCGCTTGGCGATGGAAGCCTTGTTCTCCTCCAAAGCAGCGGTGACTGCAGCGTCCTGGGAACCAGAAAGAACGGCGGCGATGGTGGCAACTTCACCGGCCTTCTCGAGGGCGAATGAGAACCAGTCCTTCTGCTCGGCAGTTAACTTGTTCTCGGAGGCAAGGGTGACAGGGGTGTGGAGAAGAGAGGACGAAGTAGCGATGATGACACGGTCCGCACCGAGTGCGTCGATAGCCTTCTGGCCGAGCTTGATGGCATGCTCGAAGTCGGTCTTCCAGATGTTGCGACCAGAGACGACACCGAGGGACAACACAATGTTGGTGGGCTTGATGGCAGCTACAACACTGTCGAGCTGCTCAGGGGCACGGTCGAGGTCGATGTGGAGACCGGAGATGGGGAGCTTGGCAATGTAGTTGACATTGGACTCCAGACGAGCGAAGTAGGTGGTAAGGAGGATCTTGGGGGCAACCTTGGAAAGAGCAGCGTAGGCGCTGGCGAACTGGGACTCGAGGTTGGCAGCGGTGTCGAGGACAAGGATGGGTTCATCAACCTGGACCCATTCAGCACCAGCAACCTTCAAGTCAGCTAGGAGAGTCTCGTAGATGGGGATGAGCTTGGGCAACAAGCTGATTGGCTGAAAGCCGGGCTTGGCGTCCTTGCTAGCCTTTCCAAGGACGAGGAAAGAGACGGGACCGAGGACAACTGGGCGAGTGGTGATGCCAGCAGCTTGAGCCTCCTTGAACTCCTCAACGGCCTTGTTGAAGTTGAGCTTGAAATCGGTCTCGTCCGAAAACTCGGGGACGACAAAGTGGTAGTTGGAGTCAAACCTGGCCATCCAAGAATAAGCGTTCTGAATCAGAAATAAAGTTGTACTGTCAAGACATACCACTTCTTCATCTCGGAGGCAGGGACATCGACGCCCTCGGATTGGCGACCACGGCCCATGGCGAAGTAGACATCGAGAGGCGACAAACCGAGACCGACATAACGCTTGGGGATAACGTTGAAAGCGGCGGAGTGATCAAGGACGTGATCGTAAAGGGAGAACTCGCCACTAGAGGTGAATCAGAACAGATCGCAAGTGGTGCAAGAATCAGACACACAAACCTGGGGACGAAGTCGACACCCTTGGCCTTGACGTTGGTCCAGCTGGCCTTCTTGACCTCAGCAGCAGCTTTTGTGAGATCGTCAGCAGAGATCTTTCCAGCCCAGTAGGCTTCGACAGCCTTTTTCACTTCACGGTTAGCACCTGAGATGGATAGGGGATGTTAGATAGGGGCTGAGCAGGAAGAGAAGGACATACCGATGCGAGGGAAACCAAGAACGCTGGAGGAAACCATTGTAGATTGTGGGGGTAAGGATGAGAGAGATAAGTTCAAAATTTTAGACGCCATCCTACTTATAAAAAGAAAGCACGTGCTTCCCACTGATAATCTGATTCGATCGCAACAAAGTCGCCACCATTGCTGCATTTCCAAAATCCAGAAATGGTGTCACATTTGCACATATTTTCGGCCTCAATAGGGGCAGCACTCTCCTTCTACTCTTCGATACTTTGCAGCGAATTCTGCTCGGATGTCCGGTGGAAGGCGGACCATCATCAATCTCCGTACTCATTAGTAGACAAGCAAACGAGATCCACTTTCCAGTACTTCTTTCGTGTAAAGGAATACTTTGGTCTCGAGCTCATCGACAGTGCTATCGCGAGCACAGTAGACTGTGACCGGAGGATTTGGCGGAGTCCGATAGGAGGAGGAGGGGTGGAGTTCTTCCAAGTCCGAAACACACCTACCCTTCGTCGGCCCCACTTTCGGACGACAAACTAGGACGTCCGTACTCTACATACCTCGCAGAAATCCGTCTAGAGTCAAATGCATACTACTAATTCTACGTTCTCTGCAGAGCGTAGAACATTCTACATGGCTATAGAACGAGATGGAACGCCTGTAGTCTGGCCCGAAGGCCCTGATAGCGCTTAGATTTCGGCTATAAATAGAGCGTGCCCCGGACGCGGAGGAAAATATACATCTGCAAGAAAGATGATCATCATTTTTGATTGCCGGGATGTTTATGAAGTGCTCTAAAGCAGGGGGTGAAAGCAGAACTGGATATATTTAGGATTGTAAATACGACACGACGCAATAATCTATTAAGCTCTATGTCTAATGTGAGTAAACGCATATATACAGGGGGATATCAACCGTGTGAGTAGTTTTGTTTTCTTCGCGAGACGGGTTTTAACAGACTATGGATCCTCGGCCGAGGATGTTCTTTTTTCGTGTCAATCGCGGGTTTGAATTTTTGATGAAATGAGCAATCGTGCCCAGGTTGGTGTGGATAACATGTAGCGGTCACGGAGAAAGGAGTACAAGGGTGGAAGAGTAGTTTGACAGAATACGTTCAAGTATTGGAAGGGGAAAGTCCTTTGAGACGTTGAACGGCGGACCGGAAAAGATGGCCTCTCGATTTCTTTGGTTTGTCGTTTTCGGGTGGCTTGAAGGAATCGACGATGACAGGGTCTATCAGGCCAGCTGGTTCACCAAGTCCATCGGCAGCCGAGATGTCGGGAACTTCCTCGACAGGGTCGACTGCGTATGTGGCAGGGGTTATTGGGCCTTTGCTCTCGGGTTCTGAAGATAGGCCAGAGGATCCAAAGGATGGCACCGCGAGTGAGTCGTCCGAACCACCGATAACGAAGTTGTCAGACGTGCGGGCACGGCCGACATCATGGTAGAGTATAGGAGATGGTGCCTTGAGGACATGGTGATCCACGACAGGGCTAGCGAAGATGTAACGCTCATCAGAGCAGTCTGACTGTGGGGGCGAGTCTCCTTTCGATACGAGTGTCTCCGCAGACTTGCTTTCTGGAGCGGGAAGAGCTTTGTTTTTATTGCCGGGAGCTTCGAAGGTGATCTCAGGCGAGTCGTCAATAAAGAACGCATTCAGCTCCAGAACTTCGTTACGCAGCGAGGGTAGTGAGATTCGGCGTAGAGGATTGATGGTAAAGATTTTCTTCAAGATAACATTGATGCCTTCGGATATGGGCAAGACCTGGCGCAGGAAGTCATTGTCGTGAAGATATGCAGCGAAGCAGTCGTCGTCGGCTGTAGCATAGCGCCATGGATTCCTTCCCGTAATCATATTGGTAAGGATGACTCCAAGAGCCCAGACATCGTTATGGCGAGTAGAATATTTTCCTGTGGTGATTTCTCTACCAATACATTCTGCAAAACAATCAGACACCCGTAGCACTAATCGCAAGTCTTCGCAACTCACCAGGACTCATATAGTACGAACTCCCACAGCCGAAATCACTGCAGACAGGACTCTTGATAGATAATCCAAAGTCTGCGAGGCGAATGTCTTTTCCATCGTCGGAGCACAATACGTTCTCGGGTTTGATGTCACGATGGAAGACGCCCAAATCGTGGCAATATTGGACCGCATCAATGAGTTGGATGAAAGCCTGCTTGATCAACCGACCATTGTTCTGGAAGATACGCCGTTCTGTGATCGCAGCAAAGAGATCCCCTCCGACGCAAAGGTCGAGGACAACGTAGACGAACTGGTCGTCGTGGAAGAACTGGTGGAACGTAACGATATTATGATGCGCAGAGACCAGTTTATGAAGAGCAAATTCGCGTTGTTGTAGAAGGTCAGTGTGTGATCCGGGTTTTGGCTTGTTAAGACATTTGACAGCATAGAAATTTGAACGAGGGGAAGTGATGTCAACGGCACGGTACACCTTCCCATAAGCGCCAGAACCAAGAATTTCCAAAAGTCGGAACCGGCCGTTGAGCAAGCGACCACTGAAATCGGGCATCAAGTCCGTCTGAGCAACGCGTCCCATAGTGAAGATGAAATGTATAAAAGCAAAGGTTGAAAGAATGAAAACAAGCTTCGAGAACCGGCTGAGTCTTGCGTAGTAGGTGTAAGAAGGAAGAAGAGATGGGTTGTCTCAGAGCAAGAGAAAAAACGGCGAGAGAAAACATGTCGTTCAAGTCTCAGCTAGAGACATTTTGGCGCCTAAAAATTAGGAGAAGCTGCGATCAGGCCAGAAGGGAATCAGGGGCTCTGTGACTGTGCCGGGACAAACGGCCATATGTGTGAAGAGATGGCAGGAATAAGGAAGACGCAGCAGTGCTAGAATAGAATAGGCGGACGAATGCAACTCGACTCACTCGAGGACGAGGCTGAAGAACGATGAAGCAGAGGTCAGGAGGCCAAACGACACTCAATCCGGTAATTGCTTCCCCGCCACCGTTGTTTGTCCGAGTTAGTGCCGTCCACACGGATCGCGGTCCGCTTGGCATATTTATTCTTCAAAATGGCGGGAGAGGGGTTTCCCCACAAGTCTCATCCCTACCATCTTGCTCTCTAATATCCCCCTCCATTCACCACAAAAATGTCAGATAACCCTTCTTTCGTTCTCCAAAGTGTCGAAAATGTTGTGTACGAACAACGACCTATCCCAGAACGTGAGTTTTCGTTTTTTCCCCGCATGCTTTGGCTCCATCTGACTTGATAATCGTTATCAGTCGGCGCAGATGACGTTCTGGTCGCTGTAAAGAAGACAGGTTAATTTCTCCAAGCTCTGTTAAAATTTTGAGAGGCTTAAACATGTTATTATCGAAACAACTTCAATAGGCATCTGCGGTTCCGATGTGAGTACGTTTGGTGAAGTCAAGACTGTAGTCTTACAAAAACTTTTCCTAGGTTCACTATTTAGTGCACGGACGTATTGGGGACTTTGTTGTCGAGAAACCTATGGTAGTCGAAGCCTTTATTTCTCTTTTTCTGGCACTGATCTTATGACTACAGGTTCTTGGACACGAGTCTGCGGGTATTGTGCACCAAGGTATGTGAAAAGAAAAAGCCAGTGCTGCAGTTCCGATAACTCAATGTACACGCAGTTGGCTCAAATGTCAAACATTTGAAGGAGGGAGACAGAGTTGCGATGGAACCCGGCGCGACTTGCCGTACGTATATCTCTCAGTCTTCCCCCGATTGTGTTCTGATCGTTCATTTTCAGGCAAGTGCGATGCATGCAAAGCGGGTCGCTATAACGTGTGTATATTTCCATTTCCTTCACTGACACATATCCTAATCTTTTGCTACTAGCTTTGCCCAGACATTATTTTCGCTGCCACTCCTCCTTATGACGGCACTTTGGGCCGCTACTACAAGCTGCCCGCCGATCTGGCGTATGCCCTTCCTGAAAACGTCACCCTTGAAGATGGTGCAATGGTGAGAGATTATCCTTTTGAAATGGTTTTAACCTCAATTCCTGAACTTTGCTAGATGGAGCCTTTGGCCGTTGGTGTGCACTCCGTATCTAATCTAGGCGGCTTCCGCGCCAATCAATCTATTGCCGTTTTCGGTTGTGGACCCGTTGGCCTTCTCTGCATGGCAGTCGCCAAAGCTTTGGGAGCGTCTCGAGTCATTGCCGTCGATATCGTGGAGGCCCGTCTTGACTTCGCCAAGCAATATGCCGCGACTGAAACCTACCTTCCACCAAAAATGGAGGAAGGCGAAAGCAGACCTGATTACAGTCGCAGAAATGCCGCTTTGATGAAAGAGAAGCTGGGTATCAGCGACCGGGGATCCCAATCCATCGATCTGGTCATCGACGCTAGCGGCGCAGAAGTATCGATTCAGACTGGATTTTATATCGTCAAGGCTGGCGGAACATTTGTTCAGGCAAGTCACTTCCACATCCTGCGACCCGCTACCATATATTGATACCCTTTTCTAGGTCGGCATGGGTAACCCCAACGTGACTTTGAACCTGGGCGAGCTTATGACGAAGGAGATGAACTATAAAGGCTCTTTCCGTTATGGAGTAAGTGACCTACCAATGCCTCCTTACTGAACGGATGCTCATTCTCTGTAGCCCGGAGATTATCCTCTTGCTATTTCTTTGGTAGCTAGTGGGAAGATTGACCTCAAGCCTCTGGTTACTCATCGGTTAGTCAATTAGTCTGCATCGTTAGCTATGTTACTAACCTAATTGTGCAGCTTCAAATTCGACGATGCTATTGCAGCATTCAAGGCCACAAGGACAGGAAAGAGTGAGGATGGCAAGGGTGTCATCAAAGCTATCATCTCAGGGCCAGACGCGGAAGATTAAAGGATGTTCTCAGTTCGACTTATTAATCATAACTTATCTGAATTGGTGTACTTCTATGGTTTCTTCTGGGGGTTGTAGACGACAAACTAGACACACGCGCGAATGAATGAGAATCGATTGCCAACTAATTGTGAAACCTTTGACGCGTGATATCAGAACTTGTCGCGACGCGTGCCGCCTCGGCTTTCTCCTAATTAGGCTACAAGCTAGCTGACTCTCTCCAAACTCTCATCTCTGTTATTCACTACTAGGCGTCAGCGACTTTCTACTTGCTTTCTTTGACTATACAGGAGAAGTCTTTGAGCTCATCTCAGCTACTTACCATGCCTTACTCTACACGTAATCCGTTCTATCTGCGAATTTCGAAGAGTGTCGTTTTACCTGTATATGTAAGGTGTTTCTACATGTTAAGTTGACTCCTACAAAAGAAGCTAAAGCACGAGTGACTGTCAGGTGTACCTCGATGAGAGGCATGTCAATTGGATGTCAGATGTAGTCCTGCAGCATGTTCTCTCTGACCTGCGGCCGCAGTTCAGTTCGAATTCACATCATTCCATTTGTCGAAGCGCGAACTGATTCGAGTCGAATCTTCATACAGCATATTGGAGAAGTTGAAGAATGAAGCTGTCAATCTAAAGGGCAGCTCTGCGGCACAGAAGAAGGCAAGTACGGTCGACACTCATAGAGGAGGTACGTACGCCTTCCTTCTTTTGATGACTTCTGGGAAGCTGCTCATAGATTAAATTAATCATACCAGATACTTATCAATTTTGCTATTTCATTCGCAAAACAGAGCCGCATTCAGTACTGATCAAGGTTTTTACTCTTGAAGCTGGAATTTGGCTATTACTCGCAACTCATCATCATCATGTTATTCTTAGTCAAGGACCTACCATGCTGCGCCGAAACGTACTGCAACTGTGCCCGCTGCCTCTTCATCAGCGAAGAAGCTCGGGAAAAGAAAGCAAAACGAGCCACAAAAGCAAACAAGGAAGAAGAAACGGAGGGTGAACAATACAGATGATGAAGACGAGGACTACGTCGATCCTGACGGTGACACAGACATGGTTGCCGACGAACTTACTGACGAGCCACCCCCCATCGAGTTAGAGATCGAGGAGGAGGAAGAGAAACCCAAGCCAACGCTAGGTTTAAGGTACCAAGGATTCAGTATATACGGGCAATGTCTCTGTATAGTGGTGGAGCCGTGGCCCGTCCAACGGTCCATGACGGTCGCACCTCTCTTTGCGAAGCCTGTCGAGCCTCCGCAACCATCTAAGAATCAACAAGCATCCGCCAGAGCTTCAACCCCCTTGTTTCTTCCTGAAGAACCAGACCAACCGGATGCTCCTGTAACTACAGAGCCCAGTAATCAGCGGAGTTCGCATATCAATCAGGCTTACCTGGACCAGGTGTTGAAGGAGGGCGAAGTAGAAGATGATGATGATGACATTGGAGGCATGATGGAACTCAGTCAGGCTCTTCACAGCATTGGCGATTCGCGAGCTGGGGCAGTGAACGACGATGAAGACATGGACGGGTCGGTACTTTTCGGCGACGCGGACGAATTCAGGGAACTGTAACTAGTTTTCCATATTAAATAGTCACGATAAGTAATACATAGAATAACAGTGGGGATGTTGTGGTACTTTTAGTGTGTAATGTAATAGTGCGTCTATGCGCGGCCGACTTCCCTCAGTATTTCCATTTTTCGTTCTTCAGAAACCTCTCTGAAGCCCGCAAGTGACATTTCGAATGTGCCGTGGCCTTCTGATATTGCACGCAATCTGCTGGAAAAATCCAGGAACTGGCTAAGGGGAGCAACGCCGTGTACGGATCGTTTAAGATGCGACCCACTAGATCGAGACAAAGAAGTGGGGGATCCTGAGGGCGATAACCAATCTGGTGGAACATACAAGCCATCATCAGGATAGCCAACCATTTCTTCAGAACTATCGGCCACTGCTGTTTCGCTGTCTAAATCTCGGACTTCCCCACCCCGTTCAGTAAGGTCTTTGACCACCTTCCCTAGGTTACTCTCTCCTACAGATATCTTCAAGTTAATGAATGGCTCCAAGAGCGGCCCCATACTGGCTTCCTGTATTCGCCTTCGTAGGACTGTTGCGGTCGCTCCTGTTATAAGGGATGGCACTTTGGTACCAAAGTTCTTGACATTGCCAATTTGAATGTGAAGACCGGTCATTGGCAAGGAAGAGTGTGGCGAGTTTGAGAGGGCATTGAGAATTCCTTCGGCTACACTCATAATAGGCGAACCACCTGGCAATGACTCGGGCGAAGGCACAGGTCGTTTCTTTTCGTCAAGGACAACATTCCCATCCCAAATAGGATCTCCGACTTCTTCAGGTTCCATGGGGCGGACAATAAGGGGGATCTTGGCTGTAACGGGTTTACCACCGACTTCAGATTCCCAGACGTCCCAACCAGCGCTTGGGGGTTTGGGGCCCAATCCTTCCCGATAACTCACGTATCTTCGTCCGAATTCAAAGTTGGCCTTCCATTCATCCCTCAATCTCCCTTCGACAATTTCCAGATGAAGAGCACCAAGTCCATGTACCAGAATCTGTCCTTCCTGAACGTCCACTCGAAGAGAAGGGTCCGTCCGTGATAGAGCTTCCAGCGCATTTTGCACGGGAGTCAAATCCGAGTGAGACCTAGGGATGACAGATGCAGAAATGACGGCGGGAGGTGGTATAATATCCCGTAAAGTGGACCTATATGCCTGAGACGCCCCTGATGAAACAAGAGTATCACCAGTCCTTGTATACTTGAGGCCGAGGATGACTCCAACTGAACCAAAGGGCAGTTCGTCCACTTCCTTGGCCTCTGAGGCGTAAAGAAGAAGCAGCTTCGAAGCCTGTTCCTTTTGGTTGCGAGTGGTATTTAGTAAACTGCTTTTCCTGGTGAGGGTTCCTGAAGAAGAAGCGTGTCAGAAGGGACTCTGGAATTTCGATAGCATGAAACGCGACTCTTTACCTGAATACACGCGAACGAAAGTCATCCATCCCTTCTTATCATCCCAGTTAACTTTCCATGCCAGCACCTGAAGTGGAGAGTTCGACTTTTGAATGTCGTGCTGTACGTCAAGTGGACTAGCCAACAATTCACCGACGTAGTCCATAACTAAGTCTGTCCCAATATGCTTCATTGCAGATCCACATAATATAGGAAGGATCTTGTTGTTCAAAGAAGCTTGACGGAGATGTTTAAGAACGACAGCATTGTCAAGGTTAAGGTATGCTGACGGGTCGGAAGAAGGCAAATTGAGTAACAATTCCATGAAGTCGTCAGAAACCATAGATAAATTTTCCAACATTTCGGTCCGAGCAGGTATTAGGTGGGATGAGGCGGGGTGGGATGGCGGAAGAGCTTCGAAGTGTTCAAAGTCTTCTACTTTCTTCGGTAAAGGGTGACAGGAAACCTCCCCTTCTTCGTCCCATTTATACAAGTTCCACCTGACGAGATCAACAAGACCTTGGATACCAGGGACCCCTTCGGCATAGTGTCGAGGATTGAAGGATGCGATGGGAAGTGTCAATGCCATAGGATTACGGTGCAGCCGGTGTTTTAGCAACGAAAGTAAAGACGACTTGAAGGAGGCACCGGGTCGGTCTAGTTTATTGAGAAAAATCATCCGCGTAGCCACGCCATACCTGAAGAACAGTTAGTATTATCTCTTGCAGTCTATGGTAACCTCACCTATTTCACGCACCTGTCTAACTGCCGCCATACGCCTCTGGTCTGAGCTTCAACTCCTTCCACAGAGTCTATTAACACAACGGCGCCGTCCACGACACGACTGGCACTCTCGACTTCCATTCCAAAATCAGCATGACCAGGGGTGTCAATAAGATTGAATGTCCACTGTTTCCAGTTAACTGGAATACTTGCAGACTGGACGGTAATACCACGCTCGCGTTCCACAGGGAGGAAATCTGTGGTAGTACTTCCAGTATCCACAGTTCCAGAAGCAGACAAATAAGATGATTTAAGGAGGATGGACTCTGTCAAAGTCGTCTTCCCGGAATCTAATAAGAGTGTCAATGGAAGCGGAAAAAATGATTGCAGGTTGAATATGACGGACCGATATGAGCTACGAGAGCCATATTGCGCAGTTTGGAGGGGTCATAAGAGGCGGAAGCATAGCGACGGAGAAAGACATGATTTTGAGAGGGCAAGATGGCGCGCAATGAGCAAAGCATGGATAGCAGCAAAGCGCATTTGTTTGCGGGAACCTAAAGAGGTCACAACAACAGGTATAAATAGCAGCGCGTACTTATTGTTCTGACTTGTGATGAAACCCATGTCTGTTCCTCTCCTTCATTGCCAATGAATACAGAACACCCTCTGCACGACAGACGTGCTATACGCGCCGACATATCCAACAATCCCCTCAACACCAACCCGGTCACCAACATCCCTCGAGGCAACATCCCAAACACACCCCTTGCATCCTCTGCCATTGCCTTTCTCCTTGGATCCCTGTTTACTTTCGGAATCTACTCCTCTATCCTCGACCTCATCGGCGGCTCATCTATACCCTTTGTGACCTATCAGCTCGGTCTTTTTTTCGCTTCCTGGGCATTCTTTCACTGGGCTGAATTTGCTGTCACGGCTGGATGGAACTTTGAAAAGTGCAGCGTTGATTGTGGGTAGCTCTATTCCTCGTAGCTTGTGCAATGTTAACCTGCAACAGCCTACCTGCTTGACAATGGGGCGATGTACCATGTCTCGAACGCAACGGCCGTCCTGGAATTTCTTGTCTCCTATTATTTTGTGCCTTCAAGCAAATCATGGTCTTATATTTCCCAGATAGGTGGGAGCACTAGTTTGGAAAATCTTTATGTCATTCTAATGTTATGTCCAGGTATTGTGTTGATTCTCGTCGGGCAGATCTTACGGTCAACAGCCATGTTACATGCCTCTACTAATTTCTCCCATACTGTCGCATTTGAAAAACGTGAATCACATCGTCTAGTAACAGATGGTGTTTATTCGTACGCATTTCCTGCTTTGTTTGCAGCTTCCACCCTCAACTTATAATCATTGGTAGATGGTTTCGACATCCCTCTTACGCCGGCTTCTTTTACTGGGCGCTTGGCACCCAGTTACTATTGCAGAACCCATTCACCTTCCTCGTGTTCGTCATCGTTCTGTGGCGTTTCTTTTATTATAGAACACGAGGTTAGTCTCTCACCAAGGATTACCGACATACTGTTAACATGCGATTTGCAGCTGAAGAGAGGGCCTTGATTAAATTCTTTGGAAATGAGTATGTCGAATACCGGCGACGAGTAGGAACCAAGATACCCTTTATACCATAGCATAATGAAGAATCCAGATTTCAGTACAGTCACACGAAATATGGAGTTACACCGCAGACCCTTTTTGCAATAACATACAATGCGAGAAAAAAAGCAATTGGCTAGTACAGACTGTACATCCACTACATCTAAGCATCCTCGACGACAGTGCCCTTGTCTGACACGTAGATACCGTCCAAGAACTTGCGGATATCCTTGTTACGGACGCGGCAGACACCCTGGATAGAGGCGGCTGCAAGAAACCTTCAATACGACATAAGAAAAACAGCATCCACAATTACTCACCAGATTGGGAGACGTGATCAATGTCGTTACCCTCGAGGATCAACTCATCCTTCTGTGCTGTTGATTCCGAAACCTCAACACCTGACAACATCTTGACGTGACGAACAATCTTTTCAAAATTCAAGCCTCAGTAAATTGTGGCCTGCCAATTGGTCGTTAAATACCGACCTTTTCGCCCAAAAAGTTACGGATTTCGACAGCATGGCCGTTCTCCTGGATGATGCAGTTGATAGGGAAATGGGCGTAGACAGCACGCATTTTGTAGCGGAAACCCTACGGAAAATTTAAATAATAGTTATAATGCAAGGCAAAAGATACACACCTTGGTAACACCGGTGACCATGTTGTTGATCAAGCTGCGAATGGTGCGCAAGCATGCAACGTGTTTCCTGCCTCCTTGCCAGACAGCAAGGGTAACTTTTGTGGTCTTGCCCTTGAGGACACGGATGTCCATATCGACGTGACGGACATTCTTGGTGAGAGTGCCGCGGGGTCCAGTAACGGTGATCAGGCGCGACTTGACCGAAATTTCAACGCCGGCAGGGATTTCGAGTTCTTCTGTCTTGAGGACGTCCCGCATCTGGGAAACGAGTGCAATCGCAGTCAGTCGTCATCCGAAAGTGCGAGAATCAATCCATCGGCCCAACGAGTCAAACTTCAGCAAAATGGGCACCAAATTGCTCAGCAGAACGCCCTGATTCGAGCGGGGGGATAGATTTCAGATTTGCAGGGGAATACACACCTTTGGCGAAAGTTTTGACGAGGAGTAGGTGGCCGGTGGATGGGATGGGGGGGGATGCGGGCTTTCGCTGACATAATCGAGCGGCTACCTTAGAATCGTTGATCGGCTTAGAAATTACATAATATTTCCCTTAACAGATAATGGTAGCGCTCATCCTAATGTGTCTCCTATAATTGAAAACTATTCATTGTGACTAGATCCATACACACTCTGTATACTAATAAAAATTCTGCTGTTTAACTGAAGGCCTCACATCCCTATAATGACATGTACAGCGCAGCATTGTTTCCGATCTGTGCTGCAATGTGTAAGCCGGATACCAAGGATAAGCGGAGTTTGAAACGTTGCATTATTGTTCGGGTAGTGCTGCTGGCGGTCCTCTTCCTTAACCACCATCATCGAGTGCTTTTCGTTCATCATCGTCGTCGTTTGCTGTGGCTCGTATCGTTGAGTAAAGCATTGGAAAGTATTTCAGCAACATCTGCAGCTACTTTTCTGTTGCTTGCTTGCTGGTAGCAATTTTTCTTTCAATCACACCGCTTTTCTTTTGTGGGTGAGACCGTGTCCAAAGTCCCTTCGCGACAGTCGTATCCACCGCAGGGAAAGTATCCAAATGTCCGTATACTCTCAAAACATGTACGGTCAGCCGTCATATACCAGTTCGAGTTACGGCCCCCCACCACCAGCGCACGCGAGTTATTACTACAATGCGCCACCTCCGCAGCCACCTGCTCCTGCAACATATGCACTTGACGCTATTGCCTTTCGCAGGGATTACAACCAACGTCTTACAGAGCTCACATTCAATTCAAGAGGACTTATTCAGCATTTGTCGATGCTCGCTCAGGAATATTCACGTTATTCAGACATAGTCGCTCAGTGCCTTGAGGCTCATATCCGCAGGGTGAGTCCTGATTTCTAGTCGTAGTTTCTGATATTTCGTTTGTCAAGAGAAAAAAAAGTCCACCTTACTTCTAGTTACATTCTTTTGATTTGAAGTACTATGTATTTTATTTAGAGATATGAGTCTAAAAGACGTCTTGAGACGACCAACGCCTCATGAAAATCTCGTCTTCTCTGGACGATTCCTTTTTTCCGTTGCCTTCCCACACGTACCGCGGATTGCTGACTCATCATGCCCCTTTTGGTTGCTTTAATTAGGTCCCTCCCTGGATGAAGCTTCCTGCTTGGTATCTTCTTGATGCAATCTCAAAGAATGTCTATGAGCCGTATGCCCGCAAATTCTCTGGCTTTGTTGTGCCGCTATTCCTTGAAACATACCCTCTCGTCGACAGTAACACCCGCAGCAAAATGGAGGAGATGCTTCTTACATGGCGTACCGGCTCGCCTTCAGGCAAAGAACTGTTCGGTGTTCAACAACAAGTCGCTGTTGAGAGAGGAGTTTGGGGTAACGGGGCATCTGGCAGTAGTGTAAGATTTTTTTCTTTCTAATCTCTGATTCGTAATTACTTACACTTGGGTTCTATAGTCTGCAAATTTCCATTCAGGTCCCGGGATTATCACGAAATCGCAAGTACTGAGCGAGCTGCAATTTACCTTAGGACAGAAAGAACGAGCCCTCCAAGCCAATCCGTATGACACACTTTCTCAAAATCACATTGCTGTCCTCAACCAAGTACGCTTTTCTTGACATTTATCCCACAATCTTGGTTACTAAAATTGAGTTTTCCGCAGCTACGAATGCACGTTGAGGCGGGTGTATCACAAGATGAACTTCGACAAATTTTGGGGCAGCTACGCAATCTGGTGAAGAACTCTCCCCCTCCTGTAGCGCAATTGCCACCTCCGCCCCCACCTCAGCCGTTACCCCCCACAGTTCCACCAGCATGGAGTCAACAACCTACATTCCCCCCTCACATGCCTCCTAGCAACATTGCATCTACAAGCACTGCACCATTCATTCCACCTCTGCCGGTGGCACCTGTGGTCAATAACGCCCAACCGCCTGCGCAACCTGCACAACCGCCTGCACCGGCTGTTACGGCTGACAGTATCAACAATCTCCTTTCCACCCTAATCAAAGCCGGCGTTGTATCCACGAATGGCACACCAACTGGTGCGGGTGCCACTGCGAAAGAACAGGCTAGTCCAGAAGACAGTGCTGAAGAAACAGCCCGCACCGAAGCCAAAGATGCCATCATCCGAGGACACAGAGAGGCGATCCTCGCAGAGTCTGTCAATTTACTGACCCTAGAATCTGTAGCGTAAGTGTTGCTGATTTTCAACGTTGAGCCTTTTTTGACTTTGAGCAGTTCTTCACGTATCGTAGATTTCTTGTACGAACGGCAGGGGCTCCAATGCAAACAATGTGGTATCCGTTTCCCAGATTCAAAATCGGGCAAGAAGGAACAGGACGACCATCTCGATATGCACTTCAGGCAAAATCGTAAGGCCAATGAGAACCTTGGAAGAGGACACAGCCGGAGTGGGTTCATCGGAGTCGACGTATGTTTCTACTCTCTAACGCAATGCAAGTAATATGTACTGATTTCTCCGCAGGATTGGATTCAGGACGTATCGGTTGATGTGAAAGGAAAGGGCCGCGCACATGGATCTGGTCGTTTTAATGCGAAGGCAGCGGTTGCCGCTGAGAAGGCTAAGCAGGAAGCTGATTTGCGAGCACAATATGTTGTTGCCCCGCCTGAAAATGAAAATCAGGTCATTTCCTGCCCGATCTGTAAGGAATCTTTGGCGTTAGAATTCTTAGAGGAGGAGGAGGAATGGGCTTGGAGGAACGCGACAAAGAAGGATGGAAAGGTGAGTTGGCTATCGTTCTGCCACGGACACTTGCTTATAGTTTCTTGTGACCAGGTGTATCATGCAACATGTTATGCAGAAGCTATGGCGTCGACAAATACTTTAGCAGCGAGGTTACGCACAGAACAGGCTCACGGTAGTCGGTCAGCGACTCCCGAAGTTCAAGTTAACCCAGATTTGGCTGCAGCCCGCTCTACACCACCTGATAATAACCTAAAGCGCGCGTCGTCAAGATCACCGACAAGGTCGCCTTCGACTGATTCTAAGCTCGCGGGCACCAAGCGTAAGGTAGGACTTGGTGACGACAATGTAACGCAAGAAGCCAGTGGAACACCTCCTTTGAAAAAGATCGCTCTATCTGTGCCTTGATGATTTTTATCCATACATTCTGGGGTCTTTTTGGTTAATGCATTATTTCTATTTTCTATTGATCATTTGTAACCACTCTTTTGCATACATCCATTACTTAAACACTGCATTATTAGACGCACTGAGCAATAAATTTCTTTTCATTTACGTTACCTCGAGTCTATCAGTGAGAATCAGTTGCGCAAAGCTTAAATCTTTTTTTGGTGAACTCGGAAGGCCGAAGTCAGAACTCGTGGCCTTTTACCACTTCAACTCGAACATCCATCTGCTTCGCTCTACTGCTGCACAATGGCCGACTGGACTGGCGACCTTTCGCTCTCTGGTGGGCATTGTTCAACGTCTTCACGTATCTTCTTATGAGCAACTCTTTCACAGATCCAGATGGTCATGACGGACAACTGCACGCCGATCTAATGCAAATCGATGCGCTTGCCAATGAGGATGTGGAAATGCAGGTGAACAGATCTTCACGCAATTAATACAACTCTTTACGTTTAATGGTTGTTTCCTGTTGTTACTGATATAAAAAACGCGCAATGTAGGCACCACTGTCGGAGTATGCGGTCTACTTGGTCGTGGACACGAACATATTGTTGCACCCGTTCGAGGTGCTATCACAATTTGTTGACGACGTTGAGAAGCTCTCCTTACCCGTCATTGTTATAGTTCCTGGGGCGGTGGTGCTAGAACTCGACCGGTATGTCAGTTTCAATACTATAACCCATCTAATCTATTTCATGATGCCTTTTTGTTCAAAAGTCAGAAAAACCGAAAAGATCTTTCAATGTACGCTCGCAGAGCCACAAATTGGTTGCTAGCCAGAATAAAGGAGCGTAAACTAGTGAAAGGACAGGCTCAAGACGAGACTTGCAAGTCTACGGGTAACTGGAAGATCATGGAGCCCGGAGAGGTAAGGATTGTCATTGTTGATTCCACAACGAATACTTATCTAATTATCTACATCTCTTCTTCGAAGATCTCCACGGGGGACATGTACAATGATACCCTCATCCTTGATTGTTGCATGTTTTACAGCCGCATTCAACGGACCGTGTTGTGCAGTGCAGATAAAAATCTGTGCATCATCAGTCAAACGCAAGGTATCGAATTTTATCGCAACTGCAACTGTGAACGTTATGGGGCTAAAGCACTTCGAAGGTATTCCTACAATAAGTCCTTCTCCTCACTGGAGCAGCCGCGAAATTGCACAATCTCTTTATGGTGATATGATAGTGAACCCATCACAGTTTGCAGGTCATAAAGAAAGCTACAGAGGTTCTGCATGGGATCCCAAAGCGCCCGGCAACTCTGAAACCACCGCTGTGGCACAGTCTCAAGACAGAAATGGCGATGCGGGGATGGTCATTGACTCAAAAAATAACGATCCGTGGAATAACAGTAAGGAATCCAACCTTGGCGACTCGAATACCACGACATGGCAGTCAGAGCATCCGATCAATATGCTCCATGTAGCGGTTATCGATCACTTCAGTCGGCTGCTCACAGAACTCGTTGGGAGAGTCGGAGGTGACGAAGTTTCGGGGACTGACTTAAACGCGTCGCAACACGCGCCCCAAACCCAGAGGCGGAGAAAGCATTACACGCAATGGAGCGTTGCGGAATGCGTAGAATATTTAACAGAAAAGCGGAAAGTAAAGCTGGTAAACCCAAGACCGGAAGTTTTCTTGCTGAAAGCGTATACACGTGGAGTAGCAGGTTCGCGGCCAGGAAAGGACTGGAGTCGCCAGGACTGGAGGATGGCAATGGCTAACCTAAAGGCTATCAGCGACGCATGGAATGATATTTCTATGACAGAGTCCCTGTTGCAGTTAGAGCAGCACGTAGATAACGTTTTTTCTGTGCCGCTTAGGGGTATCTAGCGGTAAGGAAGTGGCTGTACGGAGTGTGGGAAAGATGGGGCGAACCGAGCTGATTGATGAGCCGAACCGGACATTTAGTTTGGGCGGGTCGAATACAGGACATTTTCATTCCTCCTTCCCTCCTCCCATGAACAGGCGACGCACATTCTATGTTTTCCTTTCAATTCTCGCTCTTTTTCTTTTGGGAACAGTTATAGTCCTTTCTTCTGTAACATATTATCTCTCTATCGATTCCCTAGCATATCTCTCCGAGCAACAAGTACCCATACTCGACAACACCACCCGTTGGAATGCCGCAGCACACGGCCAAGTAGAACGTATACCTAGGATTATACACCAGACATGGAAGTCAGAGACACTACCTCCAAAATGGCGCGGTATCTCACAGGCCTGCAAGGATATGATGCCTGACTAGTGCGTGTAACCGTTGCTACCATCTGCGCCCGCCACTGACTGCGCGCCCTAGTGAATACAAGCTTTGGACTGACGCAGGCTCGCGCGAGTTTATTGCGGAACACTATCCATGGTTTTTGGACACGTTCGACAGCTACACATATCCCATCCAACGCGCCGACGCGATACGTTACTTCGTGCTGTACCACTACGGCGGTGTTTACATTGATTTGGACATTGGTTGCCTGAAGCCGTTGGACCCCTTGTTGGTGTATCCGGTCATTCTCCCCAAAACCATTCCTGTCGGAGTCTCGAACGATCTCATGTTCTCAGAAAAACACCATCCCATGTTGGAGCAAACTATTCATAACCTCCCCAAATTCGACCACTCTTGGATTTTGAACTATCCCACCGTTATGTTTTCCACGGGCCCAATGTTCCTGTCTGCGCAGTACGGTATCTACTCTGCTTCTCACCCCAACACTTTCCTGCACGACGTGCGTATCTTACCAAAGTCGTTGTACGGGAAAAATGCGCGGGAGGACGAGGCACCGCATTCCTTCTTCTCTCACTTCTACGGGAGTAGCTGGCATGCGGACGACGCTGCTTTCATTGGCTTCCTTGGAAATTGGGGAAAGGGTCTTATGTGGTTAGGGTTGTGTGTTTTGGTCGTCGGACTCATTCGACTGCCAACAAAGCCAGGTAGACGTTTCAGCAGAGGGTACGATATCATCCTTCCAAGGTTGTCGCGGTCTGGAAGATGGCACTTCCACCTCGGCCGATCCTCCTTTTCCCGGTCGGGCACTTCTACGGAACTGTCTTCCCCTATTAGTGGTAGCGAGGTGGTCTCCCCTATCGATGGAGACGTACCTTTGTTGCATCTTCCGTTCGACGACAGTGCTCCTCCATCTCCAATGCCGGAGTCATTGGGCTATCCAGACATGTACGCTGGTCGTGTTCAAAGCCCCATTGTCGAAGCTTTCCAGCGCATCCGAAACCGCGTTACTTCTATGGCTGGTGGACGTTATGATCCCCCGGATACCCCTATCAGGACTGGACGACATAGGCCTAGAAACGTTTTGTTTTTCCTTCCAGCCATATTCGCATCCACTCCTGACCTTGAACTCCAACCTCCTCCACTTGGCCGCGTTGGTTCAAGGTTGCCGCGTGTACCGATAACGCGACGCACTGAGTTATCACCATCTGAGTACCCACCGGAGAAGGTACGAATCCACGAGGATATAGAAACGGGACACGAAACTGGAATCAGCGGCCAGCGTCATAATGACGACGAGTATACCCCTTTCCTGGATCTCTCGACGGAGCCTCCATCACGGACAGCTGCATCGTCATCCAGGAGTCGATCGCCGCCATTGGGTTCTTGGGATTCATGAGGAAATACATCTTGCACCATAGTAATCATAATAATTCGCTTTCCTTACGACCGGCTCATCACAAAAACACTAAGATACCCCCTGGCGTTGGCTTTACCCTTTATCGCGTTTTCAAAAATGTCCTGGATAAACATAGGTAGCGATAGGCCGAGCGTCAGATACCGAACAAGCAATTCAAACATCTTAGGTAGAGATGCACAGGATTGGATGCTTTACAACTGTATATTTTACTTTACGAATCTAGTAACAGATAGACCTAAAGACAGCAGCTACTAGTTACTCATGTCGGGACATTGCTCTTCTTCCGTTCCCACTATCTCTCATAATAAATACGGGCGCACTTGAACCCTTTATATAAATAGATACAATATTTATGTTGACTTGGTCTGCGCGATTCGCTTCATCCGTCTCGATAGAGAGAACATTGCCACCGCTGAGACGGCGTAGGTGATTGACGGTCCGAAAGTCCAATAGGAAGCGCATGCTGAAGGGGAAACCATTGATTAGCATCCACGATTATAGGGTAAAGGTCCAGCAAACTTACCAAGTATTGGCCCCATTGCACGTCCAAGTTGACCTGATGATCTGAACTTCCCAAGCGCAGTCCCTTTAGCGAGCTCGGGGTTTTCGTCAACTGGTTTGCCTGTCACTGCATCTACCTGTCCCTCGTCGCATTGCAGTGATGCGAACGCAGTCAAAGAGTTGACGACCGTCGCGCTGGTAAAGGCCATGCAAATCGCAGCGCCCTGCAGAAGTTTCATGGCGAATGAAGGCTGTGTCTGGACATATCTCGGAAGTAGCGCCAACAGAGACAGCGCTACGGCGCAGCTCGCGACACCGCGTCTGGCCATGTTGCCCTCGCCGACCTTGGACATGGAACGTCTCACGTAACCGCCCTGGAGCAGGGCGCTAATAATACCGATCGAACCTATGAGTTTGCCATTCTGAGTATTTGACCAATCCAACACTAAAAAGAGATTCGTGGGTGAGAAAAAACCCATGACGGGTATATATCTGACATTGACACTCACGATCAAAGGTGAGGAAGGTTAAGGTGAACTCCACACCGGAAAATAGAGCCAGGAACAAGAAGTGGAGATTACGAAGGGACTTGAGGACATTCAAACGGCTTTCGGCCGTGCGCCTGGGTGTTGGGGGTTTCGTCGATCCGTTCCTATTGGTGTGTCCATTTGTTCCATTTGAAGTTGGCTTTTTCTCCTTCGCGTCAGAAGCAAAGGCCCCTTTACCCTTTGTTTCTGGGAGTGCGACTGCGAGGAAGATGGTTTCCGCGACCAGGAGAACCAGAGTTAAGATTGCAGGAACGGCGTATACATTCAATTCGCCGAGTCCCCAGGTGCTCATGGACTTGGGCAGAGGTCGGGATGCAAAGTAGGCACCGATTGGTGGGCCAATGCAGAAACAGATCGCGAAGGCAATGCCAACATGTGCGAGTGCTTTAGAGCGGGTCTCCGGCGACGTCACGTCCGACAAAATAGCGCTGTGGCATATGAGTTAGTATTCTGAGAGCCATGGACCTAGTTTGGGCTTCTTACATTGCCAGTTGAACGTTTCCCTCACTCAGTCCACCCACTACGCGAGAAAGCATGTATGAAGCAAATGTGGTGGACTTTATCCATCTGTGTTATTGATGAAGTCATCAGTGCTCCTGCCATGAGGGCTTGATAGTTGCACATACATGAGTGCAGAAAGAATATTTCCAATCATTGTGAGGAGAAGAATGCGCTTGCGACCATATTTGTCAGATAGGGCGCCGATTCGTGGGGATACGAAGAATTGCAGGGTGCTGAGGATGATACTCAGTCTGGGAAGGTATAGCGACACTTGTTAAGCAGAACGCACGAGAATACGGAGCCCATGAGTCCACCAAGCAGCACGATATCCCATCTTCGCGAATGAGCGCCGGATTGGTAGAAAAGACTCCTAAGTGACGTGACAAATTGCAATGTTCGGGAGAGGAAGCCACTGGGATCAGAACTCTCCTTCTATACAAGAGGACGTCATCAGACACAGAGGCCATCTCGTCGAACAGGGATCAGACTTACCAGAGTGTACCATTCGATGAGACGAGGAAATAGGGGAAGAGGAATGGTAAAGGCGAAAAGGTCGAGGACAAGAGAGAGAAAGACGATTGTCTCTACTTTGGCCATTGTGGGTGGTTGGAAACAAGAAAGATATCACATTTGTTATACTCGAGTCGAGTCCAGACACGTCGACAACACGCCGTATGCGATCATCCAATGGACGGATGTACTTGAAACTTGGGAACCGGCTGTCGGCCTTGACGAGCTTATTTCTCTCCTCGACTCTTCCCCTGGGAACATGTCACTTCAGTCGCCCTCACGGCCTGCTGCTGCCCGGATTGGCGGATTGCAATCAACTCGTATCCCGGCGAAAATTATCCCACTATCCACCCGGCGTCTACGTGTTCCATATAATTCGAACCAGACGACTGGAACTTGGGTGTAATTTTCAGGACGGTAAATGTCTCTTAAACATCTCAACTTTGAGGTTTTCTTAACGGCTACCAATAGGTGCACCAATGTGCTCGCTTCGCTTTTATCGCTCAAACACAGCTGTCCTGACTCCTGGTACTGCCTTCTTTCAGAATGATTGGAATTCATGGACAACGATAAACAATGCACAGGTGTTCCTTCGCACCGTACACCATGTTTCCATTTCAAGCGTTGAAAACAGGTTACAACGGACACAGACTTAGCCAATACTTGAAAGGCATCCAGCGGCTGATGCGCAACACGGAATGACTCCTCCTGCGGTCGGACCAGCACCACACTTCTGAAAGACCTATTGACAGACGTCCGAAGATTCAACGCTTCAGCGGCCATCATGCAGGCATCACAACCAGTAAAACTAGTACAACAGAAGGTAGCTATTATTCCCGCCTCTCTACTCCTACAAGTTTCGAAACAATAGACAGTTGAATTTGCCTACTCGTGGACAACCTGCCCGAGTCTGGGACTGATCCGGGCTTGGATGGGAGAATACCTGGAAGTACGGCGAACAGTAAACAATATCTTTAACTCGATGTATCAGTTTGGAGATGAATAAATATGCGTTCATGAAATATATTGTCAAGCTCTGTACACTGTAGTTGCACCGTTGTTGTATGCGAGCAATGCGACTAGGCCGCTGCCTCGCCTGTGGCACCTTCCTCTGAGACGACAACCACAGTACTAGTGTCATTTGTCGCACCGCGATACTTCTGGTCTTCAGCATTAGCTGTCAAACTAGTTTGCACATGCGAACTGGTATCGGTTTTTGTGATTTCGCGGAGTGCCATGGTAGCGTATGCGGCCGTTCCGAGCTGCAGATTGATTTGCAATGCCATGAATTTGCCATCCTCAACGACTGCCGGAGGATCAAAGCCGAGCAGTTTGTCTTCATCGGACTGGGCCAAGGAGACGTCAGGATCGGTGTACCGTAAGACTGACCAGGACAGCTCCTTCGGCAAGTGAAGCATCTTGCGGTAGGAGCCATTCAAGGTGTAATCCCTGCGGAGGTAACAGATTAGATCCATGCTGAATGAGAAGAAGCACAAAAGTACTTTTGCTTGCGAACGAAATTGTCAGGGTCTAACCCATCCGTTCGAAGGAATTCGCGATATCGTTCACCTAACTTGCCTCCAGGATATGCAACATCCGTGCCAGGCAAAGGCATGACAACATCGAAAATGGTGTATTTGTCAAGGTCTTCCTCGGTCAGTGTCTTGATCTTCGGTGCTACGTATGGTTTGCGGTTTTTCTTAGATGGTTCAGCTGATTCTTCTGTCTCTGGATCCACGGCGAGGGTCTCTTCCTCCCCGTCCACGTCCATAGTTTCTTCCTTTTCTTTGTTGGAGGAAGTGTCAAATACCAGGTCGCCTACAACCGGTCGTTCACTGCCATAGTCTCGAATACGTTCCGAGACGATAGCATTCCAGACATATGACTGATAAGCATGAACATACATGAGGCGGAGGTTCCGAGGAATCTGTAGAGGCAATTTCAGTCTTCTTGTATGGAAAGTAGATGCAATGCACTCACCGTCGATAATGCGCCCATGACATTGCGGGTGTCACCCTTCTGTTTCTTGAAACTCTCAAGGATACACCGCTCTGCGACGACACGTCTCGGGAATAAGCTCAGAGCTTTGTCCAAATCCTTTTCCACTAGCCACGCATCCCGTGCAGCTTCTACGTCTGGGTGCTCCCCATAACGTTTCTGAAGAATCATGTCCGCAGCTTTTTGCCATTCTGACTTCAGCAGGGCCAAGCCAATGGAATGAGTTGGCACCGAAGCCGTTCCAAATCTTTGCATTCCTTTTGATAAGAAGGATTTATTAGAGGACACAACCAAAAAAAGGACGAAGATACCATAGTAGTTGATGAAACCCTTGTTCTTGATTGTGTTCATGGCTTCATCCAAGACTTCCATAGACGAGACCTTGACGTTCCTTCAGGACCTATCAGTTCTTGATCTATTCAAGACGTACACTTCAATTTACCTGAGAGTGATAACAAAAGCGTTTCCTTTCAACATTCCCAGTTCTAAGCCAGCTTTTCGGTAATTTAGATCAGCTACGCGTATGCCGCGCTCGCCTCGTTGTGTCATTGCATCTTCAATTGTCCTTCGCTGGCCAATATTGTTGGCGAGTTTCCAGACCTCCTCGACCGTTTTATTATTCCGGTTGAGAGATACTCTCTGGACAGTCACACCGCGCTTATCTTTGGTCCCGGCCACAGACAAATCCTTTGTATTGACATGCAGACTGCGAGCGATGTGCCCTAAAGCATCCTGAGTGTCTCGGTTGGTCTTTTGGAGAGTGAAGTGGATGTAAGGTGGGTAAGTGCCGCGAGGAGCGCGAGCTAAAAGAGAATAATAGGTGAGTTGCACAGAAGGGTCTTAGGAAGCTCGACAAATTCACCGTCACCGCGTCCACCGCGTCCACCTCCACGTCCACCACCCTTCCTAGCCCATTTCACCACAATCCGAGATCCTTCGTCAGCACTCGACGGTGCTGTCATGTCAGTCTCTGTGTCCAGTTTCCCGTTGAAAAGTTCGCGGATGACTTTGTGGAACGCAGTTCTAGTATCTTTCGACGCGATAGGCTTTCAAATCGACGTCAATCATTGCGTTTGAAGAAACATTGAGACCGCTCACATTAGAAACTACTTTCCTCGTATCTTCCCTACCTGCCCCTGCGCGTCCGCCCCTCCCTCCGCCCCTCCCACCGCGTTTGCCTCCACGACCGCGTCGATTGTCCCGTCCACCTTTTTCTTCAGGCTCTGGGGCATTTTCTGCGGGTTCTGCAGGCTCAACACCAGTAGAACTCGCTACACGCCCTCCCCACCCGTTATCACTGACGCGAGGAGGCTCCGGCCCTTCTAGATATATAGATTTGAGCTGCTTAATTTTTTCTTCGTCGAGGAAGGCGGATAGTGACGCGTTGAAATGTTCTGGCCATGGTTCCTCTTTAGTTGGTGCCTTCTTTTCTACTTGTTCTTCGCTTTGCTGTTCGTCCACTTTAGCGACATCCTGGTCTGTAGGTTGGGATTCGGATGTGGTAGGTACTGCAATATCTGGGGAAGCAGCTTGTTCTGGCGCTTTCACGGTCTCCTCTACTTCCTTTTCCTTCTTGGGTGATTCAGGTTTCCCCAAGGTTTTAAGATGGATAACATTGCCGTCCTGGTCCACTTCGTAAACCAGGAAGTCTGTGAATCTAAAAAGATAATTTCTATAAAATGTCTGCGTTGATTGCAATATGAAGAAATGGACCTTTGCTTAATTATCCCTTCTACTTTTGCTTCCCCTCGACCAATGTATTCAGATATCCCGACGTCAGCTTCGTGGAAGTTCAACGCCGAACCTTCTTTCGCGACAGGGACTGGTATTCCCAGCAAGGCATGGCTGGGAGGAAGAATGGAATCCCAGACGGGGCCATCGACCTGTATCGGTGAACCGCCGTCGACATCTAGTCTGGCGCGTTTGGAGTAACGTTCTATGTCCGAGTCATCCTGTTCGCGCTCGTGAATAATGTTGGCGGACATGAAGAAGATGTAGTCCTGTGAGCGCGACTGGCTCAGCTAAGAACATTAAATTGTTATCTTATCTTATCTCAACGCCGATCAAGCAAATTATAGGATGATCTCAGTCAATTCTGCAAGCAAGCAGAATTAAGATCGTCGCCCACTTCTACAATGCCTTCCTCGCCGCACACCCAGAGCTATGCCGCCAGAATAAAACACTTCACCAACCCAACAGCTAAACTTATTCTGGAGACCATGGAACGCAAGAAGTCGAATCTGGCTGTTAGCGTCGACGTTACGGATCCAAACGACTTACTAGCCATCATAGACGCTGTCGGTCCCCACGTCTGCATGATAAAGGCAATTTCTCTCCCAAGGACCTACCTCAAATGATTCTCATGTACAATCTTTTTTTGAAAGACCCATGTCGACATTGTTGAGAACTTCAGTTATTCCCTGATTGAAAGCCTGCAAGGACTTGCCGCAAAGCATGATTTCCTCTATTTCGAAGACAGAAAATTTGCCGACATCGGTCTGTGTTTTGTTTCTTAAAAATGCGCCGTCCAAATGCTTATATTTAGACAAACATAGGCAACACTGTGGCTTTGCAATACTCGAGTGGCGTCCACAAAATAGCAAGCTGGTCTCATCTAACTAACGCTCACCCAGTCCCTGGCCCGTCCATCATAAAGGGACTGTCTTCTGTTGGTTTACCTCTTGGAAGAGGGCTCCTTTTGCTTGCAGAAATGAGCACGCAAGGATCATTGGCCGTCGGCGCCTATACTGAAGAGGCCGTCCGCATGGCACGCCAACACAGGGACTTCGTGATTGGCTTTATTGCTCAGCGGAGAATGGATGGCATAGGAGCAGAGAAAGAAGAGGACGCTTCAGAAGAAGATTTCTTAATCCTTACGCCTGGCATTGGACTTGAATCCAAAGGAGATAACATGGGACAGCAGTATCGGACGCCGCACGAAGCTGTCTATGTATCCGGTTGCGATGTTATAATAGTGGGCAGAGGTATCTATGGAACAGATCCCAAAGCCGTCTCTACCATTGCTGCAAAAGCGGAACGTTACATGGCTGAAGGATGGGCGGCTTATCTAGCTCGTACAGGACAACAATAATTAGCTACAGACTGTGCATCAGACAACAAATAGAAAGCAGAAAGCGTGCGCATAAGAATCCTGAATAGAAAATAGAAATAGAAAGGAGGGTATCGCAATAAGGCATTCCACAGTGGGCTGTTGTCGTAAGGTTATTAACACATGTCTTGAACCTGTTTGTCGGAAGGAATGGTCATTTGTTCGTCGATCCTCAGCGCAGGATCTGCTGGTACATTCTGCTGGGTTTCAGCAGTTGTCAATGCTGATTTCTCTTCATCTTGAGGTGGCCTTGAAATGCGGCTCAGGCTTGCTGGTAACTGACCATCCAGCAACGGTTTTTCTGCTAGAGCTGCCCGAAGCTTCTCTCGGACTTCTTCTACTCGTTTCGTTCTTTCACCGCCTCTCCATATAACGATAGCGGCACCAATCCCACACAAAAAGCTGCCAGGGATAAGGACACCAGTCGTCCAAGGGGGGCGCTCGAACCTGCTAATGGTGAGCATACAGCGGGAACCCATAGCATTTTTGCCTCACCTGTTCATACCCCACATTGTTCCACAGAGAAAAACCTGACATAGATGAGACCAGCAAGCAGCATTAATCCTGAGTTACTCACTTGGAAAACAGAATTCCCGATATTTAGAAAGCAAATGAGCAGTGCCATGCTTATCAAGCGACCCATTGTCAGTAAGCACATCTAAACCGTCAAGGCCGCGCATATCTTACTTGATAGGGAATGCCTATATAAAAAATCATCAATTACTGTCTTATGCGGGAAATGATGGATGAATGTCACCCTATGAGTTTCCGTACCATGGGCCCTATACCATGTTTGGGAATACTGAAATTTGCGTTGTTCTGCATCGTCTGTTAGTACCGCAAGATTTTAAAGCAAACATCACTTACGTCTGTGTAGGTCCTCTTGTTCCGCTGTCGTCAAGACATGAACGTAGTTCGGATCATATATAGGATCAGGTAGGTCATCAACGTCAAATAGCTGCGGTAAGCCGGCCTTTTTTCGAAGCTTCATGGTTTTTCTTTTATAGCGCCAGATCTTCCATATTCCTACGGTGGAATGGTGGAGCGTCAATGCGAGCCATGAACGTTCAGAGCGAGACTGCTAACTGACTGAAGGTATCGAGTACGCGCGATGGGATCAGACCAACACTGGTTGCGGTAAATAGTCCTACGTCCACATTAGTATGTAATGAAATCCAAAAGGTCGTGATGCACGCACCTGTTTCAATCTGTGAAGAAACTTCGATCCAGAATCCTTGTGTGCTTGGGTTATGTAGATTGATTATTCGAGCCAAAAATATTACGATTGCTGCACCCCAAAACACTGATGAACGCAAGCTTTAGTCTTGCCCTTCATATATGCAGGTACTGTTGCATACCGACGAGGAATCCGTATATGCCAGTGATAATCTAAAGACGTTTATTAGGGTCGCTTGATAGTGTTAGATATAGGAGGTGCCATACACCCATAGCTGATGATAAGAATGTTCCTTAGAAAAGTCAAAGTAAAGACCAAAATATACAGAAACCTACGAGTTTTCAGAAAAGACCATACACCCATCAATGTGCGCCTTATTTTAGAAGGGCTGTTTAACACATCATTGACGTGTCGGTCCAAAGGATCAGAGAATTCTTGGACGTCGCCTTTATTTCTCCGTTGAGGAGTAAGCGGCAACATGACTACGGGCTTCCGGGAGTACAGAGATAGCGGGGGGCTGTATAATTGAGCCTCAACTTCGAGCTGTACAGAAAGGCCATGGCTAGTACGCACATGACTATGGAGTTCGCGGCATTAGTTAGATTGGAGATAGCACCTATCTGAAAGTCTGAAATGGGCGGTTAGAGAGCATATAAGACGCATATATCCAAGGAAAGTTGGCTCACCTATGACATCCAGGTGTTCAACGACATCATCGTGATGGTGGTCCTCAACGCCATTGAGGTCCGCGCGGGACATGTTAATAGAATGTTCGACTAAGCCTTCCCCGCCGGGAGTGGCATGCAAGTTTTCTATAGTCATATTCTCACCCGCATATATGCGGGTCGGGGAGGCCACGGAGGGGGTCGCAGCTCCTGCATGAGGTGCAGTATCGTTGTATATAGTTCCGCGAGAGATGCAATGATCATGGACACGACTAGAGCTAGTGAGAGCTCTCGGTCTCAGCCTTGTGGGAGAAGGTTGGCTAGACGTTGCGGTTTCACTGGGTTTTAGTAGAGGCAAAGAGTTACGTGGATGTATGCGGGGTGTGTCGCTGGGAAGGGAGGCATTCCTGATTGGTGTATTTAGAGCAAGGGCGACGCTGGATGGATGAGGCTCGTGTTCATTGTCGGCATAGTAGTCCTCAATATTAGAGTAGACATTTCCTTTGATTCTTATGGACGGCATGGTAGAAGACAAGAAGCTCAAGGACCTGTGCTGATCATGGAGCTCATCATGAACAGAGCGAGGACCAGTATAAATAGATCATAATTATTGCTATTACACGTGATGTAATCTCAAATGACGACATTTACTTTACTCTACAACAAATCAGTACACAGATTAAGGTATATTAGATATTTCACTTCATTTATAGTCTTTCACTAGATTTACGCTGAAGGATATACGGATCAGTCACAAGCAGATAATTCAGCGGTACAAGAAAGCTTTACCTTCTCTGGTCCTCGACTTTTTGAATTGCTACGCGATCCAAACAGACTCTTCACTCTCCTACGACCTGGGGGACGTTCGGGAGTTTTCGCTTCCGGCACATCAAACTCCATTTGTTCAGGTTCTGCTGTTAACGGGGTGGATGGACCCAGTACCGTAGGTGTAGGTTCTTTATGACCGCTTCGTAGAGCATTCTTCCACGGAGACTTGGAAGGAGACTCGGATTTCTTGGTGGTTTCCATATGTACGCTATTCAATCGACGGTCATCATCCAATCCGAACGCCCTAGGATGAAGAAGTCTGAGGGGGTTGTCATGAGGGTTGCTCGACTTTGAAGCCGTCCATTTGGTCTTAGCAAGCAGTTCTCGCGCAACCGGAAGAACGGGGACTAAAGGCTGATGGAAAGCCATTTTTACCCAGCCTCGCCAGCTCATATTAGAAGGAATGAACTGGTTAACCAGCTCCTCGAACTAGACCATCGAGTTAGGTAACGAAATCGACGCCAGAAACGAAAAATCACTCACACTCCATGTCTGATTGCGATACTCCAGTTCGCGTGTCTTGATTTTAGCATCATGACATTCGAAAGAACCTTCTTTCACGACACTCAATAGAAGATGTAGGCTGCAAGACAGCAGTCAGAAATGATCAGTCAATGATCACGATAAGCATACCTTGATATCTTCACTAGTACAAAGGTTTTCTGAGATGAGCGCGTTTTCATAACTTGGGCATCACCTGTACTCTTGCTTAAGCCATCAGAATCATTCGTTTCGATTCCCTTTGGCCCAGGTGTAGCCGGTGCTTCCAAAAGACTTGCAAAATTGACAGAATCAGTGGAATGTGTTCTCTTCAGGAACGCAGGTGGGCTGAGGAAGCCTGGTGTGGTGAGGAAAGCTGGTGGGCTCATAGGAGGTGGGCTGAGTACATCATCTTCTCTGGCTGAACGTAGGTCTGTGAATGACCGCGAACTACCTAATTTGCGTAGCGTGGGCCCTTGCATCTTCTTACTGGCCTTGGAAAGTTGCTTTGACCCTGGTACAATCCTTGGCGAGTCCATGGACGAGCGACCAGACATTGGGCTCTTGACAGTGATCTCTGGGGGAGGCTTTGACGAACTATCCTGATGTGGCGGATCTTCTAGTCCAGTGACTTGTTCACGGGCTTTGCGATCTGGCCACACATACTCCATAATGCGTCGACCAACCTTAGCGTCAACTTGAAGGCGTATCGGGTGCAACGACATCTCAAATACTTCATAGATAGTGATGCCTCCGACTGGAGCCAATATTGTCCAATTTGCTGCTAGGAACAATCCGCGCTAAGAGAGGCATAAGATAACTGTTGGAAAGTCGTAATATTGAAAAGCTTACCTTTAAAAGGGGGTGATTTGGTGGCTCGGTATACTTTGATAAGATTTCCGCCCATATAGCATATCTCGATCCGTCAAAGGCAGTCAAGTCTCCTATCGTGAGATGGTTGACGGTTGAACTATCCTGCCTACTCAGCCAGTGGAAATTAATGTCTGCGACCACAATTTTGGAAAGAAGATTCCGACGAGCGTCCAACATTCTCCATGATATTTCGGAGGATGATGCATGAAGTAGAAGCGCAGACTTTTGGTCCGACTGATCGTCATATCGATCTTGAGCCATCTTGATGGAGTCAAAAAGAAGATTGAGCTCCTCGGATAAGGAGAAGATGTGGGCTTTCAACTGAATTAAACGGAGCTGGGTATCGTCGTCTGCTATGTCCCTGACTTTGCGCATGGCGCTGCGCTCTGCTTCAAGAGCGTCCCTAAGACGGCTTTGTAAACTAGCGACAACGTTCGCGGCTGACCGTAAATCTGTAAAGTCGTATGTGAAGATGAGAGTTTCAAGCTTGTCAAGCCTGGTCTTATGTGCGGGATCGGAGAATAGGAGCAGTTTGGTGACGATATTCGAAATCGCTTGGAAATGCTCCGTATTGGCGGATACTGTGAAACGGGGAATATGTACGCGAATGAGATCCTAGGTTCGAGATTAGCTGTATGAGTCATGGGCAGGACAAAAACCGTTTTTGATTTTCACTAACCGTCTGGTTTTGTAGATGACTTTCGCTTAGCGAAGAATTCTCGTCTTCATTCTTGATCACGTTGGACGTAACATTATTTCTTAGTCGGAGTCGGTTGAATTTGTCATATCGGAAAGTGGCTTCGGTTTGCGGAACGAGACGTTCAAAGGCATCGCTTTCACAACGGAGATCTATCAGCACTTCCAAGGGCACAGAACCGTCGGTAGTGCCGATCTTCGTGGGGGCAAACGCCTGAAGGCCAGATAGCGAAGTGTAATTCCTACAAGACAGAATTAACACCGGATCTTGTATGTGAATTTAGGACGGGAACGTACCTCGACATGATTTTACCACTGACGGGGTCGTCTTGATTGAGGGAGTCCATGATATTGTAGGATAATGCCTTGGCTTGTCCCGCTGCTACAATACAAGAATCTGCCGGAGTATCACCTCGCAGGACGATTTGAGGTTTCAGTAGAAGACAACAGTTGCTTTTCTGCAAAATCACTCCTTCAGACCACCCTTCTAGAGGGTCTGCTTCGCCAGGACTTATACCGTTCTTCTCTCGGGCGAGGTCAACTGAGATCTTCGTAGAATTGTCACCGCGCAGTATCTTACGCAATGCAGTTGCTGCTAGTTGTGCTGTGTTGGATGGGCGATCATGGGAACTCTCATCCTCTCTTTCTACCGTTAAAGCTGCATTTGCTTGATCCCTTATAAATTTAACGGCTCTGGAACAATATGAGTGAAATTCACCGTTAGTCATTGAAGAACATACCTGGTGGCCATATGGTACTCAAACCCTCGACGATCGCGGGAGCAATAATAATATTGCACCATTATCTGTTGGAGATTATTCGATAACGCTACGAAAGAGACAGAAGCAACGTGCTTACGTCGCGAATAGCACTGTTCATGACAATGGTTGGGCAGTGGATCTGGTATACGTTGTCAAATTCAGCCCATTCATCGGAGGACACAATATCAGCGGGCATGCGATAGCTTTCTGTTGCCTTTGATGCATCAGAACCTCCGCCTTTGAGCATACTGATGTACTCTTCGATCAGGGTAACCATCTTCTTCAGTGGTGCAGGGTTCGAAGTCTATGCCGCCATGATGAGCCACTGAAGAGCCACAACAAAAATGACTTACAGTATTATTCCGTGACTCGATCAGTTGTCGAAGTTCCTTGATTCTGTTGTTTGCCAGAGATATTTGAGTGTTGGGTACCGCTATTTGCGATTAATTCAAGGACCAGAGTACTTAAACAGGTTTGCTTACATGGCTCCTTTCCAAGAAGGCAAGTATGTGAATGTTCCAGGCCAAATTTGCTCGCTTGGGGCATTGAACCAGAGAGCGCCGCATTTTTTTTGAAGTACGTGAAGTGAGGACAGGTGGCCAAAGGTAAAAGATGAAGAGTAGGATGCTCGGTAGCAGACCATCCCAGCTCCATAAAATCATCGAGGTCGTACCAGATAGAGTTGGGTGAAGTGACAGGAAGATCCGTATGCTTTCTGTAGTTACTCCTCTGTGGGGGTGCAGACATCTCTGCCCTTTGTTTCATGGGCTCCTGGAAGGAGGCCAACATCGCACGGAGTTCAAGTCCTTTCATTATTACCTCAGCAGCATAGAACGGCTTCTTCCTGACTAGCCTGGTGGTATCAGGAATTGGACCTGGTACAGTCGATTCTTCTTCACGTTGATGTAGATCTGCTTGAAGTTCGTCGACTTTGCCTTTCAATCCAACCCAAGGTGTTACTCCATCAACCCACGCTAAAAGATGAATTAGCGGGCACGTTGCAATTAGTTCAAGTCAGCAAACTTACTTTCTCGAGAGTCATCGATATAACCATGCATGATATAAAGATGCGACAACGAAATCCTATACTTAATGGTGGCAAGGTGACGCCCGAGTTTAGGAGAAATCGGACGTGAAGGATGGTATTTTCCTTGACGAATGGGAAGGGTCAAGACACCGTCAAATAGCGCACACCATGACCAAAAGTGTGCGAATATTTTGGGCGTAAGATAGATATTACTAGGACTTGGACCGCCTTTTAAACCTTTAACCTTGGTGCAACTTGCCAAGGATACGGACAGATGGATAAAATCGGACCTGAACCCGTTGTACGAATCGTCTGCGCCCTGGAAGACAAGACTGTCAGACGAGAGATGAATATTGAGAAAAAAGCGCACCTTCAATGTGGGAGGCGAGGACTTTTTCTCCAATCTCACGCGATAGTGGGGATCAAATGAGAAGTACCTACACTTCCGATGGAAAGGACTTCCTGTACAGAACGAGCATTCCAATCCGCAGGACCTCTCCAGAACAAATCCGATCCCAAATCTGACACCTGAGCTCAAACGAGCACATATTTTTTGGAAAGGCTTGCTTTTCTGAGCCGTCGAAAGAGAAGTGACGCCATTCTTTATGCTGTGACGCAAGAAGTCAATAAACCGATATGAAGTGGGGCTTATACAAAGCATACTTTGGAACTGCTATAACCATGCCATCGCTTGCAACTTGGATCAATTCTTTCTGCTGGTTTTCGTACCCTACGCGAATCTCCGGACTCCCTTGCCAACATAAGACGAATCCAGCCCCATCATCATACGTCTGATGCGGGTCACGGCTCCCTGGAAAGATATTGAACTGACATCCACATTGATACAGGATTTGAAATGAAAGGTATCTTACCTTTGATGTACAGTCGTATGTCCCCAGTGAAAGATATTTTCACTGTCCAATGAAATACCAATCGCAACTTAGGAAGATAGGTCAGCTTTACGAAAGTGGCGTATCCGGAAACTCATACCTTATCCCAGAATCCCACAGAAGGAGAAGGGTCTCGAGGCGCACTTGAGAGGGTATCGACTATCCGCATCACATCCTGGATAGCAGGTCCATAACTTACTCCCCAGGAGAATATAGAAGCTTCAGGAGTAGTAACTTTGATTATCGGCGCTGCGTATGTCTTAACGGGCATAATAGTCTTTGGCACTGTGATTGAGAAAGGGGCCTCTCCATGCTTCGCGTGTTCTGCTTCAATTATGGGACACACGACCCAATCAACAGACTTTTCACTACCCATTTCTTCTCCAATGATGAGATCCGTGTCAAAAGCCCAAGCAATTGAAGATGTCTCGGACGATATGTTGACCAAAGGAAGCGGATAATCACGAAGAGTGACGGCCAATGTCGATAACGTAAAATGTACATGGAGGGGGACAAGAAGAGAGAACTCGGTATCACGAGGTAGACCACTTCCGAGATCGTGCAGGACATCCGGTAGAGACTCAATGCTAAAGGAAGGTGGCGAAATTGTGAGGCAAAGATCCTGTAGCAGAAGTCTCAACAGCGGAGGATCTGAAGACCCTTGCGGCAACTCCATGAATTCTAGAAGAGAATCAGAAGCCATAGGGATGGATGTTCCATAGAGAGTGTGCAGAAAAGAGCTTTCAGCTTTGACACGGTTTTTTATCGCCTTTTCGAGACTAAAGTGCCAGTCAAAGAAATGAACATCATCCAATCTCTGTCGCGCTTCATCGATGGAGACCGTATGCCTTGTGTCGAATTGGTAGGCATGTTCAGAATTCTGCGCATCTGCATACTGCATCTCCTGGTTATCTGCTAAAACAGCAGCGACCTTCACTTTAAACGCTTCCTCGCGCTCCATTCTACGCTGGGAAGCTTCAGCACCTTCTCTCCACAACATCCCCAACTTTGATTCAAAAGGGTCATCTTGTGCCTCGGCGCTCAAAGAACGTAAGCGAATCGTAAGGTGAGGAACGGATTTCGGTCCTTCTGGGGCAGGCGAAGGCATGTCAGAGTAGCATCCAGCGCTGGCCATGAATATCATGTGCTTGATTGCTTTGGCTGACACGCTTGCGTCTTGAACTAGGTCGGCCAGAACAAAACCGTGAGGGATGCGGAAACGGGCACTGTCCCCGTCGATTGAAACGCACAAAGACCCCGCAAGCTTCGTGAACGTTATTTCCCAAGTCTGTAAAGTTAGGAAATGGTCCCATTTGTTTGTCGATTCCGCTTCCCACTTATTGACTTTGGGAGGGAGTAAGGTGTATACCGCCGTTTTTGAGATCTTAATTCGCGGTGAATCGATACCATTGGCGTGACCACTAAGTCCATCCATGCGAAGAATAAGCTTTTGAATCGGCAGCGAAATAACTCCCTGGACTGCAGTCACGTTTCCGTGAAGGGAATACGTGATATGCCGTTGATTTGGAACCGAGCTAGTCATAGGGTCTCTTTGCTTGCGTTGTCGAGGCGGTTTAATCAAGACGATCGTCTGAAGTCCAAGCAGAACGCTGTAGACATGCGCCAGTCGGAAATCCAACCGAACAAGTGGGACATCGACGGAAACCTGGCAGATATCCGTACCACTATCCTGACCTTCTGATTGCGGCGCTTTGTAGGCTAAGCATATGTCAGCCTGGGCTCTATTGATGCGCAAAAGTTCTTGAGTTGGATCGGCGACATCTTCTCGTCCCACCATTCCGGGCTCGTCTGGCTCGAATTGCGTCGCTACTGCTGCACGGAAGACAGTATTATTCATTCCAACTTTCAAGAAGGAAGATTTGTCGCCTAGAGGGCTGAAAGCCTTTGAGGACACCAAAGCATCTGTTATGGTTTCGAGGGGAAGGCGTAACTTTGTTCGTGACTGTGACCTCTTCACATTATTAAACCAATGGTCTTGATGCATACGCAACGAACAATATTCGAGTGAGACAGAAGTGCGGAAAGCAAATCCTCTGGAAAGATCGAGATTGTCGGTTGGGCTGATATCTGGAGCAGTGATGAACACGACGAAGCGAGCTATCGAAAGTTTTGCAGACACTCCTACGGGTAAGCGGGAGAACACTGGCGAAGGATTAGACGTCGGCGGCTTCTCCACGCTGGATGGAATAAGTGAAATCAAGCGAAGAGCAGCATCTACTGAGATAGGATGCCACAGTTCAACCAGGATAGCTTCATATGTAATCACTGGTTCAAACAGCAAAGTACTCGTGTCAATGACAGCAATGGATTCTGCAGCTCCGTCCATTTGGGCGATGGCATTGGCCGTGATAGATATATCAACCATGCCGACAGATAGAATCGGGGGATCTTCCAGGAAGTCTTCGTCGGTAGCTCGTAACATTGGTTCGTCTTGTCCAACAAAGTTATGGGTCGAACGAACGCGCACTAAAATAGGTTCCACGTTTAGGGATAATGTCGCGTCCCATAGTAGAGCCTGCACGGAACTTGCTGCCGGGAAAAAGCGTTTGACCAGGGCGGGCGGATGCTTGTATGCCGATTCCAGTGAAAGAACCAGACCATTATTACGGAGCTCAATGGCTCGATGCTTCTGCCCGTTCTCTGCGTCGTAGATAATCCGTCCCACAATAGGTCCACATTCGAAGGTAAAGAAGATGCGAGGCACAGGCAGCGATGGAGGAGGATTTAAAGACGACGGTGGTGGCAGTGACGGTGGTGCGTTCTCGGCTACTGTGTTCTTCTGCATTTCCTGTGCCATGTGCAGGATTCGTTGAAGGTCTTGTATACGGTCGGTCATATGTATGCTTGCTAGTTTTAAACGTACTGCTAGGAAAGGAGCATTCGCATCGTTTCCCATGAATGGGCTAGGGGATAAGAATGGGGTGGGCCATTGGAATGCCAGCACCCTCAGTTCGAAGGAACCCATTCTTGCCAAGCGCGTGGTATGGTGGAGAACATCCCTTTCGAGGCTTATTTGACTCATCGACACCTTGAGCGAGTAAGGATCAGACTCATAATCGGCCCTTCTTCTGCGGGATCCGAGATAAGTCTGATGCAGGGGGTTACTCGATGGATCACTGATAGATAAGTCGGCCTTGATGTCTTTAATCACTGCCGTGTAAGGTCCCGATTCAGCTTCAGATAGGATCGAAAGGCTTATAGAACCCAACGAAAGCTGAACGCTGTGCAGAATAAGTAACTTGGACTGTCATTGCATAAAAAATTAGCGGCCAGGTTTGAGCCTTGCAATGTGAAGTATTATTACCTTGTCCTTGTGATCTACTAACTTGACCGGCGGCAACAGGAAGCGATGCCTGGGCCTCATGGAAGCCTAGGGGGGAGTCAGCTAGAAGTCTGAAATCCTACATTCGAAAGCTTACTGATATTGCCTTGAAAAACGGGGAAGAGGGTGATCTAGGAAAACTTGGCGACATCGGGTTTGCAGAATTAGGTGAGAGAAGGGATGTTTTGCCTGAAAAAACCGACATCGGAGAGAAAAGAGACGATGCAAAAGACCGAGCAGTGGGAGGCGCCGACGCAAGGCTGGGTGACTGTTGTTTGTTCCATGCAAAAGGCGAGCTCAAGGGAGTATCTCCGCCATAACTAGCAGACAACGATGATAATGGCGGAGGTATTGGATGCGCCGGCCGCGCTTTCTTTGGGAACGCTTTACTCAAAAGCATGTTCAATAAATCCACTTTAGCAGAACAATCCCCAAGGCTTAACGAAATCTCAAGTCCACGCTGTTCCAACGCTCCTTCCCTCGGATTGAATTTTGCGGACATTCCGAAATCGATTAGCCCATTAGATACTAGGAATGGTACAGTGCGTCCATCTGTCACAAAAATAAGCGCATGGTATCGAGAAATAGCTGAGAGTCCTTACCTGCTTTACCAGGGCGTGGCATAGTCCCCAAGACATGTCCAACCTTTAACGCCAACGTTGCAGTGCCTCGACTTTCACCTAGTGCTTTATCAAACGAACGCTGGAACCCGTCTGCAAGTCGTCTCTTCCACATGCTGACTCCTTGCACAGAACGCAGACTAGGTCCATCTTTGAGATTTTGAGCATGTGTATGATCCTTGTTCTCCTCCAGGTAAACGATGTCAAGAGCCGTATTCAAACTGATACCCTCGGCGACTATTTTTGTCTCGCTCAACCCAGAGAAGGTAATGGTGACGGATTGCAAGTCGAAAGATAAGCGGGAGGTGATAGCGGGAAGCCATTGGACCGCGACGCGAATGCACGCGATGACAGATGTACGGACAAGGGGCCTGACATACGGCTCCAAAGCGCCCACGATTGCTGAAATAAGCTTCCATGCGTATCCAACAATAGGTGAAGGATTTAAGTCTGCAAGTGTAAGATTTCGAGTGTGTCGCGTCTTGGGTTTCACCACCTGAGCTTCCTCCTGGGATATATGCAAGCTGGCGCCGTCAATCTTGATTGCCAAACGTCTGGATCCTTGCACTGTCGAGAACACATAACCAATGCGATCGATCTTCCAAGTGTGGGCGCCCTTGCGGAAATATATGCCACGGATGGAGCGTAAACTGATACTTCGAATGCGAATCCTGTCGGAAACAAGCACGAGGATCCATGGAGCAAGGTATGTGCGGAGTATGAGGGAGAAAGTAATGATCCTGACAAGCCTGATTATAATGGAAGCGGATAGAGAGTTATCGGGGGTGTATAAGAAAAGGAGAGACGCTAGATAATATAAGGAGCGTAGTGGGTAGAGTGCTGTGGCGAGCAACACTGGGTGAAAGAGTTGCAAAGAGAGCAGCGAGCGTAAGTAACATTGTTTGTTGAGCTAGACCTGAGCTACGCACTTGTGTTGTCGCGTCTGCGGCTTATTATTGTCCCAACGTCGGCTAGTTTCTTAAGCACGTCGAGGAGGTACCATTAACAATGGGAGTAAGCTGGTCAGAGAACGTTGGGGAGGTGTGGACGGACAAACAAGGTCGATGTCCTTCGCTGACACGCAGACGCCGAGAGGACCGCGACTCGGACAAGGCTGCATTACGGCATGGCTGCAGACGACACCGGCCTGCATGTAATTATAGAAGTTTCCCCAATTTCCCCGCGTTCATATTCAATCTCTATAAAATACACAACGGTAATCCAAAGTGCTTGCATTATATCGACATCCACGCTCTGAAACACAACTACGACGCTTTCTCAACTCAAAAATCCTGTTCATCTACTCTTCATCCTCGATTGGTAGAACGCTTCCGATGCCTATATGAGTTCTTTTTCTCAACTAAGAGAGGAAAACACACCATTCTTCAGAATTGAGCTCTGCGGGAGTGTATGTGGAAAACGTCAAGGATTTGCCAATAAACCTCCCCGGATTAAACACATGACATCCTGTGTATGTCACCTTATAACTGTCATATTTGTCTGCAAGCACCAGCTAGAAAGATGTTATTCCTCTCTTTCTCTCTCGGTAAGCATTTTGCGCTCTTACAGTCGTTGGCAATGGGTATAAACGAAGACTGTGATCATAGTCTGATAAAACAGGCTGGATGTTAATCGTTAGCGGACTGAGGTGACTTTGGTCAAGGATAGATTGGACGAGCTGTATTAGTTTATGAGGACCTGTTCTGCAGGGCTGCATTTAAGCACTCACGAATCGCTTTAGATCGTCACTTTTGACGTCGGGCTTGACTCCTACCACATTTCTCAGCATTCTTGCCATCAAGTCTTCGCGGAAAACGACTATTTCCTGATCAAAGAATTTGATACGGCAAGGGTTGCTCGCAAAGTGCACTAGAGGCACTCGTGTCTTTAGTTTTCCGGTAAGCGTTGACATCAACGGTCTTCGAGGTAGTGTAGAGTTGACGGTGATATCCAGAGGTCCAGGAACAAAGACGAAATGCGTGCGGCGTGTCATCGCTGGGTAGGCCGCTATCAGTTCCGCAAGCGAGTCAAAGTTATCTATAGGCAAGATTAGTCTAGATAGAAGAACACATACAACTGTAACTTACCTTGGTAGCGCTGCACATCTCGACTGTTGCCGTGAGTTATTGACTTGCTACTGAAGTTGCCGCACATGACGATAACCTTAGGGATGAATTCATTCTCGATACAATTGTCGAACATTCTTTGAATCCCTGGCAGCGTGTGTGGATGGTCCAGCCAAACGTCAGAAAGAAAAAAGAAGTTCAATTCTGGCAGGTCTTCTCTGACTTTGACCTTGAATTGTGCCTGATAATGGGATGGTAAGAATGATGGCAGAGGGGGGTTTAAACAGACACAAGCCCCACATCTTCAAGTAAAGAAGTCGCGCCTTTCCCTAGGAAGTCTATGTGGCCATATATTGATCTTGAATCCTATGTCACTGGTACGATTTAATGTGGTTGTGGTAATAACAACACTTACCTTGCTGTTTCACGGGGCTCACAAGGTGGTTGCCCTATGGCGATAACTTCGAGAGTAGCTTCTTCAGTATACTCCCCTTCAACTAAAGCAAAGCACCCTTCGCTGAACAATCCATCGCCCGGTTCATCCTAATAGCCAGTTGAACGTCGTGATACAAACCCAAATTGAAAGCGCGCACCAGTGTGGAGAAGTCCAGAACAACGGATCCGTCTGCGTCTTCCAAGCATAGTATTCCTTCTTTGTTATATGCAAGCATGCCCAGAAGGAGAAAGCGCTCCCCAAATCGACCAAGTAATTGTTTGGTTGATCTTAACTGAAGCCCTGGTTCGTGAAAAGTCAAGCTTGGACAAGCGATTACTTACTCACAGTTACCAACTTGTCACGATCGCGAGAGGGTAATGTCGACGGCGCAAAATGCTCATTTCTAAGAACACACTGCTTGATGGTATAAAGTCTATCACGGATAGAAGTCACCCTGGATTCAGGTGAACCTGAGGAAGTGGGAAGGACTGCACTCCTAATAACCTTATTAGCCACAATACAGAAGCGACGTGTTCGGAATTACTTTTCAAAAGTTCCACGCTCTTGCGACCACGTCCATCGTGGCATTTCGAATGCATCAATAAAGAAAAGGTGGTTCTCCGGGTCGATGAGCTCTTTCTCAATTTCCGTGTGCTCTCCTTGATCTTGCAGCGATTCGTACACCCTTCTAAGGATATCCACTGACACCTTCATAGTGGCGTCTTGTCCTAGTTGAGTATCTTGATTCCTCGCAAACAGGAGGCTTCCCGCTCACCATCTTGCTTGTTATATTCTTTCGCCAGAGTTTCAACGCTCGATTCCACATCTGCATCATTTATCTCATGTTCATCTAAGATGCCTTCGACAAAGACTATAGCTTCTGGTCCTAGTGAATTGCTGAATTTACGAAAGATCTGGCGACACCCAATCAGTACGAAGCCTCAGTAATGAATAAAAATCAAGCCAACCTTGATGATTGTCCTTTGGCGGTCATCGGCCATATTGACGCGTCTTGTCGTGTAAACTCCGGTTGTGAGTCGAGTTCAGGAAGTTTTGTTGGAGTAGGAGGGAAATGTAACGAAAAATTCAAGGCGTCTGAGTGGATTGGTAGTAAGTGTAAGCGTTAAAGCGTGGTGTTTGCCGTCAATCAACGCCGGGCCGCACTCAGTCAACGACTAATTAGGGCACTCCGCCTGGCATTGCCATCCTGTCTCTACTCTTGACTCCGTGCTGCTTATGTTTTCTGCCCTTGATATCGACTTACGACCAGGAGAGGGCTTTGGTGTTTTTCAAATTGGTAACCAATACTACCTGTTATCGTCTCAGCTTTACATACCTATCCGGCAGGGACATCACTATGGACATTGCTGGATGCCCTCCGCAGACATCCGTACACTTATCCCCAGGTCGACATCAAATATGATCCTGACGCTTCTGCAGTCACTCCAATAGTGGTCCACGTTCGTCCCCATCTTGACCTGGTTTTCTCCGGCAAACAGCAGAGATTGCACACAATATGTATCCGTAAACTCAGAGACCCAAATCCACCCATCACCGTTCGTTATCAAGGCAACATTCTGTCTTCACCAGACCATGTCCTCCGACGCGTAGACGTCTCCAAGGTGTTTGGCCCCACATACCCAGGGGATGAGCTTAGGTATCCCGGAGTCTGGTTCAGCTTTGACGAAGACAGGATTGCAGAAGGATTGAAGGTGCCTCATACAGAGGATCGGACGCAGGAAGTGAAGCGTATCATCATTTCACAAATTGATACGGAGGGGAAAGAACACGGCGCCCTTGACGAGGTAGAAGAGTGTTCTGCCATGGCCGGGGAGCTTATGCGAGCTGTCATTAAAGTTGGTCGTGATAACTCACCGTATTTGCATTTAAACTCAATACCTCTCACAGGTTCACGACGGGGTAACGCTTTATTTCTCCCCATCCAAGACTTCAAGCCCCCTTCATATTCGTATAGGAGAGACTACCGCTCAGGACCTGCAACTCGACCTTGGGCCGCCGATCCATGTTCATTATAAAGATGATGAGAGAATGAAAATTCACGCGTCAATCACAGCTTCCGAACCCGATGAAGGAACTGGATGTAAGGTTACATTCATCTATGCGGACGGGGTTACTAATGTTGCGATGCAGATTTTTATAATTATTTCCAATACGGACTAGATTTCTTGATATCGGAAACCACGCACATAGTGCGAAAGATAGTTATTCACACCAATGTGGTCAGTCCTTCACTTGAGGTTGCCTTTAAAGGAGAGGGTGGCTAAATCCGGGGCTCATTTTACTATCTCCTCAGCCTGGTTCCCCGTTATTTCAACGATACAAGAGATGTAACTGGGAAATCGAAGGCAAACCAGAAGACGATGAAGACGGTATTATATTCCCATTCCGTGATAGCACAACGAACTCATGCTGTATTGCAGATACTCCTCCACGGAAACGTTTCTTTGACCGAGTGAGCAAGATCTTCGACCGCTATCGAATCATGTACTGAAGTCGTTGTAGTTCGAGACCATTAGCCATTTTCTAAGCCCTCGCGCTCCGCCACCTTCTATGTCTTTGGATAGGACGGCAGATGAAGACAGTTTACAGTTACCGAATGCAACAACACATCGTATGTCGAATTCATTGCTTTTATCTGAATATATAGTTACCGCCTTGCTTTTTGTGTACAGTGCACGGGTACGATGGAATCATTCTTGAAGCCACTGACTCATCTCAAATTGTATCTATTACTCTGTTTTGAACCCGGAAATGATCATGCTTATATATGTATTGTATTATCACTTCAATAATGTTCCTGTACTCGTATTATCCATGTATCGTACCGTTACCAATTGACAAACCTCGCTTTCGGTTAAATCTCAATGTTGAACTAACATGATGGGTATCAAGAAATATATTAAGTCGCAGCACCAGACTGCACTGCTGATTTCTGCTTGTTAAGGATGTACCAACGCAGAAGGTCCAACGTAGAGCTCGCGTCCTCTACTGAAGAATGACCTTCTGTGGCGTCGCCCATCTGGATCATCTTCCCGAGCTTTTCACGAACCCTTTCAAGGACAAATCGTTATTTTCCAAGCAGGTCAATTCAATATTTGACTCACAGGTCTTTCAACGATCGCCGGTATGGTGGACCAGCCCGATGAGGGAAAAGGATCGCCGTATCAATGCATCTGTGGTGAATAATTCGCAATGTTTTCAGATCATTATCAAGAGCATGTCCAATCAGAATGGTATTGGTATCAATCATAGAGTCCAAGGTTGACCGGATTGATTTAAGTGTAAGTAATGCTGAGCCTAGATTTTCAGCTGTGATACCCGAAAACCTAGTATTGTAATCACTGGACACACGGGTAGTCAGCTCTCGGTATAAGGGAGGGAAAAAGAGGAAAGGATATATACATCACATCCACTCCTTCGTCCATCTTTATAAATTCATCGAGTATCTCCTTGCCGCGGCCATCGACTATTGAAACACGAGCAACACGCATACCTCCGGTGGTATATATCATTTCGCAATCAAGGGCAACAACGTCGAGTTTGGGCTTATCAGGTTCGGGTGATGATAAAAATGAGAATGGATGGCGGGCGTGCAACTCTTCTGGTTTCGACTCGTAGAATACGTGGGGCCCGTGCGAGCAACCTTCACCGTCCGCGACGGGCCTCGAGCAGCAGGTGTATGTTCGAACCTTCTGACCTGTAGATAACCGATTACTTTCGTGTTCCCAAAGAAGTTGGGCATTTGAGCGACTCACCTTCTACCTTGGAAGTGTAAGGTTTTCCCCAGTGGTAAATACACTTTTGCTTGAAATCGTGGCTTTCAACCTGGAAATATTGGCCACATCTGTCACACTTTGCGAGCTTCCCCACATGGGAAGGTTGGTCACCACCTGGCCCTGGAGGTATGTCGATGAAATAACCCCAACTCTCTAGATCTTTTACACTATGTACAAGAGGCTGAAGCAGTTCGCCAGACAGATGGAGAGATTCCAGAGACTTTTGAGCTTGTTCACGCTCCGCAATCTCGTCTTCAGTGCCAACGGAAGGATGACTGATTGATGTAGGCTGTTCCCTTCGCTTTATTCGTCCTACGCATTGTATAACGGCCTAAGCGCATATTAGTCAAGCCATACGACTCGAGGGGGCGGAGACGCACATTACGATACGTAAGTTTAGTCGACTTGCGGTAGATTTCATCTTCCTGCTTCAGTGCATGCTCAGAGGCCAAGAGTGAATCCGACGACTGTATTGAGCTGTAGAGGACGACGAAATGATCGTATAGAGTTTTCAACATGGTCTAAGCATGATGTCAGATTAGATTACAAGCAAGGGAGATGTTATGGGCGAGTACCTGCCGAACAGGAAGGGGAACCAATGACTGCGCTGCATTGATTCTTAGTACGGGCACCCCTGACTGAAGCCGAGTGAGGATTTGGTAATGAGCAGAAACAAGCGCCTAACCTCAGTGCGAGAAGAGGAGGGTATCGCGGAAGGTCGCTGCAAAGTTCCAACTTTTTGCAACTTGCGGGGAGGTTCAAAAACCTTTGGAGGCGCATTCGCTGGGGGAGAGGAGATAGCTGGACGCTTTGTAGGTATCAGAGCATCCTTGGATTTCGCTGAGGTTGAGGCAGTGGCAGTATTAGGAGGCTGAGAAGGGAGAGGGAGACGGGGGACGAGAGGAGGGGGAGGGGGAAGAGTGGAAGAGTGGGAGAAAAGACACTGAGGCCTGGTACAGTTGTTTGAGTCTGGACAGGCTAGTTTATTGAAGAGACCGAGAGTTGGGAACATCCTGGACGGTCGCGTCTAACATTGAACGCGCCAGTTAACGCCTCTGTCACGTTCAATTATATCCTGTCACACCGAGCCGGCATCACACCGCGTCTCTGTCCGTAACCTCTCATGGAAAACACACGTAGCAAGGTCAAAAAGCGTCCCAGCGCCCTGCGCGCACACATTCCACCCACAGAGTACCTTTTCTCTTTTTTCCTTCTTTTCTTTCATTTTGACGCGTCTCCTCAGGGAAGACCGTGACCACCATCTCACAGGTCCCTTTCTGCCTCAAACGTATGTCTGTTAACTTTCTTCTCCTTTCCCATAGCATTGACACAAATAAAGCCCTCTAGGCTCCCTAACGCCCAGGAGCGCCTCTCCTGCACCCTTCAATAAGTTGCCTGAGAGATCTGCCCTCATAAGTTGGGTGGTGAATCCTGGTAAGTAGTTTCTTACTTACTCCCAAGGCCTACAGTCCTTATTTTCCCCAGCCGCTTCTTTCAAGCTTTTGCTCGTTCCTCTGGTCCTCTATACGAACTGGGAACTGCTCTCTCCTTATCTCGAGCCAGGAACCCCCAATCCATTCAGTCATATTTTTCAAATTTCCGGATACGTCCCGACCTCCTCTCCCAATGATCCTAGGTACAGGAAAACGTGGTGGGACTTGGTCTTCATTGCATACTATGTTATTGTTTTCTCCTTCATCCGCGAAGCTTTGGGGCATTGGGTCTCTCGTCCGGTGGCAAAATATTTCCGTCTGCGACGGGAAAGCAAAGTAGATCGTTTTGCCGAGCAAATGTACGCTCTGTTTTATTTCATGGTTCTAGGTGCTTGGGGATACGTTCGTACAAATGTTTGGTCGTCTTCTGCTCATTGCTAAGAACTTGACTTTTAGCGCGTCATGACACAACTCCCTACCAATTGGTACAAAACAGAGGAATTTTGGGCAGGTATGTATCTCGAGTGTTCCTTGAATACATCCTGACAGACCTGTTTGTAGGTTACCCCCACTGGGACATGAAGCCCGAGCTTAAACGCTACTATCTCATGCAATTCGCTTATTGGTGGCAGCAGCTACTTGTCCTCGTTCTTGGACTAGAGAAACCAAGAAAAGATTATTCAGAACTGGTCGCTCATCACATTGTCACTCTTTGGCTTGTTGGGTGAGTTTCGGCATACGACTCAAGAAAAGATTGCTAACATGCGGTAGATGGAGTTATTTAGTCAACTTGACATACATCGGCAATGCGGTCTATATGAGCATGGATATTCCAGACACCTTTTTGGCCGTAAGCACAACCCTTGCCACGCATCTATATAACCCACTGACACACTTCTCCGTTTAGTTTTCAAAACTCTTAAACTACATCCAGTGGAACACAGCCAAAGTTTATGCTTTTGGCATCTTCTATGTGATCTGGGGCTATTTCAGGCATTACTTAAATCTGCGTATCCTGTGGTCCGTCTGGTATGAACTACCTGTTTACATTCCGTGAGTGGTTCTTCTATGTAGGCAATGCACGCACTCTGACTTTCATTCATTCAAGTGAGGCAGCTAAGAAATGGGATTGGTCGGAAGGTGTTTACATGCCAGCCTGGATGCGATACCAAGTTTTCCTTCCGTTAATGATTCTGCAATTTTTAAACCTATTCTGGTATTATTTAATGACCAAAATCCTTATCAGGTAACTATGTTTTTGAAGCCCATATTACTTCCACTGACGAATTTGCAGAGGTCTTATAACGAAAGACGTTGATGACGAACGTTCTGACGACGAAGGTGAAGACGGTGAAGATGATATTCCGGACAAGAAAGAAGATTGATTTATGGCAGACGATGAATGGACATATATAATACAGGTTATAATGCTTGAGATAATAGAACTATTTGCTTCATTACAGGCTAGCAGCTTCGTTGACCGATCCAAAATTCGCCGGCATGCTCATGCCAGGGCGAGGAGGCGGCATGATCCCTTCCTCGTCAGAATAATCACTGTCCTCTTGCCAAGGCTTAAGTTCGACTTTGACGCCCGCCGTTGTCTGGTTAGGCCACCTCTTATCTCGCTGAATATCAACTGGGTCACCATCCGCCATTGCTTGCATGGCAGCAAATGTATACTGGTGGAAAGTGTTTCGATTAGTATATGTTTGCGTGCCAATTGTCGAAAGCCTTACATGAGCATCATTGCCTGCATTGTGCAAAAATTGGGTGGGTATCTGAAGTAATGCGCATGTCCTTGCAAGGGACCTCTTATCTCCTTCCCCTTCTCCTAGTAAAGCGCCAATAAGGTCTGATGTGTCTATAACAAATAGACCTTCCTCTGGGTTGGTGTCTGGTAGGACATGGGAAAGACCAGTGAGGTTCACTTCCAACTTCTTCAGGTCTCTGTATACCAATATCAGAGCTATTCGAGAGAGAAAGGAACAGTGATATTAGTTACTTGATATCCTGGCTGTTATCATGGAATACCAGGAAAACTGGGCCACAATCGGCGAGTGATGCGACCAAGTCCTGGATGCGCTGCTTAAACGTGGTTCTTTTGACGATTTCACTTTCTCCAAAGTTGTAGTTCTGTGCCATTCGTTAGGTTCTTCTTGGTACTTCATAGCCCCAAGCTGGTCACTTACGTATCGGTAGTCAGGAACCCATTGCGAGTTGGTGTATTTTCTAGCTTCATCGACCAGAAGATGTCCTCTGCTTTCTATCTTCTCGCCGTCTTTCCATTTTACGGCGCTCCACCCAAACTCAGTGAGAACGGTGTGGTCTCTCTCCCATGCTTCAAAGTCCAGTGCGCACCAAGCACCTCTTTTGGCGGCCCAGAAGGTACGAACGCGTTCAAAGACGTCTCGTCTATGCTGCACAAGTGGATTGGACCCTTTCAAGCGCTTGTTATTTCTTTCGATCATCTGCCGTACTCGTCAGCGGGCGGGGATAAAATCATTCGAGCAATGAGTCGTACCTTGGAAGCAGATCGCAAGGCACCACCATCTGGGTAGGTGACTGGTGATACCGTTTTCAGGTTTGATTCGGTCAAGAGGCAGTCGGAGTACGGCAAAGGGATGATGTCCTTTGTTAATCGCATGGCATGAAGCCAGTAACGGATATAATCTACTTGGGCGGAGGAGAAGAGCAGACGAGCCTCCCCAGTCGGAAAAGTGCCTATGTATTGGGAAGTTATTCCAAATAATATCAGGCACCGTTAACGATGCGATATACCTATATACATTTGGACGCCTTTAACACCTTCAACATGCAATGGATGATCAGGATGGACAAGAGAGTCATGCGCTGTAGATCACTCAGCCTTGGGAATCACTGCGTCTAGGTGAACCTACACACCTAGAATGGCTTTGACTGGTGACCGGTCTTCTTCTGGTAGTACTCTCGCCCTGTAGTAGTAGTTAGGATGGGCTATTGTCGGTGGCATGTTCAGGTATTTGTTCTGTTCACTGACCATTCAAACCAAATATCGGTCCACCGATAGTAGCCAGTAATCACAGGAGACTCGACAGGCATTCTGGAAGAGCGATGGAAAGAAATTGAGCTGGACGGTGAGCTGGACTCTGATCAAGTACAAAGTCAAGAATCGCGTCGCGTCGGCGTCTAATTGATCGATGGCTATTATATATGGGGTCTGTTATCCCCGCTAAGCTGGCCCCCGCGTGATCTAGCCGATTCCCATCAGTAAAAAGCCTTTGTTTCTTATCTAGCGGCGTCTTGGGTAACATATTGTTTCGAAGTTCAAAAGGTGTCATATTGGCTTTCTGATTATTGTACACAAACAACCATCTATTCGCTCCGGCACAAAGACTTATTGCTTGAACATCTCTGGCCACACAGACCTAAGCTCCTGTAAGGTGGTAACGCGTTGCACGTCGTTCTCTTTCGCGCCAGGTTCACGAGATTCGTCTATCTCCTTTATCTTGCCTCCTTCCATTGCTTCAAGGCCCTTTTCGCAAAAGTGGACACAGTGTCCCCAGCCCAGATCAATAGCAGCGTCTATGTTCTTGCGGTTATCGTCAACAAAGTAGCATTTGGATGGATCAGAAGCGTTAGCCTGTTTCATCGCCTACCCATGCAAGTGAGTCTATGTGAATGTAAACTCCGATGGGGGTGCTTACCATTTCGTAAAACTCTGGCTCCGGTTTACATACAAAGTTCTGCATCGTATAATCGCAGTAGACAAGCCCATCGATTAGGTCGTCCAGTTTTAGAATTCGAAGTACGCGTTCTGCATGCTGTATCCTCTTTAGTCATCTTTGTCAGATTTTTGGATAGCGAGTAGCCATACAGGGCGATAGGCGTTTGTTAATGCCCAGACACGGAACTTGCTTCTGTCTATATCTTCAAAAAGCTGGCGTAGAGAAGGGTCGTATTTGATCATGTCTTCCAGTGGGAGAGATCCATCGCAGCAACGATCAAAGTCTAGTGGGTCTTGAAGGAATTCAGATCAACGCCTGGATGTCCGCAATGAGGTCCGTTACGGTACCAACGTCATGATGCCTTGTCAAACCGCGGAGTGCAAGGCCATACTGTGTGTAGTATTTCATATGCAGATCTGAGGCCTCTTCATGGGACAGTCCGAGTTTTACAAAGTAATCTGGACGAGATAGTGTCAGCGCGAACGTCGAGATTGGACTTGATTTGAAGGGCGAACTATGGATACGGGTGCCCATCGCATGTGAGATATTAGAGCTAGCGGAGTACAGGGTATTATCAATATCGAACCAGACAATGGCACGATCATCATGTTGAGTGAGCTGTCTAGTCATGAGGGATGTAGAGAAGGGCTGCGAGTCATGCTAGCGCAGAGAACAGCCACTAGACGCGTCTGGACGAGCATCTTATCTTATCTTGCGTCACGCGTTTTACGGCAAATTCCGATGAAACTGTGTAGCTTTCAAGCCACCAACAGTTCCTAATACAGATTGGTACAATATTATAGGCAACGGCCTCGACGACCTCAAGAACACAAGGTACGTGCTGCTCGCTGTCAGTCCCGTTGACCTTGTCTAATATATCGCTTAGAATGGCCAGAAGCAAAGAACTCGTCCCCGGAGTTGGGCGTCTCTCCCGCTCCCAGGTATTCGCCAAGCGCGGTCTCTTCAAGGGACAGAAAAAATCGACCGCCCCTGCTGCCGAAACCCCTGCTGAATTCGTCGAGAAATCCATTGGTGGCGACAAGAACGGCGGAAAGCGCCTAGTTCCCACCGCAAAAGCTCCTCGTTTCTACCCCGCTGAGGATGTTCGCCAACCCAAGAAAAGCCGCAAATCCCCCAAACCCCCCACCCTGCGCTCCTCCATCACCCCCGGTACCGTTCTTATTCTGCTGGCCGGACGTTTCCGAGGGAAGAGAGTTGTGTTCTTGAAGGCACTTGCCAGCGGCTTGTTGTTGGTTACTGGTCCCTACAAGATTAATGGCGTTCCCCTGCGACGAGTCAACCAGGCATATGTCATTGCCACCTCCACAAAGGTTGACCTTGGTGATCTCAAGGTATGGCAGTGTTGCACAGTTTGTATGCTATCTAGTCTCACTTTGAAGTCTCGAAGATCGATGAGAAGTTCAACGACTCTTACTTCGCCAAGCCCTCGAGCAAGACTGCTGCTTCCGCTGAGGAGTTCTTTGAAGATGGCAAGCCCAAGCCCAAGCAACCCTTCCCCGAATCCAAGGCTGCTGATCAGAAGCAAATCGACAATGCTCTCCTTGCTTCGATCAAGAAGACCGACAACCTCTCGAAATACCTCAAGGCTTCCTGGGGTCTGTCCAAGGGTCAATTCCCCCACGAATTGGTGTTCTAAACACTTTGGAGGTCGCGTCGAGAGCTCGGGTGTTGGGCGGGGCAGTCAATTAGGCTATGAGCTATGTTTATGTTGTCCCATGATAAACACATTTTTTGCAATCATATGCTTGGTATCCAACGACACCGATGTCCAAAAGCCTTAACATGTATTTTTACTGTGAATACCATGCTACTGTAGAATCTGTAAAGGCGCCCATTGTTCGGAATTTGCGTGTAAATCTGGATGAATTTGGGCGCGTAATCAATGATTGGCTCCAATTTCCAAATCCGCAATCTGAACGTCAACTTGACTTTACCATGTTCGCTTTCCAGAGAGCGCGTCTGCGGCCAAAAGTCTGCACGACGACATTCCGCTCTCCAAAGCGTCCAGCAGACCGTCGTTTCTTCATCCAAAGTGTCTGCAATGGCTTCCTGGACCTTGCTATAGCCCTCCCAATTCCACCTTCATTCCCGACATATTCCACTGCCATCATCGCCGTCACCCTCGTCTCCAGACTTGCACTTCTTCCTGTTTCAATATGGGTTCGCTTCATCCATCTGACTATCCTACAAGTTACTCAGGGCTCTGTCTTCATGACAGGGTAAAGAACGAACGCGTCGCCTGGAAGAGATTGTCGTCCCGGAAATGGAAAAATTAAAACCTCTAGTAGAGAGGCAGGTTTTTGAACGAATGAGAGCAGCGCGGGTACGAGGTGAGAAAGAGCAGCTGCGGAAAATGCATGCAGAGGAGGTGGTCAAAGTGGTATGTTCTTCCCTTGCCATGCCATGTGCGAGTCCTCAGCCAATGTGATGTGACTTGTGCTTTTGCCCTGTGAAGTTGACAGCGCGGCGGAAAGAGCTACTGGAAGAACATCGATGTAGCCCACTACCTTCCATCGTTATCCCTCCGCTAGCCCAGCTCCCTGTCTTTCTTGGTTTCACGGTCGTCTTGAACAGGCTTTCCGCCGCTCCGACGCCATTCGATTCCGAAAGTTTCCTAACACTCACTTCACTGGCACATGTGGACCCTACTATGACACTCCCCGTAGTCCTTGGGTTCTTGACCATGGCTAACGTCGAGTCCAGCAACTGGGTGATGAACGCCGCCGAGCGTGAACAGCAGCGGAGTATGGAAGAACGCGAGGCGAAACGCGTCGCTGACGGCGGTAAACCGCGCATTCATCCTGGCAAGCTCATCAAAACTGTTCTTAGAGGGTTGTCAGTAGTCAGGATCGTCATTGCGGCCTTGACTCCAGGTGTACGTTCTTTTGATGCTTGTGATATGACGGTCGATATCCTGATTACTTACTCTTGCAGAGCGTTGCTCTTTACTGGGTAACTTCTGCTGCATTCGGTCTTGTCCAGACTTGGGCCATGGACTGGAACGACGCCAGGAGAAGGAGGCGCCGGCTTGCTACTTTGCAGGCAAACGTCGGTGCCCAACTGCAGCAATCACCGAAACCCAGGACAGGCAAGACGCCCAACTAATTCACTTATATGTAAGTCGCTCTTCCATATCTACCGGGATGACAACAAAAGTGGTATCGAGGGAGCCTCATTGAAATCTCTTCGAGAATTGGTGGCATCCAGTGAATCCTTCTTGATCTAATATGACCGTTTTTTATGATCTTACACGGCTAGGAAACACCAGTCTAATCATCTTTATTTGCAGGTCAGATTGGATTATTCGCTTTGCAGTCTTTTGGACGCCTTATGTAGATAAAAAAACTATCTTACTTATTGTAACTACGCCTATACAAACGAGAAAACACATAAAAACACATGAGAAATTTGGGATACATAAGATTCAGAAATTGGCAACGAAATATTCAAAATAGAGAGCGAAGAAAAGAAAAGGGGACGAGGCAGTATGTCTATGAACGTCTACCCTAAACCACCCCAAGGACCACGTATTCGACGTGCCAGCTGGATGTCTCTCGTCATGATCGTTACGCGTTTCGCGTGTATGGCACACAGATTGCTAGAATGGAGATTGGATGAGGAATCGAAGAGCCAGGGGAAGAACACGCACGCGTCTTCAAATAGATGCACAAGGTAGGCCTCGGTCGCTTCCTGCAGTGCCAGAAGAGCAGAGCTCTGCCATCTTAGATTGGCACTGTCTTTGAAATTCGTGTCCGTCGTCATTTCCATCGTGATTTCTCTCACCTAAATGAGCTAGTCAGTCGACGCGAAAAAAAAAAAAACAGCTGTAAGAGGGACATACAATACGAGAGAAGGGTAGTTTCTGAAGCAGAAGATCTGTGCTCTTCTGATATTTCCTGATTTCTCTCAAAGCCACAGTGCCTGGTCTAAAGCGCCGTTTTTTTGCACCTGCGCGCGTTAAGTGTAAGATGAATGATGGCTGCGTTGGAAACATTGGCAGAACGCGACATGGACGCACCGTCTACACCAGATGCCACACTCCTCCTAGGTGGTGGTGGCGGACGCCCGCCAGTGCTTTTCCTAGCCGTGGGCTTTGCCTTTTTGGCAGGCGTTGGGGGATCTGAACTAGTGTCGGGAGATTTGCGTTTGCCAGAACCCGACGCGCGTTGAACGGTTTGCGCCATCTCTAATGGTCAGGAAATGGCTCTTGTTGTGTAAGACGGGACCTCTTCCAGAGAAGGCGCGGAAAGGACGAAGCAAAGGCGGACAATGCAGTCGCGGCAAGACCGAGACTTGAACTTGTGGCCCAAAAGGGAAGGTTCTTGCCGGCATCCATTATGGTAATAATTTCCCGGTGCGGCACTCATTTCTAAGAATACTACTTGTTCATTGCCAGCTTATGATGTCACAAGTCATATTTCTTCTTTATAACACCCTTCTCCATGACTATCTCTCCCAATGGATCCCACCAACAAGCCAAAAGGGCCCTCTCCTCACTACTCGTTATATCAGCGCGAAGTATTCAAGAATGGTGGGGTTAATGGCCAGCGTGCGTTCTGTTCTTTTCTTTGAGGAACTACTCAGGCTCATCCATTCAAAAGTTCCCAGTTTCTCAGTACACCCAGATGAGCTCTCCGAGTCAGTCAGAACCAAGCTGAATGACCGCGGATACTTCTATGTAAATTCAAATGCTGGTCTCGGATGGACCGATAGAGCAAACAGGTAGCATTTCAATCCTCTCTGTGGAAGAGCTATTACTAATTTCTTGAAAGAGAGGCATTCTACCAATGGAGAATCATCCCTCATATGCTCGTGGACACAAACACCCGCGACCTTACCAGTATGCTGTATCCTTGTTTTTGGTCTAACACGGCTGATCTTGCTCAAGCTGAGCTATTTGGGCATCGGATTCCCGCACCCATTCTCTTTGCACCCATCGGAATAAATAAACTCTATCATCCGCTGGGGGAGTTGATACCTGCAAAGATTGCCGGAGAGCTCGGCCTTCCTGCAAGTGTCGCAACTTTGCTGTCATATAATGCAGATATTTATTCTCTGCGGTAGTATTGCTTATCCACCGCAGGCTCGCAACCCATAGAGGACGTAGCCAAAGCAAACGACGAAGGCGCCGCTATCAGTCGGGACAAGGGCTACCACAGAATCAACGACACAGGTTCGAAGTCCAGTGCACCTAGGTTTTTCCAATTGTATATGGGACATGATGACGAGATCGTAAGCTTTACTCTCTTATGTGGTCTGGGGTGCTATGCCATGCTGAACCTTTACGCATTTACCAGACAGTTAGCCTCATGGAACGCGCATGGAAGAGCGGTTTCGATGTTTGTATGCTAACCCTCGACACCTGGCAGCTTGGGTGGAGACCAACCGACATAAACATTGCAAATTACGCGTAAGTATTGCTTGTAATTCACTTTTAATGGCTTACTTACCTACGCTCCTTCTAAGGTTCTATTACCCCGGGAGCGTAAGAAAGCATCAAACAATTTTAGGAACTGCTTGCTGACCATGCTTTCTTTTAGGTTGGCAACGAAATAGGCCAGACAGATCCTGTTTTCATGCGAAAATATGGAGACGCTTTGAAAGAAGATAGCGGCAAGTGGATCGATTCCTCCGTATGGCACGGAAAGGCGCATACATGGGAGAAGATACCATGGGTCATGAAAGAGGTAATTAGCATCCAAATGCACCGGTTACCTCCAGACTGATACCCCACAGTGGAAACGAATATCGAATGGCAGACCATTTTTGTTGAAAGGAATTCAATCTGCCGACGATGCACGGAAGGCGCTGGAGTTGGGCTGTGAAGGCATCGTTGTATCTAACCATGCCGGTCGCCAAGTTGACGGTGCAGTGGGCAGTCTAGAAGTACTCCCAGAGATTGTGGATGCTGTCGGCGGCAGTGAGTACATCACACAACATATCCTAGGACTTTTTATTTTATTGACGTCGATCCATAATTCAGAGATGAAGGTTATCTTCGACTCAGGGATCAGGACTGGCGCGGATATATTCAAAGCAATCGCTCTAGGAGCAGATGCTGTCCAAGTTGGCCGACTTTATGTCTGGGGAATGGCACACGAAGGCGAGGCCGGATGCCGTCATGTAATGAAGAGTCTCCTGGCGGTGAGTAGATTTAACCTTGCACGCGATGATGAAACTCAAGGCATCAATTCAAGGACCTCGACATACTCATGACTGTGGCAGGATATCGATCCATTACCAAGGATGTGAAGAAAAGTGCCCTACGCTACAATCCGCACGGGACCATTCCAACCTCCCTTGGACATGCCAAACTTTGACGATGTAAAACAATGATCAGATTCGTGGGTTGGATACACCAAAGACTTGTATAATCATGCGTGTAATGGAGTCATTGATCTTCCTCTTCGTCTGCCTCTGGATTGGGATCCAAGACTAAATTGATGCCCTGTTTGCGGGCAAGTTCAATGGCTTCTTGTTCTCGCATCCCACAGAAATCAAACAGAGATTGAAGTATAGCGGCTTGTCCTGTGTGGTTCAATGAGTATTTCGTTTCGCAGATCGTCATTTGGGTCTGGCATACCTTCGATGTAGTGGTAGAACATGCTCTGCACTTCGGGACGAAATTTCTCCTTGTTAAGAGCGACCAGAGGCGGTAATCGATCAATTTTGGCTTGCACCATTTCCTGCATCATTTCCGCGGCGTCCAAGATGTCCTCATAAGTAGCGTCCTCCAGTTCTGTGCCGGGTTCCATAAGTGTTGAAAGAATTTCCTTCCAGAGACCCTCAGCGCCTCGAGCGTCCCTCCCGATTTCCCATTTCTTGCCGTCGATGGCCCCTCCCAGCTTTAAGACAACTGTGTCGTCTGGGTTTGCAGGCAGTGAGAAACCATACCCCAGAATGAGCTCGGAATTAGGTTTTGGACCATAGTTATTGAATAATTCTTGCTCCTTAGCGATAGGCGTGTGAAGTATGAGCGAGATCTTCGGTTCTGAAACGGGCTCCTCTTCCATGGGATATGTTACTACCCAGGAGACGGGCTGGGCTCGTGCATGGTTCAAGGAGTCCACACCGGGAATGAGCACGGGTTCGGTAGAAGGCGTCGCGATCAAACTCGGATTCTTGTTCAGCAGAGATGACGGGAATGACCTCGAGGACAGATATGTACCTGCTGTGAGGTACTTCTCCCTTCCAATCAAAAGATAAGAGTGAGTTGTCCATTTCCCCCGATCTATATCGTTTTTTCTTACCAGCTGAACGACTCTCCCCACTGATTGTTAATCTTTGCAACAAATGATCGGCACTCATCCCACTCTTTCTTCCAGTCAAGTTCTCTATCTAATGTGGCGCCGTACAGATTCGTCCCTTTGAAGAGTTCTAGTTCGTCTTGGGTAAAATGCAAAGGCGTTCGAAGCTGTTTGGGACCGGGTAGTGTGGCCAAATATTCGTAATGGCCTAAAGCTGTACTATGACACCCTTGTGTTGGTTAACGCTGCAAGCCTCGTGTATCACAATGAAGCATACACACCTCTCGGACTCTCCGATTATCCAGTGCAGTGAGAGATAGGTTCCGATCCACTGCCGCTCGGTCCAGTCTTCATTATCCACATCACTAGGATTACCCAGCACTTGGAGGACAGCTTCCCGTGCAAGGGTTTTCGTGATAATTTTACTGAATGGGCAAGAGACGACAGGGATGTCTTTTTCCAAATCTTCAGTAGCAATTATTCGTGATCCAGCGATATCTATGGAAAGAACGCTGGAACTCGTCTTGTCGGAGGCAAAGGAACGCAAATGGAGAAAGTGCTACCTTGACTGAAGCCTGTTTCAGGATGAAAGCCTCCTCCTGCATTTGTAAGCCAGGATTGTAGACGAGAGTACGGAGAAGATTGAATGGTCGACATGATGGTTTTAGAAGATGATGTACATAGGCGTTTTTTCTAAACATCTTATCTTGGTAGGATGCAACGGTCACATGTTCGCGACCGGTTCAGCAGTGCAAGTCTAGCAAAAATGAAAGCGAAATCGAATTGAAAAAAGAAGATATCGAGCAAGGAGTACATCTGGTACATTGTTGTTGGTATAACAAAGATGATTGATTGCATGGAGGTTATAAATAATAAAAGCAACTGACGACAAAGCCCAAGTGATTATATGTGATGTTTTTTCGGATGCTTGATATTGAAGTGCTCGTAGAAATCTGCGCAAACCGTCTTTTGTTGCCCCTTTGCCGCAGCCTTGATGGCGCCGAGCTCTCTCATCGCGACATCGAACGGAAAGCGCGTATAATGCCCACCACGCTTGTTATAGTCGTGGATGTAAGCATATGATGCTCGCAGACGGGCGATCTCCTGCTCCAGCATGAACACATCCTTGGGTTTGGGGAGAGAAGCAAACTTCTGTGATAATTCCCGTATTTTATCCTGCCGGACTTCAATGGGCAGATTTGTAAACGATGAACCACCCATTTTCTTCGGCGATGTCCTTGTCGAAGGTTTTCTGGGAGATGCTATCTCATTCCTGTGCTCGTCGTAAACAGTCTCAACGTGTTTCTTGATCGCGTCCATTGCGTCGGCCATAGAAGATTCGTTTAGCTGATCCTTCTTTTGCTGAGCTAAATCCCAAGCTTCGTTCCATGGAGCAGCGAGTTCTTGGTCGAGCTTGCAGGACATGTGCGATTCGAAGAACTTCTCGAGCTTCGAGAGGCGTTCATCTCCTTTAGCTTGGGCTTGCTTATGCAGCTCGTCCATGATAAATCGGCCGAGGTTACTAGGTCGAGTCACGTTCTTCTCGTTGTTTCCAGTCATCGAGAATTTTTCTCTGTCCTCATCCGTTTCCTTCCACACAGGAGGGCGCTTCTGATATTTGGCCGTATCTCTCTTCAAGACCTCAGGTTTGACTGTCATTCCCGTCTTTATACCATCCAACGTCATGCAAAACCTGCAAAAATAAAGATAAAAATGTGTAAGACAGCCGCAAATAATGTCCGAACAGCGTTCCCCCACTTACATGTATGCCAGGCGAATGGTTTCTGGATGCGTGTACCCCAAGGTGTAGATAGCAGTTTCATGGAAAGTTGAATACTTGCCCACAACAGTCGTGTTGCGCACTGCTCCTAGCAAGTGTCTTTGAAATTGTCGGATCTGGTTTTCAACGGAAGTTGACTCGATTTGCTTCTGGAACTGAACGACTTCGGTGTTTTCACGAGCAAAATTTGAGTTGATATCCGGAGGTGGGTCGGCGTATTTCAGGTCGGCCTGTTTGAAGTTCTGCACGATGGAGGGCTCAATAATAAACGTTCCCTTGTCTCCGTCATAATCACCTATGTGAAACGAAATAAAAACCGATGAGTCGTCAGAGCTTTACAAAAGTGACCAAGCATACCTCCCGCAAGGAGATCTGCTGCTCTCCTCGATCCCTTAGTCGAAAAGATTATAACGTCTGTCAAGTGATGCAATTCTGGGACGTCGACCGATTTCATCTAACAGTTCGTCAGCAAAATTCCGATGACATATAAAATGGAGTACCTTCTGTATATCGGTAGGGAGTTTGCATGGATGCCGCGTAACGAGCACGTCTCCGACATAGATATCCGTCTCGCCATGTGGGGTCAACAACTCACGTCTTGAGCTCTTGAGGAAAACTTCCCCTTCTTGGAGTAATCCGGAAGTGTCTGTAAGTTTACAGTTAGAGATAAGGCTGAATTGGAAATAGTCCTACGAAGAGCTGACCTGGAATCAAGAATGCTGATGCTGACATAGGCACATCTATCCTGTAGGTCTTAATGTAATTCTGGATGCGCGCCTTGATAAACTTGTTCATTTTATCCCTTAGCACGGGACAACCCTGGGGCGTGAAGCCGCAGTCCAGAAGGCGCATGATTGTCTCTTCAAGCGAAGACGGACAGCCACTAACTTCATCGGTCCACCAAGCAACTGACCGCTGTTCCGATACATCGAGCGGAAGACCCTCATCGTCCTCGAGTTCGACTTCATCATTTCGATCGGCGTATCCTTTCACTCGCGCGAGGCCAGCTTCCTCTCTTGCTCGACGAGCAGCCATGACACCACCCAAACGACAAACATTACTCCAAAGAGCGCGCATGGCATCAGGACCTTCCCATTCCAATAAAGGCTGCACCAGCTCATCAAGACCTTGTTTGAGCAGATCAAGAAAAACATGTTTCTTAACGCCGCCCTCTGCCAAACACATGATAGTTTCGACAGAGAGGCGGCAAGGGGCTTTGACGTGCGAGGCACGAAGGACGTCGATGACACGATGAGCTGGGTCCAGAGGTACGCCCGGTGCAAATTTTATTTTGCGCTGTGAAGGCGTCACTTCGACATATGCATATTCTTCCGCGTTTGCGCCGTCATCTATCATGAGACCCTATACATATATCAAGTCAGGAAGGGTATATGAGAAGGCGTTATAGCGCAGAATTAACCTTCGTTCCACAAATACGGGTTTGGATGGCAGTGGGCTTATCCTCCCAGTTGAGAAGGTGACGAATTTGCTGTAACGACCACCGATTGATCTTGCCTGCACCATCGGTCATATTAGAGCCTTGGGGAGAGACTAAAAGACATTGTATATTCGTAAGCATCAGGTCTCCAGTGCTGACCACCTACGTACTGATGTCGTCAATTGAGCGGATATTCTCCTGTTCAACCATAAGTCCTGGTACCGAGTTGGATAAACCTAAGGCAAAGCGGGAGACAAACTTTGCCATGGTCTTCCGACAAGCACCAGAACCCATTAGTGGAACTTATTCACGGGTACGAACACTTGAATAAACATACCTGATTATTATTCAGATCGATAGAATTGTGCCAATTGAGGAATTCAAGGAATGACATGGTATCGGGCACGGTTAACTTCGTGGTTACCGAGTTATCTTCCAGCGCCATCGTCTCATGTGTCTTGACATAGAAGACATTTGACTCCTTGGCGTAGAAGGCTCGAAAAACACAGCCGCATATAATCAAGGGCCTGCGCAAGTAGTTGATCAAAAGGTCAGACTTCTTGGATGCTAGCACGGCCTTCGTTAACTTGATCCTGAAGAAGTGCTTGCTCCCAAATCGACGGGCAAACATGTTGGATGGGCCGAGTTCCGCAGGCTCGAGAGTGAGCTTGAAGTCAGGTTCTTTGGAGCCTCGAGGCGACACATCTTGCAGTTTACCATGGAAGAGGACTTTGCCACCGTACCAGCTCAATGGTTTGCCATCTTCGCTAAAGCCGAGACCACCATACTTTGATTTCGCCAAAGCCTCTTCTTCACGGTCCAATTCCTGCCAAGGAGACTGCAATGAAGATTAGTTGCCATATACTGCATAGAAAGACTGAAAATACGAACCTTCGAAGCCAATTCTCTCGCAAATGCGTTCTTCACGTCCACTGTAACGACTAGAATTTGCAAATAAGTGAGAGGTCATTATGAGATATAAAAAATGCTGCGCACTTCGTGTATCATCATCGCCATAGCGGTCTTCACCCAATATCACTCTTGCTGTTTCAGGAACAGCTGCTGCATTGGTCTGAAAGTTTGCCAGTTTCGTGACGTCTTCATAAAGGACATCTGAGAACCGGAGGAACCCCTGACTATAGTAACGTGCAATTTCGTATTGAACACCGTACGGTAATTTCTGGAAATGTCTTTGCTGGACATGTGGAGGGGACTGAAATACACAGTTAGTCGCAAAAAAAGGATGAAAATCGTGATGCGTACGAAATTTATCGGTGTGGATAAGTCAATTGGCTTGCTTTCCGCTTCTTTGGAGAGAAAAGGATTGGCGTCGGGGTCTTCTTGAGGTTTCTGGATTTTAGTCGGGCGGAAGGGGCCAAATGAAGGGGTAGAAGAGTCGACAGCTTTACGCTTGCCAAGACTAACTGTTGACGAGTTTCTAGAATCTGAAGCAACGTCTGTTCCACTAGACTGAGTCTGAGTGGGTGGGGGAGGGACTGATGCATAGCATAAGACAGTGAAGAGCAAGCGTACTGAAGTACATACGTTCAATATGGTAAGCTGCAATGACTTCCGTCATGTCATCGTTCGGGCCAAATATCTCCGTATAATTGGTTTGCTTCAAACACAAGTACTTAGTACCATAGTGGCATCGTGTAAGGAGTGATAAGAACCGACCTGAGAAAGATCGGCCAAGGATTCGGTAGACTCGTTCTTGTTCTGCTCCAAGAACCTCGCCAAAGCGCTGGGACCACCAATATTGTGCTCTGTAACGTAGTCAACCTAAGATAACTGTCGAAATACTTGCGGAATCTCATACTAGTTTCTCCTGCTAAGGCTTCTTCGATTGTGCGCAAAAGAGCTTCGCGCCTCGCCGCCTTACTTGGACTCTCACTCATCATCACGTCGAGTCGCAATGGGTGTACCGAAGATGTTTCTATCGATGAAGAGATGGGTAGACGGCGGAGGAGAATTCGCACGCTTGGCAGGGGACTGTCAAAGGGATCGCGACGGGAGAGAGCAAGTTACTCGTCACCGTGGAAGAGGTGCGGGATGGATAGGGTTGGGGATGGAAGGGCGGAGGCTGAGTTGTGAAAAAACACAACTAAGGATAATGATGCCGACCAGTTTACCATAGCGCGTACCAGGCTCATTGCCAATTCATCCTTGCGCGATCACATGATGGACCCACGCTTGTGCACAATATGCCTTCAGAGTCCAACGACCTTGGTGGGATGAATGAGATAAACGTCTGTGTTCACTTCCAAAGAGATAGGGGAACATTTAAATGTTGGATGGAGGTGAAATGGAGAGCGTAAAGAGAGCGCCTAACCCGTGTATTTTAAGCATGACTCCGTTCCGGCTGAGGCGGGACGGGGGCAATGACCGGAGTCAAATCTAATCTCTTGTCTCAACACTACCATCATGGACTACATCCCTCGCTATCGCCAGCCGTTCACTCTGGCTGAAGCCGTGAAACTGGACGTGAGCACCATAACCGAAGGTAGAAACACCAATCAGCCATTCAGTAGCATTCTTTGGGAGACTCGATTGATGATGACGCAAGTCCAGAGATATCAAGGCTTCAAAATTCACTGAAGCATTTGAATGAGACACAAGATATAATCGAGGCTTCTCTGAAAGAAGAGGAGGACTCCGACCTCAGGAAGGCAATGGACGAGAATCGGGAAGTTATGTGCGTGAAATGCATTTCTTGACGCAAACAGCTAGATTGACTGTATAGCAGAGGTTCGCAGCAGGAGCGAATCAGCATTCTAAGAATGGCACTTACAGAGAAAGGTATCATCGGAGGTGCCCATTATGATCTGCAAACGTCGCCAGATTCAGCGACTCAGCCGCGTACTTCGAGTGCGGTACAGCCGTCACAGACTACGGATGATGAAGCAGAGTCCGGTGTTTACTTGTGATTTGAGTTCAAGCGCAGACAGTAAATTCATACACATAATTTAACGATTAACGATGTGGCTAGATACAGGAAACAGTCAGGGAATCAAAGCCGCGTCGTAACTAATAGTAAAATGCACTATCGATACCATTATGCAGCACTAAGGTATATACCCCAAGAAACACAAAGATCGACAATTCATCTGCGCTTATTATTTTTCCTCCTCATACCTCCTGCCTTGGTTGTGGGGCCCAGCTTCACAGGTTTCGTGTCATCCCCGTTCCTCGGGGTCGAACGCCCACTTCCAGCAGGGGCCTCCGAGCCTGTTGTCGAAGATCCATCGTCACTGTCAACATCGGGGGCAGCGTGCTTTTCGTCGTAGGCTTGTTCAACAGCATTGTTACCTCCAACTTTACCGCCCGACACTTTCGCGATGAGCGATTTGGTTAGGTTGAGGAACCAAGTGTTTCCGATAGTAGGTTTGATGGCAGTGGATGTATTGAGCAGGTGCATGTCACCATTCGGTTCCAACTTTTACAGAACGAAGAGTTTTAGAGTGTAGATAGAGTAGATAGAGGGCACTCACAAGATACACATCGCCATTATCCTCAACCACCATGTCAATAAACTTGGAACCGACAACGTCTCCATCCTCATCGCGCGATTCACCGAGGCCGACCCGGACCTTGCGTTGTCCTTTAACAGGCACCATCTTAGGTCCCCAGGCAGTCGCTTTTGCCTTCCCGGTGATATGTTCAATTCTCTCGAGGTCTTTCTTATAATTTATGTTTTGTATAAGGTATTGCAGACCCGAGGTGACAATTGCCAAAAAGACCATAACTGACTATAGCATATGTCAATCACCATGTCATAATAGTCGACAGTATGCAGGGAAGAATACACGTACACCAAGGCCAGGCCTGAAGCGAGAGTAGTAGTAGCCAGTACCCCGCCATTTTGGTACGCCGTTTTTGTAGAAGAAGTCGTATCTATCATCGCGTTCAGTACAACAAACACCCAATAGCCGGAAAAGAGAAAAGCGCACCTTTCCCTGCTCTCCTTATTCCTCAAAATCGTAGAGACGACACCGAGGCGTGCAAACCGCTCATGAATAGCCTTGTCATTTGGGTTCTTGTCTGGGCTGTAGAGATATAGTTTAGCATCCGTAATGGAGGAACAGAGGAGAAGGAAACGTACTGGAGCTGCATGCTCTTTTTCCTATACGCTTTTGCAATTTCATTGGTAGAGGCCGTGGGCGGTACATCGAGCCAGGAGTAGAACGTTGTGCCCTTTCCTTCAGAAGCTTCTATTGCTGATACAAGATCGAAGATTTCATGGTCTTCCTAATAACCAGCGTACACAATGTTCAATTGGAAACTAGACCAGCACGAGGGCAAAAGAGGTACCTTCTCCCATCTAAATCAGGATAGAGTCTGAATAAGTGGACGTGAATGTACGGAATAAACGATGACATACGCTAGAGCCGTGGTCGCTAAAAGAGCGAGAAAAGCAAACACGAATGAAAACAGACGCATATTCTATGCCGTCCAGGGGTTTGATGTATTAGAACCCTCTATGAGATTGAACTCTGCGCAGGCTCAGCCAAGTGCAGTTACTTGTAGTGCGTTATTCCGGCACAAGAGGATAGATGATGTGGATGAAGGTGAAGGTGTAGGAGATAGCAGCAACAATGGTGCCAGCGCTTCACGATCCGCCGCCCTCGCAAGAGTATGGTGGCTGTGTAAATTATCTCGAGTCTGATGCGGAATCAAGTAGGCCGGCCACCTTTACTCCGCTCACTACTGCTCCTAAGCTCTTCAAACTAGGCAGGCAACTAACGACGGGGGAAGGCTCACTGGTACATGCACTGGGACTAGCTTGGCTTTACTCGTCTACTTCTCGCTTCTATGAGATAATAGTTCCTTACTTCAAAAGCAGCATTCTACACAATGGCGCCCCGTCGACGATGTCCTACTTGTGGTTCCAAGCAGTGGCACAAAGAGCCTACTAGCGGGCTAATTGCATGCAGCGAAGGACACGTTCTTCAAGTCAGCTTTAGGCCAATGTTCTATTTAGCACCACCTTGCTAACTACAAATTACACTTTCATCCTATCATTCCCACTAGAACTACCGCAACGAAACGACTGAAATCACGGAGTTTGGTCCCCACGCAAGGAAGAAACGGGCGTTGAAAACAGGAAACAAGAAGAAAGGAAAAGTCAGCAACGCAGATCCCAAATGTATGTCATTTACCTTCATTCTTGAACCAGTACTCAACGCGCCATACAGTGTATCACGGTGCTAGAGGAAGATATCATTACTTCCTTTGTCTGCAACTCATCTTTCGCAAGCAAATCTTGGCGTTAACCCAGTTATGGGATCTTCCTCCTGAGTTTGAGGTACGTTGGCATGTTCATGGATTATATCGTTACCAGACTTCCACTGGTATCCGAATTAAAGCCACAATGACTGAATTGACGTTTACTTGTGTGCAGGTGATATGTAGGGACCTTTGGGCTCTAAATCTAGCCCTACTCCCAGATCCACCGCCCGCCGAACCCTATCATCACGCGCAAGAGAGCTTAATGGGAGGTGTAAATGATGCCGGACCCTCCACAGCTAAAGAAGAACAAGACTCCCAGAATGTTAGCGATACCGACGAAGACGAAGATGTCAAGTCTGTTGCAGACGGGGACGAGCAAAAGCTCGACGATGTAACGCCGGAAGAAGAAGAAGAAGAGGAAGAGGAAGATCCAGAGCTAGAGGCGCTCATGCGAGAAAACTCTGACATATCTGATTCATCGGATGAGGGCGAAGACGACGAAGCGAGGACTTCTGTTCCAAAGAAAAAGCATTTTAGCAAAGGAAAGTCTCCATATGAGAGCCTTGCAAGCACAATCGCGGTGCTCGTAGTCGCATGCTGGACGATGAGAATACCGGTGATGTATCAAGATTTTGCAAGGTGCGATTACAGCTTGTCAAGATCCGCGTGCTTAAATTAACGGTGCACCAGGATCATCGAGAGTTACGAACTTCCCTATCTAGAAAGTACACTGAAGCTACCTCCGAGCATGGTGCAGCACTTGACCAAGCATAATGTACAGGCCCTGACACCTCCGGTGAGTAAGTAACGCCTTGCGGTAGAGGGTTCAGTCAGCTGTAAATAACCTGTGTTTATTTTGGTAGCATGGGCCGAGTACGCTAAGGGTGCATTCGCTTGTGACGCGATTAGCAAAAAAGTTGAATGCCAAGTACGGGGTGCACATTCCAGAGTGCAATGCAGCAAGCATGCTGTGGCGAATCACCAAGGATATGGGTGGGACGCGTGCGTATCTTGCATCTGACATTCAGACTGTCGCTGATGACTTGTCACAGCGGTGCTATACCGACTGATAAAACGTCTAGCGAGCGCATTGTCCGTGCCGCTCACGCTGCATTGGACGCTGTCTCCCGGATTAGTGAAGATTAAGGGGTCAGACCCATCTAGGCATCGATATGACAATGCACCCCCGGAAGTTGGGCTATTAGCGTCGTTAATTATAGTGACAAAGCTGGTGTATGGCCTGGACGGACAGCCCAGGTAAGGTTGAACGTTGTGTGGGGTTACAGAGATAAACTTATGCGTGACAGACAGCCTGAAGATGGACAGGATGTGGGATGCAGTCTAGTGTCGGAAACGGAATACTTGCGGAGAATAAAGAAGGAAATGCCAGGCATGAGGTTTGATTCGCGAAAGAACATGCACGTATCAAGTTTATTTGTGACCTGAAAGGAGACTTATGAATAAACAGGAAGGTGGGGGACATGAAGCCGGAAGAAGTGGAAGAGTATATTTCATTCTGTTCTAGGATACTAGGTGGAAGTGAGGATGAAACCGTGCTAGAGTACTTTGGGAAAGTATGGAAGGAGAACAAGAGAGACGGGGAAGACAGGGTAGAGAATGGAGAGGAGAGAGGAAGGACAAGGGTGGAGGAGGGCACTGGAGTGCGGCCGGGAGTTTCGTACAAGATATGGAATAGCCGGGACGTGGATGGAGTAGGGGCAGTCGAGATTGAAGAGGTGATTAGACGGGGGAGCATGGTAGGCGGGATCAGCGTAGAGTATTTGGGCGGAGTGATCGAGATGTTTGAGCGCAGACTGATGAGAAGTCTGACGTCAGCAGAGTCCCGTGATCGGCAGTCATAATATATTGTAGGGAATGGCTTGAAATCGTGTTTTGTGCTTGAAACTCTGCAATGCGACGGTTCTTTGGTGGCAAGAAATTCAAGAATCAGTCTTCCCCAAGCATTGACAGTGCTCCCTCATCCGCCTCCTCAGACTCTCACGACAACAACCTCCTCCCCGCCCTCGTCTCTCTCCGTCCAAAGCGCTCCTGGAAGCTCTGGATAGGAGCTCCCTCCAAGCGCCCGCCCGAAGAACACCACCACTGGCTCAAGAAACTAGACGTAGACGATGAAGATGACGACTTTCATGATCACCCCAAAGCTCCCTCGCCGTCCAACGAACCATCTCTCGACGACGCGCTGCGCAATCTGAAGGCCCTTGTGAACAACGGTCTCATCCCGCCGTTACCCGTTTCGCCTTTTGTTCAACATGATTCGGGTCCCCTTTTCCCCCGGTCCAGCAACAGATCCCCACGACTTTCATCTCAGCAAGACCTAAGAACCACCGTCCTCAAGGCAAGTCTCCTGAACCGAACACCGTTGCTTTCAAAACCCGAAGTGTCATTTTTTGCCGTCCACCGGCCAGTTGTTTCTTCTCCGTCGCAGACACCCCTCTCTTTCCCGGACATCGCACATCCATCGCGCTCAACAAAAGTCTTCCCTTCAAGTCCAGGCTTGCGCCTTTGGGTTTCTCGTCCCTGCTTCGAAGACCGTCATCGAGTGTATCTCGCCACGGATGATGGCGTTCAGTGCCTGCCGGTTACGGCTGCTTCACTCGCAGTTGCCGCTCTCGAATACTCTGAGCATATCGATGTCATGATTTATCCTGATGTCGAGCTGCAGCCTCCACTACCACTACCTCCCACCATCTCCCTCAATGAACCTGAACCTGGACTAGAACCCATGGCGATACCCACGTTGTCAACGACAGTGTCCCACGCGCCCCTTCCCGAATCATCACCTCTTCCAGGTATTTTTAGTCCTTCTTTGTCCTTCTTCTCCTGTTAAACACTTTATCCAGTTCCTAAACGCAATTCATATCCTTCCTCCCCATCTCCCCTGCGAAACGATTCCAATTCCGAAGACCCACCAGCTTTGAAGTCGATACTCAAGCGTAATGTGCGTTTTGTGGATTCAGGTGATGCCAGTGACGGAGAGGACGCATTGCCGTTGCATGTCGTACGGATGAAGAAAAAACGTGAACAAAAGGACAACTTCCTCAGACAGGAACGTCTACGACGTGCAAAGGAAGAGGAACAAATTCGACGTCAACGGGAACGTGAACTGGCACAGCAGCAGGTCGAAGCTTTAGAACGAGAGCAGCGGAGGCAGCAGCTCGAAAAGGAACGAAAGGAAAAGGAGAAGGCCATGTACGCGGAGACCGTCGCTGCGTCGAGGTTACGAAGGGAAACAGCCAGGGCAGGAGGTGTCGTATCCGCCTCCTCAAATACCCAGTCCTTGCTGGTCCCTTCCGCTTCTTCTTCGTCTTTAAATGAGTCAGGACGTAATAAAGCCGCAGAGCCTAGCAGAAGATTTTCACGCATGCCCTCCGATACCACTCCTTCAATATCAATCCCGCGGAACGAGTCTTCTGATGCTGCCTTTTACAGCACGCATTTAACAAGCTCTCCTCCCGCTCATCAACAGCACTACGATTCTTCTCCTGGCAGCTCTCGCCCACCTAGTATGACCTATTCCCCGGTCTCTGTCTCCCCGGGATCTCGCCCTCCTTCCACATACTCGACACACACGTCATCTTCCGAAGAGGTCCGTATCGGAAGCAAACGCAATTCGTTGGCGGCGGCGTCTGTATCCTCCATGCGCCCTCCTGTGATTGCGTCGTATCCGACTTGGTCAGGCAGTAATCCCAATATTCAATACATTCCTCCTGTTCCTATCGTTCCGGATTACGTCCACGATATGCCCTTGCTTCCTCCTGCCGCTCCGTTTATGAAACACTCATATAAACCACGTTCACCGTCGTCATCCTCTCGGAATGCTTCCCCGGGCCCTTCTTCATCTTCTAGAGGATCCATGAATTCCAGTACCGAACGTGTTAATCAAGTGCCTGCGGATGCCCAGCGACGGACTTCGTCATCGACGTCACAATCCAGACCTCGGCAATCTTCGACAAATTCGAACCCGGCTAGACCGCATCACGAAAGGAGAGGGAGTGATGATTCTAGGCGCACATCTCGGACGCAGTCTACGACTGCAGCGACCGCTACCTCGGCGCATCGACACCAACAGAGACCCGTCCCAACGACATCACAGTCGCATCCAACGCTTTCAAGGGGGAGACCGGTACAACCACACAACCTTCACGGTCCAAGTCCGTGGGCCACACCGCCAGTACCGATGATGCCTATGCAGCAAACCGGAGGGGCTGTACCTATGTTCATGCCCTCCATGGTCATCGTCTCGCCCCCCTTGCCATCTATGCCGTATAATTACATTGGAATGAACGCGAGTGGGCCGAATCTGTTGGTGCCTAATATGGGTTTTATGCCCCGTGTGCACAATGTTCCTGCTGTGGGTGCTGCGACGGCGTCAAATGGAGCGGTTGATAACTCGAGGAGTCAAGGGAGTTTTAGGAAAACGCGAGGATGGGCAGTCTCATGATACATATTGTTTCATGAGTAGGAGAAGGAGAAAAGGCATGCATCGGTTTGCCGGATGTGTTTCTTATCCTCGTTCGTCATTCATGTTGGTTGGTCGACCAGGAGTCTCGTCCTTTTCCGTGGCGTGGAGCGGGAAAATTCTTCTTCATGATTGATCATGAACTACCTTGGTATCTTCAGACACGCTGCGCCTGGTATCGACTTGTCCTACGGATGCGGCCGTATTGCTTACTTGTCTGCTCTCCTGTGGTCCAGTCATCCTTCCTGCCTGAGTCTCTTCTATACGAGCTCTACGCGTCCCCGCGTGCTGTCGCCTCATGGTTTCTTCATGCTATTTCTCGATCTGTCGACCTGCGTCTGAGCATACATACCTATTCTGTGTTTCCATCCTTTTTTCGCTCATGGACGTTTGTTTTATTTATAATATTATCATGCATCAGCCCCTCCTCTCCTTTTTCTCTCGACGCATTCGCATCGACCCCTTCGTTGATTTATTATTACTATTTGCCACACCAACCACATGCCACATACACTCCTACACTCCTTTAACTAGGCAGCATTGTTACTTATGATCCCCGCACAACTTCTGTTACATACATACGACACGTACACATACATACATTTAGTAAACCGCATACTTTACACTTTTCACATCTTTTGCATCGTAAACACACCGCTCGTTGTCCTTGCCTTCGAATTCCCTGGCCCATTTCACACTTTTGTGTTATGTGGTTATTCTGTTCCTTTGTTGTTTTGTATTTCGTTTTGTGTTGTGTCCATGGACTTTGCATTTCTCCTTTTTTTTCTACCTTTGGATATTTAGCACTTCTCTCTGTCTTTCTGGTGGATGCTCAGTGACTTTGTTCTACGGCATGTATGTGCTGGTTCACTGTTTTACTGCATCCTTTCCGCAAAAAACTTCCTATACCCATCATTTGCCCCGATGTCCTTCATTTATGTCTGTGTATTACTCTCCTTCTCCTTTTCACTTTTATTACTGTTGGCCATTCGCGCACAATTCATTTACAGTGTAATAGTAGAATGTCAAAAATTACTCGACAGCAACTTCGGAGGTGGTCCACTTTCGTTCCGACAAGGGTTCTGCATGCAAAGGGATCAGAGCGCCTTCTAGATCACTTGGGGAGGCTAAAGTTTTCGTCCTTAAATTTTGCTATCTGTTCATCGATTTCTTCCATAATTTTGTGGTAACGCATTTCTTTGGCCCTTTGCAGAATATCCCTTTTGGCTTCAAGAACCTTGCCCAGCAACCTCTCGTGACTGGAAGAATGTTCTTCTGAGATTTTTGACAAGAGCTGCTCTGTCTGAGTGGAGAACCATTCGTGAACAATTGATGATACTGCCTGTTTGATTTGTTCGTCCGTAACAGGGCTCGCTGCGCTGGCTCTTGTGGTTGCTTTGGCAGCTTGTGCATCCTCAATGGTGTTTCGGAGGACTGCAAGTCGAGCTTCAGATCTTTCCTGAGCATCTCGAACACCTGATATCGTGCCTTTGAGCTTTAAGATGGACGGCATGCCGTATTAGCGTTGCATGACCGTAAGTATAACATCTGCACAAATTGAGGATATACCTTTTCCAAACGTTCAAAAATGCCAGGATCAATGCTAGATGGTCTGATGGGACTGGCTGCTAAAGGTGAAATAGGAGCCGCCGCCGCAAGGCGTCTGAGAGACAGCTGGTGGCGACAGTCTTCCAATGCAGCTATGCTAGACTCGAGAGGTTCTGCATGGCTCTTCTCCAACGGCACTGTGACGGCGAGCTTCTCTACTACGGACAATTTTTCACGTAGTCTCGCAATTGTCGTTTCCAGGTATGCTAGTTTCTCGTCCACGCCCTTGGCTGGTATCTGGATACTAGCACTATTGCTTTTGGTTATACCAGCGCAAGCCTTCAAGTTCGATGCGTCGTCTCCGTAGAAGTTCATGAGATCAGATAGTCAGCGTTTCAGAAGTCAGTAGCCTTAAGAGGTAGAAGTTCGAGGACTAATCCAGCAAAGCACCGGTTTATAAAGAAGAAAACGAGTTCGAGCTTGTTACTAATACTAGTTAAGCTTACTAGTAACTGTTAGGACTCTAAATTTTAAAAGTTACAAGGAATTTTCAGGGGGATGGGGGGGTAGGTCACGTGTGTGACGACGGACGACGCGTGCCGGAGAAAGAGCAGGATATTCTTGAAACTCATCCACTTGCGCCGTCGCCAATCCATCCAGAATATACAGATTCCGAGTGTACAAAAATTGGATATTATTGCCTTTTCAATCCCTGAAGCGTTTGGTCATTTCATTCACGCCAAATGGTACTGACAATCACCTTAAAGTGCGTGATTTCTCGGATATGCGTCATAGCTTTGAGATTTTGAACGTTTACCTGATTAGTAAAGGCAAAGGCAAGAAGAGGGCCTTTGAACCGTTACCTGAAGTCGTCCCTCTATCAGTTGGGTCCGTCTCGGAACCTCCGCATCCAACAAAGCGAAGTATGTGTTCACGTAACTGGTGGTGGTAAATACATGTTAAACTGCTACCTACAGTTAAGCGCGGCGTAGAAACAAGGCCATGTCCAATTTGCGACGAGCATGTCCCCCTCCGGCTCCTAGCGAAGCATGCTGAACTCGAGTCAGCAAGGGTGGAGGAAGTGATACAGAAAGTGGGCTCTACAGAAGTGCTTCACGATAAGATGCTGGACGAGTGAGATTCTTCCAATATTCCTGCTTCCAGATATGGCGACTAATTCTTCTTGCTTCACAGGCCCGGACCAAGTTCAAGGGTTCGACGTTCAGCTGTTAAAGCTCTCAAATCTATGACTAGCGCACGTCATGCTTCGGACCCTATGGAACAGTCGCATAAGACGATAGAGACTGTCAAGCGTCGCAGAAAGAAGCGTTATACCAAACTGAAGGAAATGCTCAGAGAAGAGGACGAAGGGTTAACTGCGAGGAATTCCTGGTTGAGACGGTATACTGGAGAAGAGATGGTCTGCCCAGTGTGTGCTACGACTGTCAGGGGTGACAGAGACGTTCTCGACGCACATGTGGATGCCTGCTTAGCTCACCAAAGTCAAGTCTTGGAGAACGCTCGCCAACAGGAATTGCTGCAGCTTCGTGCAGTGGAAGAAGAAGCAGAGCACTGGGAAGACGTAGACGAGGACGGCAATTACGTGGGTGATGTTCGAGGTAAGGTTGGAGTTTTTTGTGTCTTCGTGTAGATCTCATTTTCTGACAGGAGCTGGATTCGAGACGCTTGCCAATGACAACGGCGTCGACGAGGAGATCGACATAGATGGTGATGACCAGGCCATTTTTGGTGAGGCGCAGTTCACGGAAAATGATATAGTTCCCGTGAATCGGAGTCCTGGAATCATTGACGATGAAGACGTTGACATTGAAGATGTCGAATCAGCGGCATCTTTGCAAAACATTTTGACAAACCGTTCGACTTCCAAGACTCCAACACCCAACGAAACAACCGTTGTCAGAACAGCGCGTATAGACGACGGAATTTCGGAAATGGACAGACTTGACGTTGCTATCACATACGCTCGTCAGAGAGGTGATAAGGCGGGTCTCATCCTTGCACTTGAAAACAAAGTAAAGGCACTGGTAAGCTTGCATTATGGCTTTATTTTGCGGCATTATCAACTCCAACTCGTACTTTAGGAAACGTCCACAGCGCCTGTCTCGAATGCATTACTATGCAGGATCTGCATAGATCCTTACACTGAACCAACGGTGTCCACAGGGTGTTGGCACACATGTTGCAAAGAGTGCTGGTTGCGCTGTCTTGGTTCTACCAAACTATGCCCCATCTGCAAAAGGATCACGAGCGCAACTGATTTGCGCAGAGTATACCTCTAATTATCGTCCTATATCTTCATGTTATTTCGTATTGCTTTGCGTCGCTTTCATGTAATCGCCTAGAATGTGTATCAGTTTTCGAGAATACGGTTACAATGATACGGTTTCAAAGGTTGAAAGGTTGATAGCTCATATCTGGCCTTGTCGAGTCGTCATAATATGTCGGTTCTCTTAAACCAACACCTAGGCATGGTTACGGCAGTACCGACGTAAACCCACAGCGGGATGCTTCAGGGCATGAAATTCATGCCACCACGACGTGTAAAATCTTCGCCTTCAAAGGTTCGGGATGGAAATAAGACTCACTCAGGCAGAAGCAATGACAGTATAGCTAATAGTTGTTGTTGTTCACACATCTCCCAATAAAAGTCCATGCATGGCAAACGGCGGGACCTCGCCTTTTAGATTATGATAGGTCATTAATATAGTAGTACAACTGGGGCAGCATCTATGCAAGAGGACTAATCAACCTGTAAATGGAACGTTAACGCGAGGAACAGGGAAAAAGAGAGCTGCACGACGCACTTGATTAATGAAGGCTGGGGGTTGCTCCTGGTGAATCCGACGTAGATGATGAAAGGGATCCAGCCGTAGTGGAGGACGGTCTACAAGACGAAAACCTGGTCAACAGAATACCAAGAGGAGACTGCTGGATATACGAACACGTCCAACTTCGATGACTTTGCTGATACGTTCCTGTTTGAATTACAACGTCAGAGGGCGCTTGCCAGTAATTATGAAGGTGTATATACCTTAGTCTCTTCTGAAGGCATGGTGAAGTAAGATTTTGGGCGACTGGGAGGTGGTGACGAAGAAAGGTCGGGAAAGTGACACGCAGTGAAAGTTGTCGGAAATAGCCGAACACACTTTTTTGGGTACTGGCCCTGTGCTCAAAGCCCACCTCCTCCAAAATCCTCTAAAATGCCTCTCGGACCCACTTCGTCTGCGATTAACATCCAAGCCAACTCTATTACAGAGGCTGTTCACAACGCTCCGTCAGTCCTTCATTGTGCCATTCTTGCTTGTGCTATCATTCTAACTACTTTTTTTCTAGGCGCACACCCACAAATATCACGATTCACCCAGTAGCTTTGTTCTCCATCCTTGATCACTATCTTCGCCGAACAGACTCGCAAGATCGTGTCATTGGAACTCTCCTAGGGACGCGACATGACAACGAAGTGGAAGTGCGGTCCTCATTCGCCGTCCTCCACAGCGAAACCGACGAACAGGTCGCAGTGGACATGGACTACCATCGTACCATGTACGAGTTACACCACAAAGTGAATCCTAAAGAGGTCATTGTCGGATGGTGAGTGGCCAAGTATCAAATGTGATCAAAATCCAGTATTAAAGTAAACATTACCCGCGATGCAGGTATTCGACTGGATCCAATCTTAACACCTACTCGGCTCTCATCCAAAACTTCTACTCGCAAGAGACAGGGCCTCACCAAGCCATCCACGTAGCCGTTAACACTGGTGTTGTGGAAGGAGAGGAAGCGGGAGTGAAAGCTTACATCAGGTCAGTCATTATACTGAATCTCGACTATGTAACTGACCCATTGGTTGGAAATATTAGTTCACCTGTCGGTGTCTTCCCTAAACCTGAGAACTGTGTATTTGTTCCCGTTCCCGTTGAACTGCGTTTCCATGATGCAGAGAGAAGTGGACGTGAGTCCCGGGTCGATTGCTCGTTTAATTGTCCTCTGACTACCATTCATTGCAGTTGATTTGCTTGCCAACACTGCGCAAGCGTCTTCATCAACCTCCTCCCAACCCATCGCAGACCTCGAAATTATTGAACGCGCTGTCACATCTGTATCCGAGATGCTTGATAGGGTGCTTGCCTATGTGCGCGCCGTCCTTGCAGGAGAGCAAAAGGGCGACCCCGCGGTTGGCAGGTACCTGATGGACACACTGGGCGCAAGCACAGATGATCTGGAAAAGGGTGGCTTCAATTCAAGCTTACAGGTTAGTACAGTTTTTTTGTTCAGACAGGCCTGCAATGGCTCATCCTTGTGTCTTCAGGATACTTTGATGATATCCTACCTTGCCAATCTCGTTCGCTCTCAAGCCGAGGTATCGTCGCGTTTGGCCTTAGCCGCAGCTTCATAAAAGGCGAAGTGGATTCGCGCTGGACATTTCACTTGCTCTACTTTTTTTACTTGTCACTGTAGATCGATACCATAGGGAAAGTATAAGCTTCAGCTATTGAAGATACGCGAATGTTGTAAATCGTGACGACCAGCTAGAATCTCCCCAAGCGGCCATGTGTTAGCAGGTCCCTGTGTAATTTCATCGAAATCTTGTTTTTCAAACATTCCTGTTTGAAGGTCGCGGGATCTCTCTGCTTCTGCAGCGACCAGTGGCCTAACAGCGTGCAGTAAGATTTGCTGTGCACCGTAAGGTCCCAAATCGTTTAAGCGGACGGAAGCAGACAATAAACTTCGTGCGTGGAGAAATAGATGCAGATATTGCGTGCGTTCTGTGTTTACTGAGGTTAAACGACTCCTTTTTTTTTGAGAAAATAGGAACTCGGCTCACGTAAACTGAGTCCCAACGCAGCAGTCAATATACCCCAACATACAGGAAGATGGCCGTGAACTTCTTCCTTCCTTACTCTCAGCTTGAATCGATCAAGCAGGATCCGCATTCGAGATTCACGTTCGCATGATTCTGCACCCGAATGCATGGAGAGGAAGGGAGGCCGCGAGAATCCCTTAGAATAGAGCGTGAGCAGGGCTACACCCTGGGACATGGAAGCTCGCCGTGCGACGTGATTAAGGGTCATTGCTTGATATAACGCGTCCAGTTCTGAGAGCGCCTCGAGTACCGAATCCAGCCCTTCGTCTTTTCCTGCTTCCTGCACTTTCCCATCTTCCGCCAAACCATATTTCATGACCATTTTGTGGGCCTCAGAAACAAAGGGAAGTGCTCCCCTAGCGTAGGATGCGAGGCTGTCACGCAGAAAGTCTACTGTCGCGACGTCCGTAGGCGAAGAGGAGGCAAAGCCGTGTTTGACATAGGACTCCAGTCCAGATGAAGCGACAAAGGATCCGGTGGGCAGGTTGCTATCGGAGAGGAGGAGGAGAATGTATGTTTCTAGGTCACTCTCATTGTCGCTCATGTCGAAGGAGAAGCTGAGTTGTGTGTCCTCAGAGAAGTACCAGGATGAGCACCCATACTGCTACCTTAAGGCCTCCTGACGAGATCTGGACGAGATAACTAAATATAAATTCATTTATGGTCACGTGCACGTCGTGGGTAAAGGAGTTCCGGGAACCGGATCTGACGCATTAACTGGACATCTTCTACCTTTCCAGCGGCGTTAACACCAACGACGGAACATCTCCCAATCTCTCAGCTCGTACGCTCTATTGGATAAGCGTCTATATTGAAGAACCTGGCTCGATGAAAGTTGCTCGCAGACTGGTTGCGTTTCCGTTATCGCAGCAGGGGCTAGCGCGTCATTCCCGGTCATTAATTAATCGAGCCAATATATCTTCTGCAGCCTCCAGAGCAGCACGGACGACACCCTCAAAACATATAGGATCTGCCCATAATTCGTCACTTGCGACAGACCGTAGTCATGAACCTAGCCTAGCGGAACATAATTTTCTAGCTGGAGGTCAACACCATTCACCTTCAACTTCAAACCACCCTCCAAATGATGCATATGTAGATGGTAAGGGACCTGCTTATTCGATCTACGCGACTGCGCACTGTCTGAACAATCACATTGTAGAAAATTTGAGCCCGATACGTCAATACAAGAAGTTGATTGATACAGGAGTCCTACGAGGAGACGATCACCAGACTCGGATTATCCAGAAACTCCAGGACTTACATGACAAACTCATCATATATGAACCTCCCGAAATCTCACAAATATCAACCCCAAACTCGTTGGTAGGTTTGAAGGCAGCCCTTTTATTGGATTGTAGCTCACACATGCCTTCAGCTCTCTCGATTGTTTAGTCGAGAAGTCACTGTACCAACGTCTCCTCCGGAAAATGCCCCGAAAGGCCTTTATCTTTACGGAGATGTAGGGACTGGCAAAACTATGCTCATGGACTTGTTCTATCGCACTCTTCCCCCATCAGTGAAACGCAAACGCCGTGTACACTTCCACGCCTTCATGATTGATGTCCACAAGCGACTTCATGCTGCGAAAATTGCTATGGGTTATCAAGGCGGCGATCCTATAGTACCTGTAGCCCGGGATTTGGCTCGGGAGGCATCCGTACTATGCTTTGATGAATTTCAGGTCACAGATATTGCGGACGCGATGATACTACGGAGACTCCTTGAAGCTCTGGTCAATTACGGGGTTATTTGCGTGATGACTTCAAAGTGAGTCCCTGTTTGGCCAAATGTGTGTCTTTACTTAAGGACTATACGCAGTCGGCACCCTGACGATTTATATAAGAACGGTATCCAGAGGTCAAGCTTCATGCCAGCAATAGAATTGCTCAAGACGCAGTTTGAAGTCACTGATCTCGACTCTGGCACAGGTTTGCACAAGAATTCAGTCAAGTAACTCGTTTATTAATATTTTCCCATGTAGACTATCGCCGGGTGCCCAGGGCCCTATCACACGTATATTACTCTCCAATAACACCAGAAAATAGTCGAGAGGTTCAGAAAATCTTCTCTTCTCTGACTTCTGAAAATCCCGATGATCCTCCCATACGCAACCGTAAACTGAACACCTGGGGCCGTACAATCCTTGTTCCGGAAAGCACGTCGACGATAGCCAAATTTGACTTTCACGACCTTTGCGGCCAACCCCTGAGTGCTGCTGATTATTTGGAGGTTACGAAGAACTTTGGCACTTTGTTCGTCTTGAATATACCGAGGATGGACATGAATCAAAAGGACCTGGTACGTCATTTTAGGTGCAAATTCAGCCTTCTGAGAATTGTGCTTGACTTTGCACCATATCTATAGGCAAGAAGGTTCATCACGTTCATTGACGGTAGGTACCTATAGATCATATTCTATCCGCATTTTATTCATTTCTCCTTCCATAGCATGTTACGAGAGCAAAGTGAGTTCGTTTTAACACTTTTACACTCAAAAGACCTCGTCATTGAAACGTCTCGTAAGACAAAGCTATTCGTGACATCGGAAGTCCCTGTTTTCCAGGTATTCTCAGACGATCCCAGTGAGGAGGCTAAGAAAGCACATATCTCGGACCACATGCGTAGTGTCATGGATGATCTTGTGAGTTCTTCTGAGGCTTCTTGCTTAGGGGCGTCACCTGATTATTATTTTTAGGGTCTCAACCACGAGACAGTCGGTGGCAGTTCAATGTTCACTGGGGAAGAAGAAGTCTTTGCGTTCGCGCGGGCATGTTCCCGGCTAGTCCAAATGGGTAGCAAAGAATGGGCAGAGACAGCAGGCCAAAAATAACGCGGTGTGCCGGGTGCTCTCAGTGACATCGTTTCAGCTGTGTTCTGTCCGTTGCTGGTTGAGTGAAGATTTCCTGGCTGATCTATTATGGTGCTACTATTATATCTAGGATGGATCTCATTTTTCATTTTGTTTGTGCTCTTGTCATCTTACCCATGTAATAACTTTATATTTGTACATAATCCATCATCTGTTTTCTGCGACATGTCTATGTTTCCGCTTGTATAATCATGATCAACTAGCTAGGTAAATTTTGGCCCGTAGTCGAAGTGAAGGACCTGTCCCCTCTGGATCATAATCATAGAGGCTGTTCAACCACGTCGGCTGCGTTCAACAGCTGACCATATCTCACACCATATAATTCATACGGTTTCGTTTCATCAAATCAATCAAATACAACATTCCAAAAGTAACAGTTACATATCCTTTAAAACCACCCTGCTAGTATGTACCCTTTCAGAGGTTGATATTGATGGGCGTGCACCCGATTGCAATGAGTCCATCTGTAAGAAATTACGACATATGAGCACACAAGGACCGAGTAATAATAAACGTTTTATTTTGAGTAGTTGCTTACTGAAGGAATTGTCAGTGCAGCAGACGGGTTGAGCAGTGCTAGGGACATAGTGAGAAATGCAAAATTCCTGAACGGTGAAATTTTGGTAAAGCATACCATGAGTTGCCGCCGACGCCAATGACGGAGATTGGGCTACAGTTGAGGCCGACGAGGGCGGTCACATCCTGGACGACGACACCCAAGAGCCCGAGGATCTTGGAGACAGCATCACTGTTAGCCGCTTGGACACTGTTGCAGCATTGCAGCTCGCCCGTGGAGCATTGACCAGAGGGCTCATTGCGGCGAGCAGGGGTGGCGACCGCAAGGGTGGCAACGGCCAAGGTGGTAAGAGCAGAGAGCTTGAATTGCATGTTGAAAGAGCTTGAACGAATGCTGCGGATTGTTCGAGTGGGGTTTGCTTGTTAGACTCGTCAACCTTTTATATGTTTTACTTACTTGCTTGACCGTAGTACCAAGCAATTATTTAGTTTTTCCTTTTACTTCAAAGTATTGAGTAGCGGATATCTGACGGTCATTTTTGGATACCTAGCTTTTTGGCACTACAAAAGCTGTCGAGGTGGAGCTCGGAAACGTGTTCTTCTGATGCATGGGAGAATTCTGTACACCAGGGAGGATGTAACGATGTGAAAATTCGGACAAAAACATAGGGATTGAGGCGTACTCTGTCCGACATATCTGCATCAAGTACAGCCCATGCAATTTTCCAATAAAAATAGCATGTACTCGAGTAACATACCAAAGCAATGACGTCGAAACTATCAAATCTAGATATAGTTTGTTGGAAACTTCAAAGCTTTGTTAAGTTTCCCGTTAACCACGTATGATCTCCGATGATTATTGCTCTTCGTAAGCCGATGCATATTCATCCCTATAGAGTAGCGGACCACGGTCACTCACGCCCACGATGTCATTGGTACAGCACGTTTTCACCGAGTCTGATTGAAGGGTCAGGTCAGTCTCATCTTCAATTTCCATATCCTGGCATTGTTTGGGCATCGTAGGTGAGCCACTTCGCGACGCCAATCGTTTGTCGCCGTACTACTAACAAAGGTAGACAACATATGCGAGGCGACCTCACGGGGTGCAACTTTCATTTTGACATGTAGTAAAAGCCTCCGGGGTAATTTAGTCAATTAAGGAAGAAAGACACCTTTCCGACCTTAGGCGATATCTCCAAGCAAATAGTGATTCCAATGGTCTGCGAGCGTGATCGTAGTGTGGGACGAAGTGCCTCTGTTCATGATGGCTGACATCACAGTACTTAGAGAAGTATTGATATTGAGAGCACATGTTGCAGAGCCTTGTCCTTTGTTAAATGCGTCTTGGATATCTTTTTTGGACGGTATACTACAGTACAGTCACCAGTGCCCAGTGCCCACGTCCTAGAAAAACTTGACATTTGGAGATCGCCATTAAGTGTCCCCGAAAAGCATTTGACAGCCAACGTGATGCTTAGCCACCCTGCTTATAGGCTTCTCAAATAGTTATATATCTGTCGTGAGGAGACTGGAGGGAGGTATTACGAACGAAGCACGAACCAAAGAATTCTTGAAAATGCGTCACGCGTCACAGACAAGAATACACCGGTGACCCATGTTACCAGACGGTCTCGCCATATTCTCGACCTTCACCTTCTGTGTGCTCAGCCTCAATCATCCTATGATGTCCACATCTAATTTAGTCTATATGTCGAACCCCTGTTTTCTGATATCCATCTGGCCTATGTCGCTGCCGCAATCTGCTCCTCCGGGACAGTGGTTACTGTTAGTTCTGTTCAATGACACTTACCACGTTTTCTCTACCAGGCATCATAATAAACCTATGGCTGTCAAGCTTTCCAAGATGCTACTATGCATATGGCCAAGTTTGAAATCTATATGATTATTCCTGCTCATCTCTATCTATGCCCATACGTGTGCAATTTCCACTGCCTTTCATACTCAGCTGAACCCCAATTCTCACCGTCTACTTTTCAGGCGGCACTGCTCTGGTAAATGACCTGCTCTTGCTGCCTTCGATTCAAATCAGATGGTTCTTGTATGTGCAGGAATAAGGAACTCCCATGTCACCTCGGATCTGTCAAGTATCATGTTGAACGTTCCCTGCGGTTTTATCTCCTTCGTACGTTAAAATACTTGTTCTCCGTTGTCCCTTTTGACTGCGTCATTGGTACCTGAATTCTTCTTACTTTTCTTGCGTTATGTCGCACATCGTGTGGGTTCCTTTTCTTCTCTCTCTCTAGAGGCATAACTAGAAACTAGTGTGTTATAGGGAAAGATACCTCAGTGCTACTCTCCTTCTCGGGTCCATAACGGACTGAGTATCTTTCTACGATATCGAAACTAGTACTGTATGCCTGCATCGGTCATCACAGCGTCCGTCTGTTCATGATGCTTTGCGTCATGAGAGCCCCCCTCCTCGTCCAGATCTACGCAAATACGTAGCTTCCATACTCCCATGTCAAGCCACTCGGCGAGTCAGTCGACCCATGATATCACTTGAACTGACACCGCCATTTTTCTGGAATCTGTATTCATCTTCCTTGCCAACTCCTTCCTTACACCCTGCTATTCAAGGTGGGCCTACAACGTGTTTGGTCAGCATGACTACAAGACGTTGCGCATTCAATTCCCGAAATGCACAGCTGCGCTCGAAATGCGGTTCCTTAAAGACTTTCGGGGTTTGTCCATCATTTACGTGAACACGGCAAATGAATGTTCAACATACGTATTTTTGTCTGATAGGTTTTTTATGCGACCTTGACGCAATGGTATTGTTTCTGACCTCACAGTTCTCCGAACTGCCTCCTATCCTCCATCGACTATGAACGACATATTCTCATCAAAAACGGCACACTCTCCTGCACCTTCATGGTACGCTGGACCTGGGTTAGTCCTGAGCTATGCGAGCTCCACTTTCCTGTGAATGTGAGTGGGTACTTTCAGGGCTTCAATGGATTACTATGATGTCTATGTTATCGACCTACAAGGTACGGGGGGGAAATAGTTCCCATGCAATTCATCACACAGCACCACCAGCGCGTATAAAAGCAGGTTGCTCGATAGCCAACGTTCCCCAGTCGAACAATCAGCAGTATTCGTTCAATCTCTTCTACAACCCCACCAACATGCAATTCAAGCTCTCTGTCATTTCCGCCGTCGCTCTTGCAACTCTTGCGGTCGCCACCCCAGTGCGTCGTGCTCAGTGCACCACTGGGACCCTCAACTGCTGCAACAGCCTCCAGGATGCAACCACCTCGACTGTTGCTGCGCTCCTGGGCCTCTTGGGCATCGACGCTTCTGGTGTTACCGCCCAAGTCGGTGTTACTTGCAGCCCAATCACCGTCATCGGCGCAGGCTCAGACTCTTGGTAAATTATATATCCGTCAATATTATTTACAGTTTACTGACGAATTTTCACAGCACTGCCCAGCCCGTGTGCTGCACCGACAACTCCTTCCGTAAGCCTCAAGCAACCCTCATGATCTTTCCTATTGCTACACTTACTGACGCACCTGCCTATCCTAGACGGCATTGTTGCCCTTGGCTGCAGCCCCATCAGCCTCTAAACACTATTTGCAACCGTATGCAGTGCTTTCCTGTGGGAAACTTTGGAAGGACTAGTAGTTGGCGTACATTTTCCCGTCTGTCACTAAGTACTGGTATTCAGAATCAAGTAGTTGAATGTGGACGATAATGATTGCTTGAAATTTGTTCAACCTTGTAAAACGATTGATTTGGCGGATTATCGCGCAACCAGCAAAGAGGCTATATTGTTCCTAGACCAGGGGAAATGGATGGGCTCTTACGTTGAAAGAGAGGTCGGTGGAAGCTCGTGAAAAATGTACATCTCTCAAGTTTTTTTATGTTGCTCGGTATATTCAAATTTCAGGGCTTAAGCGCTTAAGGCTTGCACCGATCCTGGATTTCCTTTGCATATAGGTACCAATTCTAGGCAACCAATCGCGCCCGCCATACTAAGGACTCCTAGACGACGACAACGAAAACCAAACGCCGTATCAACGAAACAACCTTACGTCGTCTTCACTGGTGCTTTGAAGCTTGATGCAGATGCTTCGAGAAACTTCTCGTGCAACGGGTAGGACATTTCCCACGATAACTGATGCATCCTGATAATCCGAGATAATAAAATTACATTTGTGTTGCAAAACTATCGACGATGTGATGTTGATACAGTTGATGCGCGTAGACGCCATTCTTCAGCGAATATTGGCATTATTTCCAAGGTTCTGAGCCATAGACAAGTTCCCTCCTCTCATAGCGTTACGTGATGCTTCAGGGAACTTCATTTCGCCCGCTTGCTCCGTTCCGTTCTTCAGCATGAATTCGACGATATCAACGTCCTTAGTCGTGCCAAAGACAGTGTCGAGTTGTTGCTTTGACGGTCTGCGCAGGATCCCTTGCGATCCCTGGTTGGAGTGGAAGACCTCGAATGCTGGGAGTATATCAGTAAATGTGCTTGTAGCGAGGCATGTAAGCTTACAGTCGACAATTTCAGCATAGGGTATCGATCTATAATGACAGTTAGTGCGCCGTTTGATAAATATAGGGGTGTTTCAATTTACGTGTCTAGAAAACATCAAGAGTCAGAAATTTCATAAAAGACAACAAGATCTGACAATCAATTGCTCACCTCCGTTCTTCCATTTCTTATACTGCACACGAGATGGATACATTGATGAGGAGATAGGTTGCGATTGAACAAACGAGAGACCTACTTCTTCTGGGTTGATGATGATAGTATACTCGTCGGTGGACTGAGTATCAGGTTTGTAGACAAGCTTTGTGAGTTGGGGAGCCATAATTGTAGTAGTTGCGAGGGACGATGAAGGTGATAGATGGAAGAAAAGGAGAAGGAGGGGCAGAGTCTTTATAGTCCCTCACACTGACTAGTCCATCAATGACGTCTCCGGGGATGCACCGGACACAGCCGCGCGTAGCCGAGGCCCCATCTAGTCTGACGTCACGGGACCTATGAGTCTATCGCACCGCTCCAAAGGACTTAGAAATCGGATTAACACTCCAATAATTTTGAAATAATTACAGCCGATGATAAGGTGCAAGAAATACGATCTATTTCTTTTGCAGAGTTGCAGAGCACTCGATATTTCTCACCAAACCGTACATTTCATTGTCTTCTAAAACGAGAACTAGCCGATGCCAGTTCGTCCAAGGTCGACAAACCGGGGTTATCGAGGCCATTCCGCCAAAATACCAAGTTGGATCCTTCGCGTCGTTTCTCGATTTACCACACCTGCCCTATGTGAGAAGTCAAGAGGTCATTTTGCCCATTCATTCAGCCACCATGGCTTCTAATCGAGTCCAATCTTTTTCTCGTTGTTGACGCTTCTTGCGGTTTTCTTCATCTAACGCAATCTCAATCACAGGCACAAGGGACGGTCTATGGAAAGCGACCGCAGAAATATCGTAAGTGCAATTACTAGTTTCGCAGAACATCCCACACGAACCGTCCGTGAGCACATTGAAAGGGAAACACTGTTTCGGACAGCTGTTTTACCAGGCTTTCACATTGAGCAATCGAAAGCGAGTCGTTAAACATGATGGCGCCTGTAGTAGATGATTAACCCTTAGCCGTTCGCGTAGATGGTTCATCAGATTAACAACTTGCCTCGACAAGCCTTCGAATTCACAAGGTCAATTAGGACTCTTGGACAGCTTCGCATAGCCTTTAACCAGAAGTCTCCCTGCGCGTCGGCTTCAGGAGTAACATCTATATTTGAACAGTCTTTAAAGAGCTCTCCACTTTGGATCTGTCCTAGGAATCCTTTGACGAAATCCCGCAGTTCATCTCCTTGTAGAAGCTACCACCCCCGTCCGGAAAGTCAGTGCCAATGACATGACAATAGATAAAACGGAAAACAAAAACAATCAAACACATACTTTATCGCCTACGATTTCGGGAATCGAGCTGACCAGAAGCTGAGTGTATCCAGAAGCACGTCCGGGTTCCGGCACAGAATCAGACTCTACCATAACCTTCGACAGCTCAGCGAATTCGACACCCCATTTCCGTAGCATCTCTCGGTCATCCTGTGACCGTTTTATGATGAGAGCCTCATGCTGCGTCAGAAGGATCGGACGAGGTGGGTTTAGTTCTCTCCTTCGGACGCCACCTGTTCCATCCTTTGAATTCAGAAAGCCCAGAAGCAGCTCCTTGAGTATTCGTTCTACTCGAATGCGTTCATCAGCTGCATGCTGATCGATGAGAATGAGCACAGAGCTGTGACTGCATTCTCCACCGCCTGTTTCCTGTGGGGAGACGCTGTCATTGCTGCGCTTCCTGACCCGACATACAATGAATTTGCGATCGACTTGACTGATAATTTCGGCATGTCGGATATCATCTTTAGACAGCCGATGCGCGGAATGGGTAAACATTGCCTCAAGGTTCTCAACCTCGAAATGGAATGGGTCATTAGGACCGTGGTTCAGCTCTTTTTGGCATCCTTTTTTGTCCTTGAATCGTATATTTTGAGCGGCCGGATTATGAGGCGGTGGTAAAAGCACTTTTGCAGAGGGAATAGCATTCTGGGTCATAGCATATGCTTGATTACTCTTATGACCAATTGTCAGATGTTGCAGCAAAGGTAGTACATACGCGGTAAGCGACCCACCATGAGAGCCCGCTCCAACCACATGGGTATAGGGTTTTTAGTGACTCCAGAATCTGTAGCCATGGTATGGGTTTCGCGTTGCCTTAGGGTGCGCCTTCCATCCCGACGAACCATGTCTTCTGCGTTCATTCGTGGTTGAACCATCGCTTGACCTGACGAGTTACCGGTCCGAGAGTCTACGACAAACCGTTCGCCCGTGGAAAGATCTTCCCATACAATCTCCTCTGAGATTCCTTCCTGTGGATGAATTCAATGAGTGACGAGCAGACTTAAGGCAAACACATACCGTAGAGGCGTAAATTTCGCCTGCGCCTCTTGCGCCAACAGTTGGGTTGGTATCTCGCAAAGATAGGCACGATATTTCACTTGTGGCATCGTATTCGGGATTACCAATATCCAACTTCATCCGTTTCCGAGGTGAAGGCGATGGGCTAGGGGATCGGCTCAAGTGGACACCATCTCGCGTCAAAAACCCATGCTTTTGCAAGAACGTTCGACACGTCCTCGATAAGAGTCCCATGACGCTTGACTTGTCCTGAGTGTGACAATTTTAAGTGCTGCTTCTGGTCATCTGGTAGCAGGAGGACTCACACGAAACTGTACGACACTTTTGTTGGGGTCGAGATAATTATCAACATCCGTCGGTGGGACAATGATATTGAGTACATAGACAGGCTTCTTTTCGGACTTCCGGGGTGAGCGTCTTATCGCTATAACTGTGTCAGAAAAAGCGATTGGTGCTTCTCATGGATCACTCACTTGAATGTGGCATGTCCGATTTCCCTCCTTCGTCAAGAGCCTGTGACGTGAACGGGGTTAAGTTTACACCAAGAATGTAGCGACATGGCTCGGAGTCGCACATTTTTACCGAACGAGCTGGACGCGAACTGGGCTTCAATGGTTCGGTTGAGATCAGAAACTGCGACAGGATGGCGATTGATGTCTAATTTGAAATCTCAATTCTAGAAGTTGGAGCATCTTCGAATTCATCTCACACAGGAATTGGTATAGCTAGAGCGTTTGCTCGCCTCAGCTATCGCGAAGAATTGCGAAAACAGCAATGACCTACTTTGGACGGAGCACCTGACAAACTGATAAAACCTTCCATTGTCAGTGACTCTTCGATTTCATGTATATCTTCAATATGCTGTAAGAAGACGTACTGCGGTTCAGTATTAACGCTATGAATGCTATGAAAAGATGCACCTCGACCAAAGCAGATCCAAATAGATGTCGAAAGGCTCCCAGCGTGGATTTGGTCTGGCACATGAATCGTGAATACTTAGGAGGGTCATTTTTTAATGAAAACGAATGGACACTACTTTGGGGATGCGGATCGTCTGGTTTGCATTTTGCGACCTTTCTCCTTTGCCGCTCGTGTCTTTCAAGGTAAAAGACACGTTAGGGAACATGAGAGAATATGTTTCTAATTCTCTACGAATCAGGTCCCATGTTCGCGAAGCAGGCGTATGTGCAAGGCGGCGAACAGGAAGCTTCTCAAGTGTAAGCACATTGGTCAGAAAATACATAACTATGCCGCTCACGTTATAAAACGCATCTCGCACGCAAACAGTGGTCCCCGGACTTTCGCGTTTCCAGCGCACTGCCGCTCCACTATAGAGCAGTTTGTCACCCTGGAAAGGCTTGGTGTTAGATAACAAGATGGAAGTTATGGTTGCCACAATAACCTTCATTATGATGGACCATGTGTTACGAGAATTTAGAGCCCTCGAGCATATCTCAAGACATGAGATATCCGCAGCAGAGGCTAGAGCTGGATGTGCAATAGGCCTTAGTTTCAAGGTTATAGGTTAGAGTACATTGATTGTAATGCACACCTTCGCCCCGAAATCCGAATGTAGAAGAAAGGCTTGTTGCAGAGGATTCATACGTCTTTGACGTATCTTTCAAATGATCAATAACCTTGACTTTTTCCTAGCCTCGTGCTTACTCACTGTAGCGCCCATTTCCGCCAACCTGAGCAAGCAGCTCGAGCTCTTCCTTGGGAATACCACGACCGTTATCGGTAACCCAGCATGACCATTCCTGACAGTCCACACCAATCTCAACATGAGTCGCCTGTGCGTCCAAAGCATTCTGTAACAACTCTGAAACAATTTGGACCAAAGAAGTTAGAATTTGGGTTGAACGAAGTCTTGTTTGCGTTGGGAGTGGCAGGCGCCCAATGGCAGGAAGAGCTTCATCCATTTTTTCCCATTTCACAAGTCGTTTAAGTGCGATAGTGCAAGCAGTGCGAGAGCAAGAGGCGCGTTACCAGGTTTTCTGTGTGGTCGACAGACAATGTTGAACTGTTCTATGTTTGGGCTCGCCGCGTGTTTGCCGCCTGGCCTTGCCTTTTTCGGGCAAAAGCATCATAGGCGCTACTATGGCCGACAAGAAGACGAAGTCATAGCCTGTAAATAGATTGGGCGAAAATTTAGGTAGATGAATATCACAAGCCCGTAGTCTTAAGTGAGACCGACAAGCCAGAAGGGTGATATTTGTACAAAATCATGATTCCTTACTATATGCGAGAACAAATTCACATCCTAAATACTCCAAAGCCTTTACCATTACCGTCCCAGGTGGTCGTAGCTCTCTCGCCAGTAGTGTGGCCAGATCTTTTCTCTCGAGAGACGAGACCAAGACCAAGGCCGACAACGTCTCGTGTATCGGTCGGCTTGATAATCCCATCATCCCATAAACGAGCAGTAGAATACAAAGCAGTTGACTGGTGTTCAATTTCCTCTTGCAAGGAAGAATGCTGGGATGCGTCACTAGTACGTGATAAGTCTAACAGAAACACAAAGGTGTTGCGAAACGCCTACCTGGAAACAGTATTCATAACAGAGGATAGTTGGGCTGAACCCATTACCGAGACTTTGGCATTCTGTCGGTTCGATCAGCTTACGCTCATTCCATTAGATGAGTCAAAGCTTACGGGCCACATCCATAAGAAGCGAGGGGAGTACTGCGAGACCGTGATGTTAGTCGAGATTCTGCTAGAATACAATACACACGTACCGCGCGACCAGACATGCCTGTTAAGCGGAAAAGGCATAAGAAAAATTAGCATCGAACTCAATGAACTAAGTTCAAATCATAGAATTACCGTAGTTCCCGGCTCCAAAGCTCCCACCAACTATGACGGTGAGCTTAGGCACATCGGCGCAAGCCACTGCGCGAACCATCTTCGCTCCTGCAAATTGTATGAGCACACACAATATCATTAAGAAATACAATAACTGACCATCCTTTGCAATGCCACCCTTTTCAGCTTTCGACCCAACCATATACCCTTAAAAACTATTAGGCACTTTAAGCATAGCATATCAGAAGAATCTATACCGGTGACATTGACTAAGAATAAGAGGGGTATTTGGCGCTGCGAGCATAATTGAATAAAGTGGGTTGCTTTCAAAGCGGATGGTGAAAAAAGGATTCCGTTGTTAGCAACAATTCCGACTTCATAGCCGTGTATGTGAGCGAAGCCCTTGGATCCGCATCAGAACTTCGTATGTATGATGAAAGAATAAGATAACCAACCGTAATCATGGTGGGCCCATATTCTTTCTTAAACTCTCTAAACCTACTACCGTCGACAATGCGGGCAATAACGTCTCTCATGTCAAACGGCTGGCGAACGTCTGTGCCGACAATTCCATGAAGTTCAGAGGCCGGATACAGCGGCGGTTCAGGTGCGGCCACGGGCTGGTTATAAATGTCGATTGGCAGTCCGCAAGGTGAATGATGTAGCAGGACATACCTGGGCTAGCATCCTGGCGCCGTGTCCAAGATCGCCTACAATTTCTCGCGCAATGGAAAGTGCATGATCGTCATCTTGAGCCAAATGATCCGTCACACCACTTTCTGTCGAGTGCATAAGGCCGCCTCCTAGAGTTTCTGCGTCTACTTCCTCTCCAGTAGCAGCCTTTACGAGAGGCGGGCCAGCCAAGAAAATATGTCCTTGGTTCTGCACGATAATATTCTCATCCGCCATGGCAGGAACATAAGCACCACCTGAAAGAAAGATGCGACTCTTAGTTCAATTACTACCAACTACGTTTAGCAGTACGTACCAGCAACAGACATGCCATGCACTACTGCAATCTGAGGGATCCCTAAAGCTGACATTTGAGCCTGAAAACAGTTTGTAAGAACCATGCTGGGGCTGGCAAGCCAGAAGGGCGTACCATGTTGTAGAAGATCCGTCCAAAGTGTTCCTTATCAGGGAAAACATTCGCCTGGTGGGGAAGTGCAGCACCTCCACTTTCAACTGAACGACGAGTTTGAATTTGCAACACTGTTTTTGCTATTGAAAAGGCGCCTACCAATATAAACACAAGGAAGCCCGTTCTCCCTTGCAATCTCTTGTGCACGCAGATGCTTCTTCACTGTCAGAGGATAATAGGAGCCACCTTTGACCGTCGCGTCGTTGACGACTAGCACGCATTCTTTACCGGAGATTCTACCTATGCCGGTTATGATACCCGCGCCGGGTATCGACTGTCCTGGATAAACGTCCTCTGCTGCCAGAGGCGAAAACTCAAGGAAAGGGGAGCCGGGATCAAGAACTAGACTCAATCTGCAGCATTCCAGCACATCAGATACGTTGAGCGGTGCTCAAAATACGTATAATTGGAATGGACAAACCGTTCCCGGGGTAAGCGCTTGCCTTTACTCTTCATCCGTTCTGCAGCTTTGGGACCACCCCCTTGACGCGCTTTCGCCAACTTTGACTCCAGATTCTTAACCAGCTCGTCCATAGCTGCAGATTTTGCTTGAAATTCTGGGCTGGAGGTTGAAATAAGTGAGGGAAGTACAGAAGCATGGTATCTGCGCGTTGAATGGGACACTGTCCTCCATAGCGATCGTTGAAGTGCAGTCCTCATGATGTTAAGGTGATATGGATGTTACAGGAAGTGGTATATGGAAGCACAGGCCTATGGACGCCTTGGTCCAGTAAGAAGAGCTTTGGTATGTGGGCAGGTTAGAGCAGGAATAATGCATCCCAACTAATTGTGGGGATCCGGTTAAAGCAGCGATGACGATCGGCCGGACCTTATGACCGGGACATCATGTCAATAAATAATCCATGTTTCCAATAAATAAATGACAAGGTATCCTGCAGGTAGATGGACCACTGTAGCAATGCTAATCAACAACCTATCTATCTAAAAATCTTTCCAATCATCATCCCAATCGCTCGTCTTCTTGGCAGGTTCAGGGGTTGCTTTAGTCTGCGTGGAGGGAGCTGGATCATAGGCGCTCAAAGCAGAGTTGGAGGTTTTGCCATGGTATTCAGTGAAAAGGTCATCATCATCGCCGTCGTAGAGTCCCGATGATTCACCCGTGTCATTAGGGCTCGTCAGGGAAAGCGATCCGTAGCCCGCTCGCGAAGGGCCTGCAACACGATCTTTCACGGTGGTCACGACACCTCCAACAGTATCTGCGACATCGACACCAAACTGGTGTTTCGACCACTCATTCGCCGTGCTTCCGACCATAGCAGCCTTCTTTTGAGCTTCTGTCATATACCCTTTGACGCTTGCTTGGAAGTTGGGGTCGGTAACCTTCTCTACGCCGGGTTGAATCACATTCTCTGCAACAACTCTGGAAGCACCTGCAACGGCAGCGGCAAACAAAGACCATCCTTTGCTAATTGCAGCTACTGGATTCTCTTGCAATTCAGTCAAGCTGGGAGCATTTGCAGAGGAAAGACCAAAAGCAGGGTTCTGGCTTTGTGGCGGGTTGGGAGTGTTGCCGAATCCTGTGTACCGCCCACCCTGTGACGGGGGCAAATCTGCAGACCGTGTATCGTTTGCTCTGCCAAGTGAGGCAAAGTAAGCTTCGTTTTGAGACTTCTGGTCATTGGCGATGTTTGGAGTGCCGCTGGCGCTTGGTGAACTTCGGAATGACGAGGCCGGAGATTGCGAATCACTTCGGTTCGTAAAAGTTCTGGTCGATGCCCGGGATTTACGGAGACCTTGCGCGGATGGCGCAGGTGAAGCCGATCTCGAACCAGAATTGAAGTTTGCGGGAGGGGCGGAAGGTGACCAATCACGGCCTGCTAATGCTGCGTCCAACTATATGGAAGGGCTCGAAGTTGAAACACGTTGTTATCAAGACCAAAGGAGAAACTCGACGAGCCTTTTCTCTGTATTGGGCAGCTGCCCAACAATGATACGTGTCATGCGGACTTGCGCCTTCTCTGTATCCTCCTTGATCAGCAGGTTGGTAGGATTTCATGAATTCTTTGAATGCCAGGTTCCCTCCGATCTTCAGATAGTTTATGTGTGAATCCTAAAGTCGGTTTGAACATCGCAAAACACAAAACGTACCTGCATACGCTTGACTTGCTCATCTTGCCAGGTGTCCATCGAAATAGATCGCACGAAACTAAAGAGAAGATGGTATGAACAACATGTCGGAGCGCTGTGGATTTCAAGCTAGCCTGATATGCACGCCAAATCCACGGTGTACACCAGCACATTGAAGACATATAAACACGGCGAAGCTGGATGCCATTCGTTATTGACAACTGAGCCACAAAGATACATTCGACATATACTGACCTCAGGGATGCCCACTGCGGATTTGGATTGTTACAATCGGCACATATTTTGTTCTGTAGATCTTCGCGTTTGGAGAGTTCGCTGAGGATTTTCTTTGCAGCAACTTGGTCTGCCATGGTGAATATAAATGAAGCTTGTGTCCTTGAGAGTCGAGACTGACCAATGCCGATGCTTTAAACACGTGAACGTGATCATCTTCATTCCGCAGTGTCGGTTCGCCCGCATAACTAGAAAATACTTGATCTTATCTTATGCAAAGAGCTGCGCTGAACGCGATACGCGACAGGTTAAATCACAAAAACGCGTCTCAAGTAGCTCATGTTCAAATGGAGTGCAATGTGGCTTATACGTTTGTAAGTGTGAATATAGCAATAGAAGGTGAGTGAAAGTCCCAAAAGAGTGGGCCGCCCGAGACCTTGGTACTGGTTGTGTATTCCCAGAGACGACACATGGCAGTGCTCGAGTGGGCTAGGAGACGGATGGCCATTGGTCCAGGGTGAGGACGGGCGTCATCCGGCAGAAACTGGTGGCCTGGAGAAGGGAAAAGTGAGGGGTGAGGATGTGAAATATATAAGGGCGCGTATGTGGCTGTGCGGGGATGAAGGAGGTCGGGAAATAATCTAATCATTCTTCTTGTTTCTTGCCTGGTTTATGCTCGGAAACTTGTAAACGGGAAGAGAAAGACAGAGAATATCGAAAGTATCAGCAAAATAAGACATAATTCTGTCGCCGACCATTTTGACCTGTCTTGGCTGTACAATTTCCACTCTCTCGGGTCGCCAGTTCTTGTTCATCTCCCACATCCTGCGCCCTCTTTGCTACCTGTTTCGCTGCTCGTACCAGATCCTATTTCGTGTGAACTACTTCTCACTGTCCATTGCTTGCTTTGCCGCCTACACATTCCGGTTCTCATCCGGCTATCCTACACTCGCCACAAACGTCGCACTCCAGGCCGTACCCAGTACTTGGGTTGCTTCCCCCAAAGCCAATCACCCAACACCATTCTCTTTCCCTCTTGACCACCAACTATGATCCAAGCAACTGATCTCCGTCGACCTCAGACGAGTGTCAGCGCCACCTCGACAAGGCAGGATGCCTCTGATCCTTTGGTTTGGGGCAAGTGGATAGGAAGAAGGTTCGTAGGAGTCTAGACACTTCGGCTGCGGTGTCGCTCATCACTGGAGCCAGGCACTACTCTCTTGAGGTTGTACAACATCCTTTGCGGGCTAGGATGTGTGGTTTCGGCGATAAAGTGCGTACTTGAGCCCAGACATTCTCTTGCATATCCACCTCATCCTGGTATGTTGTAGGACCGGAGACCGTTGGCCCCTGCAGCCGTGGCCAAAATGATAGTCAGGAGAGAAGATGATTCCATTGTTGACGTCGAGTAAGCTGTGACCATGGGAAGTGTCATAGAAGGCATACTTCTGACGCTTAGCCGACTTTAGTGAAGTGGATTGTTCTTTCTTTTTGGTGACAGTCGACTTGTGGTCAGCAGACGGGAAACAGGAGATGAACCTTGTCTTGCATCCTTCTTCTACTGAACGCTATGTTCCGACCTCCACTCCTAAGAGCAAACGGAAAGGTAAAGGCGCTGTATCCATTTTGCACGTCACCCAATTAAAGCTAGTTTTCTAGGCAGAGGAAGTTCGCCCTCTTCCCAATACCAAGTAAGTCGCCTGTTTCCCACAATAATTACTGTAACAAACGTCTGAATTTATTGTTCAAGGCCGGAAGTTCAACGCCGTCTTTAAGCGCTCATGCACCTTACGGAAATCAGAGTTATTCGTCTTCAGGCAACTCAGACTCGAATTATCAATCACAAGGATTCTCTTACGGAGCAGCACCCCCGTCGGACACGTCGCCTTCCTGGAATTACCCGCCACCTGTTGACCGTAGCGCGGGATTCCCTCCCCCGATTCTACCCTCTATCCACTCTTTTGGTCGAACGATTAGTTCTTCTTCGGATAATTGGCATTCAGAGACCGCTGAGCCCGAGATTCTCCCTTATCGTCCTTGGAGTAGCGATGCACCCTATGCTCCTGTGGACCACAACGTTGACCCATCACTACGGGCGCAGTCTTCAAACAATGCAGAGACACCTAATGGTGGTAGCAATTCTTCTGGGGGACAATGGTCTCAAAGCAATCCTTATAATTCATCTGCCGCCGCGGCAGCCAACATTACAGAAAGTGATCAAAACTCTGGTACGTCCTTCAGTTGCAAAATCATCCCCTGACATGCACCCTGCTCACTTCAGGGCACTTCGCACGCAGATTTTACCGGAACTCCCCCTCGACTGACGTACACCCGTACCCTCGTTGGTCCTCTCTCAGCAAATGCATGTCGTCTTCTTGACGAGCACAGGAAACCCGGCATTTTCTTCTTATTCCAAGATCTTTCAGTTCGAACGGAAGGTCGGTTGCTGTTTGCTCAGCTCTTCGAACCAAATTGATGATTCTTCTCAAATTAGGTACATTCCGTCTGAGAATGCGTCTCATGAACGTAGGAGCGTGAGTCAAATTCTACAGAAGCTCTAATAATACAACAATGGCCCTAGAATACTAACCTATGTTTATCGCCAGTCCTCCTGCTCCGGAGATAGGGGCTCAGCGTGTGCACAACGACGTGTCTCCCGTTCTCGCTCAGATATTTTCAGAACCATTCACCGTGTTCTCAGCGAAGCGATTCCCTGGTGTACCTGGTATCGTGTTATAAAAATTACTACTGTGTATTTCATATTAATCTATCTGACAGATACTACCGCTCTCTCGATTGCTTTCGGTAACCAAGGCCAAAAGTTGCCTCTGGTATGTGCACTCTTCAGGTCGGATGTCGACGTTGGCTAACTTGACTTCCTGTTTTGCCCCAGCGTAACCGACATGGATCGAGTAAACGTCGACGTCGGGGAGGTTCCGAATCGGATGATGATTCTGAGTAAACATGGATTTCCATCTTCGTTTTCCCAACTTTGAGTGACTCGGATAATTTATTCCTGGAGAGCTGCCTTTCTCCTGTTATGTTATGAAATCTGTTTGGCTGTTGTCGCTGTTGTAGGTAGATATGTAAATAATTAACTATCGTCGGATGTATATGCTCTCAAAGCTGATGGGTCCATGGTGATGTTTCTCATATTCTTCAAACGCGCGTAGCCTTTCGATGGTGGCCGGCTTGGTAGCGTATAACTTCTGCAGCAGGGGTTCTGTAATCGCCGGGTCCCTATCGTCTGCTTCAGATGGCGCGATGTTGTTCTTCACCAACGTGCCCACGGGTACGGGTTTGATTGGATAACCTCGCTGCAGCTTCAACAGAGCGATCAGGAATGTGCGCAGTACCCCGGTATGGGGTTTCCAAAGTCCTTCTTGAGCCGCTAAATACTCGAAGTTTTTGAGAGAGTGAGCAAAGTCGGCGTCCAGAACTTCATCGTCCTCCAAAAAGTCCTCCTTGTGTTCCAAACCCCCCGACTGAACTGCTTGCGTTCTCAACTTCCGATGGCGTAAGGGTGGCTCCAGAGGCGGGGGTTCAAGCTTATCAAGGGCATGCATCTTGATCTCCAATGTAGCATCCTCGTCAAATCTGGCTTCGGCATAGGCAGTCTGCACCTGTCGTTCTGCTGGTAAAATAACATTCTCCATGATGTCAAAAGCCTGTTCTAGATGTCCTCCACGAACAAGCGCCGCTGCCAAATGGTTCCAGTTGTGCGAGTCGAACTTGAAGCCCTGTGATTGCAGACTTGTCCATGTTTCAATGACGGCGTCATGCAAGCCCGAGACGGACAGTAACCTGAGATACATGGACACTTCCCACCGAATATCTGCAGTCGACGTCTGGATATTGTCGTTGATCGCGATAGACTTTGACATATCGTAAATGAGTTCCCAGACTTCTTTGGCTTTGATAATGTCACCGACAGAGCAGTATACCCAAAGAATTTGTCGCAAGATAGGACTCGTGGGTTGCCCACCAGCATCCAAGTATTCAGACCATAGGCGTTCCACCTCTGCAGCATTCCCGGCCTTGGACTCGCGCTTGATTAATGGGTAGTACAAGTGTGACAAGGCATAATCTCGGCTGTTGGTTCGTACCCAGCTTCGATCTTCCAGCAACTTCTTCACGAAATCTGTCGCCATCTTCATCTTCTCGGGCGTACCTTCCTGCCCATAAGACTGCACAATTTGCCCAAAAGTTACGGCTGTAGGTTGGAACCCGAGGTCGATCATGTCATGGAACATTTTCTTTGCCGTTGTACTATGGTGGCGCCTGAGGAATGCATTCATGAGGAGGGTGAGGATATGTGGAGAGATAAGGCTGTTATAGCCATGCTGATCTTGCCGCCGTTTGACGTCTCGGTATAGTCTCTTGCACAGATAAACATCTTCAACATCCGCAGCGCTTTGGATGAGTGCAGCAAAGGTATATGTATCCGGGCGTCCTCCAATTTCTTCAAGTCTGCGGAAAAGTTTGGATATAAGGCGGAAAGGAGCGCCTGCAAGAACATATGCCTTCAAAATGATGTTATAGGTATCAATAGGTGGTTGCAGGTCGGCAGGTAAGGAAGTAAGGTGATGGAAGACATCCACGGCGTCCCGCCACGAGCCAGCCTCGACATACGCGTTCATTAGAGAGTTGGTCATCGTTTCGTCCGGGACAACGCCATCTTCGATAGCCTGGATATATATCTTCGTCGCGGCTTCGCAATCCTGCTTCCGTGCGACCACTGTAATCAAGACAGTATATGCCGCATTGTCCAACGGGAGTCCCGCCTCTCGCATATACTCGTACGTGGATAAGACGTTGGTAATATCACCCTTCTTGGCAAAAGACTGCATCAAACTGGTGCAAAAAATGGTAGTGGGCATGACGCCTGACTTCTTCATGTCCTCTAGCAAATTGTTGACTCCAATAGGATCCACTCGTAGAGCATCCGCCTGGGCCGCTATCGTGTAATGATAGATATTGGGTTTCCGGATACGTCTTCCGTCTTCGCCGATGGGAAAGAAAGAATCGAATGCGGCTTGGAATTCTTCCAAACGTCCTTCTTTAACTTTACTGTCCAAAGCTAAGGTGATGTCGTTGTCGGTCAATGCATTCTTGGCTTGGAGTTTTTCAATGACTTCCTTCGCAGTTTCATCTTCACCCCTTCTGCCCGCAAGATATAATTTGACTTTCCAATACAAGTCAATGTCTACCTCCGGAACGGTTTCGAATAGGCTTTGGGCTTTAGGGATATAGCCTCTTTCGTGCGTGGCGAGCCCAAGGCAGGTATGTAAGACGTTTTGAGGGGAAGGGCTTGCTCCGAGTTGAGAAGCAACGTCTATGATCGCCATGGCCCTATGATAATCCTTCGCTTTGCATGATATGCGTACCAAAGAGTCAATCATAGGCTTCATCGCGTACGGTTTCCGTAGGGCTTCTGAAGATATGGCGTGCTTGATATCTTTGACATTGAGGACCAGTTTGCGGAACAGATAGTAGTCGGCCACGTATTTATAATATTTGGAATTTCCGGCTGCGTATAGGAATTCCAGGCAAGCCGACATACCTTCCTTGTTGGCTAATGCAAGTACGTGTGACATGAAAGCGCTTTGGAAAGTATCCAGGACTTGATTGTGCTCGCGCCGGGACTGGTACGGAATCCGTTCCAAGTATAGTTCTGACTCTCGAAATTGATGTTGGAAGGCCAAAGCACGGTGCTTTAACGATTCGCGTCTTTGGCTGTCCACCATGGACATGCTGTGGGACTCGACATGCTGAAGAAGACTAGACAGCCTTTGACCCCATGCTGCAATGATCTCATACCGAACGAGGTCCACGCACAACCCATCGATATGATTCGCCAACGACTCTCCCAACTGCAGTAATTGTTCAGCGGGTAATTTGGCGAACACGCCCGCGTTGTTCAGCGCGTTAAAGTTGACAAATAGGTCGTCAAGATTTTTAGCCGACTTTGACTGATGTTGCAGGTTCTGCTGTAGGTTATCGACTGTCTTCTCTTTTACGGCTGCCTTGTCCTTTGAACGTCGCGAATCTCTCGTGCTGTTGTTCTGGGGTTCGTAGGGCGTGTATTGCACTTTAGGAGCTTTTGCGGCTGCAGCAGCTGCACTCGAACTCGTGGAGAAGCTCTTATGCCTGGCCGAGGAGCTGGAAGGAGGACAGGCATTGTCGGAATAAGAACAGGAGGGTGAGGAATGCTGAGTCTTTCGTAGACGTGACCGACTAGCTTGCGTTGTCCGCCGTGTCCGCCAGCTGCTACCAGGCTCTGAGAGTTCCGTCATCAAAACTGAACGCATACTTCCGTCTAGAGAAGAATAGCCAGACTCAGTGTTATTGCCAAACAAGACGCACAACCCGGACGCACCTGAACTCCACAATGACTGCTTCGACGATGAACACGCCCAGTCCTGATACTCCAAAACGTTCTGCACCGGAGATAGCTCGACCTCTTTCATTTTCCCATTGCATTGCCTAGCCACCGGAGTGAAAAAGTTGTTTCCCAACGAAGTTGAACGAGCAGAGTTTGCGATACGGTTCAATGACCCCTTCTTGGGCATCAGACGCGGCAACGAGTTCATAACATTTAAAGCAACAGGTTCGGCCATTTCTGCAAGGAATGAGAAAAGGTAGATAAACGATGTAAGCAGAGGAGTTCCTCACCAAAGTAATTAGAAAAGTGGGATGTAATGTACAAGGACAGTGCCAGAGGTCGGCAATTCACTGACGCGAATATTTTGGCCAACGCCTCTCGCGCTCACCCGAAAAAATCGCCGCTCCACGTGATTAGGACAAAAATACACAGCGGACCTGGGTCCTGGGCCGAAAATAACTACTATTTCTTCTATATGCTATCGCCAACAGAGATTTGATTTGACCTCACAAAAAGTTGTCTTCGCTAGTGCACAACAGACAACAAGAAACCCTGGACCCTAGTCCTAGTTCCACCCAGTTCTCCATTCCGTATTCCCTTGGAAATCATAAACATTCATCGCGCTTTCAAAGGATTTGTACTCCAAACCCAAGGATTCAAACCACCAAAAAAATGCCATCCGAACCACCTAGCCATGAAATCGTCATCGTTAAGACTCTCGAGGAGCGCCAACAGTGCTATGATGTGGTATTATCCACCTTCAATTCGACCATCGTCTCCACTTGGTTGACTTTATTCTTCGTTCTTTTGTTTAGCGCATTCTAGTCTTCCACATCGAACAAAAGTTTCCTTTGGAAACCGAGATTGATGAGCTCGTATCCTTTCCGAAACCGTGAAAGCGTAAAACATGGACTGAAACCGTGCTCTTTCCCTCTTTCTTTAGGATGGAAGACAGTGCGACGCATTTTCTTCTGAGGTTAATACCCTCTTTATCACCCATCGGAACAATTCGCGGCTTCAAGTACCCGGGAAAGGATTATTACAAGCTCACCCGCCTCGCAATACTCGAAGAATATCGACAATTCCGGTTTGGACGGGAGCTCGTTGAAAGCTTGCACAACTGGGTCAGACAGGACGCACTGCAAAACCTTGCAGACAACAGCGACGATTTCGTTGAGATTGTTTGTCATTCGCAGATACCGGTGAAAGGATTCTATGCCAAGTGAGTCTGTTGTTATTCTTAATGAAATCTCATTCTGGACTCATCTTCATCCACGTTGCCGCTCTTGTGTCTAGGTTGGGATATGAACCTGAAGTAAGCAAGCTCTCTGCCTCATGTATGATTAGCTCTGACTAGATCTTGGATCCCTCCTTCCTGTTTATTAGGGTCCCGAATTCGACGAAGATGGAGATCCTCATCAGAAGATGATCTACCGTATGCCGTTACAACCGTCGTCTTGATGACGCGAATGTCAGAGCGGAGAAATCCTTGAATTATTAACATGTGTCGTACATACTATGTATATAGGTTATATACAGGACAGTTCTTATATGTAGCAACGTATATACAGAGAGAGAGAGAATGAGTGGGGTGTCGTCGTAATTAAAATGGTCGCCAATGAAACAAGTACATTAATAAGTAAGCGATGAGAGCGACAGAGCGACAGAGTGAAAGGAACGATTTCTAGAAATACAGCATAGGGGGGTATGTCGTATAAACACACAATGTGTCCAAAATATATCGTCAAAAGAGAAAAAAGGTATAATATAAAACAAACCGTAAGGGATATGGTGATATCCCCAGGACCGAGAAAGGGCATGACAGGTCGTAAGATGGTAGCACACACACAGATACACGGGGAAAGAAACTATGGAACAGAGAAAGCGAAAGGAACGAATACGGACAGAAAAGAAACGAAAAATTGTCTATGAGCGAACAGGTCGCTCCGAGCCGTCGTCAGTGGTAAACCCTTCGCTTTCGCTCTCGGACTCCATCTTGACGAATGAAAAGTGCGGGCTGCCAGGCAAGATGCTGAAATTGATGCTGTTCCCAAAGGCAGTCGCGCCTTCCTCGTACAGTCTCCTGGCAGCCTCGTATTCCATCTTCTCCTGCTCAGCCTGAGCCAAAAATGGCTAAACAGCGACAACAGAAAAAGGAATTTAGTAAAATGAAAGAGGCGGTCACAAGACCAAGGGACTTACTTGTCGCTCAGCATCTGTCATCGAACGCCATTTGGCGGCAGCTAAAACACTTTGTTTGGTGGTTTCGGTTTCATCACCAAATATTTCAGAGACGAGGCGGGGATTGGCGCGGATGCGTTGCAAGAACATGAAATACGCGCTCAAGGGTTTCTTGGGCGCGTTTGGGTCCTTGATGTTGCTCTTGCGAGATTTTCCGGCCTTGCGCTGCGCAGCACGGAAAGCGTTCTCCCGCTTGATATCCTCGGGCGTAAGAGTGCGCATATACGCCTCGTGTTCCTTCTCCCGAGCCTCCTTCATGGCCTGCGAACGCCGTTTATAGGGCTGTCAAGGAGATAACACGAGTTATCATGATGAGCGAATGACGTCACAAAAAGAGCAGAGAGAAGAAGGAAATCATGCATACCTCTTTCTCGGCTGGACTGAGGCATGCGTATTCCTGCCCAGCCTCTTTCGCTGCCTGGGCAACATTGAGCTTTCGGGTACCGGATGCTTGCTGTTTTTGAATCCAGTCTGTGAAATACAGTTGCCAGGCAGACGGGGCCAGCTTTGGCGGTCGAAGGACAGATTTCAAAGGTTCTGTGGGAAGATATACATTGTTCGACAAATGGGGATAACAATAGAGAAAAGGAAGACCACTTACGATTGTCAGATGTGGGCTTGGTGGGAATCGGTGCATCCTCATCGGGAGATCGTTTCTTTCGCCGTACGGTTGCGTCACGATCGTCGCTCGTACTCACGGAATCCGCCCTCTTGCTGAACGATCTTGACATAGCAGGAGTCAGCGTGTCCGTATGGGATGGTGCACTGGATGACTGGAAGAGGAGACCCGAGGAAGACAAGGACGCGCGTCGGATTGGCATGCGTTGTCGCAGAGTTGTCGTGTCAGTCAAGGGGGAATGTCTGATAGATGGCCGTGACAATAGGTTCTGGGTCCTATGGGCACTGGGCGCATCCCATAGCTGAGTTGCCCACGGGGGTGTGTGCATGGAAACGTCTCTGGGAGAGACTACAGACTGTACACGGGGACGCATGACAGCCGATCTTGCTTCTTCAAAGGAGGAAGGCGGCGACATTGATCGCGGAAGGGGATGCATAGCTGCAAACGTCGCGGGAGAGTAGGCGGCATCTGGTGAAAACTGATCCTGATAACCCAAGTACGAGGAAGACGCGGAAAGATTGGTGTCCAAGGGAGACGGAATGGCGACGGGAGACGAGGGAGAGTTGAGGTCTGGCTCGTTGATCCAGGCGGCGAGATCGTCGAATCCTGTACCGTTCAAGGCGTCGTCTGGCTGATTGTAGAGGGAGGTAGGGTCGTAGAAGTCGGATTGGGACTGGATGCCGCCAAAATCATAGCTGGGGAAGGGATAAGTGGGCTTGGTATCCTGCTCGAGGTCTGGATACGGGTCCCAAGCATAAGGCGCGGGATTGGAGGGGGGGTCGAGGTCGATGCCAAAGATGAGGTCGTGGTAGTGGATGGAGTCTTGAAGATGGGACGAGTCCTTCATGGTGGAAGGATAAGAGATTGTCATGGGGGAAAATGGCAAGGAGGAGAGACGAGTCCTGGCTAATATAAGGGATCGGATTACGAGCATAGTTGAGTCAGGGAAGAAGGTTCAATGGATGCGACCCCGGATTCTTTGCGACGGATCAGCTCAGATCTCAGACCAATCCAAACCGAGCGGCGTGGCTTAATATGGAAAGAAGTGAATTAGGAACAAGCGAACCAGAACAATGGGACTATGAATGATTCTATCTACTGGCTGTACTTTGGATTCGAATATACGCTTTTGCCCGCCTGCACATTTCCATCAGTCCTGACGCGCATCAATCATTTTCGTTCTTTGCTTACCTCCCATCCAGGCACGTCCTTCATGATCTCCCGCTCTTCAGCGATTGCGCCCTGTTGGCGGCGGTATTCTTCGCGGTCTCCTTCTGCGGTGAGCAGTGGTACGAGGTGAATCCGTGACCATACTTTCTCTCGCTCCAGTTCCCTGTGAACAATGCATGTCCAAATCAGTCACCTCCACCTCTGATAAGCAAGAAGTGCAGAAAAGGGCGGCCGGATCCAAATGCCACCACGTTTAGCGTCGAGCGCGCAGTTGTGTGACACGTTCCACGTCCAGCTGACTGGTCCAGCACTCGGGGTTTATTCTTGGAATGAGCCTAAGTACGCACCGTCGTTCCAGATTGCCCATCCCAAGTCGGTAGAATCCATATGCACAGATAGCGGTCACTCCTCCCAGAATAACGTATGCGCCGGGCCCCCGGAAGGGAAGGTTGCGTTTGTACTTGACCATTTCAAACCCCCCCGCTGGGGGCATATCTCTGAGTTTCTTCGTGTCAGAACGGAAAGAGAACGTCAGGACCACGTAGATGAGGGTACTGACTGGCGATAAGGCAAAGACACTGCATTCCCGGCTTGTCAGAAAGGCTGGACACACGGAAGAATAGAAGGACGTACTTGTAATGAGCGTCGGTCGTGGTGGTGGTGGATAGACGGGAGAACTTGCAGGACAGCGAGGAACGAAGCGACGACGGCAGGATCACGTGCCTGTGTTTTCCGTTCTAATTCAGTTGCAGTCCAAGAAACTTGAAACCTGGACAGCCTATTACTGGTAACTGCAGAGTGCGCAGCGCTCAGAGTCAGAGCCAGAGCACTTGAGAATTGGCAATGGTATGAAATGAAATACACGAGGAAAAAGAGGAAAAGAGGAAAATCCAGAAAAGGAAAGATAATACAAGTTATGGTGTTGGCCACGGACGCCAGAAATAATGCAGCCGAATTCGAGAGTCAACAGCGTGCCAGCAACTTGTTCTCTCCCATCATGTCTCCCGCACCCTCTCCCGCCCCTCTCCCTCCTCCCCCTCAATCTCAACTTTCCGTTCCTACTGCCCGTAAACAAAAGATAGGCATCGCTGCTGGCGCTGAAGATGCTAAATATCACATTAAATATAAAGAGCTCAAGCGCAAAGTCAAAGACATTGAAACAGTCAGCTCTTTCCTAACTTTTCGTTGTGACGCGTCCGTCTCATCGTGTTCTTTCCTCAGGAAAATGACAAGCTTCACTTCAAGGTCCTACAAACCAAGTTGAACATTCGTAGGATGAAAATGGAACGGGCGTAAGTCCCACTTGTTGTCATTTCGCTCCGCTCGAGTATTCCGCGAAAACTTATCAACATTATTCATGTTCTTGTCAGTGTTCTGTATGAGCGTCTATCTGAGGTGCCCCCTTCTCCTACCAGGCAAGATCGCCTTCCTCTTCCTCCTTCGCACCCCCTCCCCGGTGGGCCCCTTCATCAACATTCTTCACGTCCAGGACCAGGCGGCCATCAATACCGCGACATTCGTGATCATCCTTCTGCTATGGATCCAGATCAGCTTCATCCCTCTCAAGAGTATATTCGCTCACATGGAAATCCCAGAGGCCCTCCTCCATTAGATACCCGTTCTGTGTCCACCATGGACGGTGGTCCTGGTTCGGCGGCGGCGGTTTCCCCTCATATGTCAGTACATGCCCCTAGGCGCATGTCTGTAGGACATGACACTGGCCGCCACCATATGCCTGTTGGGCAGATGCCGCCAGTTCATCCAAGCCACTATGAGAATAGTAGAGGTCACTCGCACTCTAATTCACATACAAGTCCGCCTTCACACCACCCTCACCCTAGTTCTTCTCATACTCGAGAAAGGTCTCACTCTTCTTCTCATTCTAGGCATGTTGCCCCCCAATCTTATCGTGGCGGAGCCGGACAGCAACATCTTTACCCTGATAGCCTACCCCCTGTCCATCATACTATGCATAGTCCCCCGCTTTCTGAAAGGGAAAGACCGAGACGCGGAGAACCAGTTGACTATCCAGGCCCTCATGCAGATCCACACCCATACGACCTTCACTCGACGCGTATGCCTTTGTCACCTCGGGCACACCCATCCGATGCCCGGTCTTCTGGCAGAATTCACTCCCATCAGCGCTTAGGTCCAGGAACCTACATTAGCAGGGAAGAGTTTCATGATAAACAGCAGCTCCGCGACCACGACCGCGTGACGGACTGGGAGCGAGAGCATCGCGAGCGGGACAGAAACCGTGATTATCACACCAGCAACTCTCGCAGCCGCGACTTAGGCTCGTCCCAGATGCATTCTCCACCTCTGTCGGTTCAACGATCACGAAGCTCTCAGTTAGACAGAGGCGATTATGATCCCCATGTACCACCTCCGCCTCGCAGCCGAGATGAACCCGCGTATTATCACCACGACGTCCACAGCGGGTCCGGTTATCCTCCTCATCTTTCCCGTTCTGAAACTCCTGGCTCTGGCTCTGGATCTGGCTCAGCGGGAGCAGGCATAACAGAAGTTCCATCTCGGCCAGATTCACGCAATCAATACTATAACGACCGTGATCGCGCTAGGCCCTCTTTCAGACTTCGCCCTGTCGCTCAGACGAATGATGATATGGATTTCCACCATGAAGACGGACGATCATCCCAGAACCGTAACGCCGCCGCTGATCGAAATGCTGGTCCAAGTGGTGGTGCTGGCCCCGGTGGCAGTGGAAGCGGTGGCAATTACCCTCTGCCAGACCAGAGTCGACCTGGATTAGAGTCGAGAAAGCGTAACCGAAATGACATGGACGTTGATAGTGACAATGACGTAGGTGATGGTCCGTCTACTGCAGTCAATACGCTATATAGCGCTGCTAGACTTCAAGACGATAGGAGCTCTAAACGTTATCACCGCGAACATCAATCTCGTCGAAGTGTTGATAACCACGAAGACGCCAGAATGGGGCCTCCCTGAACGCTCCACCCCGAAGTATTGTAACCGCATAATATTCTATGCATATTCCTCAGGATATGATATACGCTCTTTTTCTTTTTTCTGTTTCTTACGTTCCCTCCGAAAAACTTCTGTTTGTATTTATGTTCCACTGTGTTGTGTTATCAATTTTTTTTTGCCATGTATATACTCCATTTGTCGGCGAAAACTATCCTCGATCGGGGATTCTGTTTGTCTTCCTTTCCCAGCTTTTGCGCGAGATAGCGCCTATGTAGGGAGCGGGCCTCATGACCTCGGTCGGGTGATTTAATGTTATTTCCATGTACATAGGCTATATGTAGATATGCAGGATCTATCAAAGGATCTATCTCAAAAGAGAAGGTAGATAGAAGCATGCACACCAAAATGTACTGTGCCGGATCGTTTACGTTTGTCTTCCACTTTCGACCTGCGACTCGCGAGAGTCTATCATATTGTTCGCGGTAAAAATAAACGAGTCCGAACCCACTTGAATTGAAATAGCTACCATACCGACGATACGGTGCGACTTTCACAATGTCGGCCTACTTGCCATATATGATCCTCTCTACTCGTAGAGGAAGGCGTGCAGATCGAAGAGGAGCTCGGTAGACAGTTAGCTTGTGAGCTTGTGCATATGGCAGACCACACTTATTGCTGCCCCTCTGTTCGCGAGAACTCGATTATTTAAGAGAGCGAAAAAAAAACATAACGGACATTTCACCGCGTCCTGGTAGCACTGGTTCACGGAGAATCAAAGAGGATGATGATACGTATAGATACATGGAGGGGACACGGCTTAATGCCTCCATCGGCGATGCTAATGACGAACCAAAAATACAAGGTACAAATGAAAACGCCCACGCTAAGGCTACGCTGATCAATCTGAGCTGCCGCTGTTATGTGGCCGTCATATGCAAGTCGAACTGCGGAGACTCGAGGTTACGGCCAGTCTGACCAGATATTAGCGAACCAAGAGAAGAGAGTTAACTTTCATTGGCGTAGAAGTTACCCGTCGATTCTCTTGTGGCGCCCTGAGAGCCCGTATTTACGAAAGCATTGTTCATTTGCAGCGAACGAAACGGATACCGAATAGGCCCTCTCGACGAGCAGAGTTTTATCGCGAAGTATGATGCCGATGCCGATACAGCTCTTCCAGCTCTCGTTCGAACTATGAGCCGCCGAACTACTCTGTATAATCATAAATAGCGTCATACATACATTGAAAGAACACTTTAAGTACTATCAGATGCATGAATTTGCAACTGATAACCATAGACAGCGACATGAGCAGACAAGGCTCAAGACGGATTCCCTCCTTTAAAAATTTCCAAAAACAGCGACCTACTTTTGTAAACTTGATCACACGGAGACTCGCCTACGGACGATCAGGAGGACCCATAAATATTTGAGCTTGGTACAAAGTTTGGGTGATACATTGAATACATCACTGCGCCTTCGCGTCAGCGCAAAGGCTCGAATTCTCGTCAAAGGTAAGGCCGATTTGTCAGAACTGCCGATGTATCCCTAGAGCATGCGTCGGTCGAACTGTAGCCGGGACAATTAGACCTGTATCCTCGTCCAATACGGCTGACCAAGCAACAGTAGAACGTTCAGCAGATTCCGGGAAACCCATAACTCCTGTGCCGTAGTCCCCATCCCACAACTCCGAGAAGATGGTTTCTTCATTTTTCCAGCATATGCCTAGCCTCCTTCGATCAGAAAGACTGTATGTTCGAGGACGAATAGACTTTGAACGATAAAAGTCTTCATGTAATGGACAGCCAACAGGTGCCACCACAGTCTTTCCTGTATAACGAGCCGATTCTTTCAGGTCCAGAATTACGTCCATTACACAAGACCTTCCACCAAACCAGTCCGAGTTGAGTTCAACAGATTTCTTGGCCAAAGACAGTCCAGGGGTTATGTCGGCAGAAGCCGAATCGCTATCTTTGCTGACACGGGAACAGGTAGGCGTCATCGACCTGTACGCACCCTGTATAGAACGAGATAAAAGAGTTATTTCTGGTCTTGCCCTTGAATCGCTGCTACGGCGACATGGCCGCTTTGAACTGCGTATGTATTCTCCACTTTGCTTTTGACATGAGTCCGTGGAACGTTTATGCCGTCGCTTTGGGGTTTGCTTTGGATTATGTGACTCTCCTTGACTATCAGAGGCTGTGTGCAAGGCTGACGCTGATCGAGACAGGCGACGAAGAACCCGAACTGCTGAAATCCCAGTAGAAAGATCGCGTTCAGATTCAGAACCTCTATGGCAAGCGTGTTCAGCCAAATGCGATTCACTGAAAGGTCTCATCAAACCTCATTTGCGCAGCACCTTGACTGATGATTCTGATCCAAGTATGCAAAGAATTCTCGGAATTGGGGGATAGTTGGTTTCTGCCCGAGTCTATGATTGTTCACCTGTGGCGAAGATCATGAACTAGAGAGAAGCGCGCGATAAAACGGGTAGGAGGATGACAATAGGCGAACAGTTATTTCGATGCCGACGGTTTCCCGAGCATTAGAATGGAATGGATGCAGAGTCGAAATGAGCATTAATCTCACGGTGATAAATCAGCTACGTGAAGTAATGATCAGACCAATTGACGACGGAGATATACTGACATACCCACTCCAGTCACCCGTCGTATTATTACGCGCCATATGTCGATCATTAATATCCACCGCATACAAAGGAAGGCATGCAGTGACAGGTCGAGCTTGCGGTGGCAACACCTGAATGTGTTTCGGACAGCGAATACGTTGATTCCTGAAAGCCTGGTAGTGATAAAGATGACGATTTTTCGCAACCGGTATCATTTTATAAATGGATGTCGAGTCATTACGTGTGTAGGAGGGAGTTTGGGAATCATAAAAGTTTCGTTTCCACATTGATATGAGACCGTATAGACCTGTCAGAGACCTGGCTATTTCTTGAATCAGTACATGTAGGAAGTGAACCTGGTTCGGGTTCAGGATTCATGGGCATAAAATAACGACGTGTAAGTGCAACGTACATGATATCACCCATCTTCCATCTCTCCATTTCTCCGTTCCTGTTGCTTTTCAGCATATGAGAAAGGTCTAACCATGCCGAGGGCAGTATATCTGGGTATATGCGCAGAACTAAGCCACGAACATGGCAAGAGGTAAGAGGTCAATCATCCGCGTGTAGCTACTAGCAAGCGCGCGACATGACGCGTGACGCCGGCGGTAGCAGTTTCTCACACATCTGTCACAAGCAGGTCCAAACCGAAATTCTGAAATTTGAAAATTTGAATATCGAGCAACAATGCTCGCAGCGCTACAAAGAAAGTCTGAGGGACCAATCTGAGGACTGCCTCAAGGACCTTGAAATATGAATAAAATGATTCTCAGGAAACGAGTAAAGATGCGCGGCAAATGTCAACCTTCTTTCTTCATAATATCTATTTCGAACAGGATATCCTTCTAACGGCGTTGTATATAATACGGTCGGATTACCGGTAGACGTGGTCAGCTATCAGAAAGTGTGTGTGATCAGTAATTAGAAAGAGGGAGGAGTCAAACAAGGTTATTCACAGTGTAAATTGGCAGCGATTTCGGCCTCTGCTCTATCACCGTTTGCCAGAAGTTTCTCCTTGTTATACAGAAGTTCTTCGCGGGTCTCAACAGAGAACTCTTGGTTTTGTGCTAGAGAAGGATCAATCAGCCTTGTATGATGTATTTGGGGCGACATTAACACGTACTCTCGACAATGGCATCAACAGGGCAAGCTTCCTGACAGAAACCGCAGTAGATGCATTTCGTCATGTCGATATCTACGCTTGATCAGGCGAGGTTGATAGAAGAGAAGTAATACGCCACACACCGTATTTTGTGGTCTTCCTCGATCCATCCATACGAGCTTCGCTTTCAATTGTAATCGCTTGAGCAGGGCAGATAGCTTCGCACAGTTTGCAAGCTAGTTCATTTGGTCCCTTCAGCTCGGTAAACGGTCCAAGAGGCGGAACACTTACCGATACACCTTTCTTCGCCACTGGGGTACCGGCGCAAAGCGTGCTCTCCACGGAAGCGAGGAGATAAAGGACCCTTTTCAAATGGGTACATGATAGTGTATGGAGGTCGGAAGAAGTTCTCCAAAACTATCCACATGCCTTTAAGGAAAGTTAAGAGACTTGAAACAGAAGTACCCGAGCAAACGAGGCCCACCTCTAATGATTTCCGTAAAGAAGAATAGATGGACAGCCTTGTCAAGAGCACTTGGACCGTGTCGGTAAGCGTTCAGTTGGTTGCCTTGAGCATCAACTTCTTGAGGGAGAATATGGGCAGAGTGACTGTGTCTCTCGTCGACTCTGCTGCTCAACTGCTCCTGTTGGTTGCGGGAGTTGGCATGTTGGGCATTTGAAGAGCTTGTGTTGGAAATCAAGCGGCGTGCAATGAATGCATTGCGAGTCGAGTTGGCGGGGAGGCTAAAAGTAAGACGAGGCTGTAAGCCTAAGACGAGGCGTGTTCTCGAGAACATGAAGAAAGAGAGCGACGACGATGCCAGCAACGGCGGAGAGAAGTGGATTTCTCAGACCCAAGAGGAGCGGGACGGTGAGGGTCACGCCAGTCACATGCCTGCAGCCAATCAGAACTGCTCAAACTCTAAGACACACCACCGTCACGGTAACCGTAATCTTTCACCGCGACCATGTCCTCTACCACTGCAAAATCGACGCCGAAGGCTACTCAACTTTCAGATCAGGGTATCTGCTTACTATATTTTTATTCAATTATTGACTAACTGACCAGGATCAGCCAGAGATCCAGCAAACATACATCCGCCTCCAAAATGAACTCCAGGCGCTGGCTAGGAAGATCGGAGAATTAGAGTCCGAGGCTGACGAGCACAGGTAACCTTGTTTCCTTTGGATGCACGTGTATCGATCTCAAACGGTTAATCACCTTTGTTAGTCTCGTTCTGACAACACTAGACGAGGCTTTGGCTGAGGATCCCGACCGCAAATGCTTCCGCCTTGTTGGTGGTGTCCTTGTGGAAAGAACTGTCAAAGATGTCAACCCAGCGCTGAGGACCAACCGCGATGGGGTATGTGTGCCGTGCCTTTTCCTTTGCCCGAATTAACTTCATCCACCAAAGATCCTGAAAGTCATGTCAACTCTTGCCGAGCAGTATAAGACGAAGGAAAAGGATCTCGACGCATTCAAACGCGAGTATAATATTCGACCGGTACAACAGTGATCTTCCAGTACTTCGCAATACGTGCTCATAAATCGACACGTTCCAATGAAGAGAGCCTCTCTACATACTTCTTGCTTGAAGCCTGTAATCATCAGGGTTTTCCTAGCTCAAGTGCCTGTTCATTGTCCGGGGTACCGACCTCAGAGTAATCTTTCAATATCATCACGTGTTGAAATAAATTGTGAATGGTACTAATAGAGACTAATAGCCGCTGAGCCGAACGCGAGCGCTTACCGTTCGCTCTGTTAGCGCGCAAAGGTGGTCTATGTACTCGACTTTGCATAGAACGGACACCTCTGTGCAAGTCAGATTGACAGCCATCTATGCTGGGGATAAATCAGACACAATGAGTCAAATTAGGCTCAGAGTACAATCAGTCCACGCGGCCCGAGATAATCTAAACGCAGGCCTTAGCAACGACCGTGGATGCCTAAGAAAAAATCCGCAAGGGCAATTTGTTCAACCACACTTCGTTCCGTCCACCATATCTGACACCTTAGGCTTGCTCTGCTCGCCGCTGCCGCTCTTTTGACCACTTCGTCCGCCTTCAAGATGTTCATTTTCGAGTTGTTCTACGTGCTTGCCCTTGCTCTCTCCTTCGGCCCTCAGTTTTACGTGCATGCATACCCCGCTTCTCTCAAACATGCACCCGCAAGTTCCATTCACAGTCGCGGTACTCGCCGTCAGGCCGACGCCTTTCTCAATGCTCACAACGCCATCCGTACTCTTCACAACGCCACAGCACTGACCTGGTCAGACGATCTCGCTCAGAAAGCAGAGTCATGGGCAGATCGCTGTGAATTCAAGCACAGCAATGGGGTTCTCAGTGATCAACTGTATGGCGAAAACATTGTAGCAGGAACTGGGGTTTTCCCGATAAGCGCTGCAGTGGCAACATTCGTTCAGGACCAAGGTGAGTTTATATTCATATCCTTTTTTATTAAATTCCCTAATCAAGGGTTTGAAATGGAGACAAATATGACCCTGCCAATCCATCTTACCTGCATTTTACCCAAGTGGTCTGGAAGTCGACCACAGAACTCGGCTGCGCCGTCGCTCGTTGTCCAGGACTTTTTGATAACTCTATCGGACTTGCATCACTCTACGTTTGTCTATACAACCCTGTGGGCAATGTTATCGGGCAAGCTCCGTGAGTACCCTTCAAAACTATATACTAATTGTGCTAATCCGGTTCATCGTTGCTAGTGAAAACGTTGAGATTTAACACTTCCCCACTTTCCCTTCCTTTTTCGCTTCGACCGGCTCTCTCCACCGAGACCAGCACTTTCTCATTCGATTTTGCTCGATGCAAAGCAGGTTGCAGGACCACCGTTTCTCAATTCACTGCTCAACGTCAGGCACCACCGAGCTTACTCACACTTCCATGAAGTCGCCCACAATTTCCGGGTCCACGTACCCAAACTTCGACTTTTCGCCGTTCAATTCAAATATATCATGCTTCGAATTCTTGTATGAACGACAACTCAACTGTACATTTCATCTTTTTCTCGTAGAATCTTTTACTCGTGCAGTCCTCAAAACTTTTATGATGACTACAGTCTAAAGAGGCGGAGGACTGGGGTTGGTGGGTAACGCTGTGAAGTATGTGGGTAACAAAGGTGATATTGTTTGTGGTCTCCAGTATGTGGTCTGCACACGTCGAGTGGCTTTTCGCGGGACAGCCATCTATGACCGCTTTCCCGAGTTCCATCCAGAAATGTCGCTCAAAGTACGGTCATTTGGGAAAGGAGTTGGCTGGGTAGCAGAGCGAAAGCCAGCAGAGCCACCTGACAAGTTGTACTGACGCTGCTGTACCACACCCCTTCGGTCATTTCGTGAATGAGTATCTGAGGATCTGCGTGAAGGAAATGGCCATAAATGTTCAGAACTTGGTGGTAGAGCAATTGAATGGCGACCAGTTTGTCCTGCGGTGGGCCCGCTATGTCTGTGCGCTTGCGTGTCCGCAAAAGTATTACTCGAAGCGAAAGAGATGTCCGATGTAAATGGCTGGGAATAGATTGATGGATTTCGCTGTTGGGAATCTCTTGAAGTCACCTGTCCTTGGGTACAATCATGGTTTCTACGAATCCCGGGTGCATTCGTGAAAGGACTCGCAGCTATACCGGTCTCTTGATTCTGATATGTACGCGTTGAGATGGGGATACTTGACTGAAATGTTGGCTTGTTCATGGAGGTAGTCTGCTGTGAAACTGTCCGTGCCATTCGAGAAGTTGAGCCAGAAGGAAGGTTGACCTTGAAGATAGCGCTGCCTTCGTCGCCCTCCAAGTGTGCAGAGTAAAGTGTATTGGGCAATCTGTTATCTGTCAGGTAGTCCACATTTACGAAGGGACTAATTTCGATGCCAGGTAGTGAAGCCTGCACCATAGCAGGTTCAGACCTTTCCGAATTTCCGCTATCTTTTTGCCCCAAGAGAAGCGGGCGTCCTTTGGCGCGAGACCGAAATTCTTTACCAGAAGGGGGCCACAAGGTCGTGTCCCGAGGGATAGATGCCTGAGCTGGCGCAGAATTAAACGAGGGTATCGCTGCTACTACATCGCTGCAATCCGCTGACCCTGCGGTATCGAGAGACATTCCCGCAAACCTTTGCGCACATGCAAGTACCTCGTTGCTTTGATCGTAGGCTGCTTCCATTGTATGCGCCAAAGCCTTCTTGGTAAGTGAAGGGGTTTCAGTTTGGCCGAATGTGTAACTGGTATCAAGTAGAACCTGTTCCTGCTGAGGCACTCTCTCTGCGTGAAGTCTGACCACGAAAGAGTTTATCTGTAGCTCGTCGTGAACAATTCTAGGTGTCCCTTGTCCAGTCCATGCATGCTCTACAGGACTATGGATTCTTCCCAATACAGAAGGAATATCCTTCGACAGTCCGTTGGCTTGCCGGTCCTGAGCATGCAACTGCGAGGAGCTGATGCCGGTGATTGGAGGGAGAGCATCGTATCGATCTCTTGAAGGGGCTGTGGGGTTATGCAATGCAATATGTTCACCGCGGAGGCTTGGTTTTGACAGCGCCTTGGACGATGTTGTGGCGACGAAGGGCGTTTCCACAGAATAAGGTCTTACTGGCAATGCCGCTTGCCCAGGGTCAGCGACTGGCGCGTTATTATATGCGGATTTTACTTCAGAAGTCCGATGGTGATCAACCTCACGCCTTTTGCCTGCGGCTGTAGACAGAGAAGGCAGGCGGTCTTGATCTAGAGGCAATCTGCGACGAGCCCTTCCTTTAGCTGGTAAGCAGGGTACATCATCGTTCTTGAAAGAGGTCTCCAACGTAGAGGATTCTAGTGGTGGGGTGAGCCCGTTCGATTGCCCCTTGCCACGACGCTTATTTGCTTGTTTTCGGTCACTCTTGCGAGAAGATCCACTGTGAATGCTGCTCGGCTTAGTACATTCTTCATTCGGAGCAAGAGCCCAGTTGGGTCTCTCCGCTGTATGACCTAAAGAAGGAGTAGGCTGTTTCGGAGACGGAAATGGTGCTGTGGTTCCAGCGCGCTGCTCTAACCCATCGACTTCGTCTTCTTGAATTTTAACAACGTCGCGCTCTGGTAACCAAGGATTGTCGATTTCGAAAGAAGAGGCCAGGACTGGCCTCTCTGGACTATCGAATTCGGCAACCGCATCAGCACCATTATACAGCGGAGATATCTGGAAAGCAAGCGTTATTGATTGAAATTTTCGAGGGAGATAGTCAAATACCTCGGTATCAGAGTGACTGTCATCGTAAGGGATGTTGGGATCCACAGACCTGCTTCGAGCGTGCGGACTCTCGGGCGAGTGCATCAGAAGGTCTTTCTGCATGGAGTCGGGCTCAACCAATTGCGTGGATATGGCGGTAGCTCGATTCTGATCGCTCATGCTCTTGTCCCCATCTTCACTGGTGTTGAGTGTCTGGGTATCATAGTCTAGAAACACGGGCTCAAGTGAATCGCCCTATACACGAGCCTAGTGAGTCCAATACGTCTGATGACTTTAAAATGAAGCGCAGACCTTGGAGACGGGCTTTAATGCATGCTCCTCTTGTTCCTTATCTTCAGCTCTCGTTTCTTCCTCTCGAGACTGCGAGGAAGCAACATTATTGATTGACAATTGGCGAAGCAATTGAGCAGAAGTCAGTCAAAGCAACAGCAAATTAAAGCTTGCGTAACGAACATCTGTTTGGACTGATGATTCCTTGTATTCCGCGTCGGAAATCTCAACGGACGGGGGCAATCCCGCACAAGGGTCTCTCTGAGAATCAAGACACCCGGAAATAATAAAATGCTCATCGTTTGGAGCGGTGACGGTCAAAGCAGGTAGCACAATATTCTGATGGCCTTGGTCAGACAGTGGTTTAGTTATAAGAGTCCATCAATGACACATACAAACATATCATCGCGGAAAGATGTTGGAACTTCTCCAAGTTGTGGTGGGATCCCGGTGCCTCTGGAGGGGCCCAGAGATAAAGGTCGCAAAACACTCTCATGCTCTTCCGTGTAGATTTCGAATTCTTCCAATGCCAACATCATAGGAGATGACGACTACAAGGGTAGTCTCAGTCTTAAGCCGCTATAACTTGAGTATATGCGCACCATGAGCTCACTAAACGAAGTTCCGATCTCTATATCAATCTGCGGCATATCGCGGGAGACGAGAGCATCAGGGAGAGCACTGATAATGGGGCCCACTTCATCCAGCAGGTCGAATGATACAGGAATTCCTGATTCAGATATGGGGAAAGAATCATCTTTGCCAGTATCGCGGGTTTCTTGGACAATTTGAGTTGGATCAACTTGTAGGACATCATCAATCCCCTCCGGAGCCTGGAATAATGCAGAGTTTAGAGCGCATCCCAAAGCCTTGACCTAAGTGGATAGAATACGTACAGCAACAAAATCCTCCGAGGCGTATGACGATATGTTGACAGAGTCACAGGCACTGATGCTGCTGGTAGTCGCAGCACCTGAAGACATTGAACAACTATTCGTTCCTTCCAAATCATATCTTCCACGTTGCTCCTGGAGCTCGGCGGGGACGTTGCCCATAATTTTCAGGGCGGGAATAGTACAGCGTCGAAAAAAGTGAAAGCAGGAATGGGTAAAAGCAATAAACCGCAAAAGATGTGCAAATAAGGCAGATAGTCAATTATTTCACGGCCTGCTTTTCTAATATTAACTTAAAAGATAGCCATCCTCGTGAGCGTGACAGCTCTTCGAAATTACAGGCAAGGCACTGGAGAACTGAGATGGTTAACGTTGTCTTGACACGACGACTCATAAAGTGGATGCTATCAAGGCCAGATCTTGTTTCAGAGACAGCCAGGTGGACCAGCAGATAATAAGATTAAGCTAGAAAAGCTAGGCAGGACGCAGAGAATAGCCATGTACTAGGTGTACTTTGGAATGAGCGCTCGGTGACGGTGAGTGAGAGATGGCGTAACGTGGGTAAACTTGCCTTTTGTGGTTGGTGGTGCCTCCTTTGGATCATGACAACCACTGGACGGCGAACCCAGGTCCCATACCTCTTTCTTTCCCATTCTCTCCTATTTTTCGTCCTTCTTTTACTTTGAGAGGCTGCGCCTTTCTCTTTCCGGAAACTTACAGTAATGATGGAGACTAATCACAGCAGCGAAGATGGATCCCCTATTTTCGATAATCTAGACATTGACCTGGTCATGCAAGTCCTTGCCAATACTGCTTTCAGTATGTCCACCTACCTCTAATGCGCATATAGATTACTTCCCTGACACGCCACAGGTCCATTCTTTGTTTTCTTCATTCCCATATTCTACATCTTTCAGGGTGCGAAGATGGATGACCGCTTGGTCGTGCTGAGTTTCCTATACTACGTGGCCATTTCAGTATTCTGTAAGTTTATTCCCCACTGGTAGCTGCGCCTGAACTAAAGTCATCATAGGGTTCCTGAAATGGTATTCTAAATTGTACCGCAACCAAGGAAGCCTCCTTATGAGGCCAAAGCCCATGGAATGGAGCGAAGAAATCGTAATAGTGACCGGAGGTGCATCTGGAATTGGAGAACTCCTCGCCAATACGCTAGCCGTACGGAACGTAACAGTAGTTGTCTTGGATGTCAATCCTATTGTAACAGAGAACTGTACGCCTGACATCCTTCTCTTTCCGCGTATCACACTCATTTGCATGCTCAGACAATATCGCGTACTACAAATGCGACGTCTCCAAATGGGAGGAGGTGGAGGCTGTCTCCAAGAAAATTATTGAAGAGGTCGGTTTCCAGAGAACCTTGCAATATCGCCAATCTGAACACGGTTTATACAGATCGGTGAACCTACGATACTCATCAATAATGCTGGTGTTGTACAGGGCAAGCTGCTGGTTGATTTGACCGCAGAAGATATACAACAGTAAGTAACGTAACTTGGGAAAGCGGGGCTAAATTTTGATTTGCAACATCATAGGACCTTCGGCGTGAATACGTTGTCACATTACTGGATACTCAAAGCGTTCCTTCCATCACTCCTGAAGAGAAAAGCAGGACATATCGTAAGAGATTCACACTTACGGATTGTATGGAGGCTTCATCATCATATTCTCTAGGTTACCATGTCCTCTGCCTTGGGCATGACGGGCGTAGCACAAATGGGTATGTGATTCTTTATGTGAGATAGTAGGTGACTCATACTCTTAAGAACAGCCGATTACTGTGCATCAAAGGCCGCTGTAATAGGACTACATGAATCGTTGCGATACGAACTGGATAAGAGGTACGTTCTAGCTTGTTAAACGTCTTTTACCCACCATTGATTTATTCCAAGGTATCAATGTCCTCAAATCCGCACGACTCTTGTTTGCCCTGGGCATGTCCTCACACCAATGTTCAAGACCGTGAAATTCCCCAACTTCCCGCTTTTCGGCTTCTTTTGTCCTTCAGTCCAGCCTGTGACCGTGGTCAAGAAGATAATCGCTGCCCTCGATGACCAACATTCGCAAACTATTCTCTTACCATTCTATACGAACTTCATCCCTTATATTGGGCATTTACCCAGCTTCCTGCGTGATTTTGTTCAATGGGTTCGTTATGCTAAATATCCCTGCTGAAACTTTCTAATAAAACGTGATATTTAGGTTTCAGGCGCAGACTACGCCATGAGGGATTTTGTGAAGATTTCGGGTCGCCGTCCAGAAGAAGGCAGTGTCTCTGCAGAGCTTGAAACAAAGAACTAAATTGTATACACCGTGCACGAGTCTCACTTGTTGTGCTCACTGCCATTGCATGTATTTCGAGATCCGTGGACGCAGCATAGCATTAGTCTCTTCTACCCTTGTTCAGGTATATGGAAACTGACCATCACTGCATCAGTGGCATCTTAGTATTGTAAGAAACGGCCTTGGACGCTAACGTATACCTAATTTATGCATGGTGCTTCCACTAATGGGCAATCCCAACGAACAAAGAGGTGGGCACAAGTCACGGTACATAGAGCTGCAGCGAACTGCATTGTCCTCAACGCGCATCCGAACATGTACACACGCCACAAACCTGTCAATACAAATGCGCGAGTGTAAGAATTGCTGCGAATACTCTTTGGCTTGTACACCCACTCTCTCCCTCCTCCAATTTACGTGCCACCTTCCCCTTCGCCGTCCTCCCGCAGGAGTCGCAGTGCTTGGCTTCTAGATTTTGGCAACAGACTTAAATTTAACGCGGTCAGCGAGACACCGCGGCAACCGTCGCCGCCGTCAACGTATAAACACAACTGTTACCCCAATGCTCCGACGCATTCCTTCATCCACAAACCTTTCTTCTCTTACTCGATTTCCTTCCAGACCAAGCATGAAGATGGACCCTCCTAGTGGCTTCTCTAACTTACCCGAACGCGCCCAACGCGGTTGTGACTCGTCTGAAGCGTTAATAACGCGCCATGAGTCAATCACGTGCGACGCATTGTCACCGTCGTCGTCTGTCACTGGCATTGATGCCACCGGCAGTGCGCAGCCTCTACCTCCCGTTAGTCTGTGGTCGCCACATGCGCCGACAATCGAGGATTTACCGCTCGACCACTCTCCCGGAGAAGAGGATGACTTTGGAACAAGGCGGATAGGGTGCGGCGCTAGACAACAAACGGCTCTTGAGGTGAGTGCGGTATTCGGGAATCATTTATCCGCTCGGTGTGCTCACGTTCGTCCTGTCCTCTATTTTCACACAGAGCCAGGACATAAGTTATTATCGCCCGACCACCAGCAAACAGGTGATGGGCCTGGCGGAAATCCCTTCCGGAGCGCCTTGTCCAATCGATGAGGCCTCATGTTCACATAGCCAAGTCGCCATGTGGCATCGCACTGCGGGAACAGAAGGTGGGGGTTCTCATGCATCAAGCAGCTCTCTTTCCATCTGTGATATGGTACGTCCTTTATCAGGTCCTACTCGTCCCGCTGATTCAAGCCTTTTTCAGCTTTGCGGAGTCTCTTCGCGGATTGTTGACAATGTCTCCGAAGAAATGAGGACAGAGGTGAGTAGATCACATCTTTATCCGCGTATGATGATTCTGAAATTGGATATTTAGGATCTGCTTAGGATGCATCACCGCATACCGCATACCATTGTCCTCGACTCTCATCAGCCTGAACTTGCACCCCATATTGTAATTACGCCTCCCGACGACACTGTCATAGAGACATGGCATGCTGTAAATAGCAATCGCCCGAACCCTTTAGACTCATCGAACCTCATGCCGCTGCCTTTCTATGGTCTGGGACTATATCCCCCGCCAGCGACACTTCTGCACCCCTCTGCAAATACAAGCGACGAACCCCAGTCCTATAACCGGATAACCGGAGTGCCGCTAGTCTTTAGTCATAGGGTTTTTCGATTATCAGTGCGTATCTTCTTAATCGCTTTGTTCTTTTCCCTGAACTGTATGCCAGATCATTATGTCGACAGAAGAAAGACTTTCACCTTTTACCCGCAACCTCGCATTTTCTCTATACCGCCATTTATTCAAGTCTATCGTAAGAGATTCTTCTGATCTGAATCTTCATGTCATTCTGACGTCGAGATGAAAGGCGATCATAGCTAGTGAGAGGGCCGAAAACTTCCGATCAAGATACGATAGTCCAAGTTTCTGTGAAACGATCGAAAGACCCTTCGAATGGACGGATCCTGCTGAGGTATGTATATACAAGGGTTCACCAACCAACATTGGGTTCATTCCAACTGACCACGACTTTAGGCGGTGATTTCAATGTACAACCGAAACTTTTCGAACGGTAGAATCATCCTACACTCCGTGGAACCCTTCACAATTCCACACATTATAATTCATGAAGCACCACCTAACGACCCATGGGTTATCTTTGCCAATGGAACAAATGTTCAAGACTGTTCTTTCGGTAACTCGTTGGTCGCCCCGTCATCGCGTTTCAGGCCACTCAGATATGCCAATTTGCCTGGTTACGCTATCGATCAGTATTATGTGGATTCCTGTAGAGAAGACGACGATTACTTCGACGACGATGCCTCCTCTACCGACTCCGTTTGTCCATCTACCCCAACCGGTCCATCTATGGAATTAGACGTCTTCGAGGCACAGTCTCCTGCAATTGCAAATGCAGCTGACGATGATGAAACTGCATTCGATGCATCTAACGTATTGTGGGATATCGATCGCAACAGAGTCAAACACTTGTTTTTTATTGATGAAGATGAAGACGATGGTCCTCCTGAATGGGATGATTGGTTTGAGGCAGCTGCTTCTCGCGCCAGGGACGTCGAGACATCCAATTCTTGACCAATGATCATCGCCTCCTCTCCTTCTTATTACCCACCTTTCTGATATCTACTTACAGCGGTACACGGCCTTTTTCCTTGGACACTCTCCGCACTACGTTGGTCTTCTTAGTCGCTAACCTCACTTGTACAACACTTGCGCACTTGCTCTCATATGTTTCCTTGATGTTTTCTTTTTTTCTATATAATATGTACCACTAGTATTAAAGCATTGTTGTGCTTTTAGCCAACACGGATCTCACTTCTACTACTACCGTTGTCCTTGTATATCCCATCCTTCGAGCTTCAAGTCTATAGATAATATCTCTGTTTTCCGAGACTCGTCCCGCATATCCGTTGGACCATTTGGAGACAAAGTCCATCTGCTCCCAGCCACCATTCCATCTTTCAACTCTTTTCAAACTCAAAAGGTAATCAGACCAAGGACGACAGTGGCATTGGATCGTCTGTTGGCCAAGACAGATCTAAGTCGGCCATACCAACAGTACGAATATAATACCCACTTTGGACCGGTGAGAAGAGCTACCGATAGAATAGCCCGTTATTAAACCTTAAGTTGTAACCTCTGCAAGTCCTCTGCACGAACAGGTGCTTACAATTCATTAAAGAGGAGAATATTTCGTCGTTGTTAAAGTAACAACATTCGCTCGCTTTGCATCGGAATAAACTGATCGCAATCGAGGCACCGATTGTTTCCTCCCCTCACTGTCCATGCCCATATTACATGTTATGGTAATTGTTATGTTGCCGATGGTGGTTCGCAAAGCAAGAAGAACCAGCTTGGGTTTGTTTCGCAAGCCATTAGATCCACTGCGCCACGGATTTCAAGGAGAGGAATCCCTGACTTGTGTTCCCCGGCATACAAGCCAACCGAGGATAAAAGTCCTCCAATGATGATGAAACAAGGATCGTAATTCCCGGAGCCGTGGTCTATTATCTGCCATTACTGATAAGTAATAGATTGAAGTACTGGAAGTGGGCCGATGGTTTGACTCCTTTGAGTAACTCAGTTACGAGGCTTAGTAAATCTGTACTTCGCATTCAGTGACTAGTAGGATGACAAACTAAGGGAGGGCTGCGGTTGGCAGAGCAGTCTACCAGGTTTGCTGAAGGAGCTGATATCTCTTTTCTGGCTCAAGCGCCCGACACAGGAATCTCCTGAATCGTCGGGATGCGACTGTGCCTAGTACCAAACCTGGGTGTCTCGTGGACCTTCCAACTGTCACTATCAAGTCGGAATCATCTTGTCAAATTTTCAAGAGATATATAGGCCCACAACATTAGACTAATCTTTTGTGTGCAGCCACACAGTTCAGTCAAGTGTAGTAATCTGTAGTAATCATGTCCGTCTGTCCGCCACAGTGGCCCTTGGTTCGTGATTGATTCGTCGTGGCCAATTCATGCGCCTACAAACGTATGTACTTCGCCAAGCTAAGGGGTTTATTACTGTCCACCATCACCAGATGCCAAGCGCCGGAGGAAAAGTACGTCCATGTGTCCAAAGGTGTCCAATGGTCAGCGCTGTCAGCCGCAATACCGTTATTCTGAATGTTTACACTACGGCGTATAAATAATTGACTTTGTACTTGCAGTATTTGGTCAAAGTACGACACCGCACAGCAGTGCGTACCGGTGAATTGACGCGAAATCGCCTATTTTTAGTTGCACCGGCATTTCGAAATCATGTGTCCATGTCCTCGAGACATTTCAGTGACGCCGTCCACATTCATCTTCTGCCACATTCGTCCCCTCCTTTGACCGTTCCGATGAAATCGCGTTCGTAAGACGAGAATGTCAGAACTTCGTTCATTCACTGAGTCAGGACTTACTAGTATGGCCGGACGCTCTTAGTAAGTAGTAACTCTGTACAGAAGCCTACAAAAGCGTATCATTCTTCCGCCCCTACTCGGGAGTGGAATTATTTAGTGGTCGGTGTTCAGACATTGTTGCAAAACAGCATAAGGAGTAATGTTGGGTCTCGGTCAGCTGGTACATTGGCGTATTCCAGCATATTCCCTGACTACTTATGGTTTGACTTCGACCTAGATGCTGACCTATGATGCTGTCGGTGTTTGATTTCTGGCTTCTCTCTTTCCCGCTACACACAGAAAACTGTTTATTACATGCAAAGGATGTCAATAAACCCCGGGGTCCTATATGTCTGGCTAACGACGATCCAACCAATCCGGGTTGGTTCGGTTTGTCCAGATCTAAGAGCTAAAGCGCTCAAAGCTCGACATGATGGATCATGATCAATCGTCCACCAACGAACTGTTATCTCGGTTTTACGCCGCTCACAATTACTCTCGTGTACAATCTCTAAAACTTTGAGCTAATGTTGACCTATCTTCTACTTGACCACGCATTTTCGCCATCCCGTCAAAGTTTCCTGGCGTTGATTGATTACAGGAGCTAAAAGCCCCTATCTCACCGTGACAATGTTCTCAGCTTGGACTCAATGCAATCTACTTACTACGGCGACGCAGGATTCACGGAACCTCAGAGTCTGAGCTCCGAAGCCGTTGTATATTCCTCACATGGTCACATTCGGGATGGGACTGGGGCGATGTGCTGCTATATGTGCCATGGTTAGAAAGACCTACTCCACAAGGTTGCGACCACAAAACCGGCGGATAGGGACTTGCTAACAGCCTTAGACCGCGCCCTCGCCAGACCAGCCGCGCACAACTGTTACCCACAAGCGGGGTGCGATGCTGCTAGAAAAGTGTATAAGATAATAATGTCCACTAGATAGTAAGCCTACATCGATCCTGTCTTTATTTTCTAATACTGACGATCAAGAATGTGTAGTCTCAATCCGGAACGCAGCGGTTTGCAAAGCCTGATATATATTTCAACCTCGCTATCAAGTGTACTCGCAAGCTACATCTTTCTGTACTGCAGAATGGCGAGTCGCGACGTCATGGCATTGAGGTGCAGCCATTCAAATTCATTTCCCGCAAGGTCATTTGGAGCGCTGTCCAGCATCCAAGCCTCTGCAAGCGAAGCACTGTGCCACAGCATGCCATCCCGATTGAACACATTTACAAAGGTACGTACGAGTTGTTGAATGGCATCTGGGATCGTCGCTGACCAATTTTGTACGCCTGGCTCTCACTTATCGACTGGTGGAGCTGGACCCTTGCTGGACCCTGTCATGGCACTGCCATTATCGACCATTAACTTCTAATTAGGCATGTTCGTCTAAGTCGAGTTGTGCTATTCAGGCCAACCATTAGGATCGACAGAACACACGAATTTCGATATGAAAAGATGAGTCTACGTCATTCATTATGTTTTCCTTCTCTACGTAAATCCATGCCGTGTACTTTTGAACATTGCATCCTACAGTGATGATTTGAAACTGTGGGGCGAGCGGGATTCTTCCTCACATCTAGCTAGGATTTAGATTATATCCAATCGTACACATAGTACCTTCCCCCTATGGCAACAGCGGCAAATCCTGAAAGAGGGGCAGCCGAAGATCCTACCGAGAGATAAAAGAGGATGTCGTTGGAGGTCGCTTAACAAATATAACATGCAATATAATTCCTTCAACTAATAATTTGCTTAATGGACGGCAGGTAAAAGGGATTGAAAACCCCCGTGTACGCTGAGTCAGAGATTAGTATTGGGCTTTTACACAGTGAATAAAATCTTCTGGCCAGACGTCCATCCAACAAACATTAAAATACTACCTAGTCTTACAACAGACAACCCAGGAATACAATTGTAAGGAATTTAATACAGTTCCGTCGAAAAGAAGTCTATATATATGTCCATGAATTAAAATAGGCGTGCAAGACGAAGTGCGTCATTCAAGTTACCGTGTGTAAAAGGATCATGAAGTCGTGAATGCGTCCCATAAGCGAACGATAGATATAGCCGGAGAGGATGAGCGAAGAAAGTAAAAAATAAGGACAAAAATCAGCTCCTTGACTTTCGTCTGCCTTTCCTAGCTTTCGTAGGTGTCACTTGTTTGCGAGTAGGGATTGGCTTCGAAGACGCCGCACCATCGTTCGATTTGTTTTGTAGCTGGGAGGACTGAACGGTCACAGCAGAACGCAAACGACGCTTCGGAGGCTCCGTAACGGCCTTTCGCGCACGTTTTGGGGCCTTCGTTGGAGGTGTAACCGGAGCGGCAGCAGCATGGCGTTTTCGCAAGATTCGAGGGGAAGCAGAAGGCTGCACCGCGATATTATTGCTGATGGTATCTGACTGAGTCACATTAGACCCGGTTTGACAAAGTGGCGGTGTCAGGGAGGAAAGCGTTGATGTGCGGAAGTCTGAAGTCGTATCCATTGAATCCGCCGTCGCTGAATCCTGAGCATTCCATTGTTGCGAAGCATCCGGGCTCGAGAGTGGTGTCAGTTCACTCATGTCAGAGTCCTGCGACGCCAAGTAGGAGGGGAGAAGTGGATTGGGGAAAATTGGTGACTCAGGAACGGGCGTGAGCTCACTCATCTCGGAGTCCTGTTGTTCTACAGGACCCCGGGCAAGCTGAGGTGGCTGAGAGGGTACTACTTCGGGAACGTTCTGTATAGTGTCAATCACTTCCGTACGTTGCCCATGCAAAGGCTGGCTCTGCATTAGTACAGGTTCTGTAGGCACTCGCTGAAGCCCTTGACTTTGAGGCTGCGAGGTGTCGGGTTCTGTGTCTTCCCGCTGCAGCTGCCGAGGTACAGCGGGCTGAACTTGGCGAGGCTGTCGATAGACAGGCCGCACGGGAGGCAGACCTGTGTTCTCGTAGGCAAAGTCCCTCACTTTAATCCCTAGTGCCTCAAAGCGAACAGCGAAAGGATTTCCTGGCGGGTTGCGAAATCTAGAAGAAGGCTTTCCATTCTTCCTGGGGCTATCGGGGACTTTTCTGGATGTGGAGGGTGTTCCCTCAGTAGAATTCGGAAACTTCGTGTGCAGTGCATCAGGAACAGAGGATTGGACAGAGGCTCTTGCAATAATCCCATGCGCTGGTCGACTTACAGTTTCAGGCTGAGATGCGGTATCGCACGCCGGCATGATAACGTCTTCTCGAATCAACATCTTCTATAGAGTCTTCTGTCGGTCGTTGGACCTCTGTATTGATATCGATTGTAAATGATGGAGGAGCTTACAATCCACACAGCTCAAGGTACTTCTTTGAATTTCAGGAAGGCGGAAGGAGTGCGGCAAATACACCTCTGTTGTTGGTACGTGGGCGTAGGATGAGACAATAACAAGTCCACTCTCTTTTGTACATAGCCCTCCCTTTGTCCCCAGCTTGACAGCCAAACACGTCACAATATGTGGACACGTGCATGGCGCGTCCCCGCGTGACCTCCATATATTACCACGGTCTTTCCACACCGTACACGGCAGTCATCGCAATATGCACATTCTGCAAGTCCATACGCACCCCACCACTCTTTCTTCTCGCATACCGTACACATCTCGGGGTGACGGGTGGACAGGCTAATACTTTTCATAACTCTGTTAGATTGCCATCGGTTTGAGCATGCTTCGTCGTGCTTGGAAGCCTATTGCTGCTACCGTGGCTGTTGGGGGTCCCGCTTATTATTACTACAAGACATATCACAGTGCGCCGCAGACGTTCGATATCAACGTTAGGAGCAGAGGTCCGACAGGGAAGGCAGAGATGTCTACGAAGACCTTTCTCCTTTCTCCTTTGAAAGACTTGGAAGCACGGATTAGACAAGACGCCATTTCGGAATCACAAGTTCGACCGGACGGGCTTGCCTGGAAATACACCACTGCCCAACTTGCCTCCAATGACCCTATCGAAGACGCTTTTACAAGCCAAATTGTGCAGCGTGATGAATCAGATCCGTCATACCCTGGAGACTATCTCTTCTTTGCAGTCATGGATGGCCATGGCGGCTTCGAAACTTCTCGCCTGCTCTCTCGTGTCCTCATCAAAGCGGTTGCTCTGGAGCTTACGGATCTAGTGAAGGATCCGAAATCTGCACCCAAGACAGGGCTGTTGGACAGAATCAAGTCCTCTCTATGGTTGTCATCCCCCGTAAAGGTTCCCGGCGATGCCGATCCCTCTCGCGTATCTCAAGCCATCGAGCAAGCGTTCGTCAAGTTGGACAATGAGCTCCTGCAGACCCCACTGCGCATACTTGCGAACAATATTGATGCAGAGGGCTGGAAAAACAAGACGATACCCGATTTAAGTCAACACCCTCTTGCACTAACTTCCATGTTACCCGCCATCTCAGGTAGGTGCAATCCTTCATACGCCTGACACTTTTTACATGACTGACCTTGGCTTTACAGGGAGCTGTGCATTGTTAGCGGTCTTTGATACCGCTCATCGTGATCTCTATGTCGCGTGCACTGGCGATAGCAGGGCTGTTGCTGGTGTTTGGGAGCCTACTTCAGACGGTAAAGGTCAATGGCGAATTGAAGTTTTGAGTGAGGATCAAACTGGACGCAACCCATCTGAGCTGGCTCGGTAAGCACATAATTTACTCGCCCTCGATATGCGTCTTCCTGACCAGATTCAAGTGTACGATCGGAACATCCCAAAGACGAAGAGGATTACGTTGTCCGAGAAGGGCGAATTCTGGGGGGCCTTGAACCAAGTCGTGCCTTCGGCGACGCTCGGTATAAATGGCCACGTCCTGTACAAGAAACGTAAGCTGGCCGTTGGAATGGGCTTTCACGTTTGAAGACGCGCTGATGCCTCTTTACACGTACATTTCAGCCTGAACGAAGTTTTCATGGTTGGAAATGATCGTCCAATGCGGAACCCTCCTGCTCTTTTCAAGACACCTCCTTATGTGACTGCACGTCCTGTCGTTACTCATAGGAAAATGTCCCTTCCCTCTTCTTCTGGTCAGCAACCGTCAGGAAAAGCGACACGCTTCCTAGTCCTCGCTACTGACGGTCTGTGGGATCAACTGAGGTAACTATCAAATACTTTAGCCGATGCTCTTAGCTTACTTGTACCCTTTTCAACAGCAATGACGAAGTCGTCAGCCTCGTTGCTGGCCACTTGTCTGGTCTAAAGGGAACTGTGCCTAAATCCGAACTTCCAAACCTCGTCCCTACCACATCTGGTTCTGCGGGTGTGGAAGGCAAGAATAAGAAGATTATAAACAAAGAGGGTTCTTGGGCATTCAAAGACGATAACCTGAGTGCGCATCTCATTAGAAATGCGTTCGGAGGAGGCGATGAACTGTCTCTTCGTCGTCTCTTGAGCATTCCTTCTCCATATTCAAGAAGATACCGCGACGATGTTACCGTCACGGTTGTGAGCTGGGAAGATGGCAACGAACAACAGGCGCAATTCACTACAGAGAAACTAAAATCTAAATTATAATAGTATTGAATACACTTAATTTAAATTCTCTGTCCGTATAAGCCGCTCGATAAAGAGGAGCGGATAGCCAGAACCGGAGTTAATGTATGTAGTTACAATCGTCCAAAAAATCTACAGATGTATACTCGTACAATCTCGAATTAAATACCCATTCGTTTTCGCTTTGCAGCTTTTGTTTGATAGTTGTAAGGATTCGACGTAACATATCCTTTCGTACTGGCTTGGATGGCGGAGAATTTGCTTCCAGCGCGGGCTGGTTCGGAACTGTTTTCTGTAAACTTGCGTTTGTTGCTCTTCTTTGAACTCCCATAAAAACTGGATGCAGGGATCGGTGACGATGGTGGTGCAGAACTTGTGGGGACGGGTAATGAATCTTGTTTAGGCGCGCTACTCGAAGACAGAGACTTGGATTCAGGTTTGCCTTTTGAATCGACGACCATTTTGTCCGAACTCGGCTCCGCTGCTGGTGGTTCATTCTCGTCATCGTCATCAGAAGCGTACTGGCCGAGGTTTTCCAAGGCCTTGCTAGGCGTTTTCTGTGCTGCCTGGGCAATTTTTGATTTCAGGGTCAACGCTTGAGGGTCTATAGGTTCTCTTGATCCATTGACTTTGACAGCACTGTTGGAAATAATGGCCGGGGGAGGTAGCAAGGGTCCGATCAAAGGTGCTGAGACTTTCTCTCCTCTGTCTTCGTCATCCTCCTCAGGTAGAGGCTTCTGCACCTTCTTCTTCATTCCGGATGCTAGACCGTTCTTTATTTGCGAGGGGTTGAGGATGGGAGCCTGGACAGCTGCTTCCAAACCTTGTCCTTTATCTTGAATGTAGAAAAGCATGTACGCGTTTCTTTTGTCGGTCGGCAGGCCTGATGATGACACGGATTCGTCGTTCATTTCGAACCAACGGCCTTCTCTGCTTTTAACATAAGCATAATAATGGCCTGAGTTGGGACCCGATCCAGCATGACAGATAACCCCATAGAGGGAGTATGTTGGACCAAACTGTCCTTTACTCATGTAAGGCTGCAGCTGTAGTTGTTGATCAAATTGAATAGGGTGTGTCAATTTTCTACCCAGAGGCGAGAATCGTTTGAGATGAACGGTAAGGACCAGAGGGGCTTCGTGTATTGAAAAGCTTTTCTCGGCATTGACGGGTTTTTTGCACCTACAATAACAATGAGTTATCTTGATATGACGAGACGGGTATACGAACGCACTTTTCACACTTATACTTGTCGGCGCCTTTCAAATAGTCGATTGCAATGAATTTCCGTAACGCGTCTTTCAGAGAGTCGCATCTTGAAATATCCAAGCTTAGATCAAGGATGCGATCAAAGGTGTCACTGTTATGGCCACAATCTTTGCATGTCACTCGAGAGCGTAATCGACCACCGAAGAGCTTGTGCACCCAAGTGGTCTCTGCAATTTTGGTATCCAGCTTTCTAAAAGCAATCATCAGTATGATATACCACAACAGAAATTGAGATAAGTGTACTAACGGTGGATGCCCGGTCAGGCATGACTTTTGCAGAGAGTCTATTGCATACCGTAAAAATTCATGCGAATCTTCTTGTCGGCCTTTGCGCATGTGCTTGGCTATGACTATGCAATCGACGCGTATGAGCCGTGCTCAACGACCTTCAACCTGGAGAACTAACCTTGTAAGTTGTTCGTGATAAGGGAGGGGGTAAATGAGCCTTTGGAGGTGTGCGCTCGATGTGCAACATTCTTGAGGGAGCAGGTCATACAAAACTTGTTGTTGAGCGGACCTGTGGGTAAGTCAGCCAATGTGCGACATACAATCCATTGATTGAGATACGCACACTCTTCTCTTTTATGCGACTGAAGCAGCTTTAGCAAAGGTGGTGTATGTAACAGACACTGCAGGGCGCTATTGAGAAAACAACTGTTTCCCGTGTTGTAAAGTCCAACTCCAAGATTATGCGCCGGCGGCCATGACATGTCTATGGGTGCTGGATGCAATGACTTATGCTGAGTCGGACGAGAAGATGGCGTCACAGGATTTACAGGGACAGGACGCGATGGCTTGGAAGAGTCAGGGAGCTGGAAATGCGTTTGTCAGTGGAGAGACGCCGCGCGCCGAGTGACAACATACCTCTGCCTTGCCAGGTTTAGGACTTGCGTTGATGGGTTCATATTTTCCCTCAGCGACTGCCAATGTCCCAGACGAAGACCCTTCTACGAACTCGATCGGTGGTGGGAGCAAGCTATTGAACGCCTCCATGTCTTTGGAGGGCCTGTAGTGAAGTGCATCATCATTATTGCTCTGGGAAGAGAACAAAGAGCCAGGTAGGTAGGGAGAAGCCAGCATCATTGTCGGACGACGTGTATTAGATGCAAGTAGGAGAAAATAGCGGGAGAAGGAGAAAAGGAGGGGAATGATGAAGTTGGGCGCTTGACTCGGACAGAGTCTGCAGTGCCAGTGCCAGTGCCACTCTGCTCTGACCGTGTGTCCTTTATTTTTTGATCAACGACCCTTTGTTTACTCACTTGCCACTTGCCAAACAAACGCGTCCGTCACGTCTCAACAACGTCTCAAAGTCACTGACAACTGAACGGTTCTGACAGTGAACGACAACTCGCTGACAACACTGGTTCCAATTATTAAGTACTCGATACATACAGGTATATTAAAGTCGTAATAATGTAAGAGACGACTATGTGGACTATTAGATAAGAAACCATAAGTTAGAAGATTTAACGAGCGCGTTCCTGTAAGGAGTGGAATATGGATATCAGGTTCTGTGACGGGTATCATGCGTCCTCGACGAGGAGGAAATTAAGTGCGGGCAGCGGGATATGATGTAAGGACGAACGAAATAAAAACGAAAGCGAAGGCAAAAGAAAAAAATCGACAAAAAGCAATGTCAATACTCATGAATAATTATAAAAGATCGCGCCTGTCGATGCTGGACCGGGGAATGAAGTTGCGGGATGAGCAAAGGGGGAAGACAAGTCAATGCCCATTTGAGCGGTGGTATGCGGGTTAGCAAGCGTGGCATTGTAGTTGTAAAACAGATTTTTGGGTTGGAAGCTGTCTCCATGTACGACCGCTTGCAGTTGAGCAGTTTTATAGATGTCGGTAGGATGCTGATAAATGGGCTCGGTATGACGAGAATCAGATCCGGACGATGTCGGCGTAGTGGATGGTGTGGTTTCCACAGAGCTCGCATATTGTGAGTACATGCGATGGTCGTAAGTGACCGCTGTGTCGTCGGATAGGTTGTAGTGATCCTGTCCCCAGCTAGGAGTCCAAGAAAGGTACGGCTCCGAGAATTGAGCTTCCTCTCCTTGTCCGTAGGTGGGAGTTGTCGGACTGAATCCTTTTGGTGTCTCATTCCAGATGTTGTCCAGCTCTGTGGTCGACGGCTTGTGCTTCAGAGATCTAGTTCTGAGCCGTTGTGAAGAGACCGCAGACGACGACGCAACGGATGACTGGCTGGGGACGTCGTTGGGTAGCTTTGGAAGGGACAAGGGTAGGCAACTTTCGATTTCATCGTCTTGAAAGGTCAGCCCATGCTTCTTGCTGAGATGCTCAGTAAAGACAGATTTGCGTTTGATACTATGAAGCAAGGCGAATGAGAAAAGCAGCAATGACTATCATGGCAGGAACATACCTGGTTTTACAGTCCTCGACTGGACAACGATAGCCCGCAGGTCTGCGATGGGTCTCTTTGCGGTGACGAGCACAAGAGGATGGGTCCCCAAAGGATGACTTGCAGTCTCCGAGCCCGCATGTGTAAGGCTTTTCCCCGGTACTGGTCAAAAAGTCAGCCTACATTATACGGTGGCGAATACTGTGTTGACTGACTGAACGTTAACATGAGTCTTAAGACCGGCAGCTTGCGAGAATTTCTTCCCGCAGCCAATGAAATTACAGCGATACGCTCTATAGATAGCAGGTCAGTCGACGTGAACGAATAATACGAAGACAGGGCCCACACACTAACCTCTTGCCAGTGTGTGTGTTTTGATGTCTGGTAAGATCGCCCTTGCGTGTAAATGCCTTCGGCTCTCGATAGGGGTTGGCGCCTATACACAGCTCGCATAGATACTATGATATAATCAAGTCAGATTGGACCATCTTGTGGACGGCAAGACTCACTTTACGGACCAGTTTGGTTGCTGACTTCATATCGAATTAGGAGGAATTATAAGATAGTTTCAAGACGCTGTCCGGCAACGCTATACAGTTGACAAGTGTAAGGGGAAAAGCAAGAGAGTGGGGAATGAGACTCTAAGCACATGTCTTCTCTTTAATACCATCTGCCGTATGGCAAAGTCATCGGTGCCGAAACAAAGTCGTTCATTGCATAAAACGGTTTGCGATCGCAAATCTATTGTTTTCGAAGCTTCGGACATACGCAATATGCAGTTTAAAAGTTAGAATTTTCCTCGGGACGCGTCGAGTGACGACTATATCGACAAACTCGAAGCTGGCATAATATGCCGGACACGCGACATAGGCACCGCCCCATCTAAATTCTTATGGTAAATACCAAGAGGTCTCACCACTTTCGTAAATAGTAGGCGCCCAACAAAGGATGCCGTCCGGGGAGCTCCTCTTGTTTTCGCACGTGGCGACGTGCCTTTCCTGGTAATTTGCTGTCTGACAAAATGCCTTGCGGCACGCGATCTCCGGAGAGCAATTGTAGTTCGCTGATTTCGTTCCGAGGAGGAGAATGGCAAGGCAAAATTAAGATCCCAGCCTCTGCGGCTCCGTTTCGAACGCGGTTCCGGTAGGCAGGCATTGTTGAAGGCATTGCATATCATTGCAAATACTTTTCAGTTACCCAAACCGAGTCCGTCTATCCGCGACGTGATTACCTCTTGCATCCAAGGAGCAATTGCCCACAGATCCTGCCATGAAAAGGAAGCATATCGACTGGCTGCACTTCCCAGCGAAGTAGGTCCCAACAGCTGGGCAGTAAGCCTGAAAAGAAAATCCACGTTAGCCCGTGGGGTTCTGGGATGCTGGAACTTGAATACGACATACATCATATTGCCTACCCAACGCATATCACCTTCCACGATTTCCTGGGAGCTGGCCCACCGCATGTCGTGTCCTCCTGGTGTATGATACGGATATGCTCTGTGGGAGAAGGACGGCTGTGGGTATAGTAGTCGACTGTAATTCGTGGATGGATGGTGATACTCTCTGTACACTACAAGAAATGTCTGAGATAAGCCTGATTCATGAACTATGCCAAATACGAACATGAGGTGGAAGCCATCGGGTAGACACCATAATCATTGATCGAGGGTTCTGATCTAGCAGGAGCAATTCTTTCAGACCAAAGGTGCCCCATTTTGTCGCCAGTGATGCCAGGTGGATTCAAGAGAATATGAGCATTTGGGTTGACAAGAAAATCGCTCCGAGGCCTAGCTAGTATGCCGTATGCTAGGATGCGTACATCAGCGAGCTGTAAAACTACCTAAACGGGTATTATATTTTCATCGGTATGACGACACGACGAGACCCACTGTGGTACGAGTCTCTAGGTGTGAGAGATTACTCTGGAGCCTGCCAAGGTACCAATGCATAAGTAATCCTCAGACGAGTTTCGAGAAAAAAAAGTACTTGATCTGGTTAAAGATCACTGAGGGATCGAAGTTCCTCGAGGTCGCTCCAAGCTCATTCGCAGAACCCTTCCGATTCAGGACGATATACCTGTGCTAATTGGTTAGCAAGTGATGAGATATCGACAGCTTGAGCCTGCAGCTAACTTGGTCCACGATTCGTCAGTCGTGCAAGTCGTTGAGGCGCGGTGCCAAACTCGGTGTAAAAGTCTGCAATGCCACATGAATAAATGGTCTCAGTCAAACACGTACAGAACACACCTTATATAGGCCTCCCTCCAAGAGAGGTCTTTACGCCATTTATCCCAGCTGGGTAGAAAACGTCGTTTGAAGCATTCTTCCCAGTCCCTCGAGCTTAAATTGGGGAGCGTTGCTTCAAAAAGAATGAAAGATGGACGGGCAAGAGACAATATATCGATCCAGTTCTGCCTGGGGACTGTTGACCGTACGCTAAGGTGTTTAAGAGATGCAGTGTATGCATGGGTGGATAGAATGCGCGTGATAGGTTTTCTCCACGGGTTGAGAGACGGGTCTGATGCTACGGCATAAAAACGTTTGGAAACATTGGACATGGTGATCAATGATTCCAAGTCTAGTTCACCCATAATTTCTGCGATTAGGTCGACCGGCAAGCATTCAAATAACATGATGATGACCGTTAGGAGCTGTTAGGATGTAATCGTTACTGTGGGGCTGAATAAGCTTGAGTGGCGCCGGAAGTTAACAATAAGAGGAGCGGCCCCGTCTAGATGAACTAAGAAATTGTCTGAGATGGATGTTGAACAGCGTAGAGAGGACGTAAGGAGAGGCAGTCGTATTATGCAGCGAGCGGTACCGCGGTGGCAGCGTAAGTAGCTGAGGCTCGAGGCAAGACATCATGGCGACTGTGGGAATGTTCGTAAAACTCGTCACGCATCGCTGCAACGGTTCGTTTCAAGCTTTGGCTCTGAAAAAAGGAGCGATTGGCGTTTTAGAAAGATCAAGCTATTTCCTCGGCGGCAAACTCATGCAAGGCCACGGAGGATACGTGTAATCATAACTTTGATTCGCATTTCCCTCTTTATATCCTTTCCGAAGGCTTCTTTGGACTCTGAATACTGGCTATATTAATAATGCTTCGAGACGCTTTCTTTTCTATCGGATTCATACTATCCTGTTTGACTTTTCAAAGAAGCCCAACCTGCGGATGCTCGTCAGAAATTCTGTCGTGCAGGCGGCTTCAGCTGCTTCTCTTCGTCCCTTTACATACGCAGTGCTCTGGCATTGGTATCTTTCTTTCCTTCCCTTGTCCTCGCTCAGGCTACCGCAATGTCTTCCTACCCCAGTTCGCCCCAACCTGGGTATGCCTCCGCTGACTCTTCTTTGTCCCTTCCTAGAGCATCGAGTTTTGGCATCCTTAGGAGGGATAGTTGGGTATGTCACATACAAGAATCCCGTTCTGTTTCTGAAAGGTGCTTTTTAGCAAAGTATCTCTGAATCTCCCTATTCTGTCGGCGCAGGCTCAAGGCTTAGCACTACACTATCCGACAAGGTGGGTATCGGGTGCTGGAGCGACATCGTTGAATATTAATGTCAATCTAGTTCTCGCTCTCTCCCGACCCTCGCTTGTGGGGTTCTGATTTATCGCCGGACTTGATTGAAGCAGACGATGACTTGCATAACCCAGAGCAAGACACGCTTCGGGGGTCAAATAACAGAAGTTTTGCTGTCAATGCAAGGGCGTTTATCAACCTTGGCTGTCTCGTCGTTCTTTTAATCGCGCTCATTCTTTTATTGTGAGTGTCATGCAGGGCACACTTAGACTGTCAATTCTAACGTGGGTCAGTATCGGGTACCCAATCATCACTTATAGAGGCCAGTGGGCTTCAGTGGAGTATAACCTTGGAGGTATCAACTCTACTGGTCAAGTAAGTTTTGAGATTGTGATAATTATTGTATTGCATGTCCTTAATCCTTGCTTTGTAGGTCCCTTCGCTAGGCAACTTTGGTCTCATCGATCTGGATACCCCAAAGGAAGCGCACGTCAAACCTTCTTTCGTAGACGGTTCTCCTATGTTGCTTGTCTTCTCCGACGAGTTCAACACCGATGGAAGGACCTTCTATCCAGGAGACGATCCGTATTGGGAAGCTGAGGATCTGCATTACTGGGTATGAATGCACGCTCCCAAGGTCTTTCTTCTGACCATTAACTATGTTCTTTTCGTCTCCAGGCGACCAACAATCTTGAGTGGTATGACACCGAAGCCATAACCACCTCTGGAGGGTCCCTTGTCATTACCTTCTCACAGAAGTTTAACCACGATCTTTTTTATCAAGGAGGTGAGCAAAACGTCAGGTCAAAACCCTTTCTTCATCACTGACCTTCTGTAAAAGGTCTGATGTCTTCGTGGTACGATCCTCATCTATTATCTCGTCCTTTGTATCTTCATTTCACTTGTATACAGGAATAAATTTTGCTTCACAGGAGGATACATAGAGGTTTCTGTCCAGTTACCAGGCTTAAACAATGTGGCCGGGATGTGGCCTGCCGTATGGACCATGGGCAACCTGGGAAGGGCAGGGTATGGTGCTAGCTTGGATGGAATGGCGAGTTCTGCCGCAATTGCCTCTCCTTCTTTATCGGCTGCTGACTTTTCAGTATGCAGTGGCCCTATACCTACGACAGTTGCGATGTCGGAACTGCTCCAAATCAAACCTTCAATGGCGAGCCACTAGCTGCCATCACGGACGGCGATTGGGCATATGGTGGCGCTTTGTCCTACTTACCCGGGCAAAAGTTATCGAGGTGCACGTGTCCTGGAGAAGAGCATCCTGGACCACTACATGATGATGGAACATACGTTGGACGGTCTGCCCCGGAAATCGACGTTCTGGAAGCACAGGTCGGCGGACACCCAGCAAGAGGGCAAGTGTCTCAATCTGCGCAATGGGCTGTAAGTGGCTATTATCAACTAAGTCTCCAGGCAACTGAGTCACTTCTAGCCCTTTAACCGCCATTACATTTGGGATAATTCTTCCTCGAACGAAATCTTTGCGGACCCGACGATATCAAGGCAAAATGGATTTATCGGCAGCGCCACGCAAATGGCAACGTCGGTGGTAACGGACACGAACCAATTGTGTTATGAATTAGTCGAAGACTGTTACTCCGTTTTTGGATTCGAGGTATGCCATTTCACTGATGTTTATTGACCTAACAAATATTGACTATCGTCATAGTATAAGCCAGGTATGTAGATCTATTGACTACCAGGCATCTTACCTTGAACCAATATTTTCTTTAGGCTATGATGACGCCGTAAGTACTTGTACATTCCTCTGCCACGTTTCTCATTGGAAGTTATGTAGTATATTTCATGGGTGTCAGATAACAGAACATCCTGGACATTGAACGCCGCTGGTTTGGGACCTGACCCGTCAGTCGAAATTTCAGCTCGCCCAGTTCCTCAAGAGCCCATGGTACTTATTGCACTTCGTATATATGTGACGGTAATACTCAACACACTATAGTACATCATCATCAACCTTGGAATGTCAAAGAACTTTGGCGCTATCGATTTCGAGCATCTCAACTTCCCAACCACGTTAAAAGTGGACTACGTTCGCGTGTATCAAGACATGAACCATATCAATATTGGTTGTGATCCCAAAGCTTTCCCAACTATGGAATACATCAACAAGTGCGTAGCATCGAGAGCGTTTTATATCCTATCTTCACTCTAACGTCAACTCCAGCAATATCGCCGTTTACACTAACCCCAACCTCACAACCTGGAAAGACGACTACGGGAAACCATTTCCTAAGAACTCTTTCTTGCAATCTTGTTGATATTTTCAAGTTCCCAGCACCCGGCGTGCAGATTCTATAGAACACTTTCTGTATATATTTGGACTAGTTCCTATAACTCTGCTTGATAATGAACCACTTACCAGTCTTTCGTGACCTTACTACTACTTATAATATATCCTCTGTAGCAATAGCCTATCTGTATTCCCAGTGCCCAATGCGCCTCAATGAACTAATAATTTACATTTCGCGCTGTTTATGCCCGTTATAAGCGTCTGGAGGCTTGTGAACCTCGGATGAATCAAATGCGTCCGTACGGCACTGCTAGCGAGAACGAGAGAAGCAAAAACAAAAACGGAAAGAAGAAGAGATAAGTCGATCAGGCACGATTATCAGTACACCTTCGCCGGTTTAATCCACTCTTTCTTGGCACCGTATGCCACTATTTCAATCGCACAGGCAGGCCCAATAGGTGTTGAGTGTTTAGCGGTTGCTTGGACCTTCTTCCTGCCCTTGGTTTTAATCGTTCGTAACGAGCTCGCGGGAATGCGTTCAGCGATGCACTGTCCAAGCCAGCTTTCAAGGTCAACAAGGCAATCATAGCAGTCTTTCTCGGAGAAGGATGTCTCGCTGGTTGAAACGGGCATTTCTGTGGCCGCTTTGTTTTTGCGTATGGCGTTAGGCGGCTTCAGTCCTTTGCAGTGAAGAAGTTTGTGCAGCAAGTAGTGCAACCACTAGGCGCAGAGCTGCTTTAGAGAGGAAATTCAACATTAAGGAAGCACCACTTACGATGACATTCGTGAATGGGTGAAACTCGGCCCATGCGTCGCCGGTCAACTCCCGCATCATCCGATAAACATCGAACTGGTAATCACCTACATGAAATTCAGACATTACCCAACAGACGAATTAGTCAAGGCGCAAACAAGGCACAGAATGATGGGCGTCTTACCTTCCCCCATGAAAACTTCTTCGTCAAACGGAGTCCAGTGTACGTGGTTTCCGTTGGTTTCATCTCCGGCATCCATTCTGGACAGACCTAGATCGATCACTGTGGCTTGGACGCCATGAGATAGGTCGTCCATCCACACGGGGCCGTTTTTCGACGTCAGAGAGCGCCGCGCATTGGCTTGCAAGCTTTTCACGAGTATTTGGCCCCAGTGAAGGTCGCGATGCTAATCATAGGAAGAATTAGCATGGTTTAAGGGCTTTGAGTGCACCCAACAAAAGTCTACCTCAAACGATACAAGGCGTTCTGCATGGGCCAGGGCTTTCGCTACTTGCCAGAAAAGGCTACAAGCCTGCCTCCACCCGACACGGTTCGCATTATGGAAAGTGTAAGCCTCTAGATCAGGCCCTCCATTGGGAAGAACTATGATTGCATACACTTGAGATACCTTGAAATTATCTATTTGCGTCCGTGCTTCAGATGATTGCACATAAACATGAGTTGATCGAAGCATACCTGGACGTATACTTTCTGATCCTTTCTGTTCGTCATATTCATCCCAGAGACGAAGCAAAACTTCGGGATATCTGCCCCGAACAACGTAGGTCTTCATGAGTTTCACAAATCCGTCATGAACCTCTCCCATTGCCCTTGTTACGATAATTTCTTTCCTAACATCCGTTGCATCACTGGGCGGGGGACCTTCCTCCTCGGAGAGGCTTTCGGGCACTTTGGATTCATCTCGTAGTGGTATGACCTTCAGGACAACGTCGCCTATGCCGAAGACTTCGGAATAACTAGCCTCCCCGATCTTCTTAAATTGCAAATCCACTCCTCTGTCTCGAACTGGATCAAAGATGGCGTCGTACGGGAAAGTCTCTATGAAGGTCGAAAAATTGTGGGGTCCACAGTTTTCTTGATGACACTCTTGAAGCAGAGGTATCAAAAAATTAGGGATGGTAAAATCACTCGGATATGAATTTTGCGTCTGAGCATCGACACTTAGGTTCAAGTCGGCGAAGTCAATGGAAAGATCAAAATCTGTTGGCGTAGTAGGCGAGGGTGGAGAAGGAGGCACGAATAGGCGTTTGCGACCACCTCCGATGGGAGTGAGTTGTCGCGGTTTCAACGGAGGAGATGGAAGCGACTGGTATCTTTGGGTGCCCTGGGGTATTGGCCTGCGAGATTCCTGGTCATCTGTTGGAATATGTATCGGGAGTGAGGTATGAGGTTTCAATCGGTACGGCGCCGGGGGAATAACAACCTCGAGCACAGTATTTGTGCGCGAAATGGTGCGTTGAGAAGAGGAAGCGCCGGACTTTGCCTCCTTTTTAGGTATATGCTTTGGTTTGGAGTAGCCTTCGTCATCAGATTCGGAGCCATCAGAGAGTAGAACGAGTTTCTTGCCTATGACCCCACGCCGCGACTGTACCGGACTATCTTCACGTTCACTCTCACTATCAGTCGCAGGAGATGAGGCGGGGGCTGCTTTGGGTCGGCGAATGTGAGGGAGGCCGAAGCCCAATCTGGATCCTGTATCTGCGGATTTCTCCTTCGTCACTCTTTTCTCGGTATGGATGGCGCAACCGTGCGTGTCGAAGACGGTAATATCGACGTCCACAAAAGGGACAAACGACTTCTTTTTGCCTTTTAAAGGCACAGCGTTGGAAGTAGACCTCCCACTATGCATCAGAGAAGGAGAACCAGGCAAGTTAATTGGCACTGCCGACAACGGGGTCCGAGGAGTGGAGACAGACGGAATGTCTTGTTCACTGGGTACAGAAACGACGATAGGATTATCAACGGTTCCGGATGGAAGTGGTTTCGGTTTCGACTTTACAAGCGCGGGATGTAGAGGCTGTTGAGATATTTCGGAAGCTTTCAGCTCTGCCAGCCGGGAGAGTTTCTTCTTCTTTATAGGCGATAGGATGGGAGACAAGCGTTTCTTTCTCTGCAAGCCCACGACTTTGGGGCTACCAGCCTTCGGCACTTCATTCTCTTGTTTCTGACTCTTGTTAGGCAGAGCTGCCTTCTTTTTCATCTTATTCGCTATGGATGTCTTCTCTGGAGCGGCAGGGAGGTCGTCGAAGATGCTGATAATCTCAACAGTGGACAATGCACGGGCAGATGTCGATGTTGCGTCTACCACTCTGCGCGCACGCTTTCCATAGGAGTTGATCTGCTTTGTGTGAGAGCCCAGCATTGTGGCAGCAGAGGGGGACTGGTGAGGACTGGTGAGTGAGAAGAGGCCTGAAGAGGCTTGCGCGCCAGAACGTCGTTTCTGGTTGACTTCCGTATCAGGCAGTGTCGTTGTCGCGTCAGTCACGTGGATCTCGCGTCGACGTACCGTGCAGCAGTTCGCGCAAGCGTGCACTCTGCATTGAGATCTTTTCGACTCATACCACGACACCTTCTCCAGACTCCCTGCACATATATAAGGATGGCACTTCCATTGTCCTTACGTCCCTCAGTCACACCTCTAGAACTCGAACTTGTCGCCTCCCAGCAGCTTATCGAGATTGTCCCGCTCATATCAATGGAGAAAACAGCTTTCATCTCGGTACACTTCCTTCGCACTCTACCTCTATCACGCGTCGCAGGGGTTGATACTGTCTCTAGGGTGCCTATGGCCCTCTTAGACCTCCAAACAAAGCAAAGATTCCCCTCTGGATGGCTGTTAATCTCAAAATGAAGAAAAAATGTCACATCATTGCTCCCTCTTGGCTCAACGTCGGTGAGCCCCTCGCCCTTTTCTCTCTCTTCAACTTGGGTCAACAATTCATGCCAATATGCCAATGCAGAATATCTACAAGAGCGTTTGAATCTTGAAATATCTCAGCCCGCTTTTAGCAGTATGCCTTTCCGGTTTAACGAAATCGCGAAAGTGATCCTGGACGTGTAAGTGATCGCCTCATAAAGATATATCTGCGGTGTTCACGCGACCCAGCGCGTCAGACGACCTAGACAACCCAGATAAGCTACGCTCCCTATTGAAAGACCTGCGAGAGGCGCGTCAAGCGAAAAGTAGGGAGGGTTTAAGGACTCTGGACCACAGCGAACTCAGTGTAAGCCTCAAAGCATCTTGACAAACCTTCATTCGCGTAATAACCACTATCCTGTTTCTTCCTAGTTGCCAAACCTATGTTCTATGGAAATCAACGAAATCAGACCATACTTCGTTCGGTCTATGAGTGTTCTCACTCAGTTGGTGAGGAATCCTGTGCAACATCCTCTGCGTAATGCATGAACTTGGTTGTCCACGGAGTCAGTTCCATTGTAATCTGTAACTAATATGTCCATTCTTGTACACAATATGTAAAGCTAGATGTAAAGATATTCCGCTTCGAAAGAAATATACCTATTCTAATTCATAGTGCGTTTATCCTGAAGTCCGTTGATTTCTCGAGTCTCGTGGACTTCATTAGGCCTTGGTTGCTTCGAGTTTCTGGAGCAACTCCTGCAGTTGATTTTTGACCTCTACGATTTCTTTCATTATCGTAGCTTCACTCGACTGAAGTGGCAAAATGATTTGTGATCAGAGCTAGAAATCAAATCATGACAGAAGGTTGCTGACCTGGGCTGTGTTGGGGAAAACTTTGATAAGTTCCTCAAATGGTACCTTGCTAATCTCCATTCCTGGACACGAGGGGTCTTCAACTTTGGGGTTTCTATTCGCTGGCGTATCCTCAGACCCTTCATCATCTCCACGGAACCAATTCTCCATCCAAGTGTGTTTTTGGCTGTCGTAAGCAGACTCGTATAGTGCAATCATCGTCAATGGGACGATAAAGAGGAAACCCATGACATATCGGTTCAACTGTTTGCAACCACTTTAGCTGGAGAAAAGAAAAAAAGACAAGTGAACGCACCTTTGCATAATGTTTCGCGCTTAACCGCATGTAAGGGAAGAATCTACGCAATATTTTTTAGCCCGGATGAAAAGAGAATAAGATAACAAAGTCTTCACTCCAATGGGGCAATCAAGAATGCTTCAATCAGGTTGAACGGCGCTGGGTAAACGTAGGAATCCGGGGCTCTGATCATTCCGATGGTTTTGCTGGCAAAGAAAGCTAAGTATTGGGCTTCGGCGTCGTCAATGACCTTCGCGGTTGTCTTGAGCTTGTGACAAAGTTAAGATACAATATTATCACTCACATCCGAATATGCCGACGAAAACAGAGAAATGAGCACGTTCAAAAGAACTATGGCAGTCACAGTATTCCAACTAAAATGAAAGAACGTGAGCGACGGTCTCTTGGATCATCTAGTGAGACAACATACAGATAATAGAGGACAAGGCCAGTTGGACTGTGATAATAAGTAGATATGAGTCCAAATCCGGCTTGTATAAAATAGATTTGACCTGGCAGCGAATTTCGCGTAATCAGGAGCTCTAGGACAATCTCAGATAATTAGAGGAAGATTCGATGCAGGACACTTACTGGAGGAGAGCCTGGACAAGCACATTTAGCGTCTGTTCATTGGTCATGATCATGATTCAGTGAACCGTCAGATACACCAATGAAGTTGCTCATTACCGCGGAAGGAGGATCAGTCGACCCATCGGCTGCATCAAGGGCATAGAGGCCTTGCGCAAAACCAATTCCCAACACCGACAAAAGCTACGGTTTCATGTCAAAAATGGTTCGGCACTCAAACAGTGGGCATGGCTTACGGCAAAGAAAATACCAGATTCTTTGAGCATGCGTGCCACACAAATTTGCATCGTTCCAATATATCTTCGCAAAAGTCGTGAGCAAAGAGGAAAATGTTGAAAATGAACAAAATTTTACTTATAACCATCGAACACCGTGATTAGTTCTGTTCGCAGAGTTTGAATCAGACCCTGTATACGCTCAACTCTATAAAGACAGAGAACTTACTCATCCTGCAAGTCACCATAATAAGAGCGTATCTTGCAAGGAAGGGAACGAGTGTGTGACTTTTGAAACTCACCATATTAAGGGAGATACGCAGCTGAGTGTTTGAAAACTTCGAAGCCGCATCTCACTTTCTTTTTCTCCATCTGAAGCGAGGCTGGCCACGCGGAAAACAAAAGCTGTCAGGAGGAGAGAGTCTGTCGCAAGTGCCACGGCATTCCAAAATGTGAACGCGCGCCACGTTACAAATCGCAATAAAGTATAAAACTAGTCCAAAGCAAATACCCATGATTCACTAGTGAAGGCAAACGAACTAGTCGATACGTACCTTGTGAAGGTCTGAAAAGAAGGGTTACATAGAGCTTTGGATGGAAAAGTGAAATTAGGGTACCTTCCACAATAAAAGATAGAGCCAAGACATAGAGAATGATTTCGGATTCGTCCAGCATTTTGTGGGCAGCATCCAGACGTTCCAAAGGTTCACGAACTACAGCTTCGGTCAGAGAGTATGGTCATATATGGGTTTGAGAGGGAAACAAACCAGCTCGAGAATAAATTCCAAGGAAAAACAACCAAATTCCAATGCGAAACATGTTTTGGTACCTATGGAAGATGAGATACGTTGATATCCAGTAGATGGAATGCGAAAGTAGTTACCGAGGAACTGATAGACGTGAAGGATCAAAATGTCCCCAGAAAGTATGTTCACGAGTGTCAGCATACGGAACATCTGTAATATATAATTATTAACTTTCAACGGTGTTATTGAAAGAGTCTAGCATACAATCGATGTCGTGGTTCGCATTGTTCTTCTGGATAAGGTCTCCGACCCATAGAGCGTTCACGACTGAGCAAAAGCTATTGTCAGTCGCCTACAGGATATACACAAGAGAATTATGACCTTCTTGAGCTTCATTAGAAGACAGGAAGATGGTACTGAGAAAGACAGGTTTAACGGCATAGAACTCGGTCCAACAGCTTTGTACATACCAGTGCTGGTCAATTGCCATCTCCAGGGCACTGGACATTTCACTTTCATCGCCGTCTATCTGGCGATGTTTGTATCTCGTCGACATAATAGCATTAATCCTGTCCGGTTCGGTAAGATGTACAATCCTGCGGGCCAGGACCTCACATGCGATAGCTGAGAGATCATCAGGGCTAGAAAAACGAACAAGTGCGATCCAACAACTGACCTCTTCCCAAATTTTCTCCATAATCTGCTGGATTATGGTTTGCATCCCACATAAACTCCGCCCTGGCGCGTATGAGGCAGTAAGGTAGCTATAGCACAGCATGATGGTAAGGGCCTGTGGTAATGCCAGACAGGGGGTAATTCTTACAGCCTCTGAAAAGTCCCCTGCTGCAGCTTTATATGCTGATATAACTTGTGGAGTGATAACTCTGCTCGTCGCTTCGCTGATGCTTTCCACATCTACTTCAACTGGAAGTAAAGCCAGTGTTAGGGCTCTCAGGCGCTTCACGAGTTCTGCATATATGGTTAGTTAGAATGATGGTCTGCATGCAACAGTTATTTAAAACACACTGGTCAGAGTGTCTGGGGATGGATTGACCGACTGCACGGACATGACAGAAATACGATCCTCGGCATCTGGTACGTTTGCAGGACTGAGAAAGCCCGACATGACTGCTGGGTTTGAGTGGCAAACTAACTCGAGCCTCGAGGGAAGTAATTGGGAGGTTGAACACTGAACATTGGACAGCGTCAATATATCAGCTGACCGACGTCATTTTACCGCTACCGTTTAGCGCAGGGTCGTAGCCAACGCTGCGCAAACAACGCCCCTCTATCAATAACCATGCCTGTAAGTACCTGCTTAAAGCCCAATGTTAATCAATTAACGAGGTACAGGCCTACCATTCGTCTTTCAATGAAGAGCCAGATGCCAGGCAGGTCGGGAATATGTCCATCCTGCCTATCCGAACTCGGATTCGTGGTCCAGCACCTATCGGTGATTTCGCTCTCTACTTTGTGTCGCTCTCGCATTAACGTTCAGGACTTGTAGCTGATCCTTCGCAGCCTGACATAATCGACGAAACCCTAGATCTCTTTCGAGCGAACTCTCTCTTCAGAAATTTCGAAATTAAAGGTCCTGCCGACCGTACCCTGATTGTGCTCATTCTCTTCATCTCCGATTGCCTTGCAAAACTCGGCAGCGCTCGTACTGTCCCCACCCAGATCGAGGCTTCTAAAATGTTGAATACGCTTTCTGTGGAAACGTTCCCCATTCCGGGAGATGCGAACTTCCCTTTGAACGCTCATTATGCTCAACCACCAAGCAGAGCAGACGCTGGTATGTATCCAAATTCTAAGCAACTTACCTTTCCTCATGATACGTCCTAGATTATCTCAGACAATACTTGATACAAACACGACAAGAACTTGCTGCAAGATTAGTGGAAAAGTTGTATGCAGATGGCACAGGCAAGCCCAGCAAGTGGTGGATGTCGTTCCAAAAGAGACGATTCATGAATAGGAGTTTGGGATCGTAGGATCAATGCTGTACGACAGAATTTTAATGGATATCACTGGAAACCTACAAACAAAAAGTACACTGCTGAAAACTATAGCCTTGTAACTATTTCTTCTTTCTTTTCTCGTTCGGGTTTTTTCTTCCGTAGCCAATCTGGGGCATGTCACCGTCCATACCTGCCCGACGCGTCGTTCTGCCCTTTCCGCCTGACCCAACACTCATGATCTCAGGAACCCAATCTGGATCCATCCAACTGCTCACGCCTGTAGAACTTGTCACCCCTCGTGAAAGGATTCCCTTCAGGAGCTTTTCCTCTTCTCTCTCGCGTTTTCCATCAGCCCTCTTCTTCGCTCGGACGTATTCAATTTGATCTTCTCTCAGAATCAACCCAGTCCCCGGGCCTGTCTTCGCAGAACCTGCCTTCGGTAAAGGGATAGAGTATTTGGTGCCGCGTGTTTTGTATTGGAAGTTGGGTTTGAGATGCACCTGCATCACAGGTGCATTTTTGGCTGCATTAGGAGCAGCGACGGTAACGGAGGCGCGCAGCAAAGTCGGATTGCCGCATGATGGACAAAACTTTTTGGAGTGATCTTTACAGATCCTATGCAACCTGTGTTAGGGACTTGCGGGTGGTCGTGTTAAGCGTCACTTACTTGAAACAAGCATGACATCTGAGCACCCAGCTCTTAATCTTCTCAATGCGTTTGCCTTCTAAACCCACCAAGTTCAACCCCATCTGCAAGAGGACGTTTTGCATCGCAAAATCCGCAGTCATACAACCCGAACCGATTACGGCATCCTTTTTGCCTTTGCTTTTCAAACCATCGTCTGGCAGAAGATCCAGAGCACGAGATTTATGAATGCCAACGTTGTCCGGTGTAATCCATTCTCCTTCACCATCGTCTTCGTCTGAAGGATCTTCAAAAAGTGGCGTAGGTGATGGATTTCGCGCTGATGTAGACGATTCTGCTTCGGGTGTCCTCTTCAAATCATCGCCTTCCACAGGAAGCAACTCTACTTCCAGTGGTTCCAAGGGTTGTTCCTCGGATTGGTCTTCTTGATTAACATCTTCGTCGACCGATGGAATGTCTTTTTGTTCTACTGCGCTATCTTCAATCAATGTTTCTTCTAAATGGTCTGCCAGGTCTTCAACGGTAACAGTAGCTTCTTGGGATGCAGAATCGGCCGAGTTCTCTGACGGTCCTGCGCTGTCGTTCGTCTACTGTCCAAAAGGAATAAATAAAAGATAGTTCGAGCATAGCGATCTGCACTTGCCGAGGTCATGAGTTCTCCTTCTACCTTCTCCTTTTCCAGTTCCTTCTGTTTCTTGTCTTCTTGATCCAGCATGTAGGTGAGCGCTAAAACGCAAATATCGGGGTGTGATAAAACAGAATAGTCTCCCGTTTTCTTTGCCCATTGGATTACTAGATAGCTTTTTCATGAGCCGTGCCTGGATTAAGCAGAGACTTTACACTTACCATGTGCCAAACTTGCTGCATCCGGTGAACGTACTTCAACCTTCACTCCTGAAAGCAATCCTAGTCGTTCGAAATGTTCCCGGGCACGATTATCTTTCAATTCCGCCAAAACTTGTGGGACGGTGAAATATGTCGATGCAAGTCCACGCAAGGGAGATAAAGAGAGAAGAGGACCAGCATCGAGAACCAAGTTCTTGCACTTTGGTTCTTGTGAATTTGCCATAGTGAGGACGGGTTATATAGAGAACTAAGACTGCAGCCTGCTTAATGAGATCCAAAAAATGTCTTGCGCGTGGGACATCGGCATCGATTGCATCTAAATTAGGCCGCTTGAGATAAGATTAGATTCGGCCGACCTCCCATCCAGAAATACTGTCTCTCCCAACCGAAATTTCATAAATAAACGCTTCTTGACAGTCTACTTCTCTTCCTAACACCTCTATCCTCCCCTTTCTGCTGTCATATAGTACCAATGTCCCCAAAATTGTAAGTACCCATCTTGTCTTTTGGGCCCAAACGGTTATTCAATGAGGTGTTAGATTTCGAGTTGTTGTACTGCCTGGAGACGGAATCGGTATGAACTCCCAGCGTCGATCGCTTCTGTAAATTCTAGCTAAAGACGAGGTAGGACCGGAGGTTACTGCTGAGGCAGTAAAGGTCTTGAACACCATTTCCGCACTGTCCCCAGACTTCGATCTCAAACTTGAGTCTTACGACTTTGGCGGATGTGCCATTGACGCTGTGGGCGAGCCGTTGCCCGCATCTACCCTGAAGGCTTGTCAGGAGGCAGATGCCATTCTCATGGGTGATTCAAAACTTTGAAAGCAGCATACAACCATCTCATCTCAATCTAGGCTCTATCGGTGGCCCTAAGTGGGGCGTCAATGCACCTGTTCGTCCTGAACAAGGTCTCTTAACGCTCCGCAAGACCCTCGGACTCTATGCAAACATTCGCCCTGCAAACCTCGCATCAGAGTCTCTTTTGGACTACTCTCCTCTCCGACCAGAGATCGCTCGTGGAGTGGACATGATCGTCGTTCGCGAACTCATCGGTGGCGCTTACTTTGGTCCACGCAAAGAACAGAACGTTGATCCCAATCCCGAGTCCGCATGGGACACGATGATCTACAGCGTAGCGGAAGTGCAGAGGATCACCCGTGTAGCTGCACAGATAGCTCTAGCTGCCGATCCCCCTCTCGAAATCCATTCCATCGACAAAGCCAATGTGCTGGCGAGCTCGAGATTGTGGAGGAAAGTGGTTACAGAGACTCTGACGGCCGAGTACCCACAGCTCAAGCTTGACCATCACCTTGTTGACTCAGCGGCCATGGTAATCGTGTCCAGCCCAAGGAAACTCAATGGTGTCATCTTGACCGAGAACTTGTTTGGAGACATGTGTGTATCATTTTCCTACACCACTTGGAATGATAGATCTAAAGGCTCTATTTTAACAGCTTATCTGATCAGTCCAGCGTGATCCCCGGATCCTTGGGTCTGTTACCCTCTGCTTCCCTCGCAGGAGCCCCATCTTCCCCTTCCGCCGCCGACTTCAAGCCTACAAGTGGTCTTTACGAACCCATCCACGGGTCTGCCCCCGATATCGCTGGCAAGGGAATTGCAAACCCAATCGGCACAATTCTTAGCGCCGCCATGTTGCTGCGATATTCTTTGGGTTTAGAAAAGCCTGCTCAGGCAATTGAAGCTGCAGTGCGCAAGGTCCTCGATAATGTTGAAAGTGGAGGACATGGCTTGAGGACGGCGGACCTTGGAGGGAAGGTCACTACCACTGAGATAGGAAACCAAATCGTTGAAGTTTTGAAGAAATCTTTGTGAAGCTAGATAGCTTAACAGATGTACAGCAGTAAACGGTAACAAGAATTAAAGCTCCAGTTCTCTTAGCTCTAGCTATAGTCCGGTGTTCGACGAATTGAATATCCAGGTATCTATATATTGTTACTACAATGGGAGGGGTAACATTCTGCGTAATAAAAGGTGGTCCGCTGGCTGCGAAAGCAAAATGCGAGCACATAATGCTTATCGTAATCACTGTTTTGCGAGCACGATGCACGTTCTCGAAGGTATATAAACCTGGTGCGCAAATAAGATGAGCTCTTGTAATCCATAAAATAGCGACTTACCTGGAGGAAATTTTTCCTTCCATTCCACTCCATGGGCTCGGTAAAGAACTTGCTATCAAGCATAATGTTGTCGAAGCCGCCAAACCGTTTCTCGTCGCTGCTAAGCACGATTCTGTATTCTCCACCTTCTTCAACTCCAACGCGATAATCCGTGAAACTCTTGTTCGGATGGAAATTGAACACGAAAAGCAGGCCAGCTCGTTCGAAGACAATGACCTTGTCCGACTCGTTTTTCAAAGACACGTATGCCTGCGTTAACGGAGCTTGAGAGTCAGGTTTCCTATCATTAGCCAATGTCCTTACTTGTGGAGCTTCGAGCCACCCATATTGTCCAGCGAGATGGTTCATTGAGCGATCGAAATTATTCAAATATTTGTATCGCAGCACCTCATCATCGACAACGTTCCATTGCCGACGAGCATAGTGGAAGGAATTGCCATTACCCTCGCGAGGGAAGTCAAGCCACTGGCGACGTCGATTAGACTGGAGCCTTGAGACACAAGCCAAAAATGTAAAGACGCACTTCTGGATGTCCAAACTCGTTTCCGATGAAGTTTAGATATCCTTCGCCTCCCAATGAATGAGTGAGCAACCTTCACCAATTTAATAACGTTGCAGCACATAATAGGATGCAAACGACTTCTCACCGGATCATTTTGTGAAGGGCAATACCCCGAGCAATGATAGGGGTCATAGGGGTTAAGTCCGACATATGTGTGTCTGCTCTCTTCTATGAGTGTGCTGCCAAGAAAGTAACTGCAACGGATTCAACTCACACATCTCTTTGTCCATAAGCCAGAATGCCAAAGTCTTATCGCCTACAAGCGCTTGATCATGACTCTCACAGTAAGCAATGCTTTTCTCTCCATGTCTCCTGTTGGTTAATGTATGGACGATATTTCCCATATCCCATTCGCTATCTTGTTTGTGTTTCAATAATTTGATCCACATATCTGGAACGGCCATGGAGAGTCGGTAATCGAAACCAACACCTCCGACATCCACAGGCTTGCCAAGTAACGGCATACCAGAGACATCTTCTGCAATAGTGATGATATTCGGATACAGATAATGCATAGCGTCGTTTGCCTGAAGGAAGACGATGAGCGGTCCTTTCTGTCAAGAAATGTAGTAGTAACGTACTAGCATGAGGTAGACGATACCTTCCTCGTCGGCCCCGTCTCCGAAATATTCGTGGTAGCCACCAGAGAAACCTGTCCCGATACCATGGTGTTTATACATCATGCTCGTGACACCGTCGAAGCGGAAGCCGTCGAACTGGTATTCTTCAACCCAGAAGCGCAGATTGCTTAGCAGGAATCGTAAAACTTCATGGTTTCCGTAATTGAACAAACGACTGTCCCATAGGTCGTGACGGCCTTTACCTCCTTCATGGAAGTATAAGTGATCAGTGCCATCGAATTCGTTAAGTCCGTCAAGTACATTCTTGCATGCATGGGAATGGACGATATCGAGGAGAACGGTGATCCCCATTCCATGAGCCACATCAATCAATTCTTTCAAGTCTTCCGGATTCCCGCAACGAGAAGTTGCCGCAAAAAAACTGGTAACCTGATAACCAAATGCTTCAAAATAGGGTTTATAAGCTGTTTAGAATGACATCAGAAAAGACTCACAGGCGTAATAAGCATGCTCCATGACCGCCATGAGCTGGATAGCGTTATATCCCAGGTCCCTGATTCTGGGGAGCACGTTCTTAGTGAATTCCTTGTATGTACCAACTCTTGGTTCTGCGGTCGCTATACCGACATGCGCTTCGTAGATGCGTAGATCGTGAGGTTTAGGGGGCCGAGAGTTCTTGAATACGTATTTTTCTGATGCAGGGGGATTCCAGAAGCGAGCGTCATAGACAGGGGACACCGACAAATCCTGAGTGACGCGTCTAATCCAGGCGGGTAGACGCTCAATTCGTGAGCCATTTGGAAGGACCATTGAAATCTTGCAAAGGTCAGAACACTTTAACACGAAGGGAGAAATAATGTGATATATACCTTGACTTTCGTGTCATGAGGGATAGCGCAAGCACCAGAAGGTAGTGGAGGAACGATGACCTCCCAAACGCCAAAGTCATCTCTTTTCATAGGGTGGCTGGTTCTGTTCCACTCATCTTATACCATGCAGTGAGTAGGTGCAATAGGTAAAGCGAGATAGGGATGGCGCTCACTGAAATCACCAATAAGATAGGCTTCTCTTGCGTTAGGGGCCCATTCACGGTAAACAACCTCGTTTTTGGGTCCAACGTTGAGGCCAAATTTTAGATAGCCTTTCGTGAAATTTTCATATCCTCCTTCATGCTTCTGGAAAGTTTCTTTCCATTGTCTGAAGCTGTTATGCCTTTGAATGATTGCAGGGAGATTTGGTTTGAGGTAGCCGTCAATTTCAAGGACGGCTTGGGGGCTCAACGGTTTAGTAGTCATGATGTGGTAGAGACTGCAAAGAAGACAGAAGAGATGGGAGAAAGGAAGAGAGAATCTTGGAGTGGATTGGAATGGCGGTCGAAAAGTCTAGATGGGAAGAATGATGTAACCGTTGGCAATGACATCCACATTAGGTCGGTACCCCTATGTCTAATCTGATAAGTTCAAGTTCACTGCCACCTAGTCCACAGGCCACCCCCGTCTCATCCCAAGCTGTAGGTGGTGCTTGATAGTCTGAATAGCAAAGCTGCAGCGGTAGTCTAATCTACATACCACTTAAAGGACTATCTTCTAGTAATCATCGAATGCTGCACGAATTGACTTTGATGTGCAACATGGGTATATGCCGGCCCCATACCAGGCACGAATCATTTGGATGAGTTGATCGCTCACAAAGTCATAAAGATGGTCTACGTAGTACAGCCAGCGTTGACGTTGAAAGCCAAAATGTCAATTGGGTATGCCAGATGAGGGCAGTCTGCAAAGGTATTGCTTGAACCTTACATGTTTAAACAATTCAAGGGAAATATATTCTTCATGCGTTCTGATCCTTTGAGAAGCATAGAATGTTTTTTTGACGTAGATTGTAGGTACAAGAGAATATAAGGGACGAGGATACGCGACTGAGCCTGGGCGTCTGCCATGTTGAGAATGCGGGTCAGAATGGAACCTAAATATAAGTTCCCCGCAGAAAGTGGTATGACAGAATTTCTCTCCAACGATTTGAAATACTACGCAAGCCAAGGAGGACATGAAGGATCTTTTCCGAAGTGGCAGTGGGACTTGGACAGGGGAAGAGGTCGCGGTGAAGGTTTATCCTTATAACTGCTGATCTTCTCGGGAAGTTGGAAAGGTATTAAATGAGCGCTTGGTTGAAACAGGGTGAGAACTTGGTGATGGATTCCAAAAGGGGAGTACAAGTTCACCCTTGTCTCGCGTTTTGTCACGTGACCGCGAGGTTGGTTGAGGAGTTGAATGAAGGAGCTTCACGATTTTGGCTAGAAACTAGACGCATCTCTATAGGCTGACCCGACGTCTATTCCCCTTCCCCCTTGATACCCCTCTTCTCTCTTTCCTATCTTTCTCTCCTCGTGGATGGCTCTAAGTTCCTCACCACGTAAACTTGTCGTTCCCTTGGCCAGTGGAGATGAACCAAAACCTCGAGCATCGTCTTCAACCCCAAATGTGACCAGGAGGTCATTTTACTGCGGGGTTGTCGTGGAAGGATCGGAGAATGGCAGGCGGCTTCCTGAAGGTACTGTGCCACCAGTTGTCTTGATGTAGCGCCCTCTCCTCAAACGCGGACCGAAGAGATACAGGAACTTGTTTTGTCCCTTGGGAATCCACTTCCCTCAGGATCCTCTGAGGATGATCTTCCATCGAATACAAACCCTTCAATGAACGATATTGTATGTCTATATTCTCATTTTCACAGGAACTCGTTGCCTGTTTCCTACGTTCCTCGGTTTAGCATAATGACGTTGATCAATCACATTGCAGGATAGGGCAGCTCAAAGGAAACGGGCGCTCATGGATCCATCGACTCTTGCTTCAGTAATCAACGAATTAGTGACCAGCGAGAAATCCTATGTCAGACGACTCCAGATCCTCAAGCATGACTATGCAGACCCGCTTCGGAACTTTGCTCGCAGTAAAGATACAGCTATCATTCCGGCATACGAAGCAAAGACTCTGTTCGGAAACATCGACAACCTCTTACCAGTGAATGAGGCATTCCTCACTGATCTTGAGAAGATGTGCGCGCCGAACGGATCCAAGGCTGTTGGGGGAGTGGGGGATGTCGCATTACGGCACTTTAAAGAACTTAGGGGGTTTGAGCAGTACAAACAGTACTATGTAAAGAGAGAAGATGCTCAGGCCATCTTTGAGAAGGAGGTTTCGAAGAGATCGTCCAGGTTTGCATCTTATATCGACGTGAGTGCTATAAAGTCCCCCTGTCGTAACTATCAACTGAAAAGATATACTGATGTTAGCACATCAAATACCAATCAACTGACTCCCGAAACCGAGTAGGACTTCGCGAACTCCTCATGGAGCCTGTACAACGGATTCCTCGATATACCCTCTTGTTTCGTACTATGCTGAAGCATATGTCGCCAGACGACCCGCAAAGAGCCAAGCTTGCCGAAGCAGATGAGATAGCAAGCAAAATTGCGCAGGCAGAGACAGACGAGCAAACTAAACGCGCCGCGATCTTTTACTGTCTCATCGCCACCATCGACGGATTCCCTCCAGAGTTATTCTCTAACTCCAGAAGGTTTATTGATTGCATCGATGTCGAGGACATCATTACAGATGCACCCGTGTCTTCGGCTTCTTCGACGAACCTGGCAGCAACTTCTCTACACTGCACGCTGTTTCTGTTTGATGATAAACTCGTTATAGTGAAACGGCCGGGCAACGGAGAAAAGGGTGGCAGGGCTCTATCAGGCTTGGATGCGGTCGATAAAGTAACAAAGGCTGGTGGAATTCCGATAGGAAAGAAGAAGAGCGGTATGACATGTAAGGGGGTGGTCGACATCATGGACATTGCTGTGACAGACGTCGGAGGAGCAGGTAATGTGTCTAATGACTAGATTCGTGCCTCAGTCGTGCTGACAACCTTTAGATATCAATCTCTATTTAGAGAATCCCCCTATGGATCAGACAGAAAGGTGGTCCGGCAGGCCGTTCCGTTCATTGTCCATTGTGGTACCTCCTGCCTCGATCAACATGGACCCCATTCAAACGGAAAACGAGAAGCAGAGGTTCCTGGAAAATCTATGGAAAGCTCAAGCTACTTACCGTGCTCGTGCTGGGCAGTCTGTCGTGCTCTGCGCTGACGAGCAAGAAGTGGAATGCCGGTCCGGGAGGGCAACTTTGGCGAGAACATACTTCAACGTCTATCAGCGAACAGCTTTTCTTCAAGAGCCAAAGAAGGTTTGCCCGTCGCTTTCTAGTACATGATAATACCCTTAAACAGATTGCAGACAAAAGTAGTTGTTCACATCGACCGCGACCGGTATGCGTCTGCAGACCCATTGCCTTTTGGACAGGGTGGTCCACCTTTCGTCGTCATTCGAGTGCAGCTGATGGAAGGCGGCTTATGTCGTTATTCAGTTACCTCAAGTGATCCGGTGGATGAAGGGGAAGAGGATATCGTTCAGACAGCCAGAGTACCTGCAAGGGTTGTCCAAACCAGTACGTAACCCACACACTTTTCAGAATGGCGCCGTCATGTTTAGGCAATTTCAGTTCATGCATTCGGACTGTTCGATTTCAAGACCGGAAAGACGTCTGTCCCTTCAACACCTACAGCCCGGTCAAAAGGGGCGATATTCGGTCTTGATGCGATTTCCCGTAACCTCTTTAATGGTCGTCCGGCATCCGCCATGGGTGATTTCTTCACGGGTTCGATAAATGGGAACAAAAGATCAAGGTCAAAGTCAACAACCAGTCGGTCATCTACATACACACAGACGACTAGCACGAGCGATAGCATGAAATCGTCTCATCGTTCAAATTCGACTGTTACTGCTGCCACAACCATGTCAACCATGGATGATGACTCTTCATACTATGCTTCTCGATCTTCTAAAGGGAAAAAAACCTCGAGACCGCTGTCCACGGGAGACTCGCCGTCTTATTCTGACAGAGGATCGCCCTTGAGGCGCACTAGTTCTGTGTCACGTCCCCAATCCCGATCCTCAGCTCGAGCTGCTGACCTGGATTATGGCGAAGATACCAACGACACTACTGCGATCCTTGCTGATTCCAAAGACTTGGGCACTTCAGACCGTCAACTTGCTCTACAGCTGGAGCTGGCTCGTCAAAACAGTTTAGCTCAGCATGGAACCCACCTTGCCCCTCCACATTTAGATAAGCCGATCGAGGCAACAATATACGAAGGTTTGATTGCGATGTCTCATTCACAAGTCCAGTTCTCATTTTGCTCTATCCTTACAGATGAGCCTCCAAACCCGGTGCGTCCTACATCGAGGGCTTCCATAGACCCCAACACTTCACGCTCTAGTCGACCGGATTCTCCTGCAAAGTCCCGGGAATCTCCACCTCGAACGCCCAGACCATTCTCTCGACAATCTAATGATAAACGGCCGAGCGGTCCCAGGAGCCCATCACCTCTTCCCCCTAGCCCCTCCGCACGTTCACATGTTAGCTTACCGTCCATGGATGATGACCTCGCTTCGGAATCTTCCTTCAACAAACACTCACGTCAATCTACGACTTCTTCTCAAGAATACCCAGATACCCCCGGTGTAAAACGAACTATTAGGCGCCAGTCGCTTTTCCCTCAAGCTAACGCTGATTCTACCCCCAAAGCTCCTTCTGTTTCCAGCGCCATAGCAGTCGCGACGCCGATTGAACCCTTGTCAATTAAGAAAAAGACTTCGGTGCGAACTTCTACCGCATCAGCTAGTTCTCCCACCCCAGTTCGAAAGGTTCATACACGTATATCTCCTCATCGACCCGCTCAGAGAATAGTGGCTACTAGGAGACCCTCATCCGAAGGCCGGAAACCGAAGGCCGGACCCTCCAGTTCATTAAAATCCGAGGATCTGGAACAACTGCAGAATTTATCAAGTACAACTAAGGAGCACGTAAGATTCAAAGCCATATATTTCTCTTACTTTCACAGTTCTGCTCACTTGTGGATAGATCGAGAACTCGCGGAAAGTAATGAAACGGATCAAGACGCAAGTCGAACTTGCAAAGTCTACATTACAAGGCTCGAGCGAAGAGTCGTCGCCGAGACCTTCTTTATCCGACAAGGGTTCACGTACGCCTCAACCACCGGCTAACGTTCCATTGGTACAAACCTTCTTTCTTTCTTTCTTCAGTTTTTTGCCTGATCCGTTTCCGTTAGACGAAAGCTGCTCAAGAACGGCTGGAAGAAATGCGGAACCTTATTGGCCGTCGGCAAGGCGAAGGCGTTCCTCGCACACGGCCTCGTAGTGGAACGCTTGATACTCCAGTAAGGCCCAGTGCTGCGAATGAGGCAGCAAGTGTCATCAAGACAGTCGAAGTTCTCGCTGCCGAAGCAGATAACGAATTGGCAAGCGCACAGTCAAGCCAGCAAGCTTTGGAAGCTCGAGTGGCAAGACTTGCCGCAGAATTCAAAGAGGTTGGTTCCTTTCCCTAATGTGCCTTGTACCTTTTCTCAAAAGTATTTTCAGCGAGCTATGGAGCTGGAAAAAGCCCGGCTTGAATTGCAGAATTCCAAACGGCAGTGTGAATTGGTGAAGAGTCTTCTTGCTGACGCCACCGCTGAAAAGGAGATCATGTATGAGGTACGGGTTGATTTGTTGGCTTGTCTTTCCCCGATTCTTACGAAATCCTATCAGGCGTTTAATGAGGAGCTGGATGGAATGTACAACGATGCCAATCTCCCGGATGATGAAGCATGGCAGGCCATGTCGAAAGATCTTCGGGAGACGAAGGAAATAAAGAACAACTTATCCAGAGAAAACTCGTAAGTTTCGTGCGCCGATTAAATTGTGACTTTTCTAAATTGCCTTCTAGACATTTGAAACGCCGGTTAGCTGAGGTAGAACTAGAAAAAGAAGAGTGAGTGACAACAGTAGCCATACAGCCATTGAACCTTTCGGCTAACATTTGGAACAGATGGGGAGATCTTCTTCGAGCTCATGGGCTCATATCTTGATTTTATTTGCATTGCGTAGTTTAGGTTTCCATTTATGTGTGACTAGATCCTGGAGATCTAGTCGAGCAATGATAGATGCGCTATCTCATCCACTTTACGACCCATCATCTTTCTATTATTTGTATTTCGAGTTAGTTTATACTTCGGACATTCATGTATTATAATTATCGTTACCAGTGACTACTTTCCAAGTTGAGACGTATTTCTCAGTCAAGAAGACTTTTCTGTCATGTACTGGATATGATAGTTGTGGTGGAAACCTAAGGGATGTGAAGACATTATAGTATGTGTAAAGGGTATGGTAATCGTACAGATTATGCGTGCTGCATGAAGGGTTGAGATATGGGTACAAATTAAAACTACAATGTGTTGGGTTCGTATACGCAGGGAAGCTAATGGATAAAAAAAAATGAAACTCGGAGGTTACTTTTTGTAGTTGGGATATGGCATCCGTGCGTAAAGCTCATAAAGGTCGCTTGATTTCATGAGACTGCATGTAAGCGTTTCCCGGGGTCGTCAAGAATAACGTTGGTGGTTCGTTCAGGTTCATCGTTGACACTGCGGGCGCGACGACGAAAAGGGTCCTTCGTCCAACGATGTAATACGTTATAAGGAGTCGTGTTTTGGCCGGACAAAGGTGCAGAGAATGGTATGGATGGTTGGCTAGGCTGCGTGACCATAACAGACACAGGGGAGACAGGTCGAAGTTGGAACATGCCTTTAACATTACGCACGAATGAACGCGGCTTCACTGGTGGTAAGTCAGAAGCCTCAATCGAAGGAAGTATCGGTAGATTGGAAGAAGAAGAGTGAGATGCAATGCGAGAATGTGTGCGCGACGATGGAGGCGAATGGTCAGGGGAAATGATACTGTCAGCGCTAGCTGTAGAAGTGTCATAATCGATAGAGGCTACGCTGAGTTTTTTCCGGTTCCTCCTCCCGCCAGGCATAGTACTTTTGTTTGACTGACTATCCAAACTTTCTGCCGTTCGTCTTCTAGGAACTCGGACGCTTTCGTGTTTTGAGAGTCGAGCCATCCCGATTCCAGAATTCGACCGCGAGAACCCAGTTTTAGGGGCTTGAAAAAGTTCTACTTCATGGCTGTATGCGTAAGATCTAGCCGTCAGGACGGACTGCGATATGACATCTTGTAATTCTAAGTCGACATGATGACGTGCAGCGGGAGATGATCGCCTGATAAGAACAGTTTCTTGGTCGGATGCCATTGGGGAAAATATGGATTTGACCGAAGGAGATGAAGTGCGACGACTTGGTGGAGGAGGCATGTCGTGTTTTGCGCCAGGGGTATTGTCGTACTTGGACCTTTTCTTCTTAGACTTGCCATGGCGCAGTGAAGCAAATAAAGGCTCAGACAGTTCCGGATCCGAAGTGTGTCCCATTTCTGGTATTGAGCGAATCGTCGCCAGCCCGCTTTGAGCCTCTTGCTCGTCTTCTTCGGACCGTTGGAGCAGATCACCCTTTTCATCGAGTCTAAAGCTTGGAGTGGGTTCCCTGACCCAGGCCGGGACATGCGCAAGCGATTCGTGAATGGCACTGAGCCATGCATCCTTTTCACGTTGACATGCGGCGGCTAACTCAAAATGCTGATCCCCACATGAAAGTGTAAATGAACAAGGTAGCCATGCTAACGGATGGTGAAAACTTTAGTGTTAAGGCTCGATTGCACGATGATAAAAGCAAAACTTACAGCCTTCATCCTCGACGTCAGATACCTCAAAGTCGATAAGCGAGAACCAATGTTTGGGCTCGTACTTCCTGCCTTTGGAAACTTTGACGAGGACAAGATATCCTCCTTTGTATAGGAAAGCTCCAAAGTATCTCGCCTTGATGTTGGATGATTGTTCAAGCGACCTGTGCGGGGCATAATGGATGACATCGAGGGAGCCAGACAATAAACAGGTTCCCAGCGATGCAAAAAATTCAGGGGTGAGCACTTGCACGAGTGATGAATTTGGGCCATGGCTGGATGCAATACAGATGCGAGCGAAAATGAGTGCGGATTGCATTGCAATATCCTGTTTGTGGCGTGCTTCGTCCACCGATGCCGCTACGTGGCGCATAGCTTGCGCGGCACTCTCCACAACGACGTCTACATCAGACCGACTGTCGTTTTGCGTGAGTGTCCTTAACGCCTTTGACGGTAGAAGTTGATCCAAGAGCAGTGGGTACTTGCATATCCGCTGGATTGGTTTGATCATATAATCAGTGAATGCGATCCGAGGGCTGCTCTTGTCCCGCTTCGGTTCCGTAGGGAAAACCACTGAGTCTCTATTCAACAAGATGCTTGGTCGCGGGCGCAGGGTACGGGTAGCAGCGTCCAGAGAGGCCGAAGATATCGCTCGCCTTCGATCGTCTACATTTAATTGCTGGGCTTCTTGAGGAAGGACTTCACAATCTGGCTGCAAGGTCGGTTTAGGTTCCGATGCAGCGGGCTTCGATCCCACTTCCACCATATCAGATACCATAGTTGCGCATCGTTGTTCGAAGGCCTCGAGCTCAATCGGATACTGTTGCGAGGCTTTCCTGATGACGCCAATTGCTTCTGGATGCCCGGTGCAGAAAGACTGATAAGCTGTGAAACGTGAAGCCTGTGAAATGTGTTATGAACGAACGACGATATCAAATCGACGTAAAAGTATTACCTCAGTGGCGAACTTCGTAGATACAGCTCTGATAGCAGCATCAAGCCGCGGTAGATGGTCGTTGACACGATCTTCATCATCGAACTGCATGGATATATCCAGAGGTTCAAGAAGTATCCGTAGCTCTCTGACAAAATGTTCATGGAGTTGCAACAGCTCTTCTGCATTTCTTGTAAGCAGTTCAAGTTCCGCGTCGCTGAATAAATAGCGAGAACTGCTTCTCGAAGGGTCTTTAGCTGACGACGAACCCGGGGAAATGGTATGATGAGCATCCGGGAGATTCGAAGACGATGCCACGGCAGCGGCCTGAAGCTGGGTGTAGGAATGTATCCATGGTCCCGATGTGAATGAAGAGGAAGCGCGACCAAATGTCGAACTAGTGGTTAGTGACCGCGCCGCAAGGGTAGGAAGATTGCGAAGATAAACCTGGGGGAGATCAGATATAGTCAGTGTTTAGCGTATCCGATTCCTGAAGCGTACCGTGACTAGAGCCTTCAAGTCCGCCAGATACCCCACTTCAGTCGCGAGAAGTTCTTTCAGGGCGTGGTATCTCCTGAATGCATCTTTGTGTCTCTCGGCGTCGAGTAGATCTTCGACACTGTGGTCACTCCAGCTTCCTGCGGGGCTTGGATCCTCGATAGAGCATTCGTCGATTCTGTTGCATACAGTGTCGTCGTCCTCATCGCCGCTTGGTGAAAAGTCATTGGAAAGGCGGAACAGGGCTTTGATGGTATGCGACCCTCCGTAACTGTCAATTCGCTTAAGGGCCGGAATATCCGAACCTTCCAGATTAGCGAACGAAGCCTCGAATGGGTTAAACGATGGAAAGATTGCTTTCGGGCTTTGAACCATCTCTGCGCCCATTACGCTCGCGGGTATTGGACAATCCCCAATGTTGCTGAAAAGTGCTGGCACAGACTTCGACCTTTTGAGGGTCTGCCCGGCAAAGCTGCCTGACCGACTTGCATGCGTAGACATCGAGGCAGGGAACGAGGTAGAAGGATGCACTGTCTTGCCTATGGAACGATGTGCTGCTATTGTACTAGAGCGACGCACAGACTTGGAGGGAGGTGTCGGCGGTGTGGCAATCCAAGTCGGAGTCGACCGGGGGACAAGAACGCGCAACGACGCGCCAGAGGGTTCGCCTGGCGTGATCAGAAGTTCGTTGCGATCCCGAGAAGATGCGCTACAGGACGGTGTGCATATAGGCGAGGCGATGATGGAGGGCAACGGGGAAAAGCCACAGGGAGCGAATTTCCTGGGCGAGCGTGGTTCAAGAGCAGATTTTAATGATAGTAGTCCGGCGGATTCGCCCCGAGCGATATTTGGTATTAGTTGCGACTCAAATAGAGGATATCCAGACATATTTTCTGGCGGCGAGAGCGGAAGGCTGGGGTGAATGGTCGACGAGAAGACTTGCATTGCGCGATACGCGGAAAATACACGCCAATATTCCCGACCACCTTTTAAAAAGTTTTAGGCGTCAATGGCAAGAAAAAGGAGTCTGGGAGCTGGGCCCAGAAGACATGCGGGATCGACTTACGAGACTACCAGTCCCGATTTCTAAAACGAAAGGTCGACGGGCGATGCGTTCTCGACGACCGTCCCGCCGCTGCCCAACGAGGTCTCACCTCTTAAAACCACACGGTGGAGGCGGTGGCGGTTGGGGTGTGGACACAACGACGAGCGTGCTCGTTCATAAAGAAGAAATAAAGATCGGTTTGCGGAGATAAATCCAGCCTACTTTTTCTTCCGCCCATTTCGGCTCGCCCCTTCTACTCGCCGACCTCTGCAGATCTCACACTACATCCCCTCCGCTCTAACCAAACACATCTTACTTCCCAAACACGCCAGCTGAGCGCCCGAGGACAAGGTTTCAGGACTACCCATTGTCTACTATGTCTCTCACTCGTTCAATTAAAATCCTCTGCGCTACATAGGATATTCATTACACCCTTTGTCCTGCACTGTTCGCGCATTATGGTGGCGCCAGCAGCACGCCCTTGCGAAGTTCAGAAGTGTGAAGTGCCAGCTTTGTTACTCGATATACCATTCCCGAAACGGTCTGAAGGAACTCACGCGAAGGCTAAGATAGGAGGCCCCGTTTCCCACTTACTTCATCAATGCGTCGCATTACCAAAATCGCTGTCGTCAGACTGGCGTTCTTATCTTTGATTTGGTCCACTAGAGGTTAATTGGCAAGCCAAAATCGATTGATTAAACATCGGGATAAATCGACCCAAAGACATGGATTGTACATGATAAACAGGTACTTGGTATCTGACAGTAAGCACTAAAGTAGGATACATCTGGGAATGGCTGAATTAATAAAAGCTTCTTATATTGTTTGGGTAACTGACTCACTGAAACATAAGAACCAGGAAGGAGAAATGCTAAGATGAATGACCCCTTAGTAAAGGTCAAGTTTATCGTCGGAGCGCATTTTGAATGGAACGTTCCTTTCTTCTGCTTCCCGTCGACGCTTATCTTCCTTGTCCAGAAAGCGTCGCAGGCGACCAATATTCTCGCCATTGAAAACGCAGAATGCTGCCTGCTGATCCGAATCATAATTCTAGGTTTGCTTCGCTGAGAAGTGGAGCAACTTTATGCGATAGGCCAGACAAATAGACTCACAGTACTAGGTATTTGTTCCGAAAATCGTTGGATTCCTGCCCTCCGAAAGGCTGGCACGCCTGTGGCCGTCAGATGTTGCAAACGTTCAAGCTTTCGCAGCAAAAGATGTATCGCGTCAAGCGAAATACTATCGCAATACGATAGATGAAGGCGTTCTACTGCAGTTGCTTGCTCAGCAATTGCAAAGATGCCGATGTCCGTAAGTTTGTGAACCCGAACGAGACTCAGACGCCGGAGGCTTGGTAATGCCGCCAACTCAAAGACAGACAGATCTGTTAAATTTCGACAGACTCCAGATAGACGTTAGCTTCAGCTGAGAAAAAAGATGCCATGTAAAAGGAAAATAGCACTCACAAGCTACGTCCACACACCGCAGATTGGTGCACGAACGAGCAAGTTTGACTACAGCGCGATCCGTGATATTGGAAACGTGGGCCAGCATCAGAACATCAAGATGGCCATGGAGTTTGGAGATGCTTTCCAGAGCTTTGTCGGTAAGCAGGGAGCATCCGGATAGGATGAAAGTCTGTATCCTAGGAGCATGCATTACGATCCCTTCGATCGCTTCGTCGGTGATTTTGCAATAGCTCAGATCCAGCACCCGCAGGTTTTCAGCTGTGTGCCGCAAAATCAATGGAGGTAGCTGCTCTAACCATGTAACTGGTCTATGAGGTAGCGGCTTTTCGTCCTTTCGGAGTGATAAAGAATCTGAAAGAATGGGCGAAGGAAATGCCCTGTCATTCAAGAGGGTATTATTTGCCAATCGAAGCGTACGCAATTTTCTTTCAATTCCAAGCAGCCACATCAGTCAGCATGGTTAAACTCATGTCAAACTAGGGGAAACCATTCACCTTGAGAATGACCAAACATCCCTGACGGCCACCGGAGTCAGGAGTGGTAGGTCGCATAGTTCAAGTTCAATCAGACGCGAACAACTTTTCGCGATGGCAGAAATCGAAGGATCCGTAATCCCAACCACGCCGTTCAGTTGAATCCACTGAAGTGGAAGCGACTTGGCCGTTAGTTCCAGGATGCCTACGTCTGTAACATGTGTGCAGTTAGACAAGTTTATTCCCAGAAGGTTGATTGCGTTTTCCGCCAAGACCACAACGGTTCTGTCCGTTGTCTCTTCTATGCCAGAGAGTGTCACAGTCTCTAGATGTGGGCATAGAGAGAGCACCCGGGCGAGCTCTTCGTCTGAGACAGCCTCTTGGGTGTGTTGAAGCAAAAGGTGTCGCACACGCCGGTACTCTTCTTCTGTGGGCAAACGGTCGGTGATCTTGATCATGTCTTCATGGAAAGATTTTGCGGACTCTGACCCCGAAACTGACAGCATATTATATAGAATGGGAGAATGTGGATATACTGGTAATGCTGACGGCGGTATTGTGCAAAAATATGATAAATAGGGATCTAGGTCAGTCTGGGTCCAGAGTGAAATCAGACTCGGTTTTCAAAACGTGGTATCTATGCTTACCGTCTGGGAGAACGGAGCAGCCAATGGCAGCTTTGCTCGAAAATGCCCGGAAAATGCACCTATGAGAGGCAGAGAAAGAAACTCGGCCGCTTCGTTGGGAAATCCAGCCGGGGTCTAGAGAAATATGAGATAGAACACGGCGCCGGCAGCTTACAGCTTTCTGAGATGAATAGATGAGGTCCGTAGCCAGGCAGAACGAGGGTGTAGAAGAACAATAATTTGCGGTCCTGGAACCGTTCGGACTGGAAGCAAGTTACCAAGGAGTTGAGCCTACTGATGTACTTCTAATGGCAGATACCGCGCAGGGCGTCTACTACTTCAGCACAAAGTTACAACCGAAACGCGTCGGATTAGCTAATCAGCAATATGCCATCTTCGACCTCAACCACATCAACCGTGAGGCCAGTTTATCGAGAGTTTCAACAACCTCCACCTGTGGACTCAAAGAGTCGCATTCCAGTCACTCCAGCTGTGCTGCGATCCATATTTGCTTCCTCTCGTTCACCACATGAAGAGCGCTCTATCTCACGCATTGCTTTCTTCCGGTAACATGTCAGACATGCTTCGTTGCTCAAGGCTTATCATTGTCCTCTCTTCAGCTTCGCAGGCTTTCTCATCAGCTGTATTGGAATTAGCTTCGCTGCTGCCAGGAATAGAGGCTTGAAAACGGGCGCCGCTCTGCTCAGTGGCTCTACTTAATGTTCCCACACGACATTTCCAACCACAGCAACATAATTCAATGACGCATAACTCGATAACATGTCCATCATTGCATCCTTTTGAGCCCAATCAAAATAAGTCCACCCATTTACTGCTAGGCGATACCACCCCGACCACTTTGCTCGAAAAATCGAAAATATCCCCGCCGTGGTATACAACAAGGTCTCCTGATTGGCCCCCCACACTGCGCACGCCCAGGAGCTTTTCTAGATTAGTAGTCACAAGGGCATAGGCTTTCTCCCTTGAAATCCGACCATTGGCTTCCAGAGCGGCCTGGAGTGAGGCAGTATGTGTCATGTAATTTAATGTGACGTAGAACACGGGAGACCAGACCAGACGCACCCATTGGAAGTCGAAACGTGTATTCTGAGCTTCGGCTGCAGTCCTAACACCCAGGCCGACGGCAATGTCATAATCGAGTAATGTTATCAAGGTCGTGTCGTTTGTAAGCGGGGGTCCTGGCAAGCTGGAAAAAATACAATTCATGTACCAATTGAAATGGGCTCAACACGAAATTGACCAACATTCGTCTTTGGTCCCATACCATGGGAAATGGCCTGGACGGATTGAGTATCACCCCAACGTCTGCGTCGCCTGTGCAGTAATTAGGTATAACATGCAACAATTCCGTTCTTCTCTTCACTCACTGATTTCTTTTGCCAAAAGGTGGGACTCCGCTGCGCCGGAGAAGACCATCTTCATTTTGGACCCAATATTATACTCCACTTCGGTCTTCAGTATCAGAAGACTGGCCATGATATCAAGGCTGTCCACCTCTATCACAAGAGGAATTACGCCCTCAGCCGCCCTCTTGAACCACAGGCCTGTCTCCTTTTCCTCGGAAACCCAGCCATACAAAAGTCGCCTCAATGCGGCAATTTGAGTGCTTACACTCACACCTTTTGACGCAAAATATGGTTTCCCCATGACAATGTGCAATGATGCTACGTCCTGCACGATAGCCCCTTCCTGCATGGCATGTGAGGATCCTGTTCGAAATGTGGTTGACAAACCCGAAATGATATGGGCGTCTGGTCCCGCCAAATAGATAGGTCTGGCTAGTGCCGACGTGGCCAAGCTAACTCCAGCCCTGTAGGCCATCCTACAGCCGTATGTCAATTGGTGACCTTCGCCCAAACAATGACATAACTTACAATGCGTCTCGAGTACCAAATTGAAGAGCATCTACTGCACGGACGACTCCTCCGACATCGTCGAGAATCGGAGGAATATGTTGCTTGAAGGCATCATAGGTTGATCCATCCGTAGTCGATGGTTCGGACGCAATCTCCTCTAGTCCCAAGGGAGATCCATACGACATTAGTCCTGGCGATATGGAACCACCTTCTAAGTCGATATACGTCGCTTCGTTCACCAAATTTTCGCTGCATACTCCTATGCAAACAATCTCTCCCTCTGTGACTACGACTGAAGCGAGTTTTCCAGAAGTCGATTGCGAGCCCTCCGGATACCTCTGACCCAATTCTCCGTTGTCGTTCCTCGCCCAAACCGATTTCACGTTGGTAAATACCACCACGCCCTGGGATTTTCTTCCCTCTAGTGGTGGAAGCCCATCCCACTCAATCGCTTCCTTCCTTTCTTTATCCCAATTTGGCGTCGAAGGGACTTGCCTCCACTCATCGCCGTCTTTGCCTTTGCCAACCTCAACATGGCCATTTTCGCCGGTCTTGGAGGGTACAGGTATCTGCAAAATTCCGTCTATCCATACTTTGATGGGAGTCGCGCCCAACCTGAGAGGATGGGAATCCCACAGAACTACGTCTGCGTCTGTGCCTTCTGCCAAAAGACCAATCCGATGGGACAAGCCCGCAGCGGCCGCTGGCGTCGAGGTCACTGAGGCAAGGGATGTGTTTGGTGATAGCCCAAAATAATGCGCCTTTTGTGCTTCATGTATCAAGTACCGAGAATTTATGACGGGATGGTCCGTCTATGCGAGTGTTGCATCGTCAATAGCGCCTTTTTGAGCGGAGACAGCGAAGCACCGTACCTTCATGATTACCGGGATGCCCGCGTCAGCTAAAACACGACCAGCAAACTCTGAGCCGCGATAGGCCTCTCGCTTGAATCTGCCAAAAGAATTATCAGTGGTTGACACTATTGATTGCGTAGGCGACCTCACCGATGATTTGTGGCGAAAATCGCAACAGAGGGTATGCCTCCCCACCTGAAATATGAAACATACTTTAGTGATATGAAGATGCAAAACGAAGGAAGACCTACATCCTCTTAAGGACATCAGGGACGAGCCATGCTTCAGATGCATGATGGAACGAGGCGATAGAAAACTGGAATTCATTGGAGAGCTTGAAAATCGTCAGTACCAACACATGCTTATGGAATACCAAACATGCGTACTCGGATAGTCGCGTCAAGGTCAACCGCTTCATAGCAATGGGTGGATATCTGGATGTTATCTCAGGGTAGTATTCCACGAGACTAAATCGTGTGTGCATACCTTGACTTTACCCCTCAATACATCTACCAGCATCTCCCATTTTGGATCCTCGGGAAAAGGGCCAACAAGGGAATCCCACAAACCGCTTTCTGCTTTTGCACAATACTCGTCTTGAGAGAGCTTTATCTTCATTGCTTCTGTGTATGCCGATCTCAAAGACCACATATGATCCATGCGGTTTCCATATGGTCTCAAGTTTTCACCACAAGCCTGTCTAATTAACGGTCACAATCCGAAAGAGAAAGCAAAAATAAGATCGGAAATCACTTCATGTGTCTCCAATGTGGTGCTGCCTCGAAATTCTTTCCATTCTTTGATGTTATGTGCAAGCCGGCGGGAGGCTCGATTACCATGGAGGAGGGCGCCCGATCTTTGGTTTTTCGGAGCTTGATAACAAATGCCTGTCCTCCTATAACGTCGACAGTCAGCTATGAGAATCAAGTAACGACGACAATAGATATGACAGACCAATAGCATTGGTGCTTCCGGGCAAGACCTGGGCAGAGGTAACTCCTCCAGCCATAGCTAGTTCGTAACTGTCGTCATGGGTGTTGAGGCCGTCAATGCTTCTCAACCAGGGTAGGATGGGTCCTTTGGCGGAATTCAGGTCAATAGCGCCTTTACAAACAGAGCTATTTTAGAGTCTGCACAGAGCGACATTGCGGAGAAATCCTACCGGCCAAGATAGGAGCACTCAAGACGCCGAGATGTGTATGCAGGTCCACTATACAGCGTCAGAAAATGTCCGCTGCAAGATTCGCGAAGTAATCACCAAGACCGGGAGTTACCCATGCACCGTTAGCGTCGACGACCGTCAGGTTGGGTGTGTTGTCTATAACGCGTCGGGATATCTTTCCTATTCCTTTCACGATTCCCTTGTCCAGGAGAAGGTCTCCTTTAATCACTTCGGTCCCATTGTCTCTCCCTGTGAAAATCAGGGCATTACGAATGAGAGTTGCATTCGTTCCTTGTTCAAACCTATCTGACTCTTCCCGAGCGTGAAAAGTCGGAGGGGGAGTTGGAATATGATGAAGTGTCGCACATCGAGACAGAATCTGTTGTTTCGAGAAGAAGTCCGGGGTCTGTTTCAAAGGCGCACTGGGAAATTGGGTAGAAGTCCATAAAGAGGAGGTGGAAGAAAGCGTAAAAAGCACCGCGAGGATCACTGTCACAAAGAAGAGCAAGAGAGCCTGAACGTTAGTCCGTCGACCTAGTTGCACCATCTTTGCGGTGCTCGGGTGGCGGCGAGGCTCGTTTTCCTTGAGGACTAAGCGTGAGTCGGTGGTTGTAGGCATCTGGGGTTCGGTTGATATATTGAAGCATGGGCAACTGTCGCGGTATCCGAGCTACTTAAAGCTGACGGTAAGTGATGGGGGTGCGGAAGCTGCATTGCACACAGAAATTGCTTTGCTTTTGCCTCCACTTTTCAATATGCGTTGAGGCCGCATTTTTAAGCTTACCGCACACATGTTATGTATTTACTTGGATTTCTACTCAGGGTATGGAAGGGTAGTTCCGTCATCGAATTTCAGGACCACATTCTTGAGATCAGCATTTTTATTAGTTAAAATGAGAGGGCTTGAGCCCTAACAGGGAGCATATGATATTCGAAAAATTATCAGTGCATACGATACTTATTTCACATTCTGCATCTACAAAACTCTACCCGGCTTCAGACGGGGCGTTATCCGTCTCGTGCACAAGAGGTGCACTGGTAATTTTCTTTTCCTTTCTCTTTGGAGCGGGAGGTGGAGGAGGCGATGGAAGATGTGCTTTCTTGACTCGTAGGATGTCCATGATTTCTGTGAAGGTGTTGGTAAGCTGAACGTCATGGAACTGTCGAGGGGGCTCACCTTGATGAGTCATATCTTCGTATCCCTTAACGCTCTTCTTCAGGGTTAACCAACGCCGTTGCAACGTGTGTGCACTCCATAAGTTCCAATCAGGATCCGGAATTAGTTTCCAGTCTATTTCTGTATCATCTCGGACATTAAGTGAGTCAACCCTGGGTAAATAAAAAGTGAGAATAAAGCCGCCTGCTAACGAACAGCACACACTTATGTACGAGGATGAAGGCGTCTTGCTGACTCCATCGAGGTTTCTGGCCTTCATTTTTCACAGTCTTACTCAAAGCATCCGTCCTACAGATGAAAGTAATCATTAGCAAGGGGCCAGCAACTGATAAGAAGGGAAGAACCATTTAATTCTGCATTGCTGGCGCCCTCGTTTTCCGCCCATAAGTTCGCTCACTTTGCCCCAGAAGACGTCATTATCAATGTTTTTGCCCTGTTTAACGGTCATATCCGTCACAATTCGCGTCAGTTCCTCTTCCTCTTCCTTGGACCAATGACCTATATAGGATTGAGACTTTCAATGGCGCAGACACGATAACAGTCAACACACACCTGTTACGCGAATGTCTCGATCGATAATATGATTTCTATACCGGTCGCGGCAGTCGGCAGCCATGCGTCCCACTCTATAACTAACTTTCTCCCACTGTTGTCCCAGATCTGCTACTGCTCTGCTGGACATTTAAGATACGGCTTTGTCCTGCGGGAGAAGGGACGTACTGCTTAAGTGCTTCATCCTCGTACTCATGCCAATGACCTTGTTGCTTCAACGGGTGGTAGCTTCTCCGAACATGGTGATAAACCGCGATAATGGGCCGTAGAGGAACAGCAGCAGCTGTGGAATGAGGAGTTAGTCTCGCGTGTAGGACAAAACGAAGCAAACATACTGAGCTCCGACCAAAATGCAGTATCTCTCCCTTTGTCAGTCTTCGAGAAAATTGTTTCTTGTATCTGCTCGTCCGACAATTGCTTTTCCTGCGGGTTTGAGGTTAGAATGACATTTCCTTTATGAAGGATCGTGAAGGTACGAACATGCTGATATCGCTGTATGGCAGCTTTCAATTGTTGTTCTTCTATAGCAGAGAATTTTCCTTTCTTGTATACTAGACCTAAATGTATTGGATGAGGTGGTGTGTCCTGAAAAAGATATTATCATGCATTTACCTTCATCTCTGACTAACTCGGCCAGTTTACTGGCATTTAGCCATTTATTTGCAAGAATATATGCATGGTCCGGGTTCATAAGCTGCTCATTACCAGGCAAACTCATGTTGATTGTCCGTTTATGACTTCCGTTGATCATCGTCTGTTTGTTGGGCACACCCAGCATCGTATTCGAAGTTGAAGCAGCCTGATCCAGGGAAGGTTGAACAGGTTGCATCAACTGCGAAGGCATAAAACTGAGCTGGGGCGTGAAAGTCGGCGGGTTGGCCGACGCGTCGCCGAGGCTTTTGAGAACATTCGCGATTTTGCTCATATCCAGATCTTGCAAGGCCCGTAACAGGTCGTCGTTGGACCCAAACGCGAGTTCAGAGAATGCTCCGCCAGCAGCCCCACCGGGTGCCGAAAATGCACTAGGAGGCTGGGAACCGCTCGGGTCAAAAGAAGCGGGTGGCAGGCCAAACCCGTACTGCACAGTAGGGTACTGGCCCAACTGGCCTTGCGGAGGAACAAGACCAGGATCATACACAGACGGTGGTGGCATCTGAGGAGCTTCAGGATTTGCGACTGAAGCTGCAACTATGGCGGAAAGCAATGCAGCAGCGGATGCCTGCGAGTTTGCTTCGATCTCAGCATCAGTCTGTTCTGATAACGGAGTCTGCTTCTGTTTGTCTTTCTTCTTTTTCTTGGTTTTTTCTACAGTTTCCTGAGCGTTAGGAGGGGTTTCGGGAGTCGATTCGTCCTGTGGCTGATCGTGTTTCCGTTTTTTCTTCGGTTCTGTTACCGAGTGAGCATCGGTGGTATCTGGGTCGACATCTTCCCGTGAACGTTTTTTCTTTTTCTTCTTGGTAATATTATCGTGACCCTGGAGGGAAGAAGTGTTAACGGTGGAGGGAGGACCAAATGAGTCGACCGAGGACGGGGTGGCTGAGGCTGATAGCATTAGGGTGGGCTCAAAACAAGTCAGATGGGGTGCAGCAGAGAGTACACAGACGTGACTCATGTCACAGCATATGTATTATTCTAAATTATTTCTACTGCTACTAGTCTTCGTCACTCTCTTCAAACCACCGCTCTTCAGCTTCTCGATCATGTTCTACGCCCAATGTCTCATCCCAATCCACTTTATCGTAGTCAATGTTCTACGATGTAAGTCAGCGCCATCAGTCTCCTACCCCATATTCGCACACAACTTGGACACATATGCTTACGTCGAGGAGGCCATAGATAAAACGTTCTCGAAGTAGCCTCTCAAAGGAGGCTTTCGCCTGTGCAGGACTCTCCTCTTCAGGTGGTTCATGTGTCGCCCGCTCGTCCTCCTCATCCTCTTCATCACTATCACTATCTTCTTCGGGTACGAACTCGTCTTGAGCGGGCGCCCTGGATCTCCTTAGCTCACGGATGCGCTCTGCCTCACGCTCTTCTTCGTACTCGGCCAGAAGGTTGGCCAGCTTTCCTACATGCTGCTGGGTCCCTTGCAGAAAGTTACGCTGTGCCCAAGCCCGTTCATCTTCGCCTTCTTCCTTGCCGCGTCGTTCCCGACCCTGCCATAGTTCTGGCCATGTGTTGCGTGCAGACTCGAATCGTAGCTCCGGAGGATTTTGAAGAGTGTATTGGAGGCGCCTATTTCTGATAGCTGGAATAGTGGTACGTTGCTTTGGTGTCGTAACAGTGTTGTAATGAATCAAGATGTGTGGGGGAAGTTGTGCGATATATCGAGTGAGAAATTCAATTGGATGCTTGTCTGGAGATGGTTCAAAGTCCAGAGGAAGACCGAGATACTTGAGTGAGGCCGCTTTATCAAAGACAGGAGCAGACATCAGTAGGTGATTAAGCCAGGACGCGACCCGTCACAAAACCGGTGACCTGAATGAGCGTGACGGGGTATGAGATAATTTCCCCATTTGCATCGACGCTCCTTGTCAATGTCCCAGCACAAGATGTCGCTCGCCGACCAGTCCATCACCATCTATAGCTGCAAGTGGGCCTGGTGTAGGTCTACCTTCACCACCAATCAGGAACTCGTATATCATGTTACACATGAGCATGTTCATTCCGCAATGCCCGTCAGGCGCCGTGATATTCCGCTAATTCGAAGAGCTGAGGAAGGCACCGGCGAGAGTCTTAGGTTATCATATAGCATTTTGACCGGCCCCTCGTCAAGTAGCTTTCAAGGACAATACAGTAAGCACATACTTTTTACTGCCTGGACGACTCTCTAAACATCCTCACGCAGCACAAGTACTATTTGACGAAGAGCCCGCTTCATCCTCGTCATCGTTAAAAGGCAGAAACCTGCGTCTGCAGACCGCTCGCGCAAATGGCTCATCGAATCATCAAGAGCTAAATCGGAACGTCGACCGGAACAATACATCTGAGGATCATGCCGAAGAGTTTGCACCGAAGCAATCCGAATTCCAGTTCGCTCGGGCAGAATCAGGTGTCCTAACACCAACTTTTGCATCGCTCCGAACATCTTTCGACTCGCCTAAGCCCCTTTCTGTTCCTGACTCACCATGCTTCAGTTCACTCGTGAGCCTGATTCCAAAACGGAAACTAACTTTTGATGCACCCGAAAATTCCTCCCCTAAGAAAAGTAAGCCTTCGCTCCACCACCCATTGGTTCAATCACAATCCATAGGGTCCACTGCATCTTCTGCCGGCTCCCAACTCTCTGTTGAGCTTCAGTTGACTCAGAGTCCTGAAGACGATGACGAGGATGCTGATGATGCTGATGAGGAAGATGACGACGACGACGACGACGACAGCACTGACAGGCCTGCCTTGGATGCATCAAGCAATCCTGACGACGATCCTTCCGGACAAGGTGCTGGACCATCTGCTGAGATGGCAGGCTCAGGCCAAGAATTTTATAAAGGAGAGCTACGATGGGGTCTTTCTCAGCCTGAAGAGCCATGGCAGACACATAACCCCTCTGAACAGGGTAGCTTAACGCAGGAATCAGATTCTAACCGGGCAGATCTGGAACTTCTGACGCAACCTCCGTCCCAGTTGAATCACGCAAACTTTCCAATTCATCACCATACGCCATCCAATCCGAGCTCTGTCGACCCAAATTCAAGTGCGTCACTGCATCTTAGCACAGCAAAACTTGCCTCCCCAGTCTTTGCATCCAGTACTCCTCAAAAGCAGACCTGGTACGCGCCAGCCGTTAAGCGGACGCGTAGCAACGCCAAAGTGTCTGCGGAAACGCCGAAGTCATCTCCCGCGAAGTCTGAACGACCAGCTCACATGCGGTACACACGAAGCACTTCGAAGACGAGGGTATTCAAGTCGGGCACTTTGCATTTCACGCCGGCCAAAGCTACAAACCCCAATCCGGAACCTATATCTGAAGAACATGCATCGCAGGATTACCCAAATAATCAAGAGTCTCAGCAATCTACTGACTCCTCACTGTCATTCCCCGACTCGTATCCTCCTTTGTTGACTCAAGCGCCTTGCGATAGCCAAAGCATGTCGCAGTCTTAGGTACTGTCGTGTACTTTATGAAGTTGCAATAATAAATAGTGTAGGCTTTGGGTTGTTTACTTTTGGGTATAAGACTGAACATTCAGTACCTGTCCATAACTTCCTGTCTAATGAGCGAACGTCCTAATAACTAAGTATAGTATCTGGGATAGTCAAACGCCAGACGCTGTACAATGATGTTAAAGTCCAACAGAAATTGCGGCCGCTGTGAAGAGTGCCGCGATCAACGTGATGGTAGAATAAGAAGGATGTAGGTGAGCAGTTCCTCCGCTTTGCATGTTGCCGTTCGCAGAAGAGCCTGAACTTCCGGGCTGAGTAGTTTGAGCTGAACTCGAATTGCTAGAATTCGTCTTCGTATTATTTGATGATGTCTGCGGCGCCGGCACGTTTGCAAAGACAACGGCCATACCAGGTGCAGGCACTGAGATGGTGCAACCGTTGGTGCATTCAACTTCCATGTTTTGAGGCGCCCATGTCGCATTGGAAGCAACCAAATTGCCATCACCGGCACCAAAGAAGGTTTGGCCTCCCCAGCCAATTCTGCTGCCTTCCACCATAGTGTCTCCCGTAAGATACTTGACAGTAACAGATTTTCCGGATGTCGCATTGAAGGTTCCCGCAGGTACAACAAATGATTGTGAGGAATTCGCGGAAGCCGAGACGTTGGCGAAGTTAAAGAATACCAGCTGTTGAACTGTTTTATCGATCGCATCGTATACCGCGTAGCCGCTGACGGTCGCAGATTCGTTCTGTCGGGAGTTTTCAATGTTGAGGTCGGTCACGATACTGCCGTTCGTGGAGCGCAATGCCTCAGCCGCAACAATTAGTCCATAGAATGGTGGGTTTGTCGTCCAGGCGCCTGGCGCCCCATTGGGTCCTTGGGGTGGCGTGAATAGATTGTATGAGATGCCTCGCTCGCGAGTATGGAGATAGGCGGCGCTGTACCCCACTGACGCCAGCTGTAGGGCGTAGTCGACCGTCCATAAGGAGCCGACAGCGAAGGTGTTAGATATCGATGGGATCCCCCCACAAGACGCCGAGTTGAATTCTGACATTATCACTTCTAGGTTTTTGTAGGTGTCATTAGACACGATCTTATTGACTCCAGAACCCTGCCAGGTTCCCAGAGCAGCCACTATGAGCAAATTAATTAGTTCTAAGCGGAATTTGGACGACATGACGGCGTACCATTTGAATGTTGGGTATAGTACGAGTTTTGGTAGTTGTATCTGCCAAAGCAGTTGTTTTGGGGATAGTGTTGAAGCCTAATATATTCATTAGTCCAGAATTCATTATGAGCACTTCGGGCGCGTTTCTTACGAGATGTATTTCAGTGCGTTGGAAAATCTGAGGGCGTATCCTTCATCGATGACTTCGTCCAAGTTCTACCACAATTATCATAAGCCAAGTTGTTATCATTAGCAACAATACGACTCGTACCCATCGACAACAAATTGTGGGACCACCGATGTTATGTAGATCGAGTAAATTTCCGCCAGAAGTGTTGGTCAAGCGGTTTAAAACTCCACCAAATTCCTATCAGTACGTGTTGTAAGCACACATTTTTCGAAATGCAGGGGGAATCTATCCGCACATTGAAGTAGATGGGAGTCGTATAATTAGCTATGTTAGGACGGTTATGATGGCCCGTGTAAAGGTCCGGTTCCTGAATGAGAGAGATATCAGAATCCAAAAACATGATGATTAGAATCAGTTGTCTGACGTTGCCTAATAAAAAGCCATCCAATGTGCTCCCTAGTGTTTTTGCAGCATCGCCTGTGAAACAGAGGATAAAGATATGTCAGGCCACCCAAAACAACGTACAGACCTGCGACAACGGGCACCATTGGGTTGTTCGGGTCTCGAAGAGACAGACCTGAGAATACGACATATGGTTCAGGAACATGTGAGTATCAAGAGGTCAATTTTACCGACCGATCAGATAGGTTGCTCCTCCGATATCAGAGGAAACTTGCTTGAGCACATCCCATACAACAGGGCCATAATTGACGGGTTGGTCATCGACAGAATTTGATTTACTTTGAAGCTGAAGCATTGCTGACGTTTGTTGGGGAACATAGGTTGAGTCGTCCATCGAATTCCCTCCTATGCGGATTCGCAAAGGCGAGCCGCCAGTACGCGAGCGAAGGGTCGATAAATAATTCAGAAAAGCAGGCGGTACAGTCGAAGTATCATTTCCAACTTCAGTAGGAAGTCAAATAGGGAAGACAGCGGAGGATTTTTTTCATGATGACCCACAGTATTCATCTATGTAGCTTAGCTCGAAGCTGATGCCCAGGAAGTTCGACTGTACGACATGTGTTGAGGACGGAGATGCAGGTACGTTGACTTGTATAGGATCTGCTCTTGCAAGAGGTGAATTGAAGGAGAGGAATAATAGTGCAGCACAAAAGACAGTGGGATAATCGACCATTCTCACCAAGAAGGGAAATACACGGAAAGGTGTTATACATAGGGCTGGATGCTTTATATACCTACCAGAGACTTGAGATCGCGAATAAGGAGAATCCAACGGCACGCTTATTAGCTTCTGCTCGGGAATCTAAACCGATAGCGTGTAAAATTCATTTAGAGAGTATAACTCCGCGTTTCAAGGAATGTTCTTTGCGGCGTTTGGACTTTGCTAGTCATCGTAATCGCTCTGAGCTTGAGCTTTCGAGTGTACGTAGCAACGTCGCGTCTAAAATACCGCCAGAAGACTTTGCAAGCGTCGGATGCTGCGAGGCTATATGGCTTGAGCCTCTTGTAGGCATGAGACTTTTAAGCAGAGTGCCACAAAGCTGGAGGTTAGGCGCTAACGGTCGATACAGTAGAAGAATGCCTGATGGAGGATATGTGGCCCGAATGATGGTCAAGGTCAAGAGGCGCTCGGCTAACGCGGTCGATCTAACCGGGCAAGCACACCGCCGGCTCACGTACCCATCTTGCTTCTAGACGCCGCTCGTGAATGTCAGTCTCTAGAGGTCCAAACGCCTTCCGACCCTTGGCTGAAACAGATATTGCAGGTTCTTTCTACCCAACCCTGTAGGGCGCTTCCAGGTGGGAGTCACTACCTTCACCACTCCTGTTCGCCCTGCGAAAGTCATAGGCTCAGCAAAATTTCGAAAAGACAACAAGGCGGCGCTATGCCTACAAGAGGTTGCTTTCACCGCGTACTACCCAGCCGATGTCGACTCCAAGTCAAAGAAGGGCGCACCTTGGTTTATTAGGCATGAGATGGGATTGTACACCGCTTGTTCTTGACTTACTCTGCATAACATGACAGACCTGTGAAAGCGTACATGCAAGGATTCGCAGCATTTTTGGGTGAGTAATATCAGGCTTTCTCAACGCTGAACTAAGCACGTTTTGGCAGGCATACCAAGTTGGATACTATGGCCTATCGTATATCTTTTTGGAGCTTTCTTGAAAGTTGTGTTTGCAGATACTTCCGGCGCTTTAATAAGCTAAACTAACTCTGATATAGATGCCAGCATATCCAGGTGCCCCGTTGTTAAACCCAGCCAACTGCCCTAAAGACGATAAGGAGCCCATTTCTCGGTGGCCGTTGGTTATCTTTTCTCATGGACTTGGGGGAAGTAGAACGGCATACAGGTTTGTGCTAATAAACGCTCTCTATCTGGTGTCCAAAGCAAACCCGGAAATTTTTAGTCAATTCTGTAGCAATTTGGCTGCTTCTGGCAAGGTCGTTCTGGCGATCGAACATCGCGATGGCACTGGTGTTATGACCATGCCTCGGTCCTGGGACGGGGAGAACAAGGTCCAAACGAAGTCTGTTTTCTATTACCGGGAAGGAGATATCTGGTGAGCCGACTTCAATATGCGCACCAGTCGTCAGGGTACTTAAATCGAGCAACAGTCTTCACGATAGTGATGTCGCGGCCACCGGTCATCCACTACCTCTTCGGGGTCAACAACTTGCTTTCAGACATCACGAAGTTCATATTACTTATACAACGCTTTGTCGCCTAGTGCGAAAGGACCCCTCGCTCGAGATCGACACTCAAGATTGCAAATCTTACGATTTTGCCAGCTGGACAGCTAGAAACAGCGTGGGCGAAGAAATAATACGTCATAATGAACGCGTTGCTTTGGCCGGTCATTCCTTTGGGGGTTGTACCATCGTACGTTCTGACAAGAACACACCCTCATCGCAATGACTCTCTAAATCGTAGTCTTCTTAGCTGTCTTTGCTTTCTACCCCACCATTGGAAGGTTACCGTCGGATACCTCTTGACAAAACTATAATCTTGGATCCATGGTTAGACCCTCTCCCATCTCCAGGACCTTTCCCTGTCCGGCATGATATCAAGACAGAAGAAAGAGCTTCATCTGAAACTGAAGTGGCATCTGAAATGGACGCAGCTCTTCCTGGAAATGATCTGAACCCAAAGTCAGAGGGCGGATCTCATCCTGAGATGTTGGTCATCAACTCTGAGGCCTTCACTCTCTGGAAAGACCACTACGCTCGTCTGAAAGAAGTGATTGCTGGATGGCATCCCCAAGGAGGTCGCATCATGACAATAGGTAAACTGTTTTACCTTTTCAGTTTTTCACTCATACTTACACGCCCGTTAATAGTGGGCTCTGACCACATATCGTTTTCGGACTTCCCGGTCCTTCCAACATTCTTCCAGAAGTCGACAGCGCGTCCCATTGCAGAAATAATTAATAAACTGTCCTCATCATTTCTCACGAACCGATTAGAAGAAACCTTAAGCACCTTGCCAACCACGAACATGGATGTGATAACTGTTGGAAAGAAGAAGGATAAATATGGGAGCCCCAAGAGAAAACTTGCTGGAAACCCTGGCGATATAATTACGGAACCACTGTAAATGCTTTATACTACCTAGCGCTGATACTATGACGATGCTTTTTAATGCGTAAGAGTACCTGCCACAGGAAAAAACGTTAAGATTTGCCCCATGATTTGCATTTAGTTGAACCTCAAGGCTTCAAGACTAAAAGTGCCGAAGTGCGCTTCTTGCCGACGACGCGTCAAATACGCCTTGTAGTTCAAGCTCAACTTCAAGCTCTTACTTCTTGTTAACTATTACCATATCTATCTTCGCTTCATCTTTTTGTCATTATGAGCATACGACAGATGCGGGTACGCCGTGTTATTGCTCTTCGACGTGGCTTACAAGAAAAGTTCGTTTATTGCGCGACGACCAGGTGGAGGACTTGGCTGGGATGCAAGCATGCAACCTACAAAACCTGCCCGAAAACTATTCTATGAAATATTGTATGTCGTTCTTTTCTTATCTATACCAAGGGTCGGTTACTCACGTAGAATAGACATGTACCATGCCATGTCATGGCCGTCGATCTCATTTGTCGCAGAAGACCATAAAGGAAGGATAGTTGGTTACATTCTGGCAAAGATGTGCGTAACCGTTTCTCCTGCAAAATTGCCGTTCTCATAAGACCTATAATCTATCTGCAGGGACGAAAAGGACAGTGAAGCCCCAGAGGGTGACGAAGCAGCCCATGGACATGTTACATCACTATCAGTTCTTCGTTCGTATAGAAGGCTGGGATTGGCAAAAAAGCTTATGCTACAGTCGCGTAAGCCATCCTCTTCATTTTCATGAGTAACAAACGTTTACGTCCTTGTAGAAGAAGCCATGGCCCAAATCTATCGCGCAAGCCATGTATCACTGCACGTCAGGAAATCCAACAGAGCCGCCTTGGGTCTATACAGAGATACACTTGGCTTCTCTGTGGAGAAGATCGAGAAAGGATATTGCAAGTCTAGATCTAAATCCCCAACGTTTAACGTTCTAATTCGATTTTCAGATGCAGACGGCGAGGACGCATATTCCATGCGCCTCAATCTGTCATGATGATACATATAATACATTTTGACAAGAAATACGTTCATAAATTTATCAAATATGTGTCCATCGCACCTTCGTTCTCCTCGGTCTGTCTTGTGGCCGACTCGTCTCCTGCATTCGAGTTCAAAGGCAGATCCTCGACTATGCCTCTGTTCGACATAACAGCCTCGCGAATGATTGCTACGCTATCCAAGCCCAGTTGATAATAGCCATCATTCGTACTGCCCGAAAACATCCCAACATGTCCTTCAATCTCATCTAAAGCGATACCGTTGCGCGCAGGAAGAAAATGAGACTTTGCACGGCTGCTATATTTGGGCAAAACCACAAATGTCCGGGAAGTTAGGAATTCAGGGGGTTGGGCGGAAGGACACTATAGAGTCTACGAATTGTTTAATCAGCTAAAGCATAGCAAGAAGTACATTTCCACGACTTACGTTCGGAAGACAACTCCATGATCCCTTTCAATATCAATCAAAGCATCGATCCTCTGATCCAGACTAGCGCTATCCCACAAGGTCCCGACATACTTCAGGTGGTCACCAGCCCAATTGAAACCGTTTGTGAGGTCGTCTTTCTTGTAATAAGCTACACCCGCCGCCGCTCCTGCGAGAAGAGCCCCTCCAACTGCGGCTGCACCAGTCCAACTACTCCAGGTTGATTGTGAGGATTTCGTGTTCGAGTTTTTTGACGAACTGGACTCTGCATCTGTAGATTTAGGTGCGGGATCTGCAGCTTTCTTGGCGCTCAATCCGGCGAAGGAGCCCAATAATACAGACCCGACAGTTGTTGCAGCATTCGCATATTTAGCAGCTTTCGTGACGCTGTTTTTCACTACAAAGGGGTGCAAACCGAAATACTATGAGAACAATAATTTGTTCGTAAGCCAGAGCCGGGGATATGAAAGAAAGGTACTCACTGGTGTATCATAGGCAATGCATGCCACGATCTTCGGCCACAAAGGAGCAGTGTCATCTGGCCTTGATTGCACAAAAGCACGAAGTGTATCAGCTGCTAGAAGTCCACCCATACTATCGTAACGTGAACGTTTCGTCCGAGCAGTTCGTGTAGAGGCATACCTATGTCCGCAAAGCACTATCTTTGCCTTTCCAGCGCCTAACCCAGAGGAAACCTCCCTTTCCACCACCAGTGTGGTGAGCCAATCAGCGAACCGGACAACAGCTTTGTCCTTCAGAAAAGGCAGTAAGAGACGTTCCCTGAAACTCGGACAGGCTACTGTGACTAACCAGCTCTCCTTTAGTCTTCAGACAATGTTGAGTTACTGGTTCTTATCATTAAAGTCCGGGAGATAATACATACCTCATACGCAGGAAAGATGATAGATTCACTCTTGACTTGCGGTATGGTCTCTGACAAGAGATGTTCCATCCTCTTCGGAAAGTCCCCGAACGTTTCATCAGTTCCTTTAAATCCATGAATGAAAACCAGAAGTAGAAGATCTGGTTTGGTTGTTGTTAATGCTAGAGAATCCGCTGGCCCGCGTATCTGAGATGGTTCGTCTGGTTGAGCCCAGGGGTTGTCGTTTAACAAATCCATGGCGAAAGTGGGGCAATAATTATAAACAGGGGAGTCTAATAGAACGGGAGGAGTATTGGCAAAAATAATGGTGAGATAACAGTGCGAGCGCACGAGCAAACTCGGGTCTTCATTGGCAGTTTAGAGCAAACATGGAAGCGCCCCTTGTTGTCTTGCTAACAAATCATTATGAGCCAACCCTGACCTAGGGTCAGAAAACACGTGAATCTAAAGAATTTACAACTCCTAGTAGTAGTACTGTTAACTTTGAGTCACACTCAATCAAAAACGGAATATCGGAGTCTGCTTACAGGAGACTACTGTTAACTAGTGACTAGTAGTAGGTAACTGTACAACTTGTACAACTTCAAGGGAACAAGTAACTTCTCATGCTGTGATAACCTCTCTCAACTACCTGTCATTCCTCTCATCCTAACACCCGGAAATGTCATTTCCACCGCCAAACCTGGGAAGGTTAGCAGGAGGGATGATTGCTGAAGGATTGATCAAGGGGTTGACCGCTTCTTGCCTGAATGCGCTTGGACCATCCTGGGTATGGAATAGTCTGTCTCCGGGGGCAGACATGTCCCTTGCGCTCTGCGCGGATATACGGTCAAGCAATCCGTGAATATTGCTAACTTCGTTACCGGAAGCAAAGGGCGCGGAGCTCTGGGGTCCAGTCTCAGATGCTCGAATAGAAGGAAGATCGAGAGAGGCGAGAGAGTCGGACAGAGAATCCAGAAGGACGCGGATATCGCGGTGGTCTTGCGCAAAATGTGGAAGGTCGGTCTGTGGTCTGCCAGTACTACCACCTTGGTAAATTCTGTCTATGCCAGACCCTACCCGAGGGGCTCTTTCAGAAAGGGCGTCTAGAAGATCACGAATGCCTTGTTGGGTGGACGTATCTGGACGAGGTGGACGGGTGGGTGCGCCTCGACGAGTCCCTGGGTTATAGATCTGCCCATTCGCATTGTCGGGAGTGAAGTGAGGAAGCTTCGAGCTAGGTTGTACCGATTTGTCAAGCTGCTTGCGTAGCGCATTGATCTGATCTACAAGAATACTCTCGAAAGTAGATTTTTTGCCTTCAATCCCTAGTAAAGTCACCAATGTCGAAACGCTAGAGCAATGTGTAAGTGGAAAACACTCTCAACAATCCACTGCAACTCACAAAGCTTCTTTCAAGTAGGCGAAACTGAACCTGTCCGTGAGGCGTGCCACTTTATCAACAAGGCGGTCGGGGAAGTCGATCTCAACGTTGGCAGCCAACTTCTTCTGCCAGTATTGCACATATAACTTGCGTTCTTCTTCATCAGGATCATCGAATTTTCTAGATGGGGGACACATGTAAGTCTGCAATCAAATTAGTGGAACGTACATGATGTGCTTACAATTTTCTGTCAAATCGACTGGGTCTGGTGCTCAAGCCAGGGTCTAAACGATCAAAATGGTTGGTCGTGCCGATAATGAGTAGACCATCGTTGCCTTCGAGCCCATCCAACTGGTTAAGGAAGAATGATCTGTTCCTATCGTTTATGAGACTGTCCAAGTCCTCTAGGATGACGACGCAAGGCGCATATTGGCGAGCCTTCTCAAAAACATCAGCCATCGCGCCTTCTTCGCCTTTGTAGCCTAACTCCCCGTAAGCATGGTCATAATGAAGTGATTTATACCAAGAGTACTTTGGAATGACTTGACGTAGAGAGGGGCAAAGCCTTTATCACCACAAGTTTTCATGATAGTCTTGAGACTTATAGTCTTTCCGTTTCCTGCAGAATCCATGGTTAAGACCTAGCATAATCAATGCTAGTTTCGCACAAACCTGGTGGGCCATACATTATTAGGCCACGCTGGAAGTGGACGCAACATTAGAGCCGAGAAAGACAAATTTGAAAGTCATGTACCTTCCATGGGATAGCAAGCTCTTTGTATAGAGCTTCAGATGCAAAGAATCCGTATACATCTTTCTGCAACGCTTTCTTGAACGCGTCTTTCAGGATAACGTCGTCCCAGCTTGCTTTCTGCACCTCGAGCCAAAGGCCATGACTCTTCCTCCAGAACCCTTGTTCGAAAACCCAAATCTCTTCGTGCATGCCATCTGCATATGCTCCAGCTGCAAGGAGATAGAGACGCGAGGCTTCCTCCGGGCCTGAGATAGGTTGAATTAAGTCCTCAGGCACGCCGTGTCAAGAAGGACCTACCTTCATGGAGTACGAAATACTGCGATTGTTTGCCAAAGCCAGCTGGGTACTGCGTGCCGCAGAATATATTAGGGTCTGCATTAAAAAGCTGATGTAACTGTGTACTCACTGTAACTACATAAACAATGTAATCGAATTGCTGCGCACCGAGTTACTTAAGAGTTATTCGGGATACGAAATAAACTTGAAAGGACTCACCTTCCATGATATCTTGAAAGCACCATATTCTATTTGGTCGACAAGAACGCCTGGTACACCCGACGCACGGGCCAATGGCACGAAGAATAGATTGGTTACCAAAGGATTCTTCTCCAGAGGCGTTATGGATGCCCCGGGAAGGTTCAAAATGCTCATGCCATATCCTTGAGATAAGATAAGGGAGTGCTTAGGGTAGAGGCGACGGAGCGTGTCGGCGCTAACGATGTGTCAACGGGCGCTTTCTACAAATGGCTTAGGCATATCATACCCTGTGATTGCGGGTATCGCAAACTTGCCCGTGGCTAAGCAAAGAATAAGACACTGCAGTGAACGAGGACCGCCGATGCACACCTCCTTCTACCCATTCGGAGTAGAGATCCGTGTTGGATTTGTCTTTATTGCCATTGACTGGTGGGTTGTCTGATGAGTTCTCACTCATCCAGATGTTAACAAACTCATCGTCGTTGGTGGGCGTTAAAGAAGTGGAAGGAGACATGCTGATGGATGGCAAGAGACTGCTATGAAAGGCCAAAGGAGAAGAGGTTGACCGTTCTTATATTGCAGTTGTACCTGGTACCTGGGTCTTCACGAAAGCGCAGCCAGGCTCGTGGGTCCGTCGTGGCATGGGGAAATAAACCGCTGGTTTCGGCTATCATAGATGTCTTTAATTAGCACCACCTGGCACCCGATCGCAAATGGACACGTGACGTTTACCATCCTTGCCTTCTCCCTTCATGGCCGCTTCTGCAGCAGACATTCGCAGCGCCCTTTCCCTTCCAGAACCCAATGGCTCGTCATCGACCGGATATTCCGCACCAAAAAAACATGTATCTGCTGCAACACGGAAACCTGACGGTATATCCCGCGAGCTGTACTCGCTCATTGGTCCATCAGCACCTTCCTTAGCTGCTCAGTTCGCCAAACCGCGGTTAAAGCAGAAGCCACACTTCTCTGGTGGCGCAAGCAAAGTGAAATGGTTGCGACATTAGCTCACTCGAACATTCGACGCGTTCTGATATTGTCAACAGGGAACTACGACCATTCAAGAACGGTGCACGACAAGATAAACTTGAACTTCGACATTGGGAGAAAGTTACGACAGAGCCCACGTCAGGTATTTTCGTCTTTAGAACAAGGATCCTAACCAACTTTATACAACTCCGGCGTGCTCCACAGATTACCCGTTCGCTAAATACAACATCCAGTCAACATCATATACCTACTCTCAAGATGAATATACCCGTTTCCTGGAAGGTGTGCCTCTTTCCCCCCTTACCTTCCGGGTGTCCCAATCCTTATGAACGAATAGACAAAGAATGGACGAAAGACGAGACTGATTACCTGTTCAACATTGTAAAAGAATACGACACGAGATGGTACATCATTCACGACAGATACGAGTACCCCGGGGGACCTAGTCGGTCAATGGAGGTATAGTAACTCTGCCCTGATTTTTCTTTTATATTTAATTGACGTATATGAAGGACATGAAAGACCGATATTACAGTGTTTGTCGCAAACTTGTTCGTAACCGACCATGGGCAGGGGATGAAGCCAGCAGGTCACAACTCATGTCGAGTTTCCAATTTGACAAAGGTCATACCATTGTCCCACTACTTTTTCCTTTTTGTCTCACGATAACTGTCTAGACCGCGAAGTAACGAGGAAGAAATATATTCTCAGCCTTGAAAACCGCACACCTGAACAAATAGCAGAAGAAGAAGCACTGTATATTGAAGTCAAACGCCTGGAACAAACGGAGCGGAAGTTCAAGAAAGAAAGAGAAAATCTTCTCAGAACCCTAGCAGGCATAGATTCTGGCCTTCCAGACATTGTGGAAGACGATGGGGCTCTTGCAGGTATAACGTCTGAGGTGTCTGGTAGCGTAAGCACCAATGCCGTCACGAATAAGAAGAAGAGGAAAGTCGGTCAAGTCACAGACCTTGATAGCCCTGCCACACCAACAGCTGCCACCGCACCCGCAACGACCAAGAGGCCAAAGACGCCTTCATTCGGTATTTATTTTTCCGCCTTGATAAGAGTACGTCTGAATGCCTACTTTTCTAGATCCCCACCTCTGCATCATTCGAGTCGAAGTGCCGTCGTCCGGTGTTGCGACGAAGGCTGCACATCAACCTGCCTATCTGCGATCATTCAAGCTACCCACTCCCAAGGCCGCCATTGCCCCTAAAGTAACGCAAGCCCTCGCAGAACTTGGGATTTCTCACAACCGACTCGTCATGCCTACGCGTGAAACTACGGCCAATTTGGAAGCTCTATTGGACGCAACAACGGCTTTGGTAGATACCAAGCGTGCTGTGGAAAGAGTGGAATACGAGATTCAGGTCTTGAAAGATCGTTTAGCACTGAGAGAACAAAACCAGTCAGGCGATGTAGACGGCTCTCAAGCGGGGGCAGATGCTGAAGGTGAGAATGATGATGGCGAAGACGGGAGAGCACAAAGTGTTGTTAGCGTCAGGAGTGCAAGGGGCAGGAAACACGTGAGTGATATTCAGTTAACATTGATTACGAGGATCCCCTGGTTGAACCCCTTCATGACCAGCAGAGACGTTCAGTGTCAATATCGTCTGTGGATACCGTATCTACGCGGGCAAACATGAAGCGCCAGAAGCGAAGCTGAAGGCAATTACATACACCTCGTTTTGAAGTTTTTACGATAAATAATTACATTGCGAATTGTAAACAACATTCGAGTGGTAAATAGGTCTCCTAGCGAGTGAATCGCGCGGGACGGTCGACAACAAGGTGGTAATCATGTACTTTTTCGCACATGAAGATTACTCGAAGAAATCCATGTCCATCAAGACGTTGCACTATGCTCATGGTTGTGTAAACCGTAGAATGAAATTGACGATGACGGCGACTAAGAAAAAAAAATTCAATAGGGGACAGAAGAGAGAAGAAAGAGGAGGCTTACAAAGAAGGGCGATACACAGAACGGTCTATTGCGTACCGGTTAGAAGAAAATCTAAAGGAGGAGCAAATATGACGTATGACATACCGGTCCAACCCTATCATCGTAAGGCCCTCTTCCTCCCCGACGAATCGATGCTGCTCTCCAGTGGTATGTGTAAAGCGCGTAAATCATGATAGCCATGGCTAGAGAAAAATTGACATATTTAGAAACATGTGCGGTGGAGAAGCCCGTAGTAGATGACCACTCGACGCAGGCTCAAACTCTCGGACTACGAACCTACAAAAGAGAACAGAGCGGCACTGATTTTTCCAACCTGCAGCTGACGTTCAGCACGTACTAGACAGAAGGAAGGCAAGTCAAAGTTCACTCGCCTTATCCCCAAAATTCAACAATCCAACTGCCAGACCTCCTAACACAACGGTAAAGTGTAGCCATGATAGAAAAGTACGTTCATTGGCAAAAGAGACCTTCGGCTCGACACGAACCGGGAGCGCGATACGCTTTGTCGCTGTTCGCTGTAGCAAAGGCTGGGTAGACATTGGATGCAGGAAGGGAAGTTCGGTGCTAGACCTTGGTTGCCTACTATATATATCCCTCTCCCGATTTGGAACTCACTATTCGGGCCAACCCATGCACGCACGTTCGTCTTCCGTAGAGTCAATAGCTCAGATACCTGTACTGCACTCTACCCATAAGTACATTATTTACGTTACGTCTTATCATCTGATTTTCATGTCAAACTAAACCGCCTTTTTGAAGAGAGAATGACAATATTATTAGTACATGCAAAATCCACCAGCCTAAGTAACTATCTAAGTACAACCATCAACGCCCCCCACCGCTGTTAAGCATCCGCAGGCGATCAGGGTGAATGCTAGGTGGAACTGGGGCGGAGTTGTTATTTTGCGGGGGTGGCTGGTTTTGCGGTGGGGGGCCGTTGAAGTTAGGGCCCGGAGGAGGAAAGTTGTTTGGGGCATTGTTGCCGGGTGGGAAGGGAGGAACGGGCCCACCGTTAGGTGGAAAAGGCGGAGGTCCTACTCAAGTCGGTTAGTTAATCGACTAACTGCCGCACTGAACAAGAAGGCATACCGTTGAATCCTCCAGGAGGGCCAGCCATACCGGGAGGAGGCATACCACCGGGGGGGAAAGGTGGACCGCCAGGAGGCATCATGGGAGGAAATCCGGGGCCAGGGGGAAAGGGTGGTCGAGCTACGGAACTTGTTAATATGCAACCGCGAAGCAGAAAGTTGTAATACTCACGTCCGCCAAATCCGGGAGGGGGCATAGGTTGGCCATACCCCATAGGTGGTCCTCCAAAGCCAGGTGGGGGTCCTCCAAGATGTTGAGGTCCAAAACCAAATCCACCAGGGGGTGGTCCTCCACTCTCATACGCCGATGTGATCTGGTCAATGATGTTTTGCGCTTTGTCATGTCCTAATGCTGCAGAAAGCCATCAGTAGCGATGAAAAACCATGATAACTGAAGACAGAGAACAGGGGAACCTACATGCGTAGTAATCTCTGACGTTCGAAAGATGGTTACGTCCACTGTTATGTGCTTTCCGCACTGTAAACAAGACAGTAAGATCACCAATACGGGGTACAACGAATGAACAAGAGTAAATTGTTACCTGACGTGGAGTCATGGGTGAGGAAGACGTCACAATAATCGCAGTAATGTTTCTATGCAGAATATTAGCCTGTGCAGCGAAATTTCAGGTAAACGCATGACTTACTGGCATGACGATGGTGGTAGCGTTCAAAGACGCAGACAAATGTTCGCAGCGGCACAATACTAAAGCTTCACTAAAGCTGATCGGAGTTTCAATCAAGTTCACGTGCCTCCGGGAAACATGACCCTGCTCTAAGCTCTCTACATAGGCTCTCCCTTCAAGCTTCACCGCTCGGCGCTTGTCCCTTTCCTTGATTGATTGTCTGGCTGCATACCCTTGAAGCCTGAAATGGACTCCTCAGTAACCGGTATTCAAGAGCCGTTTGATCTAATCAGGCTATCTCTGAGCGAACGAGTATTTGTCAAGCTACGAGGAGATAGAGAATTAACTGGTATATTGCACGTATGTCATACAGCTTCGGTTCAATTTGAAGTTGTGAGTTGATACTTCATACAAGGCTTATGACGGCCATATGAACCTCATTATGAGCGACGTTGAAGAAACGATCATGATTGTTGACCAAGAGAGCGCCGCGAATGGCCATGGCGTCGTCAACGTTAGCCTCTCTGTTGATTGCGCAGAGATTGATGACTGAAATGTGGTTTTCTTTAGGTAGCAAAGCGGAAGATGGACATGCTGTTCGTTAGAGGGGATGGTGTCATTCTAGTAAGCGTTAATGGGTATTATGTTGTATCTCAAGCTGACACGCCTTCGTCGTGCTAGGTTTCTCCGCCTTCACGAACATAAGAGCGCCAGAGAAATGACCTCGTGCTGCCGACTTGTAAATACTTCTCACTGCAGACATCCCAAGACAGAAAAGCGTGGACTATCTTCTGCACTCACGATGTTTGCTTGCTTTCGCTTTTGCTATCCTTCAATGCATCTAATGCCATCGAACATAGAGACGATACAAATGTCGATATATACCATAAAAATCTCCCAGCTAGGCCTTGAATGTGTCCCGATATTATCGCGTACGGAGATGGCTCTGATAAACCCATGTGAAGGGACGAAGGTGCTGTCTTCCTGTCGTCTGCACGGCAAAAAGAGTTTCGACGCTGTATGTAGTGTTTCCAAAGTTGATGCCTACACATGAGTCTGTTGACATCCTGCATGTCTATGTCTATGCCGGTATTCGCGTCACAGGCTCTGTCTGTGTCTGCTGTTCATCGTCTGAAGCAGGCACCTCCATCCCAGCTGGCCACGTTGCATCCCTCAGCCAAGCAGCATGCATGATTTTAATCTAAGTAGAGCGGAATGTAAGCCTACACAGGGAGTTGACATGACGGTGATTACGCACGATGAGATTCAGTGGCAATGTTAATTTTAATCTTCCACCGGTAGAAATGCCTTTCCATATTTGCTGGATGTGGTTATCCCAGATCTCCTTGCTTTGAACGGCATCCGGAAGGTTCATAAGGTCCTCAAGCCTCCTCCTGGTAGGCGACTCTGGTGGAGGACGAGGGTTACCTCGAGGAGTTAACCATAAGCGTCGGCGGGCAGCGTAATATTCAGGACCGGGGGCAGGGAGAGATGATGATTGGAGAAGATCTTCAAAGGACTAGATAGTAATGATAAACTAGAAAGAAAGGAAAGTAGATAAAGGACGAACTTGAGGCTGAGCGCAGGTCATGGCTGGATTAAAGACGAAGGTCGACCGGACCGCTCGAGGGAGACTGGGTTGGAAGCACGTGTTCCGGTGAATGTAAACCAGGCTGAGAGTGACACAACGATCCAGAATCATCCTCCTTCCCTCCACCATGGTCTCTCTCTACAAGCACCATGCTCCCTCTACAACCTCCCTCTCCGACGACGGAAACGATAATGACAACGACGAGGAGACCCCCCAGTTCGCCTTTTATCCCGAACACAACCTCGCTCCTGCCCAATGGGCACTCAAACGCGAACAAGACGAATCAGTCGCCCTCGTTCACCGCTCGCCTTCGGCACACTCACCCATTGCGAACGTACCTCCTGAAATCATGATTCAAATATTCAAGCATCTCCATTCGTCAAAGGACCTCTTTAATGTTATGCATGTATCCCGAACTTGGTGCCAGTGCTCGGTGGAGCTGCTCTGGCATAAACCCTCTTTCCCGAAATATGACACTATCCACAAGATGGCCGCCATTCTTCGACAGGACGCATCCACTTTTGCATATCCCACCTTCGTCCGACGCCTTAATTTTCTCACTCATGGCGCAGAGCTGATCGATGAGCTCCTGGCTGTCTTTGCTCGCTGCGAACGCTTAGAGCGCCTCACTCTCATCGGTTGCAAGCGGATAACTGGCGAGGCCCTCGCAAATATTCTTCCAAAATTCCCCCACCTCGTCGCTATTGACCTCACTGGTGTTACGGAGACCACCAGCGACTCTATCATTGGTCTTGCCGCCGTTGCCACGCGCTTGCAGGGCATCAATTTGTCAGGATGCGACAAGGTCACAGATTCTGGTATCATTGCTCTTTCAGAGTCCTGCCCTCTCCTCCGCAGAGTCAAATTGAGTGGTTTATCTCTTTTGACGGATGATTCTGTCGTCGCCCTTGCAAAAGGCTGTCCCATGCTTTTGGAGATCGACCTCAATCATTGCGCACTTGTCACAGACCATTCAATTCGTTTCATTTGGACCCATTTGACACATATGCGGGAAATGCGTCTCTCCCACTGCTCCTTGCTCACAGATGCAGGCTTTCCGGCACCGCTAAGGCCAGACTCTCAGCCAGATCTTGTAAACCCTTTTTCGAATTCAAGTGTCAAGATGACGGACGAGTTACCCCCTCTCATTATCAATCGGACATTTGATAATCTGCGCATGTTAGATTTGACCGCCTGTGCGCTCATTTCTGACGATGCTGTGGAAGGAATTATATCTCATGCGCCCAAGATCCGCAACCTCGTTCTTTCCAAATGTGTTCTTCTCACCGATAGGGCGGTGGAAACCATTTGCAAGCTTGGAAGACATCTTCATTATCTTCACCTTGGACATGCAAGTAAAATCACAGATCGTTCTGTGCGCTTACTTGCTCGGTCGTGCACCCGCATCAGATACATTGACTTTGCCAGTATGTTTCTTCCTTATTATCCTATTGCGACGCCTCTCACATTCTCCTAGATTGCGTAAACCTTACAGACATGTCTGTTTTCGAATTATCAGCTCTTCCCAAACTTCGCAGGATTGGACTGGTCCGCGTCAGCCAGCTTACTGACGAAGCCATTTACTCATTAGCCGAACGCCATGCCACCCTTGAACGCATTCACTTATCGTATTGTGACCAGATATCCGTCATGGCCATTCACTTCCTTCTCTTAAAGCTTCACAAACTTACACATCTCAGTCTGACCGGTGTCCCGGCTTTCCGTGAAGAGGAATTGCAACGCTTTTGTCGAGAAGCACCCAAGGTTAGTCTGAGTTCGCATCTCATCTGAGGACCGGTATCCTTACGAAAACGCGGTACAGGATTTCAACACTGCCCAACGTCATGCATTTTGTGTGTTCTCTGGGAAAGGCGTTTCACAACTTCGCACATACCTCACAGAACTCTTCGATCGTATCACTGAGATGAACAATACAGATGATACCGAGTACGAAGAAGATGAGTTCGACGGTGAGGGCTACCAAGAAGATGATACACCAGAGCCAGAAACAGCCACGGAAGTCGTGGAAATGGAAGGATACCCAAGGCAACACATGCTTTATAATCCGGACGGGACCACTGTCATGGGTCATCATGCTGCTCATACCCAGGAACCTCCTCAATTCCTCGTAGCGCAACCACATGAATTTCCATTCCAACGCGACCGACCGAATCGTTCTGCCACTATACCGATGACTTCAGTTAATCGCAATGAGTTGAGTGATGCCTCAATTTCCCCGACATCCAACCTTAGGGGGGCTACGTCCCGCTTGAACGCTCAAATCCAAGCATCCGCGCCTGCGTCAGGAAGCACTCGTCAAGGCCGGGTGCATCATTACCGCCATAATCGTACTGTTGCCGATGTATTGCCAGTGATTGAGTCATCTTCATCGCACTCTCTCAACCAGAACATTCCCACCGACAATGGAGCTGGCTTCTTCTCGAACCAAATCGCCCCAGCCTCCCTTAATTCCCCTCGTGGAAGTCGTGCATTGACGCCGGATCTTAACTACGCCGAAATAGGGCATGGCAGGGGGGCACAGGGCAGCTCTTTGGCATCCAGAGGACAGATTCACGAGGTTGAAGGCCAACAGGACGGGCCATCACTGCCTCAAACAATTCCCACACCACATCTTCCAGTTTCTCATGGATATCCGGACTCGGAAATAGACATCGACGTCGATACGGCGCTTGCACCAGAGCACGCCACACCTGTGGCACCTATGTTAGAAACAGCGTGGACGCATCGCGATCCTTCTGCAATGATGACGACTACAGATGACCCTCGCCATTCTGCAGAAATGACTGCAGCAATGAGTGCCCCGGAACAGCAAAGAGGGCGTAGAGAGTATCCCGGTGGTAATCTCTCAGACCCGGAGCCCAGGGCAAGAAGTGTCAAGCGAACATTCCGCAATACCCTTAACGCTGCAGAACATTATGCTAGTTCGTTATTTGGACGACCCGGAGCAGACAATCGCCCCGATGTCGGTGGGTCCGGCTACAATGTTTAGATGTTTTTCCATGCGGAAAAGGGACATTACACTCCCTTCAAATGGATATGGACATATTGATTACGCTATTTCGTTCATTAGGTTTGTTTATCCTGCCAGTACTCATCCTATAGTTTCTTTCAAAGTTCCTTGGTTAGTTTTGTTACATGTACCTCTCTGTATATTGGAAAACGGGTCTATGGTAGAAGACCGTTGAATTGAAGATCAAGATAGTGAATTGGTCCGAGAATTGAGGGATCTTATCTTATCTTAGGCTATGAGTCAAAGAGATAAGCCGGGGTTTTTGCTGAGAAGATTAGGATTCGAGGTGTTTCCGGCCTCTGCACTCCATCCCTCTCCTCCATTCTCCAATGTCTAACCAGACTGTAGATCCACTCGTCACCCTATTCACCTCGATGGGGTTGACCAAAGCGAAAGCGTCCGAGGCTATCAAGGCTCCCAAGAGTGCTGCTATCTTGAAGGAGATTATCCAGAGTCATCCAGACGCACTTACCAGTCTTGACGAGAAGCAAGCAACCCTTGTGTACAGCTTCTCAGTTGCATTGTCGAAATCAAGTTCGGTCGACACTCAAGGACGCGACTATATCCTTTCCAACATATTGAACGCCGACTTGAAGAGCGTTGATCAAATTTCTGGTGAGTCCGTTCCGTTTGCAGTCGTGATGTCCTTTTATCGAATGTAAACTCTACAGCCGCTGTCAAGTACGTTGAATCGCACCCACCTCCTATCGATGATGCAGATTTCAAGAAGGAATGTGGTGTTGGTACGTCGTTTCGGACCCATTCTTCGAATCAGGGTTAAGATCTTGCTAGGATTTTCTATCAGCCCCGAGGACCTATATGCCCAAGTAGTATCTTATGCTACGGAGAACGCGATTGCGGGCTGGGCTAGTCTTGGATCTGTTGTGGGCTCACTGAAAGGCACTCCGGCACTCCGATGGGCAAATCCACTCGAGGTGAAGAAAACGGTGGACCAGGTCTTCCTGGACAAGTTTGGTCCCAAGGAAGCGTCCAAACCCAAGGCCAAGGTATTTTATGCATGCGCTGAAATTTCTGGTACAACAATTCATGGTTTTGAATAGGAGCCCAAAGCTGCTGCACAGAGTAAGAAGGAAGATGCTCCAACTGCGGCTACACCCAAAAGATCCGTTTTCGAAGAAGGCTTCCTTGGCCAACTGCATAAGCCCGGGGAGAACCCTCAGATTCATCCACGCCTTCGAGAAGCTCACTTGGCCGCAACCGGAGGTCAAGTGTGGACCCGTTTCCCCCCAGAACCCAATGGATATCTGCACATCGGCCATTCCAAGGCTATCTTTGTCAATTTTGGATACGCAGCTCACAATGGAGGAAAATGTTACCTGAGATACGACGACACGAATCCCGAGAAAGAAGAGGCAAGGTACTTTGAGAGTATCCTTGAGATGGTGCGCTGGCTCGGATTCGAGCCATGGAAAATTACATACTCCAGCGACTACTTTACGGAGTTGTACGAGCTCGCCGTTGAATTGATCAAACGAGATAAGGCTTATGTCTGTCACTGTACTCGTAAGCTTTCTGATGTTATCCCCCTCTACGCTTTCTGACTTTTGTTCACAGAGGAAGAAATAAAGGTGGACAGAGGAGAAAAGCGAGGCCAGCCACGAGCATGCGTGCATCGCAATAGGCCGGTTGAGGAATCGTTGGCTGAATTCGAGAAGATGAAGAATGGCCACTATCGACCAAAGGAGGCAAACCTTCGCATGAAACAGGACCTTAACGATGGAAATCCTCAAATGTGGGATCTGACTGCATATCGTGTCCTCGATAGTCCTCATCATCGGACTGGCGATAAGTGGAAAATCTATCCCACCTACGATTTTACGCACTGCTTGGTCGATAGCATGGAAAATATTTCGTAAGTCCCTTCCTAGCTAATTACTTTCCTAGTACTAAGGACAAGCCCAGGCACTCGCTGTGCACCACCGAATTCATCGCATCGCGTCAATCCTATGACTGGCTGTGTGACGCCCTTGAGGTCTACAAGCCCAGGCAATCAGAATATGGACGCCTGAATTTGGAAGGAAGCATCATGTCAAAGCGAAAGATCCTTGCTTTGGTAGAAGAGAAATATGTTGATGGATGGGATGATCCTCGCCTATATACCCTAATCGCACTAAGAAGGCGTGGAGTACCCCCAGGTGCAATCGTCTCTTTCGTCAGCTCCCTTGGAGTATCAACAGCCGCGTCGAACATCGAGATAGCACGATTCGAACATTCAGTCAGGCAATATCTCGAAGGATCCGCGCCCCGTCTTTTGATGGTCATGAAGCCTCTAAAAGTGACGATCGAGAACCTACCAGAAGACTACTGCCTGATGGTTGAAAAACCTTTACATCCCAAAGTACCCGAACTCGGCACTTCAACAATACCTTTCACTCGTACGATCTACATCGAAGCGGACGACTTCAGGACAGAAGATTCCAAAGATTATTTCCGCCTGGCCCCCGGAAAGACTGTCGGACTGTTCCAAGCACCCTATCCCATTACCTGCACGTCGTTCAAGACTGACCCGACCACGGGCGAAGTCGTGGAACTCTTCTGCAAGCTGGAGAATGAGGGCCCAACGAAGAAACCTAAAGCATTCATCCAGTGGGTGGCCGAACACGCAGAATCAGGCAGTCCTGTCAGAATCGACGAAACCAGGATATTCAACCCCTTGTTCAAGAGTGAACGTGTGCCCAGCGACTTTAGGTCCGATATTGCACCTAACAGCTTGGAGATCGTCAAGACTGCCATCGTCGAGACCGGTTTCTGGTCTCTGGCGAAAAGTTCTCTGGAAGTTGCGAGGAAAGATGCGAAAGTGAGGACGGACAAAGCGGCAAAGGAGTCTGAAGGCGATCACAAAGACGACGATACCCCGCACGCTACCAGCGAGCAACTAGTTGGCAAGGAGTGTGTCCGCTTCCAAGGTTTGCGTGTTGCCTACTTTGCTCTCGACAAAGACTCCCGTGTGGCGTCGCTGGAGGAGGGGTCTGCTGTCAATGGACGTCAGCAAGGCGACTTCCTGGTTCTTAATCGCATAGTCAGTTTGAAAGAGGATTCGGGCAAGTCATAATCGACAGATGGTTAGGGAGGATGGATCAAACGTAGAGATAGCTTTTACTGTAGAAATCGAAAGCATGACGATATGGAATTCCGGGGTGTATGGATGACAAGCATGAAGTACGTAAGAGAATCGTAAAAAACATTTTAAGAGTGCAAAATTAAGGAATGAGGGGAAACACCATGCAGAACCCCCAAGAAAATCTAATACTCGGCCTCCTCAACATCAGCCGAATCGATACCTACTTCCTCGTAATCTTTCTCCAGCGCAGCCAGATCCTCTCTAGCCTCGGAAAATTCACCTTCTTCCATACCCTCACCAACGTACCAGTGAACAAAGGCGCGCTTGGAATACAAAAGGTCGAACTTGTGGTCGAGACGGCTCCACGCACTGGAGATAGCAGTGGTGTTGGACAGCATGCACATGCTACGTGAAACTTTGGCGAGGTCGCCGCCTGGAACGTGAGCAGGGGGTTCATTGCAAATGCCGAGCTTAAAACCGGTAGGGCACCAATCGACGAATTGAATGGTCCGCTTGGTCTTGATAATACTGACGGCAGCATTGACATCCTTGGGGACAACGTCACCGCGGTATAGAAGAGCACAAGCCACTGCAACCCAATAAGACAAAATCATGGTAATTTAAAAATAACGCCTGCTCACTGTATTTGCCTTCCCTCGGATCGCACTTGACCATCTGGTTACCAGTTTCAAAGCAAGAGAAGGTCATATCGGCGACCGAGTTCTGTTCATGATGTGCCTTTTCGGCGGAGATGATGGGAGCAAAAGTGGCAAGTGGGAAGTGAATGCGAGGGAAACTGAAGAGCATTCTGAGTGGGCAAAGGTAGTAGAATGATAATTAATACGCACGGCACCAAGTTGGTCTGGAACTCGTTCAAATCAACGTTCAAAGATCCATCGAACCGCAACGAAGCGGTAATGGATGAAACGACTTGAGCGATGAGCCTGTTCAAGTTTGAAAGACCAGGGGAGGTGATACCAAGGTTCTTCTTGCAGATGTCGTAGATAGCTTCGTTGTCAACCTGTATAATGGTTAGCAGTGATCAAAAGATCAAATTCAATGGCGGTACCATGAAAGAACAGTCGGAATGCTCGAGAGTTGTATGCGTAGTGAGCACAGAGTTGTAGGGTTCAACGACGGAGTTGGCCAAGGTAGGTGCAGGGTACACACTGAATTCCAGCTTCGACTTTTTGCCGTAGTCACCAGACAAGCGTTCGAGGATGAGGGCTCCAAAGCCTGACCCAGTTCCTCCTCCGAAAGAATGGAAAACAAAGAAGCCTTGGAGACCTGAGCAGTTGTCTGCCAGGCGGCGAACTTTGTCCATCACAAGATCGATTTGTTCCTTGCCAATGGTGTAATGACCGCGAGCGTCTGGGAAGCAAAATTCAGGAAACAGTGCAGGACCCGAAGAGTAAAGTGAAGCATACAGTTGCTTGCGGCATCCTCCTTGCCAGTGACAAGAGTCTCGGGATGGAACAGACTCCTGTATGGGCCGGTCCTGACTTCATCGATGACATTGGGTTCGAGATCGATGTACAGGGAACGAGGCACATGTTTGCCAGAGGAGGTTTCGGAAAAGAAAGTGCTGAAGCCATCATCGCCACGGGGCGATCCTTCCATGAGACGACCGTCGGGCTAAATTGGGATGAGATAAATACATGCGGCGTGTCGAACAGACTCACACTAAGACCGTGCTCGACGGTATAGAGCTCCCCTGATATAATCAATTAGCATGGCACCACATTGAATAATTGACACGTTTCGCGGGCAAGAGGACTGAACGACGCGTTTTTGAGGCGTGCTCTACGCGCCACGTGCTACCGCCTGCTTTACATGTGCAGTAAAGAAACTTACAGCAGGCGTTTCCGATCTGGACACCAGCCTGACCAACGTGCACGGAGATGACTTCACGCATTTTGCAAAAAGAGTAGGAAAACTGAGGGAGATAAGGAAAGTGAGTGAGATAGGAAAGAAAAGGAGAGGTAGGAGGATACTTACAAAAGGGCAGCTGGGGAAAGAGGATACTGCGATGGCAGAACAGAAGAAAGCCTGGCGGACAACACGCTGCACGGTTATACACTTCTCTCTTTCTCACGCTACTCCTGTCACAATATTACTTGGTCTGTGCGTACAAGATCTAATTATATCTGCCTACATGTAGAAATGTCCCATAAGCCTAAGTAAACCATAATGTCCATCTATGTCCATCCCAATTCAATGTCCAGATTTTGAAATAGTCGGCAGCTCTCCGACAGTGGATTTGATACCGTCAACAGCCTTGGCTTTGCTTTTCCTCCCAACATATCTAGCATATATTCACTCAATATCATGTCTAAAACGCTTTGTACAGGTGGACTCACCGCAGTAAGTTGTCCCAGACACGGAGCCCATGAACAGGAATAAAGTGCGCTGTGACCTGTTGCTCCGACACGGATTGTGGAGGAGGCTTGTTGGGATCATCGTGAGGGTCAAAGGCTGCCCGTAGGGCGTGCATTGGCTTGAGTCTCGGAATATTCAAGTGAGTCGCAGGCGCCGTGTAGTATATGGACTTCTTCAGAAGTGCGACTGCTTCAGGCTGATTCAATCTTGGTTAGCTTATGCGCTCTCCAAGGAAAACTACTATAACATCACTGACCGTGTCTCGACGCGCAGCAATTGCAGATTTGGGAGGGTTTTCGTCTTCCAAATCAAGAGGTCCCCACCGGCGCAAAGCCTGAATCCTTCCTAGCGACGTCCTCTTCCGCACTTTACGAGGTGGCGTATTTTCCTCCGGCGGATTCTGAGGAGAAGAAGTGCTTTCGTTTGCCGTTCCATGCGACCTATGCACAAACCCTTGCGTCAAAGCCTCTCGTATTAGTCGGTCGGCTTTCTTTTTATACCGAGCTTGTTGTTCTATTGCTTTGTCCGCGTGTTTTGCATAGCGCTTATCCCAAAGATCTTGGCCAGTAGCCCAACGCATAGCAGGCGCCTCTTTAATTATTCCAATTTCCGACGGTTTCATTTGCAGAGCAGGAATACTGCTGGCCGGCTCCATGGGACGCACTTCACCATGTATGTCGACGCGCTCGCGCACCATGATAACTCCTGGAATGTCCTAAAGCAGCCAGTGATTAGAACTACTTCAAGATAGCTAACATCACTTACAGTCTGCGGGTCAAGAGATGTGGTAGAACGAAGGGTGTCAGCTTTGTTTTCCAAAACGTTCTCAATGGTCACCGATCTGTTCTCCAGGTAAATGTTCACATCAGACGCAGATGAATCATTTCCCTCTACTCCTTTCTCGCTATCTCCTTGGGCGGACGGAGGATTTGTGTGGGTCTTCTTTTTCAGTATGTGGCTTTCTTTCTCATCACCTCTACCGGAAACGTTGTCTCCTACACCAGGTATCACTTCCGGTGGTTGGTGCAACTCAGGAAATGGATTCCTTTCAAGGTGGGCTTCGTCGTATTTTGTGACATGATTCACGAATTCCGCAATTGATCGATACGCGTAGGAAGCCTTCGGAAACGTAAGTTAGGGTTAGGGAAGCAATGGAGAGCATAGGAGACTTACGGTTTGCGTAAACATGAATACAGTCAAAACATGACACATTCCGTCGAAAATTTGCAGATGGACCTAGACATTTGGTTAGAGATGGTGTGGGCATAATGAAGTGAAATGAACCTTAGTTGGCTTGGTAAATTTTTTGGAGTTTTCTTTCTGCCTCCCAGACCTCAAGATGCCCGACCGAGCGGGGTACTGTTCCGGATGTGCTGCCTTATGAGCTAGGTATATAATCTCATCCCGAAGTACTTCGCCATCCCCTCCAAGGATATATAACGGAGGAAGATTCCCGAGAGAGCCTTGCAAGATGGGAGAGACGAGTGGATGAGTGAGTTGCCTGTCAACAAGTTGGTAAGTTAATTTGCCAGGCTAAATCTGCAAATCATTGAATAGTACTCTGTAGACGCGTAAAGCTGGATTTGCGAACGGAGCTCAAGAGGAGTAGCATTTGGGTTCTCCATAAGGACTTTAGGCGGCTTTGGTTCGTAGAGGTCGAGGTCTTCGTCTTCCAAGCCCTCATTGTCGTCAGGTGTGACAGGATTGCTACTGGACGGGGTCTGTCCAGAACTATCGAGCATTTCTTGCTGAGATTTGACGGGTTTGCCGGGACCATATACATCATCATTATCCTGTTTCTTTCGATTGTGGAGAGCAAGTTCCGGATCTAGAGGTTCCGCCTTTCCAGGTTCGGGCGGTTCATTCGACACTGTTTTGACAACACGTCCTCCGTTCTCGGGCTTCGTCGGTAAAGGCCATAGTGTTGAAGGTTTAGCAAGAAACCCATACTGAGGAATAATATCCTACTTTTGGATCAGGATGAAGCACACTATTTATTGATAGTGAAGGCACGCACCGTCGGGGTATTTTGCATGACGCTCGGAAAGCTGTGCGTCAGGTCGACCCATGGACTAATGAGGACCGCTCCAGCCGGCATGGGTAATTCCAAATCTCTGAGGATAGTCAAGAGGGACAAACAGAGACCGCCGCCTGCTGAATCTCCGGCTAACACAATTTTAGAGGGGGGAACAGGCTTATGAAATGCTTCAGGAGGAGGATGGATGAGGTAAAGATCTGTTGAACCCCTTCAGCGTCTTGATCATAATATGGCTTCCAAGGAACTGTTGCTTACATCCAGCGAGCACATCTTGCAGGGCACAGGGCCAGGGGTACTGAGGCGCTTTCCTACGACCGACAAGTCAAACAAAGTGTCGCATGAGAAGCAAGTCACCACACAGTTACCTATAATTTACGGTAAAAGCACGACCTTTAAATTTTTGAGCTGAATGACCATGTCAATGAAGACGTGTTACTGTTTATACGTTGCCAGGACGCACCATAGTGGAGTATTTGGTATCGATGTGTATCTATGGCATAATTTAGAAATCCATACATACACGACCGAAGGTAAACTTACTTATCGATCCCCAGAAGTATCCTCCTATAGGCGGTCAACCTCCCGTAAAACGTTAAGAGAAAGCAATGCCACAAACCTCCGTGAATGTAATACTGCGGTATGGTAATCAGATCATCTCGATATTATGAACACGAAGTGCACTTCATACCATCACTTTGTCCAATTTTTCCAGGCGTACAATGTCAGCCTCGGCGGATTTTAATTTTGCTCCTGTTGTCGGATGTGTCTTATGATTAGGTCCCACGTCTTGTTGTTCAGCTACCCATTCGGCGTCTACCCCGTTCAAGCCACGAACTTGCCACCACCGTTCGCCACCAACAACGTACTTCAACTCATCAGGTCCAAACCATTCTATGAGTGCGTCTGCAGCCTCGTTACAGGATGAGAATGGGACTACTATGGGTCGGACGAGAGCCCAATACGGCGCCGGTACGTGGGTGTTCGTGCTATGTATACTTGGTTTACTGCGCAACATGAAAGGACGCTGAAGGGGACTTACAAAGCCTGCAAAGATTCTACTGTGTTCTTTGTGCCCAGTTCAATGAATGCTGTAGATATTTCTCAGTGTTTGTCGGTCACCGCTGCACGGAAAGAGCGAACCTTTGACAATGTTAAATGCCCTGAGAGCGGAGATAGATTAGACTCAGAAGGCACGGAGACCTGCACAGTAAAACGCTCACTCATCAAAGAAAATGTCGTCCTGGGGGATACTGTCCTCCTGGGAAGCTTTGAGTCTTCTGGCTTTGTTTTTGGTGTGCTTCAGAAATGTCTTGATGACAACTGAACATAACTCTTAGAAAATTCACAGCAAGAAGAAGAGCTAGATATAAGCTGACCTGGAGTTATGTGTACTGCAGCGGAGACGGTAGTGACTGGCATAAAGGAGAGTGGAAGTTAGGAGGATACTCGTAAATCATTTTGCCATAACATGCAGTACTGAAATAAAGCAACTGACGTCAGGACTCAGGACATCAGCCTGGCCGTGTTTGGCTCAGGGCTGCCCGATCAGAACCATGCAAGCGCGTTCCCTCTGCTTAGTCAGCACCAATTGCTTGAAGCATGCTATGATCACCTTCACGCCATTGTCAGGCGCTGCCCGTTCCTCAAAGACTACGCCTCTCTCGTATCTCCTCCAGATCGACGATGTCAGAATACTAATTGACTGCGGCTCTCCTGACTGGTTTCCAGAGCCTTCTCCCTTCCAACCCGTTCACCCTGAAGACGATGCACAGATACCTCCTTGGAAGCAATATACGGACGAACTTGAGAGGTGCGGAGGCTGCAACGTTATATGGGTCAGCTGAAAATGGCTAACGAGGTCGACAGAATTGCACCCACCGTAGACCTTGTCCTTCTGTCTCATGGTGACTTGGCGCATTGTGGGTTGTATGCTTGGGCTCATGCAAGATGGGGGTTGAAGGCTCCCGCGTACACGACACTGCCTGTGCAGGCAATGGGAAGAATCGCCGTGACCGAAGATGTGGAGGGCATTCGTGAAGAAGAGGAAATTGACCGCCTAGCATTGACAGAGTCCTCAGCAGACGAAGACGGAAACACCGGCGCTTCTCCCCCGCCCCCACCAAAAGTTGCCACCGGCAAATTTGTAGCAACTGCAATTGAAGTCCAGGATGCGTTTGATTCACTCAACACGCTAAGATATTCCCAGCCTACCCATCTACAAGGCAAGAGAATTATATCCCGGTTCTGGCTCTTTTTACTTAATTTCTTTCAGGAAAATGCCAGGGCTTGACCATTACTCCTTTCAATGCAGGCCACACTCTGGGAGGTACCATATGGAAAATCAGATCACCATCCTCTGGAACTATAATATACGCAGTGAATGTTAACCACATGCGCGAACGCCATTTGGATGGCACTGTCCTCATGCGGCAGGCTGCAGGTGGCGTCTTTGAAGCACTTGCTCGTCCGGATCTGCTTATTACAGACGCCGACAGAGTGCCTGTTATAACTAGCAGGCGGAAAGACAGAGACGCTGCTCTCATTGGTGCGTTAAATGTTAACGAACCACGTCCGACTGTCTAACGGGTTTAACAGATACTATCACCTCCACGCTTTCATCCCGGTCATCCCTTTTGCTCCCATGTGACTCAAGCACACGTATTCTGGAGTTACTTGTTCTTCTGGACCAGCATTGGAATTACTCAAAATTGCGATACCCTATCTGTCTACTATCCCGCACCGGTCGGGAAATGCTGACCTTTGTGAGGGCCATGATGGAGTGGTTGGGAGGTACAATCAGCAAGGAGGACGTAGGGGAAGAGGGCACAAACTTGCGACAGAACCAGAATAACAAAAGAAGAAGGGAGGATGACAACGAAGAAGATGCTCTTGGGGCTTTTGCCTTGCGATTCAAGTGAACAGCCTTCATTCATGGTCTGTGGCGTACACTGACAAAGAATTTAGGCACTTGGAATTCTTCCCTAATCCTCAAGCGCTTCTTCAAACCTACTCCTCGAAGGATCCGAAATTAATTCTTGCCGTGCCTGCTTCCCTTTCCCATGGACCTTCGCGTCACTTGTTCTCAGACTTTGCTGCGGTTCCCGATAATGTTGTCCTGCTTACGGGCCGTCACGAAGAAGGAACTCTAGCCCGGTCCCTTTTTGAGAAATGGAATGACTCTCAACGTCCTGAAGATAGGTGGGATAAAGGAAAAATCGGGCGCAACGTTATGGTGGACGGTTCGATCAAACTGAAGCTACGCCGCAAGGTTCCTTTGGCCGGAGTCGAATTGGAGATATATCAACAAAAAGAACAAGCCGCCAAAGAGAAAGAGGCGGCTCACCAGGCTTCATTGGCTCGTAATCAGCGTATGCTGGAAGCAGACGAGGACGACAGTGACACTGACGACTCCGATGATTCCGATGCTGACGAAGAGGATGAGGTTAGGGAAGCATTGGCTGGAGAGCCTATGGATATGGATGGTGATACTAAGCTGGTTAATGGCAAGGCAAAAAAGAAAGCTGACAGGGGTATGGATGGTGCCGACTGGCTTGACGGTGACGAAGGGATAACGAAGCAACTCTCCTTTGATATTTATTTAAAGGGGAACGTTTCGAAAGCGACTTCTTTCTTCAAGAACAGTGGCCAGGGCCAACGCTTCCGGATGTTCCCTTACGTTGACAAGAAGCGAAGGGTGGACGAATTCGGTGAAACCGTTGACGTCGGCATGTGGCTTCGGAAAGGCAAGGCGTTGGAAGAAGAAGCGGAGAGCGAAGATACGAAGGACTACAAGCGTCGGCTACTTGCAGAAGAGGACGCCAAGGTACGCGCGCAGAAGTTATGTATTGGATCTTAAATGAATTGTTACTTTTAGAAAGCTAACAGGGAACCTCCGTTCAAATTCGTTACGAGTGAGGTAGAGATTCAGTTGGCATGCAGATTACTTTTTATCGACATGGAGGGTTTGAATGACGGGCGAGCTGTCAAGACAATTGTGCCTCAAATAAATCCTCGCAAAATGGTCAGTGTCCTTTTATATTAACCATATTCTGCCCAATTTAATGACAACTATTCTTCCAGATCATCGTTCATGCAACGCAGCATGCTTCAGAAGCTCTCATTGAAAGCTGTAATAACATTCGCTCAATGACTAAAGACATCTTTGCTCCCGATGTACATGAAAGTGTCAAGATTGGCCAGCAGACGAACAGCTTCTCAATTAACATTAGCGACGAGCTGTTGGCATCGCTCAAAATCTCCCGGGTATGTAGGGCATACTGCACCTTGATGTACTTTGTACTAACATTTAACCTTGCAGTTTGAAGACAATGAGATTGCATACGTCCGAGGATTGGTGGCTGCACATGCAACCTCAACGATACCTACACTGGAACCTATCACGTCCGCAAGCATCCGCACAGATGCGAGCAGTGAAACCAAAGCTGCAGAACAGCGCAGACTTGGGTCGCGGCCACGAGTTGCGCTTCCGCACTCGACGATGATCGGCGAGCTAAAACTGACCGTCTTAAAGTCCAGATTAGCTGCTGTAGGGGTGCAAGCAGAGCTGATCGGAGAGGGTGTGTTGATCTGCGGGACGAACACGTCAGCGGATACAGTTGGATCAGTGGCGGTAAGAAAGCTAGCAAAGGGGAAGATTCAGCTGGAAGGAAATGTGTCCGAGGTGTATTATACTGTACGAAGAGAGATATATAATTTGCACGCCCTAGTGGCGGCGTAGTATTGAGGCGAATATAGAAACTTGGTCCGTTTATGGTGTGACCAAACATCCGAAAAAGGCAATATGGAACGCAAAAAAATGTGACTAATATTCAGAAAGCAAGTTGCCCTCAGACCATACGAGTTGACTCTTGCCTCATCCCCACATCACCTCTTTCCCTACCTTTTTTACGAAAATGCGTGAAGTTATCTCCCTCCACGTCGGTCAAGCTGGTGTGCAGATTGGTAATGCTTGCTGTAAGTCCTTGCTCCCGCTCCCGTCTCCCGTCGCGTCGTTCAACACCAAACGTCAACAGGGGAACTTTACACCCTCGAGCACGGTTTGAGCGTATGTTTTCCACTTCTTTCTTTCTTTCTCTTTCTCATTTTGTTGTAGCCCGACGGCCGTCTTATGGAAGGTTCACCGTCGTCGACCGACAGTGGCTTCTCCACTTTCTTCTCGGAGACAGGTTCAGGAAAACATGTCCCCCGTTCCCTGTACATCGATCTCGAGCCTGGTGTCATTGACGATGTCAAGGTTGGTAAATACAAGTCTCTCTTCCATCCTGAGACCCTTGTCACTGGCAAGGAAGATGCCGCGAACAACTGTGAGTGCTTATCGATGCTCGTGTCCCAGCATTGGTATGCACGACTGATCGTGCTTGATTTCCACAGACGCTCGTGGTCACTACACCGTCGGAAAGGAGCTCATTGATCCTGTCATGGACAAGCTCAGGAGACTCGCGGATAACTGCTCTGGCCTCCAAGGTTTCTTTGTCTTCCACTCATTCGGTGGAGGAACTGGTTCCGGTTTCGGAGCTCTTCTACTCGAGAAGCTCTCCACTGATTATGGAAAGAAATCGAAACTCGAGTTCTGCGTCTACCCTGCTCCCCAGCTCTCCAGTTCCGTTGTTGAGCCTTACAACTCCGTCCTGACGACTCACACCACGCTCGAGCATTCTGACTGTTCGTTCATGGTACGTATGGGCATAGTCACATAACGCGTCTTAGAACCTGAATTCGCGCATCAGGTTGATAACGAAGCTATCTATGATATCTGCAAGAAGAAACTCGGCGTCGTGTCACCCAGCTTCAGCAACTTGAACCGTCTCATCGCTCAAGTTGTCTCATCGATCACAGCTTCTCTTCGTTTTGATGGTTCTCTCAACGTCGACTTGAACGAGTTCCAGACCAATCTTGTGCCGTGAGTTATTTTCATTGATGAGATCACAGTACCATTCAATGATTGCCTCCAGTTTCCCCCGTATCCATTTCCCTCTTGCCACCTATGCACCTCTTCTGTCTGCCGACAAAGCCAACCACGAGCAGAACTCAGTAGCGGAGATGACTTTCTCCTGCTTCGAGAACGGCAACCAGATGGTCAAGTGTGACCCTAAGGAGGGCAAATACAGTCAGTAGAGAGTTCTTTTCTGCCATTAAACATGGACTGATCTCAATCGACGAATAGTGGCCTGCTGCTTACTGTACCGTGGCGACGTCGTTCCCAAAGATGTTCAGGCTGCTGTTGCGAGCATCAAGACTAAGCGCACTATCCAATTCGTTGACTGGTGCCCAACTGGTTTCAAGGTGAATCATTTGCTACATACACAATAGTTCCACTTTTAAATTGATTGTTGCTAGCTCGGCGTCTGCAACGAGCCTTCCGCGTGCGTTCCTGGTGGTGATTTGGCTAAGACTTCCCGCAGTCTTTGCATGCTCTCAAAGTAAGTCGAGTTTCGAACTGAAATACATCTTATTAAATTCTTATCCTTAGTACCACTGCTATTTCCGCTGCTTGGGGACGTCTCGGTGAGTGACCTTGATGAATTTGAACCCTGACTCGCGATCCCAACATGATTTATCAGATTACAAATTCGATTTGATGTACTCCAAGCGCGCTTTCGTGCACTGGTATGTTGGTGAGGGTATGGAAGAAGTAAGTCAATAGCCATGTGTTCCAGGGCCAGTGCTTGATTATTTTTTATAGGGTGAATTCTCCGAGGCCCGTGAAGATCTCGCCGCCCTTGAGAAAGATTACGAAGAGGTTGGCACAGATTCCGTTGACGCTGAGGAGGAAGGCGAATATTAGGCGAAGCATCTGCAATTTCGTTTCTTTGTCTTTCGCTACTCGGTGTTTATCTGCGCCAAAATACCCCTTTTCAGCTGAAAATTCCCCATGACCTTACTTGTATCTTTCATAACGTCACGCAGATCTTCATACAGTCTCTCTCATGCTTTGATATAGAATCATGGTTGACTTCATTTTTGAACGGTTTCTTTATAATAGTACTCTTGTTTATATCTTCCAAGTTGACGTGGGGCATATACAAAGTTATAATGTGTCCGTACCAGCTATAAGTAAGCTGATATAAGGTGTTTTTTCGTCCAAATGCTTGCTCTGCAAGGCTTGTAGCGCACGCGACCATAAGCTAATGACTATAATCGTACCTATAGGCTAGTGTGTTAGATGGATATGAACAAAGGCCTTTCATTCGTTGCTTACTTTCTATAGAATGTCTCCGAATCGGAAGGTACAGCCTTGGGAAATGATTGAGGTAAGGTACTTATTCGAAGGTCAGGAATTATACTCACTTCATTTCGACGAGCTCCTCTAGCGATTGTCTTTCCGGTCCTTTCCAATTCTTTACGGAATTCTCTATCTTCTTTCAACCAATCAAGTGCGACTTGATATAGGGTTGTGGATTTTTTACTCAGATCCCACGGTGTTGGTAGCGTCACGAATGACCCGAATCGCATGTGCGCAACGTGAGTGGGGAAGTCATTGAGACCGTCAAAGATGTGGGTTGCATCTGTACAAGCGGAATGATCGTTAGTAACCAGATGAAACTGGATATTGAGACATATACAAAGAATAGTCGCGCCGCGTTTCTCGCTATCGTCTTTGAGAAAATTGAGCAAGTCCTGACGGACTAAGACGTCCAAATCGACAGTGACCTGCAGAATTCAAAATAGCGATCGTCACGAGTCGAGGAATGTGCCGACCTCGTCAAGTAGTAAGACATCCCAAGGTGCCATAAGTCCGAAGCAAAGTTGCACCCGACGGCGTTCACCATCAGATATCTTATGCATACGCCAGTCCAAGTCGACGTCCAGGATATCAAGCAGATGGTCTCTCCTTTCCTTGTGCCTGTACCCACCAACGGAATCTAAGAATGCAGCGACGGAAATATCACCGCGAACAACCGGGTTCATAGCCCTGCAAAAATATCAACGCATCGGTGCAGAGGCCTTTGCCAGTACAAACGAACCATTCAGTGCCCAAAAAAGTCACGCCTGATGGTGAATTGCGAAAGACATCCTGGTCTTTGATCTTAACCTCAGCTCCGGGGGTACTAACAAGCTTCTTGCCAGCGAACAGCTGGAGCAAAGTGGACTTGCCCGCTGGATATTTATGTGTTAGGGAGAGACTATAAATGACCACAAGCTTCCCACTGAACCTCCATTGGCACCAACAAGAATGGTACGTGAACCTGGAGGAAGCTGGATGTTAATGCCAACAAGAGAGGGCGGAGAGAAAGAGTTGTAAGAGTATGTGAGATTGGTAGCTGATATGACGGCCATGTTCGAGTACGATATCAAGATGCGCCCAGGACTCGGAGTGGCCCCTGGGCACTGGCATATGGTACCTTGATGAGTGATTTCCCACGGGCCTTCGAAACACGATGCTAGCATTTGTAAATGACCGGCATGGTCCATTCGTTACCATTCTCTTTCTCACCACCACTTTCTTCCTCTTTTCTTCAAAATCTTTACGCTCTTTTTTATACCAAATGTCCACTGATGCCTTCATGTTTCGAAGATGTCTAGATCCTCTGTCTTGTCCTGAGCCTGCTGAATGCCATTGTACCTCAAGCGAAATCTGCGTTAGGACCAGTTTGTCAGTGTCCCAATATTCCTCTCACTCTCTTTGCTCACTTACGAACTAGCTCCTGCGTCGCATGTCCGTCCAATCAGTGTGTTGCGCAGCCCTCAAATGGGTCCACGAAACAGGGTGGAGTTAGCAAGGGTGCTCTTGCAGGTGGCATCGTCGGTGCCATCCTTTTCCTCGCCATCGCGGTTGCGCTCTATCTCAGGTATCGCGCGAGGAACCGTCGCTTGGCCCGAAACAGCATTCGTGATGTGAAGAAAGACATACCTGCCCCTGCGGAAACTGTCTTGAACCGACCTGATCCTATGGAGAAGCCTCCATCAGAGCTCAACACAATCAGAGTTTATTCCACATCTTCCAACACTACCATCGATCTCGACCCTCATGCAGATGCTTCTGCGTCTCATTCAGCGGCAGGGCGCAGTAACCCTACCCATCCAAATCCCTTCGATGATAACAATTCGATCCAGACCACCGGCACAGAAGGCACGAATGTCATACCGATTGCTTACGTTCCTGCAGATGCCCATCGTTTGTCCACCAGCCGCTCAGAGTCTAATAGCGTTCCATCGACGACCTCATCCCAGCCAGTTCGTCCAGCTCGTTCTCCAGAGTTGGATCTCAATCTCGACCATGTAAATGTCTCGCGCGATAACCTTCGCTCCAAGACCGGGTACAGCCAGTCCACGCGTTCTGGTGTCTCAGGAATATCACGCAATTCCTACATGTCTAGCGCCAGTTACTCCAGCGACTTCTTGAACGAAGCGCCCATGATCATGTCTTCTTCCAAAGGCAACGTCAGACAAGTCCTTGGCATTGTCAAAGCCGAAGTCATCAGCGCAGGATCACTGAGCTCTGGCTCCTCCGATAGTTTGAAGCCACCTGCATACACCAGACCAATAAACAAGTCGCCTCTTGCATCCACTTCATTTGGGCCGGGCGATATGTTACAAGAAGCAGACGAGACGCAACAAGAGGCAGCAAATCCTTTCAGCGACGAGAACATGTCCACTCACGCCAGCTATGCAGCGTCTCCTTCCCCGACAGCTACTACGACGTTCGGTCACCTTTCCACTTTGCCTGAAGGCGCAAACGCTAACTGGCTTAGCGAGGGCCCAAACCTCCCTTGGGCTCGCCAGGGCGACCAAAGCCGGCCTTCCAGCATGAGCACTCAGGCTGGCTCAGTGATTGATATAGCCAGTGCCACCCGCGTCAATGTCGGATTGAAGTCCCCCGGGAGCGCAAATTCGTACAGAACCACCATGGGTCGCTTGGTGACGCCTCCCGGAGGTACGGGGACTCTCCAAGAACAGCAACAGCGTGCGCTTGCTCATGCACAAGCCCAAGCCCAAGCCCAAGGCCTCGACCGCAGACGCATTTCTGGTTCCTCCGTTTTGTCGGCGACTTCCACCCGCGCTGATTCTATTTTAGAATCATTCCCATTCGTACCACCTTCTCCAATCTCAGACCGACCAATTAGGTCTCCCCCGGTATCCCCGTTAGCTCAACAATCTTTCACCCAATCTAGCTCCCCTCTGCATCAGCATACATTTGTTGTAGCTCCTCCTTCACCTCTCAGTCATCAATCATTTAGCGCAGAGCCCACGCCCACTAAGGCGGCTTTCAATCCCAAGGAAGGAGAACCAGGAGATTCGCTTCCAGCTCCTCCCAACAGACGGACGTTGGGCCTTTCAACTGGTTCCCAACTCTCAACGAGTTCCACTGGGCTAGGTTCTTTCCCATTCCAAATTGAGTCAGAACCAAGCGCTGATAATGGGGCACCGCGTTCTGCGTTCAATCGTCAACGAGCTAGTCTTGACACCTTGGCTCTTACGAGCGATCTGTCGTCGTATCCCCTTGGTTTCGACCGAGATAGTGTCCAGCCTCCTCCTAAGAAGTAGTTCGCTTTTTTCCGTTCGTATATTGTTAAGGCATAACAATATTCCTTCGAACCTTTTGCGCGAGATCTTGACATTCGGCCTTCCTTTCCTTAATTGGTTTACAGAGTTCATTTCTTATATCCTCTGCCAGTTGTGACCCTGGGGTCCTGCTTTCGTTTACGGTTTCTTTGCTTCATTTATCTTTATACTATCCTTGTTCGAGGTTTTGAATGGTCTTGCTTCTCGGTTGTATTCTCGGTGTCTTCTGTTGTGCAGTTATACTCAAACTCTTGGACGTATTAGTTCCAATACACGCAAGTTATTACAGTTACTGAACGACTGCAAACTGAAGAGTTTGCTCGCTGCGTTGTTTATAAGATCATTTCCACATTAGGTAAACCTGACTAAATTAGAAATGATGCTTGTAGAAGCGATAAAGTTAACCCGTTGTACTTCTCCTCTCACTCGCTCTATAGAAAATCTCTTTTCACGACTCTGACGCCTACTTCATAGTACTCAAACATCGCGAAGTGAAAATGTCGGAAACAGAAGTGTTACAGCTGGTTGAGATGGTGTGTTGCTAAATCACGACGACCTCCAGGTTAAGTACTCATTGATCGTTGGCATCCTAGGGCGCGACCATGGCTCAGGCTCGTGCAGCTCTGAAGCAATATAAAGACGTTATGCAAGCTGCAGAACGATTTTTTGAAGGCAAATTTGATCACATCAAAGACGACGATGTTGAGATCCCTTTCAAAGCCACAGAGCCTCAAACTACAAGATTAACAGTTCGTGGGGGATATCTTCGTTGTATCACAACACGTTGTTCATTGACCATACTGTTAGACGCCCACTTATGATGATGGCGAGGATGAGGATGGTATGAATTCTGCGGATGAGGATGACGAGGAGGGTGGAGAAGACGAAGACGAAGACGACGAAGGTGCGATCGCCTTAATGCAAACCCTTTGAAACTATCTCGACCTGTCTAATTCGAGAGAATAGAATTTGCTGATTATGATTCCGATGATATGATGCCCGGCATAACCGCAAACCCTGGTGGGACCATTGCGAATGTGGATCCATACTCGGGCAAGTCCTTTCCATAGACTGTCGTAGACGGTTATTGACGTGTGGCATGCAGGCATATTCTTCTCCAAGGATCGCAGAGAAGAAGTCATTGAGATTGAGGAATGTCCTGAGGCTGTCTACATCCCTGAAATCGACGATACTGTCCCTATATTATCGCAGGGACAATGGATGAAAGGCTGCCCGGAAGGAGGAGAACAAAGCTATCTTTTTGGCTTGTATTCCTTTCTTAGTTCACCGACCACTAATTGCCCGCATGAATGCGGTGCATCTATCCCGCGGTCAAAGGGAGACTTCTTTGCCTTGCATGTGAGTCTGCATCTCTATATCCTTTGCACTGTATCTTACCCTTTTCTTTCGGGAAAGTCAGAGTTTTCAACGTACATTGATCGGCTTCGAAGTAAAGTTACGAAAATATGTCCCCGATGCCACTCAAAACTATGTTTAGCCTGTGGAGAGCCTGTGTCGGTCGATCATGAAAAGCATGCGTCAACTAGGGATGACCCTTTATTCCATTGCTCTAACCTCCAAGGAGTGATCCTAGGCGTTGGCCTTACGATGCTTGAACAATTGTTCAACGAACAAAACCAGGATCAATCTGACGCGGCTGATTCTTCAATAAGGAACAACAAACGTCGAAAGACGAACACCACATCTACGCAAGATGGGGACGAAGAAGATGGCACATACTATGCGAACATCAAAGGCAAGAAAAGCAAAGGTGGTACAGGGTATGATGGCGATGTCACGGAAGATGTATGTTTTCCTGGTATTCAGGGCTAATACGATTTCATCTAAATCTTGGCCAGACTACTGGGCAACTCAGAGCATTAGCTGCTCAACGGGAAAAGGACGAAAAGATAGCAAAATTACTAGAGGCAATACGCGTTTATCTTCCCAATGTCAATCGCAAAGGTGGAGGGCGTACCAGTGATTTTCTCGTTCATCCAACAGCGTTGGCTCACCTTCGGAGACGTTTTAACTACGTCTGCAGCAGCCTTCTACGGAATGATTCGCTCGCGGATATGTCGGATAGGTCGATTCTCTATTTCGAGCTACTGGAATGGCTTGAGGCAAGGCTCTTCTCACTTCCATTAACTTGAAAGCTGACGTACATCCCGCAGACAATTTCCAATCATGAAGCTTTAGCAAGTATGATGGCCATGCCTATCATGGTTATCGCCTTGGTCAAGTCTCTTGTCGCAAAGAACAACGCGATTCGGGAACGTACGATCATTTACGAAGGAAGTTCTGGCCCCAGAGAACTACTAGAGGGTATCGCCATCCAAGCTCAAGCCGCTATAAAAGGTTTAGAAGGGAATAAAGTGCCTGAAACTACACAAGAAGAACTTACTGAAGAACAAAAACGCATGACGGCCGAGACCAAAGCCCAAGGTCAAGGAGAAATAAATATAGGAATCTCTGACGATAACGTCAAACTCCTTCGTTTTTGCCGCCGCATACTTGCAACTGTCAAAGCCATTGACCGCTCGTTGCGCGACACTAAGGGCGATGCATTCGTCACTCGTCTTCATGCGTCGCTTCCGAAAATTTCATCGCACTCGTCATCGTCCACTCAGTACCGCATAGAGGCCAATGCTTCTGAAGAAACGATAAAACGAGCATACATTGATTGGGCTACTCGAGTGAGATTCGAATACTGTGACTTGACGATTCCTTCCTCAGGAGACGATGGCACGGATTCTTCGCCTCACTTCAAATTTTTCTTTTCTAATGAGGCACGCATGTTGGCAAATTCTGACATACCCAAACGGTCGCTGGCCATCGCAAAAGAAGTGAGTTTGTGGATACAGGGGATTGTTTGCTTCTTTCGTCTGATGCCCCCATAGCTAGCGATTTTGACGACCAACCTTCCAGTAGCGTGGGGCTCTTCGATATTTCTTAGAGTGGACGAGAGTAGAGTGGATGTTATAAAGGCTCTCATCATTGGGCCTGAGGGAACACCGTGAGTCGCTCACCATTCACACCAAGCTGTGATGGCTGATGAATCTGTCTGTAGCTACCACAATGGATGGTGAGATATTTGCTTTCGAAAGATCATTCAAGACGCTCATGAAGATCCTAGCTTCTTATTCGATATCTTTTTGGGTCCGAGCTATAACCAATCTCCTCCCAGTGTGAAGTACATGACTGTAAGTAAAATCTCTGTTATAGCAGCGACAGTACGAAGCACATAACTTACTCCTTTCAAGACTAATGGTGGAAAATATCGATTCAATCCAAACTTATACGCGGTGGGTGACTTACCTTCTGAAAAGCTATTGGGTTACTTATGGAAAACAACAGGATGGTAAAGTCTGCCTGTCTTTACTTGGAACATGGTCAGGGCCAGGATGGGTGTCAGGAAAATCTACTCTACTCCAGGTCAGTCCTATTCGACTCGGTCTAACATTCGACGCGGACTCTCACTTCTATGCAGGTTTTGATATCTATCCAATCGATGATTCTCTGCGATGAACCTTATTTGAACGAGCCTGCTTGGGCACAGAGCAGTGGTACACCGCAATCCAAAGCCTGTAAGCACCCGATTTTATGAGTTTAGAGCATACCATTGAATGCGATCCTGTCTAGACTCGGCGAATGTACGACGTATGGTAGTCAAGACAGCGGTAATTAACTTGTGTCCACTCATATTTCGAATGCAGAGGCTGACATCCCGCCTGCTAGATGCTGGGAAATTTGAAGAACCCTCCTGAGCCTTTTGCAGAGATTATCCGTACACACTTCCGTTTGAAGGCTAAATCCATTTCGGCACAGTTAGACGCCTGGTTAACTGCAGACGATGGAAGGCCGACTACTGCGGATGGAGGATCATATTCCGGCGCTCTCAAGACATTGATCCCAGGGCCTAGCAATGGGTTCGCGAAAGACGTAGAAGAACTCAAGAAAATGTTGAAGAAGTTGTGAATCAATTCATCATGGTTGCCCGTCTGTCAGTTTTCATGATTGCACCGTTAGTACAAGGCCGAATACTCATTTTGTAATAATATGCCATTTAATTCATATGTATTTTGAACATCTTCATGCTACGTAGCGAGGACTTCGACGAGCGTCGTCGCGTCGAGCAGTTATTGTTGGCAACGCGGCAACTTTCAGGGGAGCCGTCGAATAATCCACGGTGACATGTGATTGCAAGCACGGAGAGGGTCTTCGATGTCACGATAGTTGAGAGCTCCGATACCCGGTTAGACAGCGGTTGCCGAATTTAAGGATGTCATAAAGTCTGTTTAGGTCTGTCACCTACTCTCCGCAATCCCTCTCAGTAAATCAACCCAAAGCAAAATGAGTGACTCTGCAATCCACGCAATCGCTGGTGCCGCTGGAGGTATCGTGGCGATGTCCGCGACCTAGTAAGTTCGATATATTGCCATCCAAGCGCAAGAAAGCGGAGTGGCTCAACTGTTGCTTGCTAGTCCATTGATATTCCTTTCTACTCGGGCAGCTGTAGAAACGAAGAAAGAACAAAAGGTTGGTTATGGTCCTTGGAATGGTTTGATCATTGCTTAGACCGCATGCTGCCTCTAGTCTACATACCAAGCAATTGTGGATATCATCAAACGCGAGGGGGCTTTGGGTCTGTATAGTGGTTTAAGTTCCAGTCTGTTAGGAATTGCAGTCACGAACGGGTGAGTCCTTTCGTTTCTTCGTTTGTACCAGAGCAGATTATAACCAATCTATCACAGGGTTTATTATTACTTCTATGAACGCTCAAGGGAAATTATTCTTCGCGCAAGAACGGGAACAAATAAAGCGCTTAGCACTCCCGAGTCCATGTTAACTGGGCTTATTGCTGGTATGATTTCTATACACATACAGCCGCATTTATTGGTTCAAATACCATCCACGCATAGGTTCTGCAACTACTGTACTTAGCAACCCAATTTGGGTGATCCAAACATCCCAAGCCGTCCGAACTATGGGTGAAGACAATCAAGCAATTACCACGAAGAAACTCGGCTTCTTGGAGACCGTCCAGAGCATTTTGGCGAAGGACGGGGTCGGGTAAGTACCGCCCTACCTTCTACTCTCATTCAGGTATCCTTATGCTAGAAATATAACAGAGCGTTTTGGCGAGGAATTGGCCCGGCCTTAGTCCTTGTGATTAATCCAATCATACAATACACAGCGTTTGAGCAGTTGAAGAATTTTATTGTTTCGAGACGTACGAGCAAACTTCGCGCCGCGGGAGCAGCGACTGCCGTTGCCGTACTGACCGACATGGACTTCTTCTTACTGGGCGCCTTATCTAAATTGAGTACGTTGGTATCATGGACCTAGGATACGAGCGCTGACCCATTTGCAGTTGCCACCACCCTCACATACCCTTACATGTAGGTTTTTTATGATACCCTACACACACCGAGTTTGACTGACGGAAATTTGTAGTGTGGTCAAGAGTCGATTGCAAGCTGGGTCCGCGAATGCCTTGAAGTATAAGTCATCGCTCGACGGCCTTCTTACCATTGTTAAGGAGGAAGGTATTGAGGGGCTTTACAAGGGCGTAGGAAGTAAGGTCGTACAAAGCGTGTTGACCGCGGCTATCCTCTTCGCTGGACAACGCAGGATTTTCGAAATGACAAAGGCAGTGAGTACCAGCATCTAAGGATGTCATTAGGCCGTTGATCAGAAACTTCATCTGTGCTCAGTCTCTCCAACCTCTTGTCAAAGCATGACTCGATTAGGGCTGAAATGTCGATTACTACTGTATTCAATGCCGTTAATAGTTATTTGGAATGTACATTGTAATACAATTTGATGCGCGTTTTTCCTCCGGATTCATGGGTATGTCAATGATTAATGCAGGAGCATCATGTAGTAGACGAACTTTATTGCCACCGAGAGTCAAGTGCTCTTTCTCGTATTTACTTGATTTACTTTTGCAAGTTATGCTTGAAAAGGGATATTCTGTAATGAATTGGGACAAGTACGCGTAGTGTGGGAATTTTGTATGAATTAGGACATGTAAGGTACAATCCGTCATGACAGACGCGGCGCTCATACCTGCTCATACTTCAGCAAGTGACTAGGACCGAGCTTACACCACTTGTCCTCTTTTTTCTTGGTATCCCCGAGACATTACGTACCGCATTAACTGGATGGAAGGCCCTCACTCATCGCAGGTCGATTCTTCTTCTCCACCATCCGAGTCAATTGAGGTTACCAGCACAGTTCAGGATCAGCCTCTGGAAGAAGTACAGACGTCAGAAGGTCGTATTCACGAGGGGGATACAGTTGGACAGGATGCAGACGGAGACAGCTTGCACGAAGCTGTAGTCGCCGCCGCACCAGCCGAGGAAATGCACACTACATCACCGGCGGAAGGAGACTCGCGTAGTAACGAGGAAGCAGACCAGGAGCCTGAAGTACAGCGCCCACCTCCAATACCTCCGAAAGTCGAAGAACCTGTAAAAGATAATGCAAGTCTGGAATCGGCACCCTTGGAATCTATCCCTACCGACAACCACGTTAACTCCCAACCAGATACTCGCCCCCAGTCACCAGCCTTAACCATCTCGAATGGTGCCGCGACCGGTGCTCATAAAAGGTCGATGACTATCTCAAAGGGACACAATGTGTCTATGGTCCTTATCACCAGTGCACTAGAAACAATTGCATCCTCGAAAGAGGCGCGGAGATCGACACCCCTCCGTGATAATACGCAACGGGCTCTGGAATTGATTAGATCGAATCAGGGAGGGGATAGGCCACGCGAAATCTTCGAGCCCTTGCGACTTGCTTGCGAAACGAGAAATGAAAAGCTCATGATTGCAAGTCTGGACTGCATTTCAAAACTTATATCATATTCATTCTTTGCTGAGGATGAACAACAAGCTTCTTACTCATTACCCTCGCCTCCTCCTTCGCCGCAACCCCATGGCCGTTCGAGTGTTGCAGCTTCACAAGCTTCGATACCACAGCCATCTCTTGTCGATCTCGTAGCCCATACAATCACGTCCTGTCATACAGAAACGACACCGGACCCTGTTTCGCTTCAAATTGTGAAGGCCCTGCTTTCATTGGTCTTGTCTCCAACTATCCTCGTTCACCACTCTTCTCTGTTGAAAGCCGTCAGGACTGTCTACAACATATTCCTCTTGAGTACTGATCCTGTAAATCAAATGGTCGCTCAAGGCGGGCTAACCCAAATGGTACACCACGTCTTTTCAAGATGCAGACGAGGAAAATCCGAGAATAGCACAAGTCAACCAGATCTAGATGGGCAACTGTCTTCTAATCACGAAATCCTTGGGCCCTCTTCAATGGTAGTGGATGCACAGCCTGGTTCCAATGAGCACCTAGAGAAGGCAGTACATGAAGGGCAGGGGGAGCATGAAGGTGACGAAGCTCAGCCTACTGAAGCTGCAGGGACGCCCGCGACGAAACCTGCCTTAACACTGTATGTACAATTCTCTATCTTGTTTTCACAAATCTGAATTTCAGAAAAGCCAGAGTTTCGAGACTGACAATCGTCTGGACTCTTTGACTGAGGCACACCATGGCTCTCATCAGCTGACACTGGATGATCTCTTTGTTAAGGATGCCTTCCTGGTTTTTCGGGCCTTGTGCAAATTAACTATGAAGCAACTGAACACTGAAAGGCAAGTAAAGACCATTATCCTGATTTATCTCGAGTACTTATTATTATTGATACATGATTTAGCGAAAGAGATTTGAAGTCGCACGGCATGCGTTCTAGACTGCTTTCTCTACAACTTGTGTTAACAGTGCTCAATTCGCACATGGCGCTATTTGTTGATCCAACCGCCATCATATATTCCAGTTCAACAAACGAAGGGACGACTTTTGTACAGGCCATCAACCAATACCTTTGTTTGTGTCTAAGTAGGAATGCTGTGAGTTCCGTACCACAAGTCTTTGAGATCAGCGTAGAGATATTTTGGCGTGTACTCGCGGGCATGAGGACAAAGCTCAAAGTAGGTCATTCGCCATTAGCACAAGAAGATTTCTAACAAGGCCTCTAGAAAGAGATTGAAGTGTTACTTCATGAAATATTCATCCCCATTTTGGAGATGAGGACGTCAACTTTAAAGCAGAAAGCAGTCATTTTGGGCATGATGTCTAGACTTTGCCAAGATCCACAAGCTCTCGTGGAACTCTACTTAAATTATGACTGTGACAGCGAGGCAGCTGACAATATTTATGAACAGTGAGCTTCGAAGATGTCGGTTTTTATCAGCAAAAAGCTAATCCTGTTCTTTATCAGCCTAATGAATATCATATCAAAATTCGGAACCCTTACGTCGTCAGGACCGCAGCAGCGTGCTCCTGAACCTCCTAGTCCCGCGCTAAGCCCAACGCCCAAACATCAAAATGCTAATCAAGCGTCCTGGAATGTTAGTGGATTGTCTGTCCCAGGCACTATGGACACGTCGACAATGGGGTTATCAGATGCGCAGTTGCGGAGGCAAGGGCTCGAATGCCTCGTAGCTGTCCTGAGATCACTTGTTGTGTGGGGAACAAGGGGGACTGAGGAGGGCGCTCCTCTTTTATCGGCGCGGTCTCAAACAGAAGATAAATCCAGGGATTCAATTGCTCCGGAGACCAATTTAGAGAGGCTTTCAGTCAGCGGGGCAAGCGTAGAAACGTTCCGACTGGGGACTCCTGATATTAATGACGATCCGACCAAATTTGAGAGCGCAAAACAGAAGAAAACGACACTCCTTGAAGGTATTAAGAAATTTAACTTCAAACCGAAGCGGGTGCGTGCTATTCCTTCAGTCAAAGGTTACAGTCTGAGGAGTGATGAATCAGGGAGTTCAATTCTTACTCGAGACGGGTTTCATCAAAAGTAACTCTCCTCAAGACATTGCCGCTTTCCTTCTAACTACAGATGGCTTAAACAAGACCACAATCGGGGAATATTTAGGAGAAGGGTACGTCCTTAAATCTTTGGTGCATGGTTTCACTTTGACAAAGAATGTCCTAGGGACGACGAAAATGTTGCTATCATGCACGCGTTTGTTGATCACCTTGACTTCCGAGACCTGCCCTTTGTCGATGCTCTACGGCTATTCTTACAAGCTTTCCGATTGCCCGGAGAATCCCAGAAGATAGATCGCTTCATGTTAAAGTTCGCCGAGCGATATATGGCTGGCAATACGAAAACACCATTTGCGAGTGCTGGTACGTCCGAGGTTTATTTGGGCGAAACAAGCGTTATAACCATTTTACGCTAGAGTGCGCATATGTCCTGGCTTACTCCGTTATCCTTTTGAACACGGATGCGCATAACCCACAAGTCAAGAGGCGCATGACCAAGACAGATTTTCTGAGAAATAACCGGGGGATTAACAACAACGAAGATCTTCCTGAGGAATTTCTTTCACAGATCTACGACGACATCGTTCACAACGAAATCCGCATGAAGGACGAGGTTGAGGCAGGTTTGGCTATTGTGCCCCCTGGGCCTGGCTTTGCCAATGCTATCGCGAATGTGGGTAGAGATTTGCAGAAGGAAGCCTATGTTATGCAGTCCAATGGAATGGCCACGAAAACAGAAGTGTGTACCTTGACTTATTTCCTTGAGAGGTTCTCATATCTCGTTAGGCTCTTTTCAGAACTATGATGCGAACACAGAGGAAAGGCTCCAAAAGCGGGGACCAGTTCTTCAGCGCCTCACATTTTGTTCATGTTCGCCCAATGTTTGAAGTAGCATGGATCCCCTTTTTGGCAGGGTTGTCAGCTCCCTTACAAGACACTGATGATCTTGAAGTCGTAGACCTGTGCTTGGATGGGTTCAAGAACGCAATCAAGATCGTCTGTTTCTTTGATTTGGAGTTACAGCGCAATGCCTTTGTCACAACACTCGCGAAATTCACTTTCCTCAACAATCTGGGAGAGATGAAAACAAAGAATATGGAGGCTATCAAAGCACTGCTTGACGTAGCGGTTACTGAAGGCAACAATCTCAAGGGCTCTTGGCATGAGGTTTTAACCTGTGTTAGCCAACTTGAACACATGCAACTCATTAGCAGTGGCGCCGACGTAGCAGATACTGGCAAGAAGGGGTAAGCACGCATGCTAGTCGTAAAATACCGAATTAACTCAAAGTGAAACTGTATTGCAGTCGCTCTAGAAAGGTGCCCACAGAAGAACTAGCCAACGAAAGTCGATCAACGCACATCACTGTAGCTGCTGATATGGTCTTCTCATTAAGCCATTTCTTGTCTGGCGTATGTCGTATTTGTACCTTCATGACATTTCGTTACTTACGATTACCAACAGACAGCAATTGTTGACTTCGTTCAAGCTCTTTGCGATGTTTCTTGGGAGGAAATACAATCTTCAGGGCTCTCGCAGCATCCTCGATTATTCAGTCTTCAGAAACTGGTGGATATCTCTTACTATAACATGACGAGGATTCGTCTGGAGTGGGCCAATCTGTGGGAAATTCTTGGAGAGCATTTTAATTTGGTAAGAAAATCTGCAAAATAGGTTCACTAAGATGCCTTACCATTGTCAGGTCTGCTGTCACAACAATCCCCATGTTGCAAGCTTCGCTCTCGATTCGCTGCGTCAATTGGCGATGCGCTTTTTGGAAAAGGAGGAATTACCCCATTTCAAGTTCCAAAAGGATTTCTTGAAGCCTTTTGAATACACGATGATTCATAACCAGAACCCAGATATCCGCGATTTGGTGGGGTCCACTTTTCACTCTCAGATTTCATAAACTCATGAGACCTTTCCCTTCAGGTTTTGCAGTGTTTGCAACAGATGATCCAGTCGCGCGCCCAGAACCTGCGCTCTGGGTGGCGTACAATGTTTGGCGTATTCTCTGCTGCTTCAAAAGTACTCACAGGTTTGTTTGTCGCATCAGTATATCATGGCACCATTTGCTCATTGAGGTCTTGAACACAGAACGAGTGGCGAACGCAGCATTCGAAATTGTGACGAGACTAAACAAGGATCATTTTGGCTCCATCGTTCAGTATGGCGCCTTTGCAGACTTGACGGTCTGCATAACCGAGTTCTGCAAAGTCAGCAAATACCAGAAGATTAGCTTGTTGGCTATTGCAATGCTGCGGGGAGTGATTCCCGTTATGTTGCAGTCGCCAGAATGCGCCCTGAATGCCGAGAATCCCAATCCAGACCAACCTATGGACGACAGCATGATAAAATTCTGGTTTCCTGTGCTCTTTGGATTCTACGATATAATCATGAACGGCGAAGATCTTGAAGTCAGAAGACTGTGAGTTCAAGCTTCTGATATTTTCATTATGGCTGACTTAGTCTTATGTCACAGCGCACTTGACTCTTTATTCTCAACTCTGAAGTCGTACGGTGCCTCGTATCCTGTAGAATTCTGGGACACTGTTTGCCAAGAATTGTTGTTCCCCATATTCGCAGTTCTGAAGTCGAGCCAAGATCTCTCTCGCTTCAGCACACAAGAAGACATGAGTGTCTGGTTATCGACTACCATGATACAGGCGCTTCGTGATTTGATCGACCTGTACACGTTCTACTTCGATATTCTCGAGCGCTTTTTGGACGGACTTCTAGATCTGTTATGTGTCTGCATTTGTCAAGGTGCGCCTTCTGCAGTAATTCATCACGAGGTTCATGCTAAGGTTTCTTAGAAAATGATACATTGGCACGCATCGGAACGTCATGTCTTCAACAGTTACTTGAAAATAACGTCGATAAACTTAGTCCTACTCGATGGGAACGCGTAACAACAACATTCGTTCGACTTTTCCGGACGACCACGCCATATCAGCTATTTGACGAAAGCCTTCGGGTGGAAATTGACAGCTCTGGAGACGCTGTAGAACCAAACGGTAATTTGCGTCCATTTGTAGCTGGGAATGAGGGCTGATGCCTGGCTTAGAATCCAACAATGGCGCTTTGTTGCCTGCCCCTCTCTCGCCGAATAACGACGTACCAAAGCCCAGTTCCCGTGCTTCCCTGGCCGACCGACGCAGGATTTTCAAGCAAATCATTGTGAAATGTGTACTGCAGCTGCTCTTGATTGAAACGACCAACGATCTCTTGAGAAACGATAGAGTCTACAATACTATTCCTCCTGCGCAGCTGCTTCGAATGATGAGTGTCTTAGACCAGAGTTATCAATTTGCCAGGTCGTTCAACGAAGACAAGGAACTTCGAACTGGATTATGGAAAGTTGGTAAGGAAATTTCTTCTGTTTCCCTACATTCACAACGATACTGATACCTGTGAAGGATTTATGAAACATTTACCCAACTTGCTCAAGCAAGAGTCGAGCAGTGCTGCAACCCTAGTGCACGTCCTTTTGCGCATGTATCACGATACTCGACCAGAACATCAAGCTGCACGCCCTCAGATTGCAGAGCGTTTGGTCCCGTGCGTAATTTTCTTCGTATACTGTTTTTATGGATGTAGTTAACAAAGTTGTCTAGCCTCGGCGTCGGTGTTCTGAGAGATTTCAACAAGCTCAAAGCTGACAGTCAAAGCAAAAACATACTGGCGTGGACTCCTGTAGTCTCGGAAATTCTAGATGGGATTTGCAAGTTTGACCGGCAAGATGTTCGTAGTTTTTATTATTTCGTCGAGTGATTCAGCTAACGAAAACGGGATGTCTGCAGTTCACACAGTATCTTTCTGTGGTCTATCCATTAGCCACAGACTTGTTGTCGAGGGACGTCCCTCCCGAGATCCGCCAACCTCTGAAGATATATTTCGAACGGGTGGGATACGTCAAGCGTATAGTAGATATCGAATCATAACCGCGCATACATACCATCTCTTCTATCCCTAAATTATTTATACAAATTAATGCATCATCGGATATCCAGGAATGATCGATTGTTCGTATTGGCAAAGTGAGACTAACTAGTAACCAGTGTAACCTTGATACGACTGACCCCATCCCGGAGTCTGCCCATTCAGCCCTGAGGGAGGAAAAAAATGTGAGGATCACGATCACTAAATAGGTGATATAATTACCTAGATTGGAATTAGAAGTAGCATTATCTTCCGTCGCAAATGTTCCCGACTTCATTTGTGCGAAAACATTCGCCGGAGAAGTGTTGTTGTTGTTGTTATTGTTCTGGTTTGCACTTGGGAGCGGAGGAACTGGAGGAGGAGAAGAGAATCCGTTCATGTTCCCAAAGTTCGATCCATTGTTCGAGGGGATAAATCCTGTGACGTCTGTAGCCAAAACAAGTCAGCAGCAGGACTAAATTATGTGACGCGGAAAGACTCACGGTTTTGGACAGGCGTAAATCCACCACCATTACCTTGGAACGATGGATTAGGATTAAATGTGCTGAACATGCCAGTAGGTTGGCTCATTAACGGTTGCGAGGCAGGGAAACCAGTTGGTTGCTGTGATAAAAAGTTGGGAGGAGACAATTGGTTTGTGAATGGCGAAGTAACAGGTTTTGTGGGTATAAAGCCATTGAAACCTGTCTGAGTCGGAATCAAGGGCTGCAGGAGGCCTTGGTTGGCGGGAACAGGAGCGAAAGGACCTCGAGGACCATTATAAGGGGCACTGGGAAGAGGCGAGAGTGAAGGTTGCGCTGTGGTCAACTGGCCCATAGGAAGGGGCGAGGTACTCATGCCGAGACCCGCACGGAAGCTAGCATGAGCTGGGGCAGCGTTGAATGCGGGAGCAGGGGATGGGTTTGCCGGCTGTTGAGGAGTAGAGTTCTGTCGAAGCGCACTAAGCCTCGCTATCTGATCGAACAGGTCAGCGTCCGGTGATTTCGTCATAGACGGTGTGCTGTTGGTGGCACCTGCAGGTGATGGTGATGCCGCAGCTGGCGTTGGAGTAGTGGCAGGAGGAAGTGTTGCAGGTGCAGCAGTAGGAGCTGGCGGGGGTGGTTGGACTTGCACAGGAGGTGTAGGAGGAGGAGGAGGGACTGGAGCTGGAGATGCAGCCTTTACCGGCTTCGTCGAGCTAGGACGGTTCGTCCAAGCATCGTCATCGAAGCCGCTCGCAACGGGAGCAGTAGAGCTTGGACGAGCAACAGCAGCAGAAGCCGGACGCGCAGGAAGCGAAGGTGTTTGAAGAGTAGCGCTTTGTGGTGAAGTGGTACGTAATATTTGGTCAGGCGTTGAGGGAATGGCCTTGATGTCGACATTGTCGAGAGGCACACTTTTCGTCGTTTGAGGACGACCGCGCCTAGGAGCCTTCAAAACACCTCCTGGACCAGCAAAAAGGTTCGGTGCGGGGGCTCGAGGAGCATTTGCAGTCTCCTCGGCTTGCAATCGTTCGGCCAGTTCTTTGTCACGACGCAGCTGCTCTTCGATGTGTGCACTGGGCTTCTGAAGGTTATCAGTTGGTTTCCGTTTCTCTATCGCTTTCCGGACACGTATGATATCGCCCTCACGGAGTCCGAGGGAGCGCATAGTGCTTTCCGTGATATCAGATAACAGAGTCTCGTCGATCTTGTCTCTTTCAAATGATGAAGCGTAACGCGTGCAATCATCCAGATCGCAGCCAGCGGATAAGAAAAAGTCGAACCAATCAATTTGCGGTGCCTTCTTTGGAGGAGGGACGACAGCAGCTGCCTTGGGATGCGTGATGGCAAGCGGGACATTGTCATCATCCGTTGGAACGCGCGTAGGATTGGTTGGACGCCGAGATTTGTTGAGCAGTCTTTCTGCGTACCGCATATCTTCCAAAGACATTTTCTCCGAAGGTACCTCAACAATGACACCGTTAACCTTGTGCAATCGTAGTTTCCCATTATTGAAACCCAAAAATGCTGCCTCAACCTTGAACTGGCCGGTACGATCATGCCATATACGAGTTTTATCCGGAGGTGGGCCTGCGATCCCGATTGTCAATACTGTTCGGGAATGAGTTTAGAGAACCTTACGAGTGACAGGGCTAACTTCAATAGAGTTCCTCGTCGAAGTTGATGCAGCACCAGAAGATTTAGGACGCTCTTGATCTTGCTGACGAGCAGGGGATTTACTGCATCACCGTGAGATTTCTGCCAGAAGAATATTGTTGGATTACTCACGCAGCTGCAGGCGGTGAGGCTGCGCGCGAAGCGGCAGCTTCCTGTCGTTTACGCCGTTCAGCTTCTGCGGCGGCCGCAGCCTGTTTGGCCTTCTGCTGGGCTTCTAGTTTACGAGCTGCTGCTGCCGCCTGCTGCTGTTCTTCTTGCTCTCGGCGACGGCGTTCACGTTCTCTTTCATGTTCCTCTTCCTCCTCCTGACGTCTCGCGAGTTCCTGAGCCTCCCGCTCAGCAGCCTCCCGTTCTCGTTGAGCGGCACTTTCCTGAGGAAGATGGTTGGTGCCACTGCCACTAGTAGTCTACGAAAAGGTTCAGTAACGTCCATATGTGAAGTAGCGTCTTTCTGACCTCTAAATATGAAGCCGGCACGACCCCCACGTCCCCCCTACTGTTACGACATTTCCACCATTCATCGCCGTCTTTCTCCAGAATAATCAAAGCTTCCCCTTCTGTGACAGATAGTTCATCCTCGCCATCGGCTTGGAAATCATAAAGGGCAATGGCTTCTGCATCCGGTTCGTCAACTGGACTTTCCTCATCCTCCGCAGCCACATCCTGGGAAGATGGTATGATAGTGGATGTAGTCGAGAAATGGACGTTTCTCGGTTCCCGACTGGCTAGTTCTGGTGTAGGTGGGGGCTGATGAACGTCTTCGTCTTCATGAGACTGTCCAGCAGCGAGCGCTTTCGAGGTATTGAATTTAGAGATGATGCTATCGGCGGTATCTTTAGAACCAGTGTGAAAGTGAAGTGTGGTTGGATTAGGTCCTCCTATGTCAATCGTAATATGTTTAGATTTCTCGGACGATACAGACTTGACGTCCTTAGTCTGCCATTTCTGAACAGGAGTCTTTGGAAGGAAAATGTTGAGTAACGGAAGAGTGATCTGATGTGAAGTTTACCTTGTCAGCTTCACTGGCAAAGAATACCGCGCCATTTCCAATGCCAAGTGTACCCTTCTTTTTCTTCCCTTTCTTGTCAATTTCAGATACCGACCATGTCTGGATGTCGTCGGCAGTGACCTTGGATGAAGCAACCCTGTCCGCTGGATCGACATAGGAGCTTACAGGACGAGGTGGCTGAAATTGTATCAGTGATGAATAGGAAGCATCATGAAGAACGGGGCTAACAGAGTCCGGTACAACTATTCGCGAAACAGCAGGTGCAGCTGCGGGCTGTTCCTCCTCTTCCTCGACGACCTCGACATAATTACCCGGCACATACCCTGCCTTTCCTGCCTTTGAATCTTGCACCAAAATCCAGTCATCTTCAGTTTCAAACACCATTAACAAATCATCCTCGGCAACTGAAAGTTCTCCAGGCGCAGCAGCCTCGTAGTCGTACAGGGCTTTGACGATCGAAATATGCTCAGCCTGGAGCAGAGTGAGTAGGGGTGGTGTGAGAGAGGATGATATCGGGACGGACCTGCTCGACGTATGCCGCAGGGACAAGGCCGACGGGACTGTCAGCTTCCTGCGTGGCAGCCTTTATCTTGACCTTCCACCAACTAGCAAACAGTAAGGAAAGAGAGAAGAATAAGCAAGAAATGTAGAACGGACTCTTCATCGACTTTCTCGACTAGAAGGAGCAATTGGTCTTCTTTGATAGCGACTTCGTCGTCTGACTGTGGTTCGTAGTCGTAGGATGCTTTGAGGACGGCGAGATAATGGGAGGGATCATGGGAGGCCATGAGGAGGGGATGGATGTATATAGAGAGAGCTTAAGTAGCTGAAGGATGTGACGAAACGGTTGGAATCACAGCCGCGTGATTCGAGTGATCAAATTTGTTAGGCTCTAATCTCATCTTCTCTATCGACGACCACTACTATGAGCAAACTCAATCCAGGCGCCTTCACCTTTGTGCCCCGCTTTGCTGCTCCCTCTCAGCAGGCAAGCCCTCCCCCACCTCCTATCGAGAGGCCAGAACAGACAGAGGCTCCTCCTCCAGCCCCTACCATTTCTCTCAACATCGGCGGCTCATCTACTCCATCTGCACCCCCTCCAGCCCGAGAACCAGCACCTGCACCATCAGCAACACCAGCACCTGCCCCCGCCGCTCAGGCACCCGCACCATCTCAACCCGCAGCTAAACCGGCACCCAAACCCGCGCAGACAAAGGTGACCAAGGCAGACACTGCTTCTGCTTCGAAAACTTTCTCGACAGAGAAATCCAAGACGGACACGCAAGCTATCGCTGCCGAGGTCAATGCTGTAGCTGATCAAACGGTCATAGAGGATCTATTTGGAAACCGTGCGTTTTTATCGTATATATTTCACTCTTTATTTCTTATCACTCGATTCCTTAGAGAAGGAACATCTGAACATCGTCTTCATCGGACATGTCGACGCTGGGAAGAGTACCATGGGTGGAAACCTTCTGTACATCACCGGTATGGTCGACAAGCGTACTATGGAAAAATACGAGAAAGACGCAAAGGAAGCCGGTCGGGAGTCCTGGTACCTTAGTTGGGCATTAGATTCGACTCCTCAAGAAAGATCCAAGGGCAAAACTGTTGAAGTCGGTCGTGCTTACTTCGAGACCGACAAAAGAAGATACACCATTCTCGACGCTCCTGGACACAAAACCTTTGTTCCCTCCATGATTTCAGGCGCTGCCCAAGCAGATGTCGCCGTCCTAGTCATCTCCGCCCGTAAGGGTGAATTCGAAACCGGTTTCGAAAGAGGTGGTCAAACTCGTGAGCACATCATGTTGGTCAAGACTGCAGGCGTGTCAAAAGTGATCATCGTGATCAACAAGATGGACGACTCAACGGTGAACTGGGACAAAGCCCGGTACGATGAGATCAAGGACAAACTTACTCCATTCGTTAGATCCGCCGGATTCAACCCCAAAACCGATGTTACATTCATCCCCGTCTCTGCATTCACTGGTGTCAACCTCAAGGATAGAATACCAAAATCAGTCTGCACATGGTTTGAGTGAGTATCAGAATCATTTCATTTGTATTTCATATTGCAGCAAATTGAATTCCTTGCGTTTTGCAGTGGCCCTTCCTTCTTGGAACATTTGGACGGCATGCCTATGGTGGATCGTAAAGTCAATGCTCCTTTGATGATGCCCATCTCAGAAAAATACAAAGATATGGGCACAGTCATTGTCGGCAAGATTGAATCAGGACACATCAGGAAAGGCGACAGTTTGATTCTTATGCCGAACAAAGTACCCGTCGAAGTTGCGGCCATCTATACAGAGTTGGAGGAGGAGGTTGACCGAGCTCTTTGCGGTGACAATGTTAGAATCAGGATTCGTGGTATCGACGATGAAGACATCAGTCCAGGTTTCGTACTCAGCAGCCCCGTAAAGCCTATCCACGCTGTCCGTCAATTCGAGGCCCAGCTTGCCATCCTTGAGCATAAGAACATCATCTGTGCTGGTTATTCCGCTGTGCTTCATATCCATACCCTCGCAGAAGAAGTCACACTGCCCGTGCGTTTTTTTCTTCTTTCAAATTCTATAATCAGTTCTTCTGATGGCATATAAAATGACAGGCTCTTTTACACTACTTCGATAAAGCAACAGGCAGGAAGTCGAAGAAGCCACCCCAGTTTGCTAAGAAAGGCAAGCCTTGGTTCTTAACCTGTTGTAATCAGAAGTTAATATCTCGATTTTAAAGGCCAGAAAATTGTTGCCCTGGTCGAAGCTACTGCCCCTATTTGTGTCGAAAGATTTGTAGATTATCCCCAGCTTGGACGGTTCACCTTAAGAGATGAAGGTGCGAAAGTTCCCTTGTATCATGTCCTCTGGATCATTTTCTTATCCGCATTGCAGGACGCACGATTGCCATCGGAAAAGTATGTTTCACTTGATAATTTCAGTGATTTCAACTGACAACTCCGCTGTTTAGATTACCAAGCTCATTGAAAATAGCGCGATCGAGGAAGCCGCTGAAGGAGTCGCAAACATGACTGTTGCTTAAATGCTTCGTAAAACGTTGATACCTTGCTTCTCACTCAGCTGTACTGGAAGTACAACAAAAGTCGAGGGTATACCTGCATCAATGATTGATACTGGCGCGCAGTGTTTCCTGGACTTGACGGTATTTCATACTTCGCAGAAAAGCACACTGTGGAATTGCAATTCAAGTAGGAAAAGATGCACTTTGGAATATTCGCTTGTATAAGACAGATCGGCACCTTGTTCTGTAGCGCCAGTACTTACATCTTCTAACTAATTATCATTTGTATACTTTTGTTTCTACATTGACTATCTAGCAATCCATGTATTTCTTCACGATTACCCAGCAAGAAGATAGGTCTACGCATTATGGCGGTGTGACTTGATAAGATAAATGCGTAACCGTGGCTTGCAAGATGTCACACATTGATCACTCATCCCATCCAGGTTTTGTTCTGAATTCAAGTCTCAGCATGGCTACTCAGCATTATCATCTACACCGTCGGGAAACAATCCTCTTTCCATCATCAAGGAATGTCATCTCCTGTCTCAAATGAAGCTCTTCTTCAAGCCGCTTTGAGTGATGGTGCCATTCTACTTGGGACCTCTTCCGCATCTGATAAAGCTGCGCCGAACATGGAAACTGTCCTCAAGAATCGCGTACAAATATATTACGACCAGCTGTCTTCTCGAGACTCTAAAACAAGGACCATAAATGCTACATCGCTAGACGATATTCAACTATTAACCGCGAAGGAAGCATTATCTGTCGTTCAACGCGTGCAGAGCCTTCTCGATCTTGAAGAAGAAGACAAGAGTGAAAATGGTACAGGCAGAGCGCCAGCCATCGGAACTCGCGACTTAGCGCAGCTACGCACTATGCTCTCTATTCTTTTCAAGTGGGCATTGAATCCGCTGTTCAGCCGCGTGAACCTGGCATTGCCAACGAAAATTCCTGCTCGACCCCAAGGACCGAAGATAATTGACTTAACCCTTGGTTCCGAGGATTACCAACTTCTCTCTGATATCCTCATGTCCTTATTTTCGCTTGTGTTTCCAGAAGGGCCGGAAGGAAGGATCTCACAGACTCTAATCACAACGTCCATATTGAATTACCACGTCCAGGACATACTATTCACAGCCATTACTCTTGGGTGGCTCCCCGAATCCTTTTCCTCGAGTTCAACGCCGGTTTTACATGAAGCAAGGTCGATGGTAATGCGGCTGCTAAAGCTGTGAGTGTTTTCTTTCAGTTAGTTTCAGGTGCAGGACTAATCCTATTTAGACTTACCCCTTTCCAAGCAATACTGGCACTGGGTGGAGTACTTTCGTCCAATAACCCATTACCTCCATTACACGCGCGTAAAACATGCAAACTTCTTCTCACCAAACAACTGCTGCGTCCAGAGGGTGTTAGAGGTTTGCTTGAGGCTATGTTCTCCTCCGAGGACACAGACAACGGCGAAGTTAAGCTGGAAAGGCTGGAACAGGTAGCAACGACGTTGAATACGGTTCCTGCAAATATGAATGAGAATGTGAGATGGTTTTCCGGCTACGTTTCATTTCTGTATCGTCTGAAATGTATAAATTTCAGGAGTACTATTCGTCTGTTTTTCCAAGGGTAATCAAGACACTCGTGATGGACAATCGCGTCTCCTTCAAGAGGGCAACTGCTTTTACCATATACCGTGCAATCATCCCCCAGAATGTCTCACAGAAACCTTCTTCTAATGCCGAGTTCGTTTTGAATGTGTTCCAGAGACCGTTCTTGGACTTCACTGATCCGGAAATGTTCCAGGAGAAGAAGTATCTTCTCAGGCCAGACGAAGCTCTTTCTGCCTTAACTGTTTTACTCTCCAACACAGAACCATCTCCCCTTCTTCTTTCTAGGCTACTGACTCCTATCATTTCGGAGCTATACCTGCTGTCTTATGACATTGACCAAGTGAAGACCGCCGATCCCAGTTTGAAAGAATCCATTAACGACCTTCTCCTTTCTTGGGGAAAAATTATCGACCGAGATGAAGGTAGTCAAGCATTATGGGCCATCATAGAAGGCGGAAAAGCTGGTCAGTGGCATTTCAATCTAGAAGGACGATTCTGGAAGACGGAGAAGTAAGTGCATGTCTTACATCAGGACGTCAGCTTTACTGACGCAAACGATTAGCTCGGAACCGCAAGCAATGCCAGATATCATATTACCTGGGCGGAGTAAACAGGAAACAGAAGGAGATGAATTCGATGTCAATATGAACCTATTCCAGCTCTATCCAGACCCTGGCCATTTTGTGCAACTGCTGAAAAGATTGGACCGGGGAGATATTGCGTCCAGTATCTTCATCCAGTTATTGGAAAATTATCGTGACAGGAAGGGTCGAAAGGGTGAAGATTCCATGACGTGAGTAAAAACATTATGTGCATCCATGTGAATCGATCTGATGAAGCGCGTAATAGAACTCTGTTGAGGTTACAAATTATCATGCAAATGCAGAGCCGCCTGTCAGAAGGAACGACTGCGAATATACTGCGAAAGCCGGGTCAACTGCTTTCATTCATTCTGCATGTTTTAGAATCTGCCAAGTTAACTTTGCATGGAGAGAGCGCGCATGACCCGGGAAGAACTCCAGATACAGTTGAAGATTTGTCCGATGGTGAAGCTGATAGCGATGACGCAGACAGTGATGATGAAGCGCCTGACTCGGAGGTCATTGGTCCGGACGATGAGTTGATTGAAACAGCGGTTACACTGCTGCTTTCGATTTTGGAAGGTATGTTTTTCGTATTTATATATCGTCAGACTAGCCGCTAATGTTCTTAGCAGCCGACGACAAGCTGTCGGCTCAATCATATCCAATTCTGAATGATATATTCACGAAATTGGAACCTCTCGCCCTTAATGGCTCGTCTGTGCTACGACCGCTTGCCAGGGAAGCAAGATTGGTTATAACAGCTCGTCTAGCCCAAGGCTTTGGCAGTAGTAGTAGTAAGCGCAAAAAGGAGGGAGAAGAAGACGTCCAGGAAATATACCAAAAGGCGCTCAAACTACTGCAGGACCCAATACTACCTGTTCGGGCTCACGGGCTCTTGTTACTCAGGCAACTTGTTGGGCCGGAATACAAGAATGACCCGCAGCTCAGCAGCGCCCTATTGCCTTCTATTCTGTCGATATTCCGGCAATCCGTGCAGGACGAGGATTCGTACATCTTCCTCAATGCGGTGCAGGGTCTCGCCGCTTTGGTTGATGTGCATGGAAAGGAAATATTACAGGGTCTGGTCCGTGATTATGCAAGTGGGCTGGAAGGGCTGGGGGCTGGGAATCTTACTCGGCAGGACGTCGATGTACGGACGCGAATAGGAGAAGCGTTGAGCACCGTTATTAAAAGGATCGGTAGTGCTCTGGGCTTATATGGTATGTTATCGCTCCTCATAGTGCATTGTCTCGTTATACTTAAACATCCTTTTCTAGTGGACGTGCTAGTTCCACCTTTATTCGCGACTGTACGCAAGTCGGATATACCAACGACGCTTCGAACATCGTCGTTATCGTTATTGGGTGATTGTGTTGACACTTATGCTTTGGCTGTTATGCCATACATCGAAGACCTTTACTGTATGGTTATCGATTTATTGCAGATAGAAAGCCAACCTATGCGCGAGGTAATTGGCAGAAAGGGAACGAAAGAGGAGTCTGATGAAAAGAACGCCGAGACCTCCACCGAAGGGCAGAATTCGAAACAGACACCATCAACCATGGACTCTGATCCTACGTCTAACAATTCCAGATTTCCGCCCCTCAGGCGCGCAGCACTGCACTTCCTCTCCCTCCTCGTCAGGTCATCCACTAAAATCGTATACGAAGACATGAAGTCTCCCCAGAAACTCATATCGCAAGCGACCTATAAAAGAACTAGGCTCACCCTCGGATATATTTCTGCAACGGATGAAGACAACGTAGTGAGAGTCATGGCTAAAGAAGCGAAGGAAAATTTGGAAGAGTTGCAAAAAGCTGAGTTAGGGTTGTAACACATATTGCAGCGTAATTCTATTTGTCTACCTCGTATCTGTCTTAATTGCAGAGATCTTTAGCAAACTAAGTCAATAGAAAGGTAAGTTTCGATCTTGGTACCTGTCACTCGTGTTGGTGACTGGACATCGCATGAAGGGAGTGAGTGATTGTGTAGCTCCAAACTGCGCCGGATGGTACCGATGTTGATTACGTTCGAAAACCCTCGTCTCACAGCTTCCGCATGAGACAGAGTCCAACATCATAGTCATGAAATTGCGGTTTAACTGGATGTTTGGCCCACCACTCGGCTGATTTCATCGACACGACGTTTAAAGCTCTTCCATTTAGGATTCCCCACAGCGAGCAGAGGCGATTGTTCACTGCTGACTTCATTTGAACAATGCAGCTTGAGGAAGGGGTTTGATATGGAGGAGTAATAGGCCATATGGAGGGCTTTAAAAATCTGACGGAGTTCAAGGTCTCAGTAATCGTGATTCTTTAAACAGAGAAGGACGTACCGCAGTGACCTCGGCGTCGCGAACGACAGAATCGGACAGTGGCAGGGCAATGACTATCTTTACCTTCAACGGGGTGATATAACCGTACACTGCGACATCTTCAAGACAGAAGAGAAGACCTAGGTAGCACTCTCCCGATTTCCCTGCAGCCGTTACTGCGTGCGCGGATTCAATCGACGTCCTCGTTGAAGAGATGGACGCATACCTCGTTCCTCGATGACATCGAGGCTGGTGTGGGCGATATAATGATATTTTATGGCCTGATCATCCGGCTTAACAAATGTCCTTATGAGTATGGGTTGGTTTTGGGGAGATATGAACGCGACTGCATTGAGTTTGATGTTGGGTGGCATCGAAAGCTAAGCAGCGACCGAGATATGTTCCTCCGTACACCTTTGTTTGGCCTTGTGTTTCCGTTGACGGATTAGGAGTGCAATGATCGAATTTGGAAGTCCTTCTTAAGATCGAGATTTTATCTTTCAGTAAGTGCCATACTTACAAATTTATCCATCGCCTACCTCACCATGTCAGTTCCCAGTGATGCCGCAGGAGCCATCTTGAAGCCCTCAGACCCTGTACCGGCTGATGCTATCTCCGTTCAGGGTCCAAATTTCGAGGAGCCGCTAAGTCTCCAGGGCTTTTTAGAGAGCTATGAACGTATAGGTTTCCAGGCGAACAGCCTAGGGAGAGCCATGAACATTGTTAATAAAATGGTGAGTTTTAGCTTCCCTGATACTACTACAGTGACTAATATTGTCTGCAGCGAAAATGGCGTCTATCGGACGAACCAATAGCAGCGGACGAATCAGAAGAATATCTGGATCCTCAAGTTCGTGCAAACACTCGCTGCAATGTCTTCCTGGGCTACACATCAAATCTCATCTCGTCCGGCATTCGAGAGTCAATCCTGCATCTAGTGAAGCACAAACATGTTTCTGTGCTTGTAACGACTGCAGGTGGAATTGAAGAGGACTTCATCAAGTGTCTGGGCAAAACCTATTTGGCGGACTTTAATCTGGATGGGGCCGAGCTACGGAAGAAGGGGATGAATCGCATCGGAAACCTCGTTGTACCTAATGATAACTACTGCAAATTTGAAGACTGGCTTACCCCGATACTTGATGCAATGCTGGAGGAACAGAAAGCGACCAACGTCCCCTGGACTCCCAGTTCTTTCATTCGGAGGCTAGGGAAGGAAATCAACAACGAAGAATCTGTATATTACTGGGCTTACAAGGTAACGTAGCTAACCCTCTACAAAACTCGGAAGTGCTCATACGTACACGCAGAATAACATCCCGTCTTCTGCCCAGCTCTAACAGACGGTTCTATCGGCGACATGATTTACTTCCACTCATTCCGATCTCCTGGTCTCATCCTGGACATTGTCGAAGACATCCGCCAGCTAAATGAGTTGTCTCGGAAATCAAAGAAAGCAGGAATGATCGTTCTCGGTGGGGGAGTGTGCAAACATCAGATCGCCAATGCGATGCTCATTCGGAACGGAGCAGACTATTCCGTCTTTATTGCAAGTTCCTGTTGGTTAATTGAGAGGTGTACCTTATACTCAAACGTGCTCATAGAACACTGGACAAGAATTTGATGGCTCGGATTCTGGGGCCCGACCTGACGAGGCTGTTTCCTGGGGCAAGATCCGCGCAGGCGCGGAAGCTGTCAAGGTATCTAGCTTGGAACTGCTATTATCAGATTCAGACATTTATTTGTTCCACCTACAGGTTTTCGCGGACGCCACACTTGTCTTCCCTATGCTTGTCGCTGGCACTTTCGCGAAAGACCTTCAAACGGCAGCATAAGCATTTTATGTGAATGTTACTGTCTTGCATGATATATTTTATCTTACATACGGAAAGCATATACATACAGCGGATTCAGTATAGATCTCGGTCTATGGTAATAATTGAACTAATGGGACTTGTTGTAGAACTTATACAACACTTTGGCAAAAATGTCGACCGCCTTCTTCAAATCGGCAAACTAGAGGATCATTACATCAACGCTTTGATCCTTTACAACAGAGATAATAGCCGCTTACCTCTGCGTTACTGAAGCTGATGCGGAAGTGGCCTGGTTTACTAGCCTCATCACCAGAACGATCGGCGGAGAACATATTTCCTGAACAGTGATTTAATACTAAGGCACACGTTCTGATAAGATTACCTACCTGGACCGAAAAGGACTCCGCCCTCAGCCAACGCCACCCATAGTTGCATTTCCAGTGTTTCTTGTCCAAGAGCCTTGAATTGCGGGTGGTCTTCTAAATGCAATTGCAACTGTGAAGGACGTCTGGTCAGAAAACATTCATGGCGGTTCAATGCGGGCCTACCCAAATAAACATTCCTGAACTAGGCGGCACGAAAGAGAACAAGGGTTTCTTCTTGGCCTTCTCGCTGTAAGGAGTCGTCAAGTCATATGCAGTGTATCTCATGCTCCCCCCGAACTGCGCGGCTGGCGCCAACTCAAGGTGGAACTTCTCGACCAGGCAGTCAATGAAGTAGTCCCGTCTATCAGTATACTGGACGCCGAGCCCTGATTGCAACGATAATTCAAGTCAACAGTCATTGGTATGAAAGATTTCCGATCTAGTTCACCTTTCAACCATCGAAGGTACCCGGAGAATTTCCAGTTCAGGAGAAGTTGAGTTATAAGCGACTACACAATGAGATTGGACTGTCTAAAGAGAAGACACCAATAACTCACCTGTCCAAAGCCGCAAGGCGCCTGTGTGGATGTTTCCGCTTGTCTCTCAAGCCTTTCGGCGAAGAGGGCATTGCAAGTGAACCATCCTAATCGACTGCCCGGGGCAATGGTCTAAAAGGTGGTAAGTAAGGCATTAACTGGGCACGTCGGGTATCGGACCTTCGAAAATGTATCCAACCGGACTACCCGTCCCTGATAGTCGAATCTATACATATTTGTAAGAAATAGACGTGTGATCCAAAAGAGACGGATGTACCTCAAAAAGCTCGGAGCAAGATTGGCAATGTACTCTTCGTCGGTCAACTGCGTATGTTTGACTCGCGAAGAACGCAGAGAAGGGTGGACATAAGGACCCTCCTGCAAGAAGTAATATGGGTCGTCCTCGACAATGATGACATCTCCATATTCGAGTCAGCAGAAAGTCACCACAGTACTATATTCGAAGACCAACCATATTTCACGCATATCTCGTAAATCGCTTTCTTCCGAGCTGCGCCCATGGTCTAAGAACAGTCAGTCTCAGGCAAAAAAGAAGCAACCGTCCAGAAAAGGACTTACAGCTCCTGTGGGATTTTGACCGACTGGAACGATATACATGACGTGGGGCCTAGGCATACCGCGAGCAACTTCGTCCCATCCTGAAAGAACTTGGGACAAAGATTCGCTGCTCATGCCTTCCGAATCCATCCCAACAGGGACAGCACGAATGCCGAATGGATGCATAGTAGCCAGTGCAGAAGGGTACGTCCATTCGCTCGTCAGAACACCTTCTCCGGGATTGCACAAAGTCGTGACCGCCTTCATCCAACCGTCGGTGTTTCCCGCATGTAGGATAGTAGTGAAATTGGCATATGCTGGTCTGTACACCTTGGAACTAAATTCATTAATGATGGCCTGAAGCTGAGGAAGACCCTTAGATAAGCCATATTGCAAGGCAACTGCGAGGTTGACGTCCCCTTCATGCTCAGGGTATTTCGGTACGGTTATTGGTATGGTGGTGTCCTTTTTACTCCCGAACAGATTCCATATCCAAGATAAGGGCCCTCCTTGCGCAGCACTTTCAGGCTTCACAGCAAACGAATCGTATGGCTGAACATCTGCCTTCAAAGCCTCAAATGGGAAATACTCAGTGCTAGGCAGTCCTAGTTGTGCGGTTTAATGAGTTATCCACAGTTATGGTTTAAAGGGCTTTGCAAACCTCCTGCAAGACTTAGCATGCCAGGCTTCCCAAAGAATCTTTGTAAACCTTTAAGCGGAGACTCTAAACGGCTCTGCGAGAGTATCGAGAGATGGTGCGAGAGATCAATAGCCTCTGGCAGCGAATACGGAGAAGAATATTTCTCTAGAGACATATTTGGTGAAAAAGAGTCGTTGTCGAGTTCCAAGAGCAAGAGACGGTTGGAAATTACGACAGAGCGGACAGATAAGAGCTGCTGACACAAGGATTTATCAGCCGGATTTCAGGGAGCAGCTGTGCCGCATGCTGCCATTCAAAAAAAAAAGTGACTTGTTATCTATGACCTATTCTGAGAGTCACCATGAAGACAGTCCTGGGACAACTGGTCTGTGCACCGTATATAGGGCATCTTGGTAATACACGGGCCAGTAATAGAAGTGGGGATACTCTGAACCTGGGCCCTAGTGGCTGTGAGAAGACGGGACGATGGAAAGAGTCTGACTGGCTCATGAAGGGGTATGCTAGACGGTGATGGAGGAAAGAAAGAAGTGCACTTGTTTATATAGAAGGTAGTGGATTGTAATGAGTGCATCCCATCGATAAATGGCGTGCTTTCAACCTTAAGTACTTTTGTGGCAAGTGTAGCACGTCCGGACCCGAATAGTAGTGGAGGAATGGGTAGGGCCGGCAATGAATTAGCAGTGTTGCCAAATCAACCAGTCACATCATTCATCACTTACGGCTTGCTTACCGTTAACCATTACCTTCAACAAGTCTCGCAAGGCGTAAGGAAGTGTTGCTTGTGGTCTGTTGGAAGCGGGTGAAGAGAGGTTCTTTCTTCTTTCTCCTCTCCTGTCCCTCCTCTGACTGTGTCTCATACAGTAAGAAGATATCAACTGAAACAAGAGGAAGATGGCGTATCAGTTTTCTAGGAAGGGTTGCTTCAAATGTGGCAATTGTGAGTTGACCTTCACAACTCTTTTTTTCGTCTGTCTCAACCTTTTCTGTTCTATCCAGTGGGTCACATTGCTGAAAATTGTACTTCTGAGCAACGACTATGCTACAATTGCCGCCAGCCCGGTCACGAATCTTCTGCATGCCCATCCCCAAGAACCGTGTCAGCCAAACAGTGCTACTCCTGCGGCGGTGTGGGACATATTCAAGGTTGGAGATGAACCCATTACCCGAAGATTGTCGTTAAACATAGGTGTAGCGGAATGTCCCACTCTTCGTGTGCAGCAAGGTGGAAATCAGAAGTGCTACGTATGTGGCTTGCTCTTCGTCCCTTGCGTCTGTTGACTGACAGTTGAGTAGAACTGCGGCCGCTTCGGACACTTTGCTCGCAACTGCACTAACCCCGCTGGCAGTGGCACTTTTGCCTCACGCGCCCCACCCCCTGGACGAGCTCTCAATACCTCCACTTTGCCCCCGGTGAAATGCTATCGTTGCGGAGGCCCTAACCATTTGGCCAGGTGAGTTCCTGTAACCTCAATAAAACACTTGACTCGTTTGACGCGCTTTGTAGGGATTGCCTTGCTCCTCCCGGGACTCTTGCTGTGCACGATTCTATCCCAACCGGTCCCTCTGCTGCCAACATCAACAAGAACAAGACCTGTTACAAGTGCCAACAAGAAGGCCATGTTAGTGGTTATTCTAGAACCCGTTTATTCGAAGTCAACTAACCACTGTTGTAGATTGCTCGTGATTGCCCCCAAGTTGCTGAATATGCTGATTGAATGTAGACGTGACTGCCATGGTGAAAGTGGAAAATCAGTAGTAGAGGTCTTTATCTATGTACGATTATCAGTAATTATCCTCTGTTATCAGCATCAAGGTTGAGTTAGAATCAGATATTAAGAGACATGGATTGGAGAGGTAGACGCGAAAGCCATGGTGAGCACGGTCAGTGCCGGACGCGGTTTGTGACGGCATCGCAAGACGCTCGTCCAAAGTCCATCATGCTGCTTTCCACTCTTCCATTCAGGACATTGCCATCCGTAACAAGATGCTCCCGTCGCACGTTATTCTCGCTGCCCAGTCTACCATTTGGCCCCGACGCATCTAAGCCACAGACTTATAAGGATGAGAAGGTCTTCCCGTACGCGTTTATCGTATAAATCCTCGAACCGTTGGACTGAATTCAGTGAGGAAGATACAACGAAAAAGAACTCTACGCCGTCGTGGCCGACGTAGCCTCGTATCCTTCCTTCATCCCCTTCTGCTTGGGCTCACGGATAGAACCCTCCGCTCTCCAGCGTGCTATGCGGGAGAAGACGGTCGTGGACGCTGAACTAACGGTCGGTTTCCTCAGCTTCAAGGAAAGCTATGTCAGTACGGTGACATGCATCCCCTTTGAATCGGTCCATGTACGTATCGAAGTTTCCTATGAGGATGATTTCATAAACCACCCCCTTCCCAGGCTTGCGCATCTTCGTCGACGCCGTTGTTCAAGACACTCTCTACGACATGGAAGTTCCGGGCTCTGAGTCCGAAGGACCATCAGACATCAACGAATCCCCGGAGTCCTTCGACACTTGTTAGCTTTGACCTAACATATCAATTTTCCAACCCTCTCCACGCGGGTGTTTCGTCGACGTTCTTTGGACAAGTTTCTTCGATGATGATCGACGCATTCGAAAACCGATGCGTGTCGGTGTATGGTCCCCGGCAGTAGATGCTTAAATGTAGGGTATGGCATACTTGGATTTATAATAACTTGACAGGATATAATAGAACTACAAATTCACACCGCGCCCATACTTGGTTACTTCGATTGCTATCAGAATATTACAGCTTGTTGCCGGTAGCTGGTCTTACGAAGAAGCTGAGGCGGGGGAAATGACATCGAACGAGTCCTTTCGATCCGTTCACCTCCAGTACGATCTCCTCGCGATTGAGTGCTACAAGCTTGCCCGTTGTTGGATAGTTCCGACCTTGAAGGAACAACTGTGAGTACTTGAAAGCGCTCTGAGAAGGATGGAATAGATAATTACCGGAATCTTCTGGGGCGACTTGTACATTATCTCCAAGAGAGATGCCCAGGCGCGTGGCCTCAAGTTTGTCGAACCCTACGACACCGTAAGATTCATGGGCGGAGGATACAATTTTTTCTGCAGCCGCCTGTCCATCAATTTTGCCGGGAGCAGGTTGAGCATCTCTTTGCTTCTTGATCCAGGCCGATACTCGGTCTATCCACTGTACAATCCGTTAAAACTGATAGACGAAGGAGGTAGGCACCAACAAACCTGCAAGGTGAGTGGACTTTGCTTCGGGTCAAACGCTGCCTTTTCGCGGTCAAACGTACAAGCCCAAGCTACGATGAAGTGGACGGAGATGTCTGCCAAACTAGGCGTCTCTGTGTCAAAGAGCCATTCACGACCATCACTCAGCTGTTGCTCAACGAGCAGCTACGTGATCCCGTCGTAAAATTAGCAGTGGAAATGTAGACATGAACGACTGAAACTTACCAGATGGGAGGATATGGTTGTCTGAGAAATGGGGACGCGGCTCGCGAGTGCCTTCGGATCGATAGTCGAGCCCAAGAGCTGGATGTTCACAATTGTCAGCTCGTGCAATTTACAAGGCAGGTCGAATGACTTGCCGCACTCCGATCCTTGATGAACGCCTCCGGAAGCTTGTCCCATGGGATTAAACTCGTTGCGAGAGGGAACAACGTACTGTCTGCGTAGAACTTGGAGAAAGCCTTGATCAAACCAGTGTCTGCTTTGCCGCCGTTTCGCGTGGACGGGAAAAGGGTGCCGTATCCCTTTGAGGCAGGAAAGCGTCGTTCCAGTGCAGAAACGATAAGACTATATCGACAGGATTATCAGCAATCATGTTCAGCGCGGCGACAAGGCAAGTACTTGCCTAGTATCGCAGTAAACATCGTTTCCTATAGCTAATATTGGGATACGACGGTATATGATACCGAGATACTCTGTAATCTCCGGGCGAGGTAACATTGGAGAAACCTAGATGATATTGTATCGTTGACATACATGGTGAATGGACGTGTGTAGGCTACTTACGGCCACGTTCTCGTGTTTTATCCCCTTGAGAGAGAGAACATTATCGATCTTATGAGAGAAAGGCGAGGAATCATAGCTGGCATGAGGTTGCAGTGAGTTGACGGTCAGGACATATGTAAGTGATTTGGTACCGATATAAGATAACAGAGTCCGCTGAAGACATGATGGAAGTGAAAGGTTCTTAAATGATATACGGGTGAAGGTAGGTGTGTCGAGGTTTGAAGCATGCATCTGCGTCGTCGAGCGTATTTCAGGGGGCCAACTCGGCAATTGATTGCCTGCGCCCGAATGGGGCATGTGAATCTCAAAGTTATGCATGGGAACCTGTGAGATGGGTATACTTTTTAACTTGAAGCAGCCTGCCCACAGGGCCACAGGTAACGCCTGGTCTAAGAAACAGTCCGAGTAACATTATTTGATTCCGAACGTGGCTGAGAAGTTCGTGTCTCTGCCTAGGAGTCTTGACGGGGATGGGCAGAATGGCGTATCGTGGTGACTATTTCTCAGCAAGGGTCATTCTAGTGGACTAGGCAGAAATGCAGTGCAAGGCAGAGCAAGAAGGCGCAGCGGAGAAATGCTTGCAACAGATGAGACGGCGACTGTCCGCAGCAAAGCAACTAGTTCTCGAATCGCGGCATCATAGGTGAGGCGAGCACGTGACTGCTTGGCCGGGGGTCGATCAATTATTGGGCTCCAAGTGCTACTAAAAGAACGTTGTCAAACGGCTGTTCTTCGAAACCAAACTCCTCTCCACCTCCACCATCATGGCGGACAACAGACCTCCTATACCCTCCCTTAGCTCCAGGACGAGCGACTATGCGGACCCTTTCTCGGATCGTGCTCCTCCTCATCCTCACTTTAATGAACCAGGACCCCTTTCAGATAGACATACACCTATGCCACGACCCTTTGACAGCACTGCCAGTCTTACTCACGACAACGCCCATGATATGTATGATGATGACGAATATATAGAAAAACAGCCTCTGAATACAGGCCAGACATTCACTGGTGGCTTCTATCCTCCTCCGTAAGTTATCGTACCGTTCGAATCCTGCCTGCCTTTACTGATTGTTGAATATAACTATGCAGTGCGATTGACCCTTCTACGTATGATGAACCGTACATACCCAATAGACCCATGTCTGTCGTTTCTACGTCAACCAATGGACTCGATAACGCTTGGAGGAGAAGGCAGACCATCAAGCGAGGAGTGACTCGCAAAGTGAAGCTTACGCACGGTAACTTCATCGCGGAGTACGCCGTACCAACACCCATCTTCTCTGCCATCGAGTCGAAGTGGACGTCCACCAACACCACAGAGTTCTCGTAAGTCAACCCGCTTGTCTATAAATACTTTACTACGCTGTAACAATATGAAATTTAGGCATATGCGGTACTCGGCGGCAACTTGTGACCCCGACGAGTTTACCGAGGAGAACGGCTGGACGCTGCGTACAAAGTTATACAACCGCGAAACCGAGATCTTGATCGCCGTAACCTCGTACAACGAAGATAAAACACTATATGCCCGAACTCTCCATGGCGTCATGCTCAACATCCGTGACATATGCAAGACCAAGCAATCAAAGTTCTGGAGGAAACATGCCGAAGAAGGTGATCCAGCCTGGAAAAAAATCACAGTCGCCCTCATTGTCGATGGACTGGATCCTATGGACAAAAGCGTGCTGGACATTCTGGCGACTGTCGGTGTCTATCAGGATGGAGTAATGAAGAAGCAAGTCGATGGCAAGGACACTGTGGCGCATATATTCGAGGTCAGTTGACAAGGCATAAAAACGCCGTCGATGCTAACCGTGTCCAATTCTTTAGTATACTACTCAACTCTCAGTCGATGCGACCCCGCAGCTTGTCCTTCCCCAGGCCAATGATCCGAATAATTTGGTGCCAGTGCAGATCATCTTCGTGCTCAAGGCTAAAAATCAAAAGAAAATCAACTCTCATCGTTGGCTTTTCAATGCAATCGGGAAACAACTCAATGTAAGTCCACTGTCGGCGTCATCGGCGTCAATAATGTGTCAAGAACTAACCGTGATGTCATAGCCCGAAATCTGTGTTTTGATTGATGCCGGTACTAAACCTGGTCACAAATCCATCTATTATTTGTGGGAAGCCTTCTACAACGATGCCAATTTAGGAGGATGCTGCGGTAAGCTTTTTCTCGACGATTAATGTAATCCCCATGCTTATTCGAATTGCAGGGGAGATCCATGCTATGATTAAGGGTGGAAAGAAACTGTTGAATCCGTTGGTGGCTGCTCAAAACTTTGAGTACAAAATGTCAAATATCCTCGGTAGGCGTTAAACTCATTGGGCGGCTGGTTTGGTCTCTGACATACGCACAGACAAGCCACTGGAGAGCAGTTTCGGATATGTCTCTGTGTTGCCTGGTGCATTCTCGGCATATCGATTCAAGGCTATCTTGGGCAGGCCTCTTGAACAATACTTCCACGGTGATCATTCGCTGGCCGATCGCCTTGGTCAGAAGGGTATTTACGGGATGAATATCTTCACCAAAAACATGTTCTTAGGTATGCCTTTTCATCTATGTTTACGTGGAGGTTGACATTAATTTGGTTGCTTTTAGCTGAGGACCGAATTTTGTGCTTTGAACTTGTAGCCAAGGCTGGCGATAGGTGGACTTTGACTTATGTCAAACCAAGTAAAGCGGAGACGGACGTTCCTGAGACAGCAGTAGAATTGATTGGTCAACGTCGACGATGGCTTAATGGTTCTTTCGCCGCATCCGTCGTAAGTTCTTTCAAAAGTATTTTTCTGACTGTGTCTTGACCGAATCATGCATCAGTATGCTCTCGTCCATTTCTTCTCATTCTATCGATCCAAGCATGGCCCAATCCGCATGTTCTTTTTGCACGTACAGGCTCTGGTACGTTAGCGCCTAACGTGCTTGGATAAATCACCGTTGTTGACATATTTCCAGTACAATGTCTTCTCTCTTGTATTCTCGTGGTTTGCTTTGGCCAACTTATGGCTGACCTTCAGCATCATCATCGACTTACTCCCGGAACAAAACATCTACCTCTTTGGAACTGTTACGGTTGTACGTTTCATATTCGCCTTTTTCAATCGCTTTGTCACTGAACTCCCATCCAGACTCATTGGATTAATTTGGCTTTTAAATGGATATACCTAGCATTTTTGGGACTGCAGTTCGTGTTAGCTCTGGGAAATCGTCCAAAGGGTGAAAGAGTTCCATACGCTGTCACGTTATGGTTCGCGGCTTTTTCTTGGTCCGTAGGTCAATCCGTTCTAACAGTCTGTCGTCCGTCAGGGTCTATGCAATCCTCTCTGTGTACCTTATAGTTTGCTCGATATGGTTGACAGTTATCTCTTTCAAGGTAGGAGTGATACCTAGATTTCCCTTCTCGTTTTTAATTGTCGCCTTTGAATCTAGCAATTACCAGACCGGTTGAAAGAGGTTTCGTTGGCCACTGCTCTGTTCACACCACCAGTCGCGCTCCTGATTGCTGCCATAATCTCTACCTTCGGTGAGTGCCCTTATCCCGACATAAAGATCTTCTTACAAACGAAATTGTCTTCCTGCAGGCATTTACTTCATTGCGTCTTTCCTATATGCAAGTGTTTCTACTTTTCTTTATATGCCACATGCTTACCGATGCTCATGTTCAGCGAGATCCATGGCACATGTTTTCAAGTTTCCTTCAGTATATGTGCATTGCCCCCAGTTTCACGAATGTCCTTAATGTCTATGCATTCTGTAACCTGCATGATGTGAGCCTCTTGCTGTCTTATATGCATCCCAGTTCGTTGATGTGTTGCATGTAAAAGGTATCCTGGGGCACAAAGGGTAGCGACAAAGCGGAAGCGTTGCCGTCAGTGTCCTCATCTAAAGCGAAGGACGCCGATGCCGCAGTTGTTGAAGATAAAACTCAAGTCCAAGCCGACGTCGATGCTGCCTTCAAGGAGACGGTCTCTCGAGCTCTCACTAAAATCCAAACAAAAGAAGTCGTCGAGAAGCCCACCATGGATGATCAAAACAAGACTTTCCGCACGAGATTAGTTGCAGTGTGGATGATCACCAATGCGGCACTGTCTATTGCCATCGAAAACACCAACAGTGTACCAAACAAAAATGCGAATATAGACGAAAAGAATCTGGAGAGCAAAAGACACGCGTACTTCAGCTTCATCCTCTATTCAACGTTTGTCTTGTCCGCTGTGAGGTTTACAGGGGTGCGTGTTCTTCTTGTATCTTGTCCTTTTACGCATGCTCATTATTCGTGTGTAGTGTCTCTATTACTTCCTTCGCCGCAATCTCTTCAGATGTTTCCGCAGAAACTGAACATCCCATTTTAATCTCAGGACATTTCTTTTGAATGCTGCTAGTCGCTATATCTTCTTGGACGTTTGATCTCACATTTACTTTTCCTATGAAGCACCGGATTCATAATACCTGGCACCGTCATTTACGAACACTTTGTAAAATACATTAATCTATCCCGATGCTGCTTCTCATGAATACATGGAAGAATATTCACTTCGATCGTCCCGGCTATATGTGTTGGTATCGACGGAACCATCTCCCGCTCTTGCTGCGAATTCAGCGAACATGCCCTGAGGGAAACTGATGTTCTCTTCGACCAGTCGCCTTTGCATTTCGAGCATTTGGCGGGCGAAGGTTGAATATGTACGCGCGTACTCCGCTTCTTCTTGTCGATCCTCCTCGGTGGGCTCCTCGCCTGCTTGACCTTCAATGAGGAGACGCCGACACATCGGGCAAGAATCATGCTAAGGCAAGTTATATGAGATAGTGAATATTAATGCTGAATCATGATTTCATCTTACCCCGCCGTATATCCATTTCGAGATACTGTATAGTTGATAAAGACCATGAGTCAAATTGCAGCAGTTTACGCGGAGTACACTGACTCTCGTCGACAGAACATATGCCCGCATTGCCATGGTTGAGAGAGCTTTGTTACTCCGAGTTCTTCTGGTGGGTGGGCAGGCGAATCCAGAGCTAGCGCCATTTCTTCTTCCGTCAGTATCGTTAGATAGGGAGTGAAGCAAATCGGACAAAAGTTATCTATCGGAGAGGAAGATTAGCCGACGTGAGGACAGCCTGCCAACATTGAGATCGATGCTTGCCTCGTTCCCCTAACTCGATCACTTTCTTCTCTTCGAGTCGAGGCAGGTCACTGATTAATTTTTGTATTTGCCTAGAACGACAAAAGATCCGAATTAGCAGGAACGAATTGCCAGGAAGCGCGGACAATGCACGAGGATGATAAACGACCAGCTGGTACTTGCTCCCTCAGCGAATTAATCAATTCTTGTATGTCTTCTAACGCGCCATTATACGGAGAGCTGGTATTGGTTTCAACGGAAGGATCCATGGTGTAATGATGGTAAGGTCTCAAGAGACGCGAGGCTGACGCGGCGCGTTCTGATAATAGTCGTGGGAAAACCAGTCCCGTGGTCGTCATTTATGCAGAACTATACTGGTACACAGAGTTTTACAAACAGCAGAAAGATGCAAAGCGTACGCAAACAAGAATAAAATATATGTATGTCCTGTCCTGTTGCGCGGACAGGCACAGGTATCGGAAAGCGATGGAAAGGAGTGGCCGATGGGTGAATCAGAATGGATTCTCCTCGTCTTCTTCCACTTTGATGTCGGATGGTGTGGCTTGTATGGCTTTCTGAACCGTCGGTTCGTCGTCCTCACTGGAAGGCTCGTTCTCCTTAGCTGGGGAAAACAATTGCACAGGCTTCGTGGTTCTGGATAACGGTCAACAAGGAAAGCGTCATGGATAAACCACAAGACATACTTTGTAAAGTGCTTCTTCTTCGCAGCATTCAGTTTCTGCGTTACAGGTGTCATCATGTTGTCTGTCGGTGAGATAAAAGCCGGATTACTAAAGCGATTACATTAGCTAGGATGCATGAAACCGGAAGCGAAGTGACTGACTGGCTTTTGGCCATTTTCTTTGCTAGAAGGGCTTTAGCACCCAAGCTTGGACCTTGGTTGGCTACATTGCCGAGCGGTGCCTGAGGAACTACGACATGAGCAGCCAAGGAAGGATTATGAAGGGGCTGTATAGGCGCGGCAACAGGAGAGTCGGTGGGCGTTGCAGTGGCTGACATGGTTGTTGTAGATTAAGAGAGAGTGTGGAAAATTACCATTTTAATGAACGATTTCAAATTGAACGCGTCGAGTTGAACCATCACGTGATGGTTGAGGGATTATAATTATGACGGTCGGAGCCTGTTGAGAAGTGGTAGACATGTAGACGTACTCGGAGGGTGCTGGGTTTAATATTCTGTGTAATCCGTATGTCGAGCGAGTCACCAGGTCATAGATTTCTTCTCATGCATCGCTGGTTTTCGGCCGGTTTATTCATGTGGCAGCTGCAACGTGCCTCTATGGCCGTCTGGCGAGCTCTTGCCAACTGGAACAACAACTTATCTCGCTAAGTTAGGCAAAGCCCGGGAATCTGACTGCACATCATCAAAACCCGAGAGGTTTGAAACTTTATGGTCATAAAGCTTTCTGCGCTCTTTCTTCACCTCCACCACCCACTCCTCTTTTTTTCTCCATATTTCTCCCTCCTCCCTTGACATGGCTGGCACCAACAGCCTCAAGAAACGCAAAATAGTCGTCTTGGGGTCGCGATCCGTAGGTTAGTACTTATAGTACAGTACCCCACAGCAGACGTCATATATCTCATCAACTGCTACAGGCAAAACATCCCTTATTCTTCAGTTCGTCGAGAACCATTTTATCGATGCGTACTATCCAACCATCGAGGCGAATCACCAAAAGACGGTCAAGTATAAAGGGACAGAATTCCAGTGCGAGATCGTCGATACCGCTGGCCAGGTCAGCATCTTTGATCATTGCGGCGCTTGGCAAGGTATCCCTAACCAACCATTATTTCAGGATGAGTATTCAATTATCCAGTCCAAACATGTAATTGGAGTACACGGTTTTGTCCTAGTGTATTCCGTCGCCTCCCGGAACTCGTTCAATATGGTTCAGAACGTGTATGACAAGATCATCGACTTCTGTGGAAAACAAGAAATTCCTTGCGTTATTGTTGGTTCCAAGACCGACTTGCTAGAGTCAAGGTAAGCTTGGACGTCGCTTCCTAGTATATTTATTCATAAAGTTCTTATAGTTCTCCCAGTCGGCAGGTATCGAGCACGGAAGGTGCACAGCTAGCCAAACAAAACCACGCGGCGTGGGTTGAAACCAGCGCCAAAAGCAATAATAATATCTGTGCGTGCCTTCAACTTCTCAGAAATCGGCATCATCTTACTGTCCAAAATTTAGCGGAAGTCTTTGAATTGTGTATCGCCGAGATAGAGAAAGGCACAAGTGCCTACATCAAACAGGAAGCACCACCGCCGACTCCGTCAAAAACGAGCTGCTGCATTATGTAGAATGCGAGGCAGTTCAATTTCTTTTGTTTATTCAGGATCATTACGCGGTTTTCTTGCTGTTTTTTTGTTGGCTTTCTTTGACTTTCCTTGTCATTATGCATCAGGCTGTTGTCGTTATGCGCACTCAAATGTGTAACGTGCTTTGTTGTCCTATATTCCCTGCTACCGTGCTACATAGCTGCGAGACGTCATATCCTGTACTACTACGACATTGTATGTATATATCCTCATACTCCAACTCATTAATGTTGACCTTAACAGGCCGTCTTTTGGGGGACATCTGGCGCGGAATCAACAACCCAGTCACTCGTCTCGACTTCTTCCCTTCAGCGTTTAAGGTGAACCCCCTTCGCAGCCTCAACGCCAGGCTCCTTGCTCGCCGGAAGCTTGACATTTTCGCCATTATCACTTCAAATTCGAAGAACAATGTCTGGTCCGTCAGACTATATGGATCCAAGGACTTCGGACGTAGTATCTGAAGCAGATCAAGGAGCTAATCCTCTTCATGGTCATCGTCACGATGATCGACTGGAAAAAGGAAACCCTGTGCTCAACACTGATGAACGTTACAAGGATCTTGGCCGTTGGATTATAATTAATTTATGATTCAAGGACATACAGGAGACTAGTTGCCCACCGACATTTGCTATTTGGTATAGTGGTTTGTGTAAGTTCGAGTATTACTCTACAAATCGCAAGCCGTTCCGTCACCTAACTTGAATTCCTTGTATCTGAACTTGAACTTTCCCTCTCTCAGATCAACGGCTTTTACCGTTTGAGGCTCGGCTAGCCGCCGGCACGACCACTTCACTTGACTTCTTCCCCTTCAGCGTCAAAGGTAGCCTTGCTCACTGATACATTCATTTCCACCGGCTATGTAAAGTGCTTGGTCTTAAAGGAGCATGGCTTGAGGAAGGGGCGACGAAACTATGATTGTCGGCTATGTAGCGGCATTTGCCTTCTAAGGGTAGGCCACTGATTCATTCTTTGAAGACGATACTTATAGCCAGCCTGTAGTGGCACCATGGATGTCAAGATACTGATATCTGATAGCAACGGAGGCTGGGAACGCTGGCAGCGGGCGGAAGGCTGCCGAACTACTAAATATACGTTATCCGCCCCAGTTGAAGGGAGTGGTGGCGCTCCGTTTATCCTGGGCGGCAGTGGAAAGCAAACATACTAAGCTAATTATAAAGGTTTGGAGCGGTTATTCCAAGCATAGGCTCCAGTAACGAATCGCCCTCAAATTTGGTTCATCTTCGAATCTTGCGGACGGGGATATTCAAGACATAATTTTATGCTCTACTTACTTAAGAGTATAAAGGGTCTGGTGAGTGGGGGATACGGTGGCCATCCCTTCGAGCGAGCTGATACATATCATGTCTGCCGTCGATTTCAAAGTCTCGATAACTGTGCAGAAGGCCTTAATCAGTGCCGACCTGAACTCCTCGCTGATGATGCAGTTGATCTTTGGTACGTCCGTGCAGTAAAAGGAAACTGGGATCTAGAAACAACTGACATAGTATAAATCTCAGGTATATATACCGCAGCTTTGGGTCCAGCAATCTATGTTCATAGTATGTTTTGACATTATTGACACCACAAGTGGTCAATCGAACATGCAGGTAGTTCGTAAAGAAAATCGCGCCTCACCCCAGAGCATAATCATTGCTGGAATTATGATAGTGCTGTATTGCATGACAGCATTCGTGGTAGCTGTAAGCTGGTACTATACAAGTATCCAGTTTTGCAAGCAAGCGACAAGAGCGGCGATATTCTCGTCCGCAGACAGTGGCATTCCGGTACCTGTTTTGATTCTAATTGATTTGTCGCAAAATATTGGATTCCTTATGGCTGATGGGCTTTTGGTAATGCTTTTCGTGCTTCTAGGCTCCTGGGTCAGCACTTACAGTATAAACACAGGTCTGGAGATGCTACCATGCATGCGGTGGGTCATTTCGCAGCAATATTTTGTCAATGGGTCTTTTCATCGTGGAGATAAGTGAGTATCCTACTAGGTATACTGCGGTGACATAGCAGCTCTTGTCGTTGCCAGTGCAATATTTGACTGTCTTCTGTATCTTCGACCGGAACTTGAGACACATCAACTAATCCTTGTCTCTGATTACCTTGACGGTGCCTCGTTCATCTCTGTGGCGGCCACCAGTTTAGTGGCCACTTTCATGATATGCTATCAAATCTACAGTCGCACCACTCCCGGTTCAGGCGCAAGAAGACTTTACAGACATATCGTCGATGCTTTGGTCCAGTCCTCCTGTGTTTACACAGTCACAGTAATCTTGCTGGCAATTGTGGACTTCTTGGTGAATAGTCCTAATTTCAGGGTGAATGCAGATATCCTTGAAGCTTACTCCAGCGCCCTTGGCTTTACTATCACTGTATGTGTGTCTGCATTGATGAAGGTCGTCATGGTCTTGTTCATATGTCTATAGGGTCTGGCGCCAACCCTCATGATCGCACGCCTTGCGACAGGGTCAACCCATTACGGCGCAGAGACGGCCTCGTCAACCAGCTTCACTTCCGCTATCAACGGTGAACCATGCGATTCGTACAGATCCGATTCGGGTAACCCGCAGTCGACGCACAAGGAAGCAACGCAGACTACGAAGCATACGAGGGGAGAAGGAGACCAGCTGGAGGGGGATGAAATCATGGTCCTAACTAGGCACACCGAGGAGCCTGGGTCCGTCAGCGAAGGTAGCAGTGTTTGATAGGAATCGGGCTTTTTAAATCAGCAGAATTTCATTTTTTATTCTCTTCGCGCTGTACTACTTTGTACATATGCTTATACATATGTTCCGTGGCGTACTTATAGCTGGCCAGCCCGAGTACTTTAAGAACCACCATGACTTATTATAGTTGAGGACGACTTCAACGGCTCAATTCGATCCCCCCTTTTCCGTCCATGCATTCCCTTAAAAATCGCAAAATGTTGTATTCTGTAGACGCAATTATGTGCTAGTACATGCAACAAATATCAAGCCGTTCCGTCACCCAAGTATCTCAATTTGACTTCTCTCCCTCTCAGACCGGTTGCTTTCACCGTTTGGGGGTCACCTGGCACAAGGTCAATAGCTTGGTCACTCCACTTGACTTCTTCCCCTTCAGCGTCTAAAACGATTCCCTTGACGGGCTTGTTGGTTGAAAGCGTGACACTTTCGCCATCTTCCCTTAAGGCAACCTTCAGACCAAGCTCGTCAGCCGACGGGAAATGAATGTATTTGAACGGCTCGGGCCTGACAAAATTAGCTGCGGTGTACGATAACAGAACATAAATATATTCGCTCACCAGTTTGCATAACGTCCTAGGACTGTCTGACCATCTAAGAGCCGCGCGGAAACCACGATGGTCTTGGGAACATCACTCAGTTTCTTCCTGTCCGGTTGACCTGGAACTTTCCCCTTGAACAGTTCCGTGCTTGCATTGGCAGCTAGAACAACCTCCTTGGACCACTTATCTGTCCAGTCTGATTCTAGATCAAATGAAGTGACCTCTAAGGTAACCTTCTTGTCCTCCAAGGTACTGTTGGTTCCCCAAATCTCGAGCATCGTTTCGATCGTGAAGTCGGCAGCTGACCGGTCATCCGCGAACATCTGTTTATCCTTTCTAGTCATTCCGACCGTGAAGGGGCGCAACTCTCTTGCGATAGTGAAGTACGCAGGTTTTGGACGGAGGAAATAGTCCACAATTGCCCAAGATGTTACTGGCCAGCAATCATTTATCTATTATTGCAATTAGTTCATAATCTATTGCACTAAACAGGAAACCAACCTGCCACACGAGTGCTCCAGCTGTGTACTCTTTGCCCTTGCCCGCCCAATTACGACGCCATAGTCGGTAGGCCGACCCAAGTGTCTCCGCTTGCATGATTTGCGTATAATAGACGTAGCTGTAGGCCACTTAGAACGCTTTCTCTTTCACTCGTCTATGAACAAACCTTTCCATGTCGAATGCATGTCTGAAGTTTTCCATCAAGTAGAGCTATCATCAAACCCATCAGAAACTTGACATTATCTATACATGGCAGGACAAACCTCCAAACGTCGTTCAAATCCGTCGGCTTTGTTGTGATTCGCGTTGGTCCTGTTCCCCTCACGCTGAGCGATATAGGGCTTGTTAGATTCCTGCTGCAACTCACCTTGATTGGGGGAAACGTTCAGCCTTGTTCTCGCCGATCCAATAGTCAACTGTACGGATGTCTGGGTAACCCTCCCTGTGCTGCTATCAGCATCCAAAAGGCCTCTGTTTCTGCAATGCTACTCACATCCCGAATTCAGACACAAAGCGGCCAGCCAAAATATCCCAGTTATGCCACGGCTCCTGAGACCCATGCCACACATTCCCTGAAAGACGACGACATCATTTAAGCATAATATTCCCGCGCTCATATGCAAAGCACTGACATTGATGAATATCACCCAGTGTCCGGTCAGTAGTCGGTTTTCCTTGGCCGCTGTAAGGAGATGCGCGATGATAGAAGATATCTGAATATTTTCCCACGACCTCAGGGAGGACACGCTCGTAGATATAACGTGCAGGAAAATTCGTCTTTCGGTAATCTGAATGCTCGTCGGAGTAGTCTAGTTCCAAGTTCAATGACTCCGCAATCTGATAATCTGTAGGAAACATGCTTAAGCGATGCATTCATAGGTCTGGGTGAAAGCATACCTTCGTTGTTACCAGCTTTAAGCCAAGTCCAAAGTCAGTTGATACAATAACTTGCACTGATAGATAAAGTGTGGCTTGCCAAAAATAACCAGAGAAGGATGATGCCTTATGCGCTTCACATTTTGGATAGCTTCTTCTCGAACAGATTCTAGGAAAGAATCATAGGCCGGATACTGTGATTGAAAGTCCTTAAATTCAATAAACTATAAGTTTGACTGAAACTTTGACATACCTGTCCGCATCCGAACATAAAATCTTGCCAAACGAGGACTGAAGGACTTTCAGGAAAATGTGGCTCCACTTTTTAAAGCATACACTCACTTCCTAGTTCTATCATGACACGTCATGTCAATGCAGAGAAAGATAATCAAAGCTGCAAGGTCTCGTACCATCACAAATATCGTAGAAAATGTCGTACTCATAAATTCCACCTCCCCACACTCGTATCATATTTTGATTCCCGTCAACTAGTAGTTGCAACCAGGCTCGATACCTTTCAGCGGTCATCCTTCCAACCTAGCAATAAGAATCACCAGCTGTATATACGAATTTGTGCCACTTACGTCGTCAAGAAAGAATCGGCTGGGATCCAATTAGAACCTATTGTATTAGCTGCGTCAGAAGCCTGGTTTCTGGAAGTAAGCCAAAACGGCGACAAAGAGACACACCGCCGCAAAATATCCTGATGTTATTAATTTCGAAAAGAAACGTCAAGCCGTCTTGATCCACAAGTTTTTCCTGGACAACTCGAGCACGTCTGAAAGCAGTTCTTTGGGTCTTGACGTCGAGAGATTCCCCGTTCTAGAAATGAGAGATTAAGAAAGCAATCCCTCTTTTCCATGGTAGGTAGGGTACTTACCTCGTTGAACAATTGGACCTCCACCGTGTAGAGCGGCTGGGAGCCATAACCGACGGGATACCACAGCTTCAATTGTCCAGCCTTCCATTCAAAGTCGACCTTCGCATGTCCTGTCTCGACAGGTATTTTGTTAGAAGAAGCTTCGACAGTTCCATCGGGATTCAATAGAGTAAAAGAGGCAAAGCCTTGCGATTTCTCAGACACAGTGAAAGTAGCAGTAAGCTTGACATCGAACGTTTCGGAGACTTCATTCCTGACTTCAAGGTCCGTGATGCGATTCTGGTAAGCTTGAAGGACAACGGGCTTCCATGGGCCGGTGGTCATGAGGATTGGGCCTAAAATAAAGGAAAGAAATGGTAAGCACATCTTCACTATCTTGTAAAGGTAGTTCTCGGACTCACCCCAGTCCCATCCATAGCTAAAGGCGCGAAAAAAAATATGACAACTCAAACGAACCTGCGACAATGAATATACATACTTGTACTGCGCCTTGCGAACGTGAAGACGACTGGAATCACCGTTCCAAAGAGCAAATTTGCCATGAACCTTCTCTATATCTCTTCCTTTCAAGAATGCGCTTTCAAATTGTATCAATAAATCATTGGGCCCGGCTTTCAATTTTGATTTCACGGGAACGCGGTGAGAGATGAACTGATTCTCAGAGCTGTTCCCAAAAGGTAAGAAAGCATCGCTGGCGAGATAACTACAAGGATACCTACGATAAAATGATATCGCCATTCTGTAACAGGCCAATCAGCATTCATACAAAATGACATTTGTGCTGTGCATACTAGCTTGACGGTCGCAAAAGTATCCAAGCCTTCGAAGATGAGATCAAGATTGGGAGCAGCCAATTCCGCTTCCGTAACGTCCAAGGTCGTTTTGAATGCCCACTCTGCTTCTCCCACCCCTGAAAAAGATCAGACCCGTTGCGTAATGAGATTGCGCGAAACCCACATTGAACGTCCCACTCGTTAAGACCGACAAACTAGATCCGGCAGTTTGTTAGTATATCAGCATGAGAAGGAAGAGATCCTTACTGGGTCTGGGATTTTCTTGAGCTTCAAGAGCTCGACATGGACTGTAGTCGGAAAGGAAGAGACGGCAAGCCATTCTCCTTCATTCGTGCCTTGACCACCACCTACTTGAGTGAAGCTCCAGTCAGTAATATTCCTGGAAGAAACAAGCGCCATAATGGATGAGTGTTAGTAGCAAGTACAATCAGGAGAGAGATGGGAGTATGAGAGTGAAAGAGTTCTCGCAACGGAGGGAAGGTTATGAACAGATTAGATCGCGTAAGAAACTCCGAGTTTATTCCGTTATCCAATCACTTAATTTACCACCCTATTTCAAGTCTTCAATAAATCCCTCGTTACGGGTCCCCACGCCCTGCGGAACTAAAATGATTCACAACATGTATCGGTACCCCTTTTCGCCACCTTGTTCTGCATGCGCTACATCCATCTTGTGATTCATATTTTGTAGCTGTATCCGGAAGAATAGGCACATAGCGACAGAAAGTGTGCTCATGAACGCGCAGATAGAAAATGAGGAATTATATGTTGGCCCCCATGCTGTCGGCCATATGTACCTAGTATGTTCTTTCAGTGGTCAAAAGATGCACCCAGTGCAAGGAGACTCACGAGCCGAAGACGTTCCCTAATTGAGAGATACAGTTGATTAAAGCCAACGCAACAGCGCGTTTTTCAGGTGGGTGCGATACAGAACTACTTGCCCACGCTAGGAAGCAAATAAAGGCACCGTAGGCTTGAGTCATGAGGAACCTTTTACAGAAATCAGATTTGTATCTCCAAGAAGTGTCAGACGGAAGACCATACATTGACAAATATCGTACGATTCCATTCATCGTCGACATAGCGAGGACATATCCGACTACGCCGATAAACGAAGAGAAGGCGATGTGTTTGCATCTTTCCCCTTCTTTGTCCGAATGCCTGGTGATTGGGCAGGTCAGTAAGGAAATTTTGAGTAATCTCTTCCAGATCATTAAAAACTGACTTTGCAAGGAGTAGAGAAGTCACAGTCGCAAACAGCCAAGGAGGTACGCATAGAAGCAGGCTGATAGTGGTTCCATATCCGAGAGTGGCGGCGAGCGTTGGGAAGTAAAAACCAAAAGATAAAGCAACAACCATGAAGAAGAGAGCTAACGACAACCACCACACTTTCCAGTCCGTAATAGCAAGACTTAGACCCGGCCACTTCCCAAGGAATTTTCCTGTGGCGTCATAATGCGTAAATCCAAAATTTACCTGGGTAGCGTCACCAGCCATCCTTTCCATGGCGAGTGCCTTTTCGGCAGGGTTGAGCCAATTTGACGAGTTCTCAGGAAAGTCGGGCAAGATGGACATGGACCAGACAGCTACGATGATGGTCATCGTGCCTTCAACAAAGAACAACCATCTAATAAAGCATATGAGATATTCCAACCAACATATTAGAAATAAAGGAAAGTACCGCCAAGCCGAGTATCCTAAGAAACCATCCATGGATCTCAGAATTCCAGAAGCAATAAAAGAACCAAATGCATTGCTGAGTAGGATGCCGCATGCTAGGTACGCAGTTCTTTCGGACAATTCGCTGCGTTTATACCATTTCGAGAGTAGAAACTAGTAATAAAATTGAGATCAAGGAATGCTGATACCTCAGTTGAAGCCACTCACAAGTGCACCAGGAAAGAAAGCGGCCTCGACAAATCCAAGAAGAAAACGGGTGCAGAGTGCGCCGAAGAAACTGAGCAGACCGCGGTCAGTAAAGGTACCTACTTTCGTACGAAGGACGATAACAAACTTGGTAGTAAATCCCGTACAAACAGATAGACCACCCCAGACAATCATACACCAAGGAAGATATTTTGAAGGCCTCCCAAAGTAGTTCAGAAACATGTTCCTTCAACCCATCCAATATTTAGCCCACATATCGACAAGGGAATAGATGACAAGACTTACGACGGTACTTGCATTAGAATATAGCCTATGTATAGCACAGATAGTATGGAAGCAAATTGTGTTCCTTCGAGATGCAAGTCTTCTTCAAAGCCATGTAATCGTGCTGCTCTGTTGGCAAAGGGCGGGGAAAGTGAGCGTTTGGCAGTATCATCAACCACACCACTGACGAAGCGTTGTTTCTATCGACATCTGCAGTAGGCGAGCGTCTATTAATCGCGGCAGTGACAAAGAGGACAGGCGAACACACAGTTGAGGATGTATATTAAGACCAGGATGGACATCCGTCGGTCCAGTTTGCGCAACAACGCCTCCTCCAGTTCCTTCTTGAGCTCGGCAGAGTCTTGTTCAGATTGTTCGTCATCCAGAATCTCATGGCCTGCAAAACGGCGAGAAATGAGCTAGTCAATAGGTGGTAGAAGGGTGGTTGATAACGCGGTGACTAACTGAGCGAGTTTGGCAACAGTGGCTGGTCTTCCATGTTTTGCGAGTGTACGGTTAAAGACATAAGTGGACAATGTTATAGCAGTGTTTCCATGCGCGCGTCTAGAGGGGACAAAGCGGGAGGATGTAGAGGGTATAGAAGAAGTAAAGGCAAGGTGTGTGGCATCGCATTAGTACGCCAGTAGTGTATGTAAGTGGTTAAGAATAGAAGTACCCGAGTTCTTGTTCCCATCATCATGTCGATATATCGCACTTATCTCTTGCTCACTAATATCGATACTGCTCATCACATCGCGCAGAATGGCCGTCACTGCATACCTAATCTCCCCAACGAACCCTCCCGACTATCACCGCATAGTATCACCTACACTGACTATCCCAGCTGATCCTCAGATATCCGTGCCAGTGGGTTTGCTTGCATGTCAACGTATGCACCATCAAATAGCTGAGCTTTCACCTTGAAGACCAACCTCATGTTCAACAGGGGATCCATTGCTACGGTCTATCGAAACCACCGTCGTTAGCGTAACAGTTGCGCAAGCGCCTCCCGCTCCTGCTCAGAGTGCAGGGAAGAACAAGAAAAAAGCAGTCATCGCCCCAGAGATCCCTAACGAACCCTTGCTTCATGTCTTGTTGCACGACACAGTCATCTTTCCCGAAGGAGGTGGACAACCCACTGATACCGGACGCATTGAGACCGTGGCAGACGGCGTTGTATGGGAGGTGTTGCAAGCCAAGAGACACGGCGGACACGCCGTCCACTACGTTAAAGTACCGGCTGGAAGAAGTGTAGAGGACGCCTTGCTAGCCCTGCAACCTGGTGCCAAAGTGATCGCATCCCTCGGGCAAGAAGGCTACGACAGAAGATACGATCACGTACGTACCCCGAATCAACTCCCGCCTTGAGAAAAGAAGCTGAAGAATCTTTCTACTAGATGTCGATGCACACCTCTCAACATCTCCTCTCAGCTCTTCTTGAAACCAGACTAGGCCTGCCCACTTTATCGTGGTCCTTGACAAGCTATCCTAGCCCATGCTATATCGAAGTCCCGCGCGGTATGACCTTGGAGGAAATCACTTCAATCCAAGCAGAAGCCAACAAATTGGTATTCGAAGGTCGCAAAGTTCACGTTGAAGTCGAGGAGCTCGACCCTGCTCAGGACATCAAGCCTGCTCCCAAACTGGAAAGTGGACGGGCAGTTGGTAAAGCTCTTCCTGATGACTATACAGGAGGAGTCAAACGTGTTGTTGTTATCGACGGTGTGGATCGCAATCCGTATGTTTTTAAGGTTTCATTCAGTTTGACAGCATACACTGAATGCATATGATTTACAGGTGCTGTGGGACCCATCTTCCCAGTATCCATAACCTGCAACTTTTCCTCCTGCCTCACACTGAAGCCTTGTCGAGGTCTTCCACGACCTCTGCAAGGTTGTATTTCCTATCAGGACCAAGGCTCATCGCGCACCTTACTTCCACTCACGCATCTCTGACGTCGACTGCATCCATTCTGAGCTGCGGACCGCCGCTTGTGCCAGAACGAGTGAGCCAAGTCGTCGAAGAGAGGAAGAAGGCCGAAAAGCGCGTGACCGACATCGAGCAAGAGCTCGCGGAGCACATCGCTGGTGAACTCATGCAAAAAATCACTACTGCAACTGAAGATGGTGTCTTCAAATCTCATATCCATCGAACGGACGATACGACCAACTCACTTGGTTTCCTTTCCGCTATTGCATTTGCGCTTGGTGCGTTGGCAGCATCAGGTACGCCACGAGCATACGTAGTGGTGCTTTCCTCGTCGCCATCCACACAAACAAGTGCAAGTGTTTCAACTGTGCTAGTCGCAGGGTCCGATGATGCTAAAGTGAAGGCGGTCGGTGACGGTTTGAAAGCCAAATTAGGCGTCAAAGGCGGGGGTAAAGGGCCGAGATGGAGCGGCAAATTCACTGGCGTCTGGAAGGGAAGTCGGGATGATGCCCTCGTAGACGAAGTGCTTGCTGCCATATGACGCATGAGTGAACGGAGTTATTATAGTTATTGGTTTTTGTTACAAGTGTTATACAATCGTGATGGTTTGAAATAAAATTAAGGAATTGGTCGTTATATATGAAAGGCTAGCAGGGATTGCCAACCGCAGAGTATACTTTAATAGAGGAGTATGCATCGAAGGGGGAGTGTTGCTAGGGAATGTTCCTTGAATAGAAAAGACAGATATGATTGGAGGCCGGATCTAAATCTTGAAAGAGGGTGGAGAGGGAAAAGGCAAGCCTGAACTCAGGAAAGCTCTACTTGGGTTCTTGAGCATCTGAGGCCAACTCATGAGGGATAATACCCTGTTCTTCCTCGACATCGAGAAGGTTTTCCTCGTCGTCATGCACGGAGACATTAACCTCCGTTTCCAACGCTGAAGAGCAATAGAGCGATTATTGTCAATTGAACCACCCGAGCTGATGCAGATCGACCCCGAGCCCACGTACCGCTACCGGCGTTCTCGTCCTCACCATCGTTGCTCTCGTCCACCGTCATGTCTCCTTCGGATGAAGAAGTCATAGATTCGGACTCGCCGTCCGTTAGACCCCACTCGCTACCATCGTCGTATTCCATCTCTGTGTCGGCTTCTGCATTGGCATCGTCTGCCCAGGAATCGTCCGTGCGCTGCCCCAAGTGCTCGGCCCATATCCCGTCGACATCGAGTTCTATTGCCTGCACTTGAAAGTCTTCTGTGTCTGTATCGTCGACGTCTATCACATCCTCGTCGTCATCGTCAAAGTCTTCTGGATTGGGAATATATTCTCCCCCATCTGAAGACTCATCGTCGGACTCTGACGGAGGTCGAATGTTGAGAAAAGTATGACGGCAGGTAGGACAGCTCCCATGCTACAAGACAGAAAACCGTGAAGAACAATCACAACAAAGGAGTATATTATCGGACTTACTTGATTTCTGATCCATTCCGTCAAACTGTGAAAGAGAGGAGGTTATGTTCGACTTCTGCAATGAGATGGCAATGAACAAAAACCACGTACTCTCTTCGACAGAATATGTGACCACATCCCAGCAGCTTTGTTACCCCAGTGATCATTTCCTCGCCTTCTTCCTCTTGTTTCTCCTCGCTGCCTACACCCTTTGCCATGAGCCGTTCTTCTTCTTCAGCAAACACCGCCGACAGAGACATCAGACATATTGGACACGGTTCATCTAGGTCTAAATCTTCCTTTCTAAGAACGGGAAGCGAGTCCAGAACAACCTTTATTCTTTGTTGTGGCGACAAGAGAGCATCCTGAACAAGTTCGTAAGCAGCGGCGGCCGTTGCTGTGTCCATGCTGCAAGGAAATCCAAATTGAAGCAGAGAAGGCAGAAACAATGCAGGAGAAATAAGCCAAGAAAGAAAGGGGATGGAGGGATAAGAGTGGCAAGGTCCGCTTGTGTCGGTTGAGGTTGTGGCAAGGCGATCAACAAGCGTTGAACGCGCGCCTGTCGCGTTGTTTATTTCACATCACGTGTATTTATGCGCGTCCAGATTGGGAAGCGCGACGCGCGTGTTGCCGGACCGAAGTGAGGCGCGGAGCTATAATTAGCATTTCCCCTGAGCAAGTCCGAGTATTTGTGCTTCTTCTCCACATGGCCCTCTATCCAATTGGTTATGCCCCGTGGGACTGGGGACCACCTGAGCAATCCCCACAATGATTCTCCGCGCTTTTACAGACTAACGTATGCATTTGGGAATGCGTCATGAATGGTTCCGGAAAGTAGAAAAAGGAGGACGTAAAAATTACTAACATTGACGCTCCTGTCATTCTCCATCTTCGGTTATACGACGCTTGGGCCCATCTTTCCTTCCGCCACGAGCGAACTAACCACGACTCTACTCCAAACAGTGGTATACCGATCACATAGCACATAGCACGATACCACCACCATGTCCAACGTGACAGAAAAGGACCACGAGAAGAACTCGGTGGCGAGTCATGACGATGTTACGCCCAACAACCAAGACCGCGATGCAGAATTTGGTGGAACGGAAGCGCGCAAGGCGCTGGAGAAGAAATTGCTCTGGAAAATTGACCTTAGAATGAGCATCATGGTGGTCATTTACATCCTTAACTACGTGAGCAGCTACCCATCATATCTCCCTTAATTTCACACAAACTCACCGCAACTGTAGATTGACAGAAACAACGCAGGGTTAGCGGCGTTCATGCACGGCGCAAATGAAGCCAATTTCTGATTACATTTTGAATTTAGAGCTGCACGTCTACGAGGGTTTGAAGCAGATCTCGGACTGCATGGTAGGTCGTCCGCATCTAGACTGACTGTAGATCTTCCACACTGAATTGATACCTAGGCACTGAATTTGCCACACTCTTGTCGATCCTTTACGTAGGATACATCATTATGCAGGTCCCTTCGTAAGTTTTTTTCTTCGAGGAGGCGCATGCCTATCTGATCATTGCAATTCTAGAAACATGTTTTTGAACTATATCGGCAAGCCTTCGCTGTATCTCCCCATATGTATGATTATTTGGGGGGCGCTTTCCTGCCTGACAGGTCCGTATAATTGGCTTAGAAGTACAGTCGCGTGTCACTTATCATTGTCTTGATTAGGTATTACGCACAAGTATGTTTTACTTTCCTTCCATTTGAAGCATATCATATTGAGTGCAGCGATGCAAATGTAGCTTCGTAGGAGCGTTGCTCACACGTTTCTTCCTCGGCTTTGTTGAAGCGGCGTTCTTTCCCGGCGCATTGGTACGTCGTTTCGGATGTCCGGGCACGCACGGTCGTTTTTCATGAGCATCGTCTAGTTCCTCCTATCGAAATGGTACAAACGAAACGAGCTCGGCCTGCGAACCGCCATTCTGTACTGCGGAAATATTATCAGTAACGCATTCGGCGCATTAATGGCGTCAGGCATCTTGAGTGGTATGCAAGGGAAGCTCGGGCATGCAGCATGGAGGTGTGTTAATAGTTCGGGACTTGTAGCTGGAAGTATAACTAAACGTGGGATGATGTCACCTTGTAGATGGTTATTCTTCATTGAAGGTGCACTGACGATTGCAGTAGCGGTGATTGCGATTTTCGTGCTTCCTGACTTTCCTGCGACGACAAAATGGCTCAGCCCTGAGGAACGTGCGCTGGCGATGAGGCGCATGGAAGAAGACGCCGGTGTCGGAGACGAAGAACAGACGGAAACAGGTGCCGCTGCCGGATTGTGGATGGCCTTGACCGATTGGAAAGTGTGGTGGTTGTCGTTCGCGCTGACGGCGCAAGTCGTTGCTCTGTCATTCAACGCGTACTTCCCAACGTTGAGTGCAACGATGGGATTCAACCGTACAGTGACACTGTTGTTGTGCGCACCACCGTTTATTTTCACGGCCATATTTGCATTCGTGCTATCGCGACATTCTGACAAGACCGGGGAGCGGTTCTACCATATTGTAGGATCATTGGGGGCAGGAGTCCTAGGGTTCGTGATTGCGATCAGCACGATGAACACTGCTGCCCGCTATATTTCACTGTGGGTGTTGCAAGAAAATAAGAGAACAGTGAAAGATATTCACCTACTATGTAGATTCCTGATGGCGCAGTCGTATGCAGGATTTGTGGTGCTCTACGCGTGGGTCAGCAATAGCTTTCCGAGACCGCCGTCGAAGCGAGCAGTAGCATTGGCACTGATCAACGCGTTCTCACAGCTGGGGAACGTAGCCGGATCGTACGTTGAAGCAAGTAAATAGATGATTGCTATGACGCTGACTTGGACTTGACAGATACGTGTGGCCGACGGGATGGGGCCCCAGTTACCGCAAGTCGTACGGAATCTGCATTGCGACGTCTGGGGTTGCAATTGTGATGTGCTGGATATTCCGGGAGTACCTGAAGCGGGCGAATGCGAAGCTTGAGCGCGAGGAGGAAGAGGGAGGAAAGAAGAAGGGATTCCGGTACATGTTGTAGTTAGTAGTAGTAGTCGGCTAAGTCACATGTTTGGGGTGTATATAATAATATAAGAGAGGAGAATTGGGCTCGGGTACTAGTTCAAGATGAACACACTTGGCTATGTCGCTCGTCAGTTTGATGTCCTTGCATCCTCCAATCCCTCCAATCCTCCCAACAAACCTCCCAATGCTCGCATCCCAAGGGTATCTACCTGGTCCATTCTTTTCCCTGGCCCTCCCATGCCCTCAGTCCGCAGGTCTCAATCATCCCCAATTCTCCATCCCCAACAATCCACCACAGATACTCTCCCGCCCTCTACTTCCCCGACAACGCCCCCATCGCCCCCGACGCCCACCCTCTCAAAGGTTCATCTCGACACCGTCATTGACCAAATCTTCTTTATCCGCGTGTTTCTCCTAGTTTGGGACCACCTCAAGTCTGCCTGGCAGGCCCTCTTTGCTCTCATTCAACCTCTTCCTCCAGCAGCACCTGCAACGACAGCGAGCCCTGAACCAGAACCAGAGAACGTTCATACTCCCCCACCAGTTCCGAAGAAGACGCCCTTTCATCTGCCAAAGACTCTCGTTCTCGATCTCGACGAGACACTTATCCATTCCACATCAAGACCAATTCCCTATCAGCCCAGTGGCTCAGGACTTCTCAGTCTCGGTTCCTTTGGAAAGTCAAATAAGCCTGCAGGACACATGGTCGAGGTCGTACTGGGTGGCCGCAGCACGCTTTACCACGTTTACAAGCGTCCATTTGTCGATTTCTTTCTCCGCACCGTATGTCCCGCTTCCTTCTCCGTTCATCTTCATCTTATTCGATGCACCCTAGGTTTCATCATGGTACACACTAGTAATATTCACCGCGTCTATGCAAGAGTACGCGGATCCAGTGATTGACTGGCTAGATGCTGGCCGTGGTATCCTAGAGCATCGCTTCTTTCGCGACGTACGTAATGCTTTCCCCATAATTTTATCTCGTACCTGATATATGTCCCTTCCGTCTTCCCCAGTCATGTACTCAGCTCCCCAACGGATCCTACACCAAGGATCTTACTATCGTCGATCCTGATCTTTCCCGCGTCTGTCTCGTAGACAACTCTCCCATCAGCTATAGCACAAACGAAGGTCCGTCCGCCTTTTCGTACATACATTAAATATCTTTGCCTGTCCTGACCAACCCTCTTTCAGCCAACGGTATACCCATTGAAGGTTGGACTCATGACCCATCAGACGAAGCCCTCCTCGATCTTCTACCCGTCCTCGACTCTCTTCGCTTCACCTCGGACGTTCGCCGTGTGCTAGGCCTCAGGTCAGCAGGCATAATCCACCAATCACCAAATCCTTCATAGCATCTCTTAGAGAGGACCTTATCATCATTATTTTACTTCCTACTACAACGACCCCGCATTTATTACAACTACCGTTTACCTTTCGCTCCTCCATGTCGTATATGTTTCTTGAGGCATCGTACAATCATAACCATCAGAACGCAACCATATCTATTCGTATCAGCGTCTTCTTTTGAGAGTCTCACTGCGCACACATGATACCGCTACTACTTTATCCAATATTTGCATCCAATCAACGGGTGACTCTTTCTAATTATTGTCATGAGTACCACATTGACGAAAGGTATTTTGATCCTCTATGTGTTTCCTCTTAATACTTTGATTTCTTACATTTTCTCTGCTTATACACCTATTATGATATCTTTACCACGTTTTCTGGTGATTAATAAAGGAAGTTGGCCTTGCACACGTTCGCTCGAATCTAGCGAGACCCCGTCACTTTCTTAAACCGGACTGCAGCAGATCATCAAAGACGAAATAATCGAGGGCGGGAACTTTATATGAGTGCTAAATGTGCGAGGTAGCGTCAAACGGCTGCATTGAAAGCATCGTTTGAATGCGTCAAGACTGTTTTGTCACATAGAAAATACGAAATATTCTAAATGTCTGATAGAATGTCGGTCCTACGGTTTCTTGTTGAAAACTCGCAAAGAAGGGGGTTGGAAGTATTGGGACAAGGAAAAAGTATAGTAGTAGTAGTAGTATCAATTACATTACACACACGTGAGACAGAAAAGAAGAAATAAAGGAGAACGTGAAAAAACCTGCTGGAGAGACAAAGAAGGATGAAGATACAGATATAAGGGTAGGTGAACCTTTGAACGATAATGCTGGACGACGGGTGACGTTATAATGGGGGAAAACTTTACATGGCCATAGCCATTTCTGCTTGTAGCTTCTTCAGCTCTTCCTCCTCGTCGTCTACAACGGCAGCTGGTTTCGAGCCTGTAAAAAGGGTCAATGTACAGAAAGGCACCCAGAGATGGCGCAACTCACTGATAGGCGCCGTAGCGCCTGGTGGTAAGTGGACAGGTGCATGGTCGGCCGAGCTCAATCTCTCGTTTAGCACGTCCTGTTGCATGTCCTCGAGCTCAGCTATCAGTTCGTCCTGTAAAGTGTAATTATAAAGGTCATGATCAGCAAATATCCCCGCCGCCACGATATGAGGAAACGCACTTCATCCATGTCGGCAGCGCCACCAATAGGATTTGATAGAGCCTCGGCGATTTCGTTCGCCAGCTCTCTTTGCTCGTTCACAGCATTCATCGTCGCGTCTACCTTGTCTATCGACCTATGCAAAGAAGAAAATCGAGTCAGTGTCAGTGGAAATGATGTAATGAGTTCCCCTGCTTGATCTTCTTCCTTCTTCAAAGAGAGCTGATATGGATGTGGCAGACCATCCGAATAAAGGAAGACAACCGCGGTCCTTGCAAAGAAATAAAGATGGATTAAAACATACAGGTTTCCGTGAATGACCTTGAGGGCATCCGAAGCCTTCTTCATAGCGGCCATTGTCTCTGCATTGAGGTTGGCAGACTCGAGCGTGTTGACCTGCATCTCCAACTGAAGCCGGCTCCCTGCTAGTCGATCCAGCTCTTGTTCCGTTGCTTTCTTCCTCTTCAAGGCAGCCATAGCGACTGTAGGTGCCGATTTGATTCCATAGAAAGGCAAAGAAGCACGATTCGTTGTGCATCGAACGGTTGAGTCGTAGATAACGCGTAAGAAGTAATGGCGTCAATAACATAATGGCGAAGTGACAACGAGAAGGTATAAGATTTCGTATAGACAGAAAAAAATGTGTTGTATTAGCCATGCTAGCTTCACCAGGTTTTCGACTCCAAAGGGAGGGCGAAAGGACAATTGGGGAGATGTGGCACGCACCGGTCTTGTTCGATACAGCGTTCACCTTGGCCTTCTGCGTCTCTTCATCAATCTTTCTCATCAAGTACTCCTCTTTCTTCTCTATCATCTGCAGTTGCTGTCGAAGACCGACGATGGCATCGCGTGCCGTCTGCTTGGGATCCTTCCTGCCGGCACCAAAGTAGCTCATGAAGCTCGCCATCATGGATGTATTACGGAAACAGCAAGGAAGATGTAAGCAAGGAGAATAGAGTACGAGAAGTACAGGCAGCAGGTGGCCGTTGGATGTGGTTGAGGTCCAAGATGTTGGGGGATGGATTGGGAAGCAAAGCACAGCAGCTGAGGTTAGCCGACTGACTGAAGTCACTCTCACTCACTTGGTCGCCGATGGACACCGATAAGGCAATTCCCCGTGACCTCAGCCGACCAACTTTTCACAAGAAATAGGAATCGTAATTGTCGTATTCCAAACAGTCCGTGATCGTAGTAATTATTATTTCTTCTATCTAAGTAGATCACTTTTGACGTCGTTGACCATCGTGAGTAATGTATGTATCAGCATCGAGCGTATACAGAAATATTTGCCAATGCGGCAGCGCATAATCTAATTTGGCTACTGTGAATCGCAGTATAAGCCGCCAGATGCTTTATGTAGAAAGCAGAGCTAGTCTTCTTTGTTGTCCTGTCCAGAGGCACTGTAGGTGGTGGTGAAAAACCGTCAGACCACAAATACCTAGGAAACAGTTGCTTTACTTACCCGTCTTCATCGTCGCTACGAACGTCTGCAGCACCCTTTTTGGTCATCACTCTCCACGCTACCTTGCATATCATCCAGAACCATATTATTTGGATGATCTACAAAAAGCATGCCATGCAAAGTGTCAGTCATACCCGATACCAGAGCTAATCATTCGAGAAACAAACCTGAAGAGCAACAAGCATGAAGCGAAGCCAGTCAAATGCGTTTTTCGTGATGAATAACCTGCGTTCCCAGTCCCATACAAACTTTATATGGTGAGGAGCCGTGTAGAAGGTCGAAAAGATGACAAGGTTGAAGAGGATATGCCGTGTAACAAGCCATGAAATCATGAACCATCCAAACATTAGGTCGCACCAAATTTGCTTGACCTGAATGTATAGCAACATTTTGGCCGACTGGAAGATCGAGGTAAGTTTGAAAACACCACGATAGTATGGAGATAAAGACACACCGGAAGGAAAATATCACAGAAGTCCATGAGGACCATGATGACACAACCGACTCGCGAAAAATGACTAACGTAGCTGCCTAAGATGAGGAACATAGTAATGATGTGATGGGACATCATTTGGACGTGGTCCTTTCGTCGTGCTTCAGCATTGAGAATAAGTATTTGGTGCAAATAAAAAGCAGTTTGGGTCAGATAGTAAAACTTGACGGGAGCAGCAAGGGGTATGTGAGGATAGTCCCTCCACAAATCTGTCGGTTCCATCAATTTAGTGGGAAGATGGTAGTGCACGTACTAGAAAAGGTTTAGTAACTTGAGGACAGCTAAATAGAAAAGAACATACGACACCAAATGCCCACTGCACGGGATAATATACGACCGACCAGCCCTGCTCAGCGAACCTCATTACCCTGCGGTTAAGTGCTCTCAGTTCCTTCGTCGTTGGTGCCGAGGTGTCTTTAGTCGTATAAGCACTGTGTCCATTGGCGCTGCCAACTTCATGCCCATGCCCGTTGGTATGTCCATTCCCATTCCCGTTGGCATACCCATTTCCGTTGGCATACCCGTTCCCGTTTGCGTACCCGTTTCCATTTGCCTTGCCGTTCGCACTGTGACCATTTCCGTTCGCGACGTGGCCATTGGCAGCATCACCATCGGCATTGACAGCAGCAAGCCTTTTCGCGTTTTTCCTCTTCCTCAGGTCTCTTGTCAGCTTCCATCTGGCAAACGGCTCGAACATCAATAACCGAAACGCGTCGCGAAGGATAGCCATAGCCGCAATTAGGGAAATGACCATGCATAGATCCCATGGTCCGATATTATAATAAGAGGAGTCATGAAATGAATCTGTCCTCTTGGGAGTGTCGATAGGGTACTGTAGTTTAAAAAATGGTGTAATGTATGGTGAAAGGGCGTCCAGGCTGACCATGTTGCGCCAGTATTTCTCGGTGAGGTTATGGGACTTGGGATGAAGCCAAGGCGTAGCCAGTCAAAAAAAGGAGCTTTATCGGACCACCTTTCTCGCTACGGGTGATGAGACCGAGGAAAGGTGATAGAAAAGAGGGGACCTGTGAGGAAGGAGGGGGAGTTGTTATTGGGAAGAAGAAAAGAGGGGATTATGGCAGGTGTATCTTGACCGAGGTTCGCGTTCAGCAACCAGCTCAACCGGATAGCGCGACTCTTGAAATAATTGCAGAGGTCTTCATGCCCGTGGGAACTCTAAACTCTTCAGCCAGTACAAACCGCCATTCCATCAATGCTCTCTATAAAACACTCATGTCCGCTCCCTCAAACCAGCCCAATACAACTCTTTATCTTAAGAACCTCAATGACAAGGTTAACAAGGACGAGTTGAAGACCCAGCTGTATGCTCTCTTCACCACATATGGCAAAATTATCGATATTATCGCTTCCAAGAGCCAGAAGATGCGCGGCCAAGCTTTCCTCGTCTTCACCGACCTTGCGAGCGCGACTTCCGCCATGAGAGCATGCGACGGGATGATGTTCTACGATAAGCCAATGGTGCGTCGCTTTCCAACGCGCAGCAGTCAACGTCTGACTCACCAGACTACTTCTGAAGCACATTGATTATGCGAAAACAAAGTCCTACGCCACTTTGAGAGTGGAAGACCCCGAGTTCGTGCCTCCGTCGGCTGCAAACGCAAGTTCTATCCTTCAGAACGGGAAACGACAGAGAGATGGAGATGCTGCAGAGGAACGTCAGGCCAAAAGAGAAAAGTCGGATGATTCAGATGAGGAGATGGAGATTGATGACGAGGATGAAACGCCCCAGAAACACGATCCTTGTACGTCGTGTTATCTAAGAACTCTATCCGATTGTTGCTTCACGTCCCTTGTCACACAGCCGCTACTCCAAGTAGCGTGCCTACTCAGGTTCAGCAAGCTACCCAAAGATTACTGTGTACCAATCTACCTCAAGAAGTGACAGACGATGTACTCTCTGTCTTGTTTCAACAGTACGCCCTTACTATCTCAACTATCATCGTGATCTCATTCCGGCTATAGATACAAAGGTTTCCAGAAAACAAATGTCACTTGGTCTCCAGCGCTTAACCCTGCTGGTATTCGTGTTAAGATGGCACAGGTTTTCTTCGAGTCACCAGAACTAGCTGTTACAGCCAAGGAAGCGCTTGATGGCTTTACTCTTAAAAAAGGCTGGCAGATGTCTGTCGTCTACATCTGAATGCTCCTCCAGATCTTTGCTAAGGAATGGTTCGATTTCTTTCACATGCACCTTGTAATACCAATGCTATTTTTTTTATCTTCTTATTCAATGTGTCCCAGATTTCATTGCTACGCGCCTTTATCGTGACGCAGCAATACCGAGCCCTAATCTCTGCTTTGTAGGACTTTCAGAAGCGCCTCCGCCACTGGGCCTGCAGAAGCAGGGTTTGCCCCAGTAATCAACTGTCCATCGACAACAACTTTAACCTGATTTGGAACGGTCAGAGTTGTTCTCTCTATTACAGTTCGAACACAACCACCTACCCCGTATGCCTTGTCCGACTTTAGGAAATTTCCGCCGAGCTCGACGATCTTATCTTCCAAGGAGAATGGCACCTCCTATACGGTAGACATGAGCAGCTGAAGACTTGCAAAGACTACGGGCAGCTAACCTCCACGGTGCCAAACAAACTCTCTTCTTCATTTGAAAAGCCCGTCGTGTTTTTACCGGCGAATATCGATTTTCCAGACCCGTCGACTCCGCCTACCAAAGCCCTGCAGAAATTATCAGTGGTCTTGTCCAGATGAAGAAATGCAACGCAACTTACGCAGGACCATGGCAAACCGCAGATACAATCTTCCCAGAAGTCCAAAACTTGAATCCGTTTATGTCAATTCTTAGACCTGGATGTCGCCCACAATCTCTTGACTCACCTGCGAAACCAACTTGATGTTATCGGGATCCGTCGGCAAATCCATGACTGGTCCGTGGCCTCCAACGTAGAAGATGGCGTCGTATTCGTCTACATTGACCTCGGACAGCTTCTTCGTGTGTTCTATTTTGGATTTCACGACCGGGTCCTTCAAGAACTTGACTGACTCTTCATCATTGGAAAAAGCCTGGAAATGGATGATAAGTTCAAGCTGGTCCGCTCTGCGAGCCTCGACCCGCGAAGAAAACGAACTCACATCGATGCTCGACTTGTCTATAGGGGCGTCGCCGCCTTTCGGGGATGCAAATTCGACATTGTAGTGCGGGTTGATAAGATAGTACGGATGAGCAGCCTCTGGCAAATACCATCCCTGCAAACCAGAAGAATGATCAGGACGATACGCATCAGTACGATTATGATCAGAAGACCTACAGCAGGCTTTCCTGTGACAGTTTTGTCTGCGGAAGTCAAGACGAACAGAACAGAAGGCATGGCTGAAAGATATCAATGTAAGGATATGGCTTTGTTGGTCAAGACACGCCGCCTTATATACATTGGGATCACATTCCGGGTTTTCCTCTTGGTTTCCTAGTCGGGCATGAAGGTGACTTCATATCGACGTTCTGGAGACTAGAAGCGTCGAACGATTACTAATCTATCTCTCTGTGAGAATTGGATTACTCAGCGACTGAGATTGTCGATTGCTCATGCGTGCTTGAGCGGTTATTTGCGATTTTCGAAGGCCATCAAACAAAAGCGGTCACAAACGGATGACGTTTAAGACACAAAAGATAAGATAACCAGGGAGTATAGAAGCATTACAACATACGCCCCTATCTTAGTTCAGCTTCAACATCTTGAATTCTGCGTATCCCGACATAACTTGTCTATCTGTAATTATGCATACTATACAATTCTAAAATTCAAATTTATCTGGTCCATCTACTTCTTCTCCTGGAGAGCTTTCAAAATGGCTTCGGCAATAGGCCCAGCTGAGGCGGGATTCTGGCCAGTGATCAGTTGACCATCAACTACCACCTTGACCTTCAGAGTATGACTATCAGCATTCAGATTCACAGCATACATGGTGCCATAACACTTACTCCCCATGGCTTGTCTGCCTTGGTAAATGTTCCACCTTTCTCCCGAATTCTATCTTCTAGTAAAAAGGGAATATCCTATCCGAGCGCAGATTTTTGAGTACAAGTTGTCCCACTCAGGCTTGCATTGCACCGTACCTTGACTTTGCCAACCATATCCTCCTCTTCATTTGAGAATCCGGTGGCAGTACGCCCCGCAAAGATAGACTTTCCTGAACCATCTACGCCGCCTGCTAGTGCGCTGCGGAAGTAAGAGAAGGACAGTTAGAGTGAGCAATGCGCTGCGCAAGTATGATAAGTCTGTGACGTACGCTGGTCCGTGGCAAACGGCCGAGACAATCTTCCCAGTATCCCAGAACTGGGTGTCTTAAGTCAGTGAATTGTGCAAGACTCCTACTTCGCCAACGAAACCTTACCTGAGTTATCAACTTGATGTTATCAGGGTCTGTGGGTAAATCGATGACAGGTCCATGGCCACCGACGTAGAATACAGCATCGTAGTCGTTCACGTTGACTTCGGACAGTTTTTTGGTGTTTGCCAACTTCTCTTTCACAACAGGGTCATTCAAGAATTTGACCGACTCTTCATCTTTGGCAAAGTCCTAGATTAAATAGTGACTTCATTTACGTAAAGTCTAAGGAGATAACTGTTTCGACATACCTTGACGCTTCCTTCATCGATGGGGGGATTGGCTCCCTTCGGAGCCGCAAAGTCAACAGTGGCATACTGAGATATCTTATAGTACGGATGCGCGGCTTCTGGCAAGTACCAACCCTATTATTGGAGATATCAAATGACTGATGGGAGCAAAGTCGCTTTAGATCACCTACAGTCTGTCCTCCGGTGAGCGTCTTATCAGCAGAGGTCAACACGAATAATACGGCGGGCATGATGGCAGTTATAGTATGAGAAATACGTCCAAGACGTCAGAGACAATCCGGGCCCTTTTATAGCAAGGAGCAGCATATGTCATTGACGACGATCGCACATGTTTTCCAGCATATTCCTCAGGATTTGTAAATGGTGAGATCGAGCACAGTCAGCGACTCGAGCCCGAATTACTTGTTATAGTTGTTCATTCTCTAGCCAGTATACATCCTTCCCAGATCCTGTTGTAGAAGATAAGATAAGATGTGTTGACTGAATAAACAGCTCGGCGATCACCGACACCCCTAATTGAACTACTTCGGTTGTCCAAAGCTCATTTAGCAACCAAGCATAAACACGCATAAGATGTCCTCCTTCTTTGGCCTGTAGGTCCACCGTTCTCTGTGGTGATTAGCTCTACGCGATCAAGCTGACTATTCATATGCTTTCTTAGCGGAAAGACACGTACATTCAAGCCACGCAAGGATGTTCCTGAGGGCACCAAGCAGTACCAGCTGAGGAAGTATGCAGAGGCTACTCTGGTAGGATCCACTAGCACGCGTCCCCGTGTCTTTGCGATGCTCGAACGCTCCACTCACTGGCAGTGATTGCTGACAGGGATCTGGAAATCTGAGGTTGGCGGTACAACTGCCCGAGGGAGAGGATCTGAACGAATGGTTGGCGGTGCATAGTACGTTTCTTCTTGCTGGGAGGCTAACAAAGCAACCTCATCTTCGTCCCAGCTGTGGACTTTTTCAATCACCTGAATATGCTTTACGGAACTGTCACTGAATTCTGTACTCCTTCAGAAGTAAGTCCAATGCTCCATGATGGCCGCTCAAAGTGATAACCTATATGGAACGCTGACGGCTGTGTAGTGTCCGATAATGTCTGCGGGGCCGAGGTGAGTAGCCCAAGCCGCGGTTTACAGCCAGCTGAACGTGAGATCCGCCGCTGTAGATATGAATACCTCTGGGAAGACGGCGTAAAGTACAAGCGACCGACAAAGCTTGCTGCACCAGAGTACGTGGATGCGCTGATGAACTGGGCACAGAATATATTGGACGACGAGGCGGTGTTTCCCAACAAAATAGGTACTGGACTTGATGCTTCTCATGTACGTCCAACTGATATATGTGCAGGCGTGCCTTTCCCCAAGAATTTCCGGGACACGGTGAAGACGATTGTGAGGCGGCTATTCCGGGTGTACGCGCACATCTACAGCAACCACTTTGACCAGATATGTGCGCTGGGGATCGAAGGTGAGCGTGTAAGAGAGATGTATGGCAGGACTGAAGCGGAATGATGAGCAGCGCATCTGAACACGAGCTACCGGCACTTCTTCCTGTTTGTGAATGAGGTGAGAAAGAGGAGTGTGCGGGGAACAGATCGCTGACCAAGAATAGTTTGAGCTTATTGATCGCAAGGAGCTGGCGCCTCTGGACGAATTAAACGATGCAATCCTTGCCGAAGACCTGAAGCGATGATGACGTCATGTGATATGTCATAATTACTAGTGGGATATACAAAAAGTGTATTATACAAGCGTCTCCCGTGCGTGTATGTGGAGGGCTACAGAATCGATTCATGTATCTCGATTGTTCGTGCGGTATCAGCGAATCAGCTTCTCCTGACCTCCTATTCGATTCTGTTCTTGTGTTGGTACAGTATGCTACGGCCCGTGGCCTGTTTTCTGGGTATCTACAGTCCATGCGAGGAATGCGTGTATGGTGGTGGTCGATGCGATGGACAATGCTACAGTGTGATGCGAATAAAGTTAAGACAGCGACTTTCTTCATCCCCAGGCGGATGATTCTAGAGAAAAAGTGGAAAAAGAGGCATAATGGTGAGGCAGGGCGGCGATGCATATGGGTCCCCAATCGTGTTTGTTTGCGTGCAGATTCTGTGTTATATTGTCCGCTGGTGAAGCAGAACGTGAGGCGGGCATGTGAGCTTGCAATTCTCCACACTACAGGCGGAAGATGATTCTGGCGTACTTTGACAACCGACCATTGCACTACCAAGTTTTTAATCCGGTCCCGCAGTGCCTGTTGGCATCCTTCGCATGTCAAATGTTCAGCTAGTGGCCGGAGAGCAGACTCCATCGTGCTTGTCGACAAGTCTAATACATCAGTATGAGTATTCTAACGCATATATTCGGTCTAATCCACTTACCAGGCCTTGCATCCCATGCAAGATACGCCGACGCTAATGCCCATGCCCGTGTCAACTTTTTCTGCTCCGTAAAATCGCAAAGTGGTGTGGGCGCATGCGGATGAGGCGGGGGTAATAAGACGCGCTTGAGCGCATCCGAACGTCCAAAATGTAGAAAGAATAGCCTCTTCAGATATACCGGTCCGATGCGTTCTGCCATTTCATCTGTAATCGTGGCCAGCGGGTATGAAAGGAGGTGGGAAGATGTAGACACGGCCAAGTCATAAAGATCATGCGACGCCGCGAGCGCATATAGTTCTATGGGGTACAGTGGCGCATGGGAAAGGAGAAGGGAAAAGAGTGGCGTCGAGGGCGATATGCAGAGTTTTGTAGAGATCCCATAGACGGGTAACCGGTTGACCGCAGTAACGAGACATGGAAAGGAGGGCGAGTAATGGGCGCAAGACATATCATATACGGCATGCAGAATGACGTTGAGGACGGTGGAGTTTTCTGGGATGGGAATCACTGGATCTTGCGTCTTTGTTGACGACGACGGTGGGGGTGGTAGACGGCCGCGAAACCCATTTTGAGAAACGCCTAGCAGTGCATGCGAATGGACGTAAAAGAAGACGTTGTCTGATGACTGAAGCACAACATCGGGCGCGACTGGGAGGAGCTGAGCGCCAGGGAAAAATGTGGTGGACACGGAAACAAGGGTATTGTTCTCCGCTGGATCCTCCAGAACAGGCGAGCCGTCATGAGATTGCTAGAAGGAGAGATTAAAGGACCACGGAAAAAGGAAATAGATTATGACTTACAGGCGGAGTGGGGACCTGAAGAGAGGACCTGTCGATGCTGGCTGCGTGCTTGTGGGCGTAGTCAGGGTCGAGTGGATCTGCGACGAACTGGAGAACGGAGTGCCAGTCTGTGTCCATCGTAGATGACGGTTGGGAGTAAGGAAGAATCGATTCGGACCAGCCTTAGTTTGGGAGGCGGCTGATTTCTCACCGAGCCTACTACAAAATTCCCATCTGCTAACTCATAGCTAACTCTTTTATTCACATCTATTTACATTTCCACACTCCACTACGCCTTTCCTCTCTCCTTTATTTTGTAGATCTCCTCTCGACGCCCAAAATTACTGTCATGCAGTTCCTGTCCCACCAGCTTAATTTGATTACCGCTCTCTAGGGACATCAATTCACTTACCATATTCGCAAGTCTTTTAGCCGTCGATACCTTGTTTAGTTTCTCCAGCACCTTCTCCTCCGCCACCGTCATTTCTTCCAGCTTGGTCTCTGTTTTCCACATGAGCTCGATATCTCCACTACGGCAAAGGTGCTTACTTATACGTTCTTCGATCTTTAACACCCGTTCCTCATCCCGCTCCGTTACAAAGCTGATCGCAATACCGCCTTTTCCCGCTCGAGCCGTTCTTCCCACTCGATGTGTGTATTCCTCCGGTTCCTCAGGCAAGTCCCAATTTATGACCATCGCAACATCTTCAATGTCAAGCCCACGTGCTCCAACGTCTGTGGAAATTAAAACAGGGACAACGGATGCCCGGAACAAGTTTAGGGAGTTTAGCCTTTCTCTTTGCGTCAACCGTGAGTGTAATGCCGTGCTTCGTATAAACAGCGTTTTGAGCAGGATGGTCAGGTAGGCCGCAGTTTTCGGTTTTGCACAGAAAATAATCGTTGGCGGAGGTTGTTCTACCTCTTCGTCTCCTTCATGGCTAACCTTGGCCTTCTTATTGCCTTTCGGTTTCTTAACCGTCTTTTTCCCAGCCTTCACCGGCTCCGGGGGCGCGCGTCTGAGGTGAAGGGTGGACTCTGGCGGGTTGCATAGGATATGGAAAAGATAGCATTCGCGAACATGAGAAGGGACTAGAAGGTAATGCTGCTTGAGCGTTGAAACGGTCTCAATTCTATCATGTGTTAGCTGCAATCTTCGCTCGAAATGGACAGAACTCACCCTTCTTTCATTCGATGAATAAAGGGCTTTTGTTTGCCGGGCCGGGGAGGTGCTGCAGCAATGTTCTCGATTGCTGGCGTCAGTGTAGCTGTGAACAGGCAGGTTTGGCGTTGCTTCGGCAGCTCATTGAACAAATAACCAAGGTCGTCAGAAAATGTAGGTGTCAGGAGCCTATCAGCTTCGTCGAGGACCTAGAAACAGCATGAATTAATATCTATTGAACGAACTGCGCCGTGCACCTTACCAAAAACTTCACTCTGGACAGATCCCATTCTCCACTCGTACTCCGGAGGTGGTCAACGATACGACCAGGTGTAGCAATGACAATGTGGGGTCTATTTCCCAACTCTAACGCCTGCGCCATCATGTCCATCCCACCTACGACTACGGCCGTTCGGATATTTAGCGAAGCACCGAGCACGGCAAACTGTTCTGCAATCTGGAAAGCGAGTTCCCTGTTCCCAAATGATAAGTATCGAGGCTGGGAAAAGCAGCACGGCTACGAGTACCTAGTAGGTGTCAATACCAGAGCAAAGATTCCATAAGGATCGGCGGAAAGCCTTTGTAGAATAGGTAAAGCGAATGCTATTGTTTTACCGGAACCCGTCTTTGCATTGCCAATGCAATCCCTACCTAGGAAGAGCGTAAGCTTTCAGACTTGACTGGTGGTTCGAAACATACTTGCCGTCCAGGAGTACGGGTATGCAGGCAGATTGGACAGGGGTAGGTGCCTTGATGGACATGCTTTTCAGGGCGGCTTGCAGAGGCCTCGATATACCAAGTGATGCGAATGAAGTTGCTGGCTGGGATGGAAGTTCAGCAGTCGTCCTGGAAAGATTTTGTTGGCTGAAGGAGCCCAAACGGTCTTGGACATCCAAAGTAGATGGCACTTGGACGTTTTCTGAATCATCTTCGGAACCGTCTTCAAAATTGCTTTCCTCGTTGGCTGAACTATGGCCACCTTCTGAGTCGGATGATGAACCTTGTTGAAACTCTGGAATGGATTCTGACGAAAGACGACGTTTCTTCCTCGGGCGATCTTCCTGTTGCCGGAGCAGGTCATCAATAGAGATGGGCTTCTTCTTTGTATTGCCGGGCATGTTGATTAAGATGACAGAGACGAGACGGAGTGGAGGCGTGCAGTAACTGCTAACTGCGCTCAGAAAAAGATCCCCAAGTCCATTACATAAGGTTATAAGCGCCGGCCCGTCAAGCCTTGCCCCTGAAAAACGATGGTGTGTTCGCCCATCCCTGATACCGTCTGATACCATTCATAGCAGTTTTCCAATTTGCGGTCGGGCACCCCACACGCCCGAGGACCTCTCCGATGCTTTTCTCCTCGCTGCTTTGTGTTATTCAACACATGCCCGAGTCTCCGACCCCGTAGGCGGAGGATCAAGTGATATATGGCAACAAGGTCTCGAGATTTACAATGCGGGCAGCGGCGTTTCGCTGCTGTGAAAGTTTAAACAGCAGGAAAGAAAATATCTCAATTGCTTCATATGTCCATATGCGCATCAATCATGAATTCCATGGGAAAGGCTTTCTTCGACCGTATAAAACCAGGCTTGCCTCCTGTTGTCTTTTTACTATCGCATCTGCAGTTGGGCCCTACCTCTTCCCACTCATATCACTCTCAAGCATGTCTACCACCAAGAGGACCATACCTTTCACTGCCCACCATGCCATTTATGAGACGACTCTGTCTTTTGCAGAAGTCCAGTCGCGTCTCTACGCCGAAGTCAACAAGGAAAACTCAGATGGCGTCCTGAACATCCTTCGGTCTATCAAGAGCCAGAAAGACTTCGAGTCTGTCGTTGCGAAATATAAAGGACAAGATTTCCTGTAAGCTCTGGACAACTTTAAGGATTTATTACCTTTTGACAGACATTTTCGTCTAGATACTTCGCAGAAATTCACCACCATGTCTTGCTCCAGTACTCTGATGGACTAAAGCATCCTTCGAATGTCGTCTACACAATTGGAAATCCGTTGATAGCGCAGAGGATACTCAAGCACAACACTTATGCGGCATACAATATACCTCCCCGACTTTTGATCACCGAGAAACCCGACTTTTCTGGCTGCGTTGTTTACTTTCAGCCTCCGTCCGCTACCATGGGTGTTCCATTCGGCGAAACTGACCCGGAATTGCAACGAGAGTTAGAGGCTCTAGACGCCAAACTAGACAACTTGGTTACGAAGATTACCACTGTATAATTAGTTCACGAGTAGAATCATAGACCGAGATGACATTGAAAAAGTAAATGTTATAGAAGTAAAAACTATGGAGTTGTAGAAAAAGAAAAGACTAGTCATATGTGGCATTTAGTATCTAAGAATCCTACATAAAATCGAGAGTAAGAAAAAAGGCCCTGCCACTATCGTGGTTTAAAGAAGCGTAGGTGTCCGATAACATTAAAAGTTGAAGGACATCTGGTCAGCGGTGGCGTCGTCGAATTGCGGGAAATCAAACTGAAGACCAAGATCCTCAAGCTGGTCGTTGTATTGCATGGGATTGTGATAGGTTGTCTCCATGGGCAGGCCACCGAGAGCGAATGGAGAGGTCTCGTTGGAGGAAGATGCAGCAAATTCGGCGCCATAAGCCATATCATTAGGGCCGAAATTGAAAACATTGGTATTCAAAGTACCGTTGATAACGAGGCCACCAAACATGTCGAACTGCTGGGGAGCTTGAACCCATGACTGAGTCCCCAAAAGATTTCCGCCAAAGCCATTCTAGAAGAAGAAATGAGAACCAGGTCGATACGAATAATGAAGAAGTCACATACCAGATTCGCATGCTGAAAGCCACCGAACATGCTTTGTTCGGGAAACAAAAGGCTATTCACCGGATATCCAGTCGCAAGGGACGCAATCAAATCATTCGTTGCTTCGTCCAGGCGAAGGTCAGAAAGAGTCTCATCTGGGATTGGGAATGACTCCTTCAAACCCTGCATAGGAGATGAGGTTGAAGCCGCGGGAGGCGTAACAGGCGAAGAGGGTGAGCCCGAGCTTCCGGAAGATTCACTTTCAGTGTCTTGGGCCTTCTTGGGTTTCCTCCTGCGCCTGGGGAGAGGGGCATTACCGTGGTACCGAGTGAACTTCTCTCTGAGCATCCTAATCCTCCGAGCGTTTTCCAGCGAAGACGACTCCTGGTCCTTGTCCTTGGATCGACGCGATCCGCGAGGTGCTGGGCTGAACTTGTAATGGGGGTGGACACGTCTGTGTTCATCGTTCACCTCTGCTGCTTTGTCGTACCAGGTCTGTCTCTCCACCTCGTCCATCATGCCCCAAACCTCACCAGCGAGCTTGCTGATGTTCTGTTGCCGCTTCTCTTCTTCCTTGATTTTCTTGTGTGTCTTGATAAAATCAGATCTGAAGAGCAAAAATGCGTTCGGGGGCCTGGGAATTCGCTTTTCCTTAGGCGAAGAAGGCAAATAAGGGGACGGGGGTGGGGATGGAGATGGAGATGGAGAGTCCTCCGGGCTGCAAGGACTTGAGAGCTCAGAGTTACTGGCCGAGCTGGGTGAAGAGCTCCCTAGCTTGACGAGCCTCGGGAGTTGGTTACGGAGGCTGCGCCTAATCTTCCTAGAGTTCTCGTCCGAGAAAGCTTGTCCATCACTGCTGGGCAGTTCCTCAGGTGAGGACGACGGGTTCGTGTAATCAGCTTCTAATTGTGCGCAATTAACGATGCGAGCGCGAGATATAGCCAAATGACTTACTGATTACAGAGGGCATGTTGATAAAGCGCAAATGTTTTAGACAATGGAGAGTGGGTGTATTTTAGAATAATGAAGATAGCAGGCTTTTATACATCGAGAAGAGTGAACCTTTCATTCCTTTGACATCTAATCTAGCCCTAGTCATGAAAGAAAACATCGTTGTATTTTTAGCCGTGCCCATATACGGCGCGTGGTTGAGTGGCACAAACCCTTTCATCGTCTTCCTGTTCGGGAGAATGCGCGTACACGTTCCTTAACACAACATGGTTGTACCCGCATGACCTGTATTTGCAATAATAGTAAGTACCCAAGTAGAGGTGCCGATTTCGGACTCGAAAGAGAATACAGACTTAATTAATACCTGGTCTCCGACTGGACTCTATAATGCCCTGTTCGAGTAAAGATAAAATGTCCCCACAATAATAGAGAGCTCTTGACTGACGGTGGATGTCCTATTACTCTCCTATTGCCCTGCTTGGAGGAACGGACAAAGACAAGGGCAGGCATTTGCTCGGGTTTCTAAGCAAAACCACCAGGCGGCTTTAAGACGAATAAGGCTCAAAGAACATTGAGGATTGCAAGACAAAGACTCACAATTATCTACTGGTCTAAAACTCCCACCTATGCCCTCTAATCAAGAGCTATCCGCACCGATGTACCGGCTGCTTTCCGCACACGGTTCATGACCGCGAGCCCTTCCCTCTCTTCTCCGACCTCTTCAATAAACATTGAATCAACACCATCTCTTTCTAAGCTGAGTAGGCCATCAAACAGATTGTGCGCAATTGTAGAAGGCTCTGAAAGAAGACCTAAAGGGTACCGATGCCATTCGATATTACTTGATCTTGAAAGATGGTCCCAGATTTTCGAATCGGTTGGGGCCAGGACCCCGATTTTCTTTCGTGACGCCTTCGAGTCACCGGATTCTAAGGATTCTACGAAGTCTAAGAATTTTGTCGCGGTAGTGGATTCGGGCGATTCTAGACGAGTTTGGAGCAAAGTAACGGGAACGGCGGGGGAATAGTGGCGATATTTCATTCCAGGAGTTGTTGGGGCCGATTCTAACTGTGTGTCGGAATAGTCGCGCTTGTGTACCAGGACCTTGGGAATAGATGGCGAGTCATGAAGTTCCTCTTGCAAAACTCGTTCAATATCTTCCACGGTGATTCCTCCCGGTCTCAACACACGCAAATTGCCATCTGCGTGCAGGCCATCAACGACAGTACTTTCCAAACCGACACCACAAGCTCCCCCATCCAGTATCAAGCTGACTTTGCCATCCAAGTCGCGATATACGTGTTCTGCACGGGTTGGACTGGGTTTTCCAGACGTGTTGGCACTTGGCGCGGCGAGCGGCGCATTGGCGATAGCAATCAAAGCTCGCGCTACAGGGTGAGACGGCATCCGGATGGCTACTGTGGGCTGTCCGGCAGTGATTATGGTCGGGATGATGCTCTCGTTCCTCGGGAAAAGAAGGGTCAAGGCTCCAGGCCAGAAATGCTTAATTAACACCTCATACGAGCGGGGAATAATGTACCCCGGTGGAAGAAGAGAGCGCAGCATATTGATGGAGGATACGTGCACAATCAACGGATTGTCGGGTGGGCGACCTTTGGTGGAAAAGATTTTTGCAGAGGCATCGGAATTCAGTGCAAGTGCCCCTAGGCCGTATACAGTTTCAGTGGGGAAAACGACGGTTTGGGCGAGGTCGACAAGTGTATGAGATGCAATTTTCAGGGCCTCTAAAGTTTCTTCTGATGTGATAGTTGGTTGATCAGATGAAGGAAGGAATGAGATGGCGGCGAGATCACATTTTAGGACCTTGGTATTGTGTTGAACGGGTGCCATAAAACGGGTATAGAGATGTCGTAGACGAGTCAAAAACATGGAATGGTAGCCTGTTGGCGGAGAGAATCCAAGGACCATCTTTGTTGCGCTCTGTTTATGACAATGCCCCCCTACTCAACTGGATTATGAAAAGTCTATTTTACATCTACTACAGCACTGAAAACGCGCTGCAGCGCAAGGAAGATTATAAGGTAGTACATCGACGATAACATTTCGAAAAGGAGTGCGTAGTCACAGCACGCAGAGCACTTCAACAATTACTCTGGCTTGTGTTGTATAGGCATGTCGAGGCCTACTCTTCTCGCCGTCGCCTTGATTCTTTCTTCAGCAGTAAGGTCGAAAAGAGGATTATATCTCTCCAGGAGCCGCTGTAACACCAGTCTCTTAGAAGTTGACCACAATGAGCACTGAGGACACTACCTTGTGTTCCCGTTGGGATTTCAGGAAAAGAATCGCGTTTTCGTAGTCCTGGGCAGCCTGCGCGTCATTTTTTGCCTCTATTTTTTCCGCAATTGCGCGGAAATGGCCAATGATGTTCTCGCTAGGTGTGCGGGGAGGCTTGACCTATATTGGAGAAATGAATAATTTGCAAGGTCAGAGAGACATATATACACACGGATTGTTGAAGTTCGCTCAGGATACTGCGGAACAGGTTACCTCGTTGTGCCAACATTATTATTCTTCTGCGAACACAATGAAATTCTGAGATGACCGCGTTCGTTCATGAATCACAATTGTCATTGACGACGAGTCTGTAATCACGTGCCGGGCGGCTATGATGCTGGAGTCGGACTCCGACTTGGCGAGCGGCCTAATCAGGCGAATAATGAGACTGCTCTCCGGTGGCATTTCTAGTACTACTGAACACTACCTCAGGCCGCGTACAATTGTCACTCCGTGCCACTTTGCAGAGCTGTATAGACAATTAACATGATCTGCAGTTGAAGAAAAGTAGTCGTCATGGACCGTTGCCATTCCATGAGCAAACTTGAAGCAGTCCGAACTCAAGATACTCGCGCTTTGATTTGGAAATTACCGTATAAAAAGCCCAATTAATCAACTCGCTAATTTGTCACATTCTTACCCACCCGGCCTTCTTCTTGAACATCGTTGGTCAAATCATCCTACTGAGCGTTGAGGAGCGTTTGTACCTCTCTACAATGCGCTTCACCTGCCCCTCGACTTCTGCTGTCACTATAACTGAATCTTCTACAAGTACCAAGGCCAAGAGTTCTGTAAGTAGGCTCCAGTAAATGCCCTTTGTGCTCACTAACTTGCCCTGTAGAAGCAGCATGACCTGGACCGCAAGAGTCGATCGAGCATCCAACCCCTTCAGAGGCAAACACGGATATCTGACGCGAAGGAGGCCATGAAAAGGGAGGTCAGGCAACAGAGAGCTAAGCCAAAATCCTTTATTCTCAATTACGTCTTTGTCGGGAACGTGAGTCTTTGCAACCTTTTCTTTTATCCTACACAAGTCCTTACGGTCTCTAAAGCTGCTACCGTCAATTAACGAATCCCACATACGTAAACACTTTAGGCATTGTGGACAAATCGTTCACGTATCGATTCGTTGTAGTAGAGGCAGACCTATCAACGCTGCCCTTCCTGGAAGCGAAAAGGATCGTCATTATGCCTCAGTGGAATTCACGAGCACTCGGTCTGCAAAGAAGGCACTTATTCTTGACCGTACCCACCTAGAAGGATGCAAGATTGTCGTATGTCATGCAAAATCCACCTCCTCCCTCTTTATGATTAATGGCTTTCTTCAAAGGTGTCTTCATCTGCCGCCGACTTGCCTGAAGTCAAGGATATGGTTCAAGGTAAATTCGGTCTATTCTATCTTGGAGAATATTTGCTAACATCGAATTGTAGAGCGCCTGAAGAAACTTAAAGAACCAGCAAGCAAACAAGCAGATGCTCCAAAGTACGATTTCACATAGTTTCAGCTGGATTCCGTTGGAACTGACTCTTTGTCCAGGCCTCTTGAAGCACACGATACAGAACGTTTTATCGACTATCGCACCTCGGACGGCGATAGAATGCGAATATTTGGCTGGTCTTTTGCTAAATGCATTATATGAATCCATCGCATCATTTATACCCGGCGTCTAAACTGTCCTTGTAGTAAGCCCTATCTGTATTTTTTTTTTCAAATAAGTCATTAACATTAAGTAAATCTGTATAACGATTCACGGGTAGTACAGCTACATATTTCTCTACTTAAAGATTCCTTGATGTATTACAATTATCTTCCCTTTGAACTTGTCAAGTGCTTATCGTGCTTAAGAAGGCAGCACGTGCCGGCGGCAAAGCCGTGAGAAATTGATGCTATTTCAGTGACAAGGGGAACAAGTGCGTTTGTACAAAACAGTCATCTCTCCAATATGCCCGTTTCGACGTCTCAGGCGAGTCCAAGAGCAAGCATGTCCACGTCGTCGACGATAAAGCCCTCCTCTCATTCTGTCAATTCGAAGAAGCGACCTGGGAGCGAAACGTCAGAAGAATTGAGAGACACTAAGCGGATAAAGGTTGGAGGAGAAAGTCTGTCAGCTATCTCGATGAACGCGAAAGAAAAGAAGAAGAAGAAAAACAGAAAGAAAAAGAGAAAAAGCCAAATAATCACGCGGAACCCTCCTGTTACCAATCCGACTGGGAGCTCGATGGGCGCCCCTACCGATGTGTTGTCCCCAATCAAGCGAGAAACTGTTGCAAATGGCTCAGTCGCTGAGGAAGACTTTGGAGAGAGTGATACTTCTCAGCCTGTCGTACGTCTGATTCTCATTTTCTTGGATAAAATCATAGTCTGACATTCATATCCAGTCCTCAAGTAAAGGAAAAGGCAAGGCTGAGTCTAGTTCGCCGGTTCAAGTCATGGCGCGTCAAAGGGACACGGTCGAGCACTCAGCGTCAGGCTCAGGTTCAACAATTTTGAGTGAAGAAATCACCATGCAGGCCTCTGAAATAGCTCGATTAAAAGAACAGCTTATTGCCAAAGACAAGGTAAGTTTATTCAGTTCACCAAGACAGGCGCCGACACCTTATTCATCAATTTTGTAGCTTCTCGTGCAGCATCAGAACCATTTTTCCAATCACCAACAATCTCTCACCTGTCAGATATGTTTGGACTTGCTGTACAAGCCTTACGCACTCGCGCCTTGTGGCCATATTACATGCTACGGCTGCTTGGTACGGTGGTTCACAGCGCCACAACAACCCGAAGCTCCAGGTGTAAACGAACCTCGTCCAGATGATATCGAAACGTTGCTCGACAGTGCTGCTGCTAGGAATGGTGCATACATGTATCGGCGCAAGAAATGTCCTGTATGCCGCGCTGTGGTATCCGATCGACCTATTGTTATGTGGGGCATCAAGGACATGGTATCTGCCCTTGTTCGCAGCGGCTTGGTCGATCTCCCTTCTCAAACGCATCCTGTCGCTGAAGAAGGCAACTCCGATGTTGATCCATGGCGGAATGTTTTCCGTAAAGCAGCAAACGGCGGCGGTCGTCCTTTTGCCGCTGCCTGGAATGCGTTCTTTCCGCATGCGGCGAACCCTGCACCGGAACGAGCTGAAGGACAGCGAGAGGACATGGGCTGGCATGATGCAGAGGACGGGGGTATATACCGCTGCCTCGACTGCTATCATGAAATTTGGCAGGGTGTCTGCACTCGTTGTCACAGGCGATATGCAGGTCATGCCACATACGGCCTAGACGACGACGATGACGAGGAAGACGATGATGAATCAATGTTTGATATGCGGCTGCGATACGAATACGACGATGAAGATGATGATGAAGAAGAGTATGAACATGATTTACTCCTTCCACAGTGGATGATGGCGGAAGCAGAGGAGGAGGATGAGGAGCATCATCCTCCTCCTCTTCACTGGAATGTTTTTGGAGGTTCAGAGGATTCAGACGACGACGATAGCGAAAATGGGTCAGACCATGAATCGGATCGTCCTCATGGAGGAGGGAGACGCGATGAACCTGCCCGTCACTCTGTTTTCGACCGTTATGGTGTCGCCGACGACGATGAGGGGGAAGGGGAGGAAGAGGAAAGTGACTACGGAGGTAGTTTCATTGACGACGGCATTGACGGGGCTATAGAAGGCTCTGCAGGGGAAGAGGATGACGACGACGAAGTCGAGTTTGTTGAGACTCCTGCCGTTCGTCGCGCTCGTAGGAGAGCTCCGGAGGATGAACCGAATGTCATAGATTTGGATGAGGACGAAGATGAAGAACCTGTGTCGGACATTATACGAAATTATCTGCGACGGCGAGCAGGCCCTCATTGGCAGCATCACATCTTGGATTCGACCTCAGAGGATGAGGATGAGGATGAAGAGGAAGAAGCTCCTGTCCAAGAAATAAGACAACGGAGACGAACCAGAAGAATCCCTTTGGCTTCAGACGAGGAGGAGGAGGAGTGAATTGGGTGCTGTATTGTATATGTGATTAATAGGGTCTACCCAGAATCTTGTAATGTTAATGTATCGATATTTTGTTTTTGTTGAGATTGGTTCGAAAATAGAGCGAAAGAGTGTTATCTCCACTCTACTCACTTGAATTGCTTACTAACAAATCATGTTGGCAGCCGTGTAGTCAAGTGTACTCATCCAGCCTTCTCTTCATCCCACTCATGGCGAGGAGCGCTGCTCTCAACCCGGCCTCGATGCCCTTCTTTCCTGGGGGCTTTCGTGCAGCCGACGATGAGCGGGCCACTGCTGGAACTTTCGGCCAGCAGTCTGTCTTTCGTGAACAGGACACAAGTTCCGTCTCCTTGCATTCCTCTTCCCCCTCAGACTTCCGTTCGGTCAGATCGTCTCCTAGTCCTCCCCAAGGAAAGATGCACGATCCCCGCCATCAGCCTTCGCCGGGGCCGCGCGATGTCCAGCGCCAGTCCCCCACCTTCCGCCAGTCAGACGCGGGGAAACCATATCCCAATGTCGAGCCCAGGACCATGCGGGAGGGCAGCATCTTGGGCACACTCAGCCCTCTGGCGGAAAGCGAGGACACACATTCTCTTGAGCCAGAAGAAGAGTTACCCCTCGGAAGTGGTCATCACACCCCTGGGTCGTCGTTCTACACTGGTCACCAGCAGCGGCACCCCTCGCAACCGCAACTTCAATCACAACCTGCGCAACAATATCAATCACAGTTATCTGGTATTGACCGTTTACCCGCCCTTCCGGTCTCATTGGGCAGTGTAACAGGGGTTCCGTTCACGTCTGCTTCCCCTGTCTCGTCACTAGATTCCAACAGTCGCGCCACGCCAGCCACTGACCTTCAAATCCAAAGTCAAAACTTTGAGGCTCAGCTGAAAGCATCCCCTGTCATTCATGACATCCTTGATCGACTTGTGCGTTGTGAATATACTACCAGGGAGATACAGCGCGACCTCGGAGACATCAACAGGAAAGTTAACTTGCTCGTGGAACGGGCGCTCGGCGTCAACAGTCAACCAGAATTCAAAGATCCGTTTGCAACAAGCACTCCTTCGATCCCTTTAATCAAACCGCGTCCATCCATCGGAAATATCGCTCCAAACCAAGCCGCCAATACGGACGACATTACATCTATATCCCAACGATTGAACACGTTGACCTCCTCTGTCGGACAGTTGCTTGCGCTCCAGACGCAGCAGATGCAACAGACATCTATTGCTGATGGCCGTAGCAACTCCATTATCAGTCTTAGCGGTTCTCAATTGGAATTAGCACCAAATCAGATTGCTCCTTCAGCGAGTATGTCCAACTCATCGTTCCTTGGACATGGTTTGCCAAACCGTCCGGATTTACGGCCTGCGCCCCGTCAGCCCAACCCTCCTATGCGTACATGGTCTGCCGGTAATTTGGATCTTCCAGTTCGACCAGCCGATCAAAGTTTGAATCGTCCAGATGCAATGCTTCGCGATAAACGCCGTTCTGTGTCTGGACTGCTCAGACGGGATTCGTCAGGTGTGAGTACCTCCATTATCCTCAATGTGCCAAAAAACGGCAATTGACTAAACATCTCTAGATAATCGATCCGCAAGGAGATAACTGGGCCGGTTCCTCTCGAGATGCAGGCCCTATGATATCTAAGTGGGAACAAATGTCTTTGGCTCCTGAACTGCTTCGTTCACTGGCGAAATTTGGGTGAGCTGCATGGGAACTTTTTGGGCATTATTGTGAACTGACTTGCTGTTAGTGTTGGACCGCCGAATAAGATACAACAACGAGCATTGCCTTTCCTTCTTCGCGGAGCAGATATCATTGCGCAAGCTCCACCCACGCAGGAACGTATTGCAGCCTATGTTATACCTGCTATTCAAGTTGCCGTGACGTACATGAACGCCCCTCTCAATCGTGGACCAATAGTTATCATGGTTTCCACGACAGTTGATCAAGCCACGCAAGCGCAACGCATGATTCGTGATCTTGGTGGGCCCATTGGCATAAAGTCTGCTCTCGGTGTGGGTACATCAACTTCCGGCAATGATCTGGCCCAAGAACTGCGCCTTCTCCAGCAAAATATGCCTCACATCATTTGCGGCACTCCTCAAAAACTCCACGCTCTTTTCACGACACCAGGCGGGCTCATTGGCTCGGATGTACGCTTCCTTGTCCTAGATGAAGTTGATCAGCTAATTGCCCGAAACCTGCATGACTTTGTGTTCAATATTGTAAAATTATTGCCCCCGCCTCGGTCTCGTCCATTGTCTACTGGCACACCAACTTTGACTAGCCCCGGTCCAGGACTCCCTGTTTCTACGACGACCACCTTTACTTCGCCGTTTGAACCAGGAAATCCCGTTATTCCCCCTTTCCAGTCTTCCAACTCGGGAGGGCGGAGGTTCTCTACTGCGGACCCGTCCTCTCAGCCGACAGCCATTGAACGCCAGACAGCTTTATTCTCTAACACTGTCCCGCAAGATGTCCTCAATCTAGCGTCCGCCATTCAACTTAGAGAACCAGTCAGAGTCCTTGTTCGTCGCGATGGAAATGTCGGAAACCCCGAAACAACCCAGAGTTCCCGTGGTTTGCGCCAATTCTATCTCTACCTGGCCTTCACTGCTGGCGGAAGGTCCGATCCGACGTCTGCCTCTACTCCAGGTGGAGCAGGCATAATCGGTTCTGGCAGAAGTGCCTCCAGTGCTGAAACCACACAAGCTAGAGAATGGAAGCTTGATGCACTTGCTGATATCTTTGATGATGTCGAAATCGCTCAGGCTGTTGTCTACGTCGGAGGTATGAATGCACTTGAGTCTGTGGTGTACAAGCTTGCGAGTCGTGGGTTTGAACCGATACCCTTGGTGAGTTCTAGATATCGACTTGAAAACCACATCTCTCTTAATGTTCTTTTGTGCAGCACGGTGACATGAACGTAGCTACTCGTGCTGCTGCGCTGAACAAGTTCAGGAACACTTCTTCGATTGGTTTGAGGCAACCAAGCACTAAAATGCTGGTTATTTATGACCTTCAACTGAAGAACAACGAAGTCCCGCATGTTCCTCTTGTCATTAACTACGGTAATTTCTTGTTTCTCGACCATGTTCCTTGTTTTCTTATACGCGTTCTTTAGATCTCCCCAAAGCTGTAGAGGAATACTCGAACCGGTTAGGAAATATTTCTCCAGTACTTTGAGACGTCTGATTATGCTGAACTATCTATCCCTAGTGTCTCCCCTGCCATCGCTTCGGCCTATTCGCGCGCAGGCGTAGTTGTCAATTTCGTGACTGCGACAGGCGGTGACGTCGAGATGCTGCGATCTATAGAATGTTACTATAAGTGAGTTAATAGATCTTCTGCTTTACTGGCGTTGGCTTAAACCAGAGAAAATCTATCACCTCCGCAGAATAAAATGCGTATGTCCCTCAGCTGTTTCCTGATCAAACGGATCCACTGATATTTGCTTGCAGCCTGAAGTCCCGACCAGTCTCCGTGACATTGTTTAATTAACGCCCTGATGACCCCTGTATTACTACTGTGCATTTTTGTCCCCGCTGCTGCTAACTGTTTCTTGCTGACTGCACTATTCCCTTGGTGCTTTATACCCTTACACAGCACCTACAATGTCTCTATTCCCAGATGTGTCTTTACTGTCTACTGTTATGTCGTTGGTCCAGGTGTAGTCTTTTTTCCCTTTTACACACTGTATAAACAAGTCTTCGCTTTCGTCCCTTCGTATTTCTAGTTAAATATTTGACGTTGTCCACTTCACAATAAGCGAACTTTTATGATCCTCAATGTACCATCATCACTACAAGTCGCTAATTCTCCGTGAGTGTCACTTGAACTATCCGGGCGCCATGCCATACGGTGTATGTGATCAACGTGAGCCACGCTGCGAGGAAGCCCAGGTGAGTGACATTCAAGTCTACAGATATGGGGGGCAAACAAACCTGGAGGGAATAGTTTCTACAAGGACCCACTCCGCTGAGGAATGTGATCCTGCATAAAGCAGTATTTCTCCAGTCTCCAGGCCGATTGTTAGCCACCTGCGAGAATGTTAGTTCCTGGGACTGGAAGGAAGCAATCTGATTGACCTTTTGTTGCCTAGTTTGGGGTAGAACGCGACAGCCGTTGCAGGCTGCGGGGTTTTGATCGTTGTGATTGCATTCCAGTTCTTCTCAGACTGTTTCCAGACTCTGACCTGTGGAAACACGTCGTGGCTTCAGTGCTTTACGACCAAACTGCAGCAAGTAGCAACCTACCGTCTTGTCTCTCGAGGCTGTCGCGAAGATGTCACCTTCGGGCGACCAAGCGCAATCCCAGATGATGCGTCCATGTGACTTATCGAAGGCAACAGGGGAAAAACCTTCGAATGGAATATAAGCCTCGATTGCGAAGTGTATATGAAATGCGCCGACTGACTTTGGCCTTCTTGCAAAGCAAATAATCTCCAAGAACGGTCCCTTGACACTGTCAAGATGTATTTATCATCCGGGCTGAATGATATGCGGGTGACAGTGAGAATGTGTCCTTGGAGAGGTTGCCCAACAGGTTTGAAAGTAGCGGTATCATAAACGCGAACAACGGCATGTTCTGCATTAGTCGACTTGCAAGCTGTCGCTATCATGTTTCGCGAGTTGGAAATTCCCAGAGTTATAGACTAAGGTTCGATGTAAGCAAGCTGAACGACAAATCAACTTTGAAAACGCGTGTCACCTCGTAGCCATGTCCAAAAACTTTTTCAACTTCTGGCCAAAGAGTTATGGAAGACAATTCACCGTCGAAAGGTCGCCTCGAGACGATGGTTTCTCCAACTACCTCTTGGGGTCCTTTTCACAGTATCCGTGAGCATGTATGTAATGGGAAAAGAGGAAAAGCAACCTTCTGCTATTGCCTTATTGGATAGACCCAGGGGAGGCACATTAGCGGCGGCAGGCCTTTTATGCTAGCGCAAAGTGTTAATGATAATCAAATGACTGCGCGATGGAACTAACCTCATCTTCCGAGAATTCAGCAACACCCAGAGACTCGGCAAGTTGTACAAAACCGCGAGGAGCTTCGAAGACACGAACAACCTTTTCGTCCGCGATACTCGCAAACTTGAGGGGTTCAATAAAAACGACATTCAATAAATCGTATCCATGGACCTGCGGCCGGGCGATTTCGTGCCATGAGGTGTTGTTGCCTTTCTTTACCGGCCCGTGTATTCGAGTAGTTTGGTCGAGACTGAGGCGGGAGTTAATGGACGGAAACAGGAAATACAGATTCCGGAGGTGCTAACCCAGAAGATATCAGGTACTTGCCATCTGGGCTCCAGTCGAGTCCCTTGATGGGGCCTTTGTGACCAGTAATTGCACCTATTTCATTCCATGTTTCACCGTTCAAGTCTGCTTGGGCGGCACTGCATGCCCAGCGTCTCCAGCCACCCGACCAACCCCAAGCCAATACTTCTGTACCTTTGTTCGCCCACAAGCCTCCGATGAAACCACCAAGTCTTTGGCCACCGACATCTCCAAACCGTTCCCGATTTATCCATATGGAAGAAGATGAATCACTAGAAGGAGACCAAAGAATTACCGAGGAGTCAGTTGACGTCGAAAGCAGCGTTGGCGGCGACTGAGAATCTGTGCGCCATGCTAGCGAGGTAACCCCAGCCTCGTGTCCGACCAGTAGGGCATCGAATGTCACGGAAAACTGCTGCGAGCTATGCATGTATGTGATTAACTGTACAACGAGAAATGTACTGGTGTTCGTACCTCCCGACATTTGTTTTGACAGTCAAAATGTGATGCTTCAACGAAACTTGCCGTCCGCCTTCTTCATTTTCGCCTAATTCTCCCAGAGATGCCTCGAATTGGTCTAATAAATCATCTATGGGTTCCGATGACGAAGTTTCTTCAGGTATAATATCCACTTTTTTGACCAGTTCAATATTCCACAGCCTGATTGTGGCGTCTTGCGATCCAGAAGCTAGGATTGTAGGTTGATCGGGATCAGCTGGATTTTTGAACGCAAGGCCACGAATCCAATCTTCGTGTCCAGCTAGGATAGCAGATTGTATAAACTGCAATACTCAGTAACGTGCTCCACGAGGTATAAGAAACCAGGTACCTGATCGTCTGAGCAGACAAACAACCGGACGGATGTATCGGTGCCACCCACAGCGAGTAAATAAACTGAGGTTGCAACGTGAGACAAGAAAGATAAAATGATGATTTGGTTGTACCATTCGTTTGGGGAAGATAGGTCAGAGCAGAGATCAGAGGATATTTTCCCTTCATATCGATTGTTTGCAATTCGACAATTTCATCTGGCAGAATAGGTCGTCATAAGTTTGTGTATCTCATTTATTTCGAAGGGCAGGCTTGGAACTGACCTCGGCCAGCGTCTGTTGTACCGTACTTCCAGATTTTGAGAGAGGAATCTGACGATCCGGTGACTATACGGGTATCCAGCACAGATAGTGTCGAGATTGATCTTTTATGCGCTTGAGCAGTGGCGACGAGATTCCACTACCAGCAAGATGGTATGCGTTAGGGTGAATCAAACACAGGAAGTAGGCTTGCCTGCCTGATTTGAGGTCTTCTTCCATAAAATCAGTACACCAGTATCGTTTGCTGAGAGCAATGTTTCATCGTCCAGAAATTTGACGCAGGTAATCAGACTTTCAGATCCTGGAAGGGTTTCGGAAACACCAGCATCGTTTGGGTCCTATTTATGGGAGATAAGCGACAAGTACGTCCATATAATGTCAATTCTTCTGACTTGAAGGTGCCACAAAGACACAAAGCGTGAAGATGCAAAGGCAACGGTGGACGAGTCAGGCGAGACGTGGGCAGCCTGATTGAAGCGATTGCAAGCGGCCGCGATGTAGGAAAGCGAAGTAGACATGGTTAGACTCGAGCACTTTTGCCAAATGATCGGATTCGACGCGTTTATTTGGCGCGCTCCTCTGAAATAAACCGCTTCATGCCTTTCCTCGGTATCGGCGTCGACCTCGTCCACGTCCCTCGCATCGCTGCTCTCATTTCTCGAAGACCTCCTCAAAGGTTTGCTTCTCGGATCCTCAGTGTAAAAGAATTGGCCGAATGGAAATCCTTGCCTCCTTCTTCCAAATCCAGCGTGCAATTCTTGGCCGTCAGGTACTCCAGCTTCATGCCTTTAACATACAAACCTCACACCGTTCGACAGATGGTGCGTAAAGGAAGCCGCGTATAAAGCTATGTATCCCGTTGTGAAACCAACCTGGAAAGAAATCACCTACCGTGGGTTGACAAGTCAAGGGCATAAGCCATCCATCGAATACACGAGCTCCAACGACGATGGAACGAAGATAGGAAGGATGCACGTATCCGTTAGCCACGATGGCGATTATGTTTACTCAACAGTCTTGGTTGAGGGTATGCTCCATACTTTACATATTAGCGGTCGGTCTTACCAACGCCCCAGATCCTCGGTAAAAATGACCACACTCTGGTTAACGAGCATTCTACCAGCCAAGATGTCCTTCCCCAAATATTTCTTGGAGAAGTAGAGTAAACTGCCCTTCGTAAGATTTGGTGTTGTCTTCCCCTCTACATTTGGGGTCCAATATTACTGTGGACGCCACACTATCACACTTAGCTTTTTTTCTATGGTTTAGGCTGCGCGTAGGCTGCATACTTCTTAGTAGTCTAACACCTTTGTCTGTACCAGCCGGAGGCTCCTCTGACTTGCTGTCTAACTATACGTAGTTAAAACAAGGTCTGCATTATACCGCACATAAACGTGTATTTTCCTATGAAGATGAGTTGAGGTTGAGGTCAATAGTTATACGCTGACATGGCATAATAGACTACGCGTCCGATAAATTATCATGCTGCAAGTCAGGCCACCAGTCCGGCCAGAAAGGTACAACGTTGATCTTCCGTGATTCAACGTCGATCTGAAGTTGGACAGTACCATTTCGCACAGCCGATATGTGTTCTAAACGCAGAAGAGCGAGACCGACGTCCTTGGTTGAAGATAAAAGTTTCCCTGTACCCCTTGGTCTGCGAAATGCATCATCTTTAGTTGCTGGTTTTATTTCAGCATTTTCAAGCACCGATGCTGCTTCTACCGCCTCGCTAAAATGGCCATCAACAAAAAATCAAGAACAAGTATGCAACAGCAACTTACCCATGCTCATCGACCAACTTCACGGGTGAGATACGCTTTCGGATAACCCCTGTATGATAGGTGCGCACTGTGAGTTCTTGTCCGACATAACAACCTTTTCTGAAGTCCACTAGAATTTGTCAAAATATATTCGCAAGAATCGTGTGCAGAAAGATATTTACATCCGCCCATGATATCCAAATTAGAATCTATCGGGAATGCTTGCATGGGAGGTATATCTTTGACACCTTCGGCTACACCTCGTGAAATGCGATGCTCAAGGTAGGCATCAGCGGATAAGATGTCGTGTGTAGCTGCTTCTGGAGCTAAATCGGAAGATGTTAAACTGGTACGGCGTAAAGAGTACGGGTAACGAGGACTTACGACGATCGCCTTTCTTGACAAGTAGGCGACGACCCATTCCGACGCCCCTTCTGTCACGAAGTACAAGGTCTTCCGTTCCCCATGGCCAGTCATTGGTTTCCCAAGCAGGCTCAATTGCACCACTCTTTGCCCAGTGCCATTTCCTATCCGTTTCCCAGCCATGGTCTTTCTCAGAGCCCCAGGATGCCCAGATATCGTACTCTTCTGTTACACTCCGGACTTTGACCTTGGATCTGAGAACATGCCGCTTGAAATAGGATATCAGGGAAGGCGCTTCCGACGGTCTCGAGTCGTACTCCAGGAGATATCCATTGTCTGTACCATACAGGAAAACGTCGTACATCACTCTCCCCTATACACCAATTAACTCAATGAAGGCCATCGTTCGGGAGAAAGCCTGCCTGAGCATGCAATATTGATGAAAACCTGTTCAGTGGTTTCCCTTGGAAAGACGTAGAAAGCAATCCATTGAGGAATTCGGAAGATTGTGAACCAGTAACAGAGACCAGTGCCCTGTGAGGAACAGGCGCCAGTGAAGGGGCTTTGAGAAGATGCTGAAGTATCATAGCTGAGTAATAAGTAAGCACTGAAGCTCTCACAGAGCAGGTTTCTGACGACAATACTGTGGCCGGCAATGTCCGGTAAACAAACGCGCTTGTCGGACCAGTAAAGACGCGTCGTTGACACTAATACCTTACTTCCTACCCTTACCCATACCATGGCTTCTTCATGTCAAAATCTCGTTGCAGCCCTCAAGGACTGTCTGAAATACTCGGACTGCGTACTAAAAGACGGCCACAAACCATCCGAGTGTCTAAAATACTACTCCGACGATCTCCCCGAAGAGTGTAAATCCTTGCGGAAGGCGACCTTTGAGTGCAAACGCGGCATGGTTCGTCGTCTTCTTACCTTGGCAGCTTTTTGTCTCATCCGACCTGAAACAGCTGGACATGCGTAAAAGGTTCCGAGGAAACCTTGTGGGCTCCCAGTTCGAATTTGTTCCCAGAACACCGCCGTCTGCTGCGGTCGAGGAGCCTCCTGCTACATCGTAACTGCTTTGACAATACCAAGTACTGCCCCACGATATAGCCCGATCGTCACGCTCAAATTGTATCTTGATAAACAACTTCAATATCTATTCTGCGCATTTAGCACATATTTGCGGCCGCAATATGGCTTGAAGGCGCAGGCGATGTCAACGTTGTAGCGAGGGGTGAGGCAACATGGCAAATGTGTCGTAAGGACTCGTATAAAAGGCGGCCCCCATTTTTCTAGCATAAAAACACTCCCATATGTCCGCAAGCCCCCAGTTTAAGAAACCCTTGACGTTGTACACTTGTGTGTCGCCCAATGGCCAACAAACTTGTGTATTCCTAGAAGAGTTGAAAGAAGCGTACCCTGGTGTTATTGATTATGAGTGCGGCACATAACTTTGGTTCGCCTTTCTTAGATTCCTAATGTTCTGTAACCACAGGGTCGTCAATCTCATTCTCAAAGAACTCGTTCAAAAGGTTGAACAACTGTTACCTTGCTTCTGTTTGAGTGCCCGCTGATACAAATTTCTGGGTTAGGAGCCATGGTTTCTAAAGCTAAACCCTAATGGGAGAGTCCCTGTCCTGGTTGATCACACTTGTGAAGAATTCCCAGTTTTTGAGTCGTCGGCCATCATGTTGTACCTTGCACAACGTTTCGACAAAAATCATGTCTTTTGGTTTGACGTGCAACAGGAACCCGCTGCGTACAGCGAGATGCTGCAATGGATATTCTTCGCGGTAAACTTTAATCAATGCATCAACGCTATTTCTTTACTTATTCTTTCTCAGCACGGAGGATTGGCTCCCATGGAAGGGCAAGGTGGGTAGAAGTCGGAATCGGGTTTGTATCTGACCCTCACCGAACCTTCTTAGCCGGATATTTTGCTACATTTTGCGAAGTGGACATTCCTTATTGTAAGAAACGTACGCAGCTTCCATAACTGTTTCCTTGGACGATGGTAACAACTGAACATTGGACAGGCTATACGGATGAAGTCAAGCGACTATTCGGTGTGCTTGAAGTCAGACTCCAAGGTCGCGATTACCTTGTCGGTTCTGGCAAAGGAAAGTATACCCTTGCAGATATGAAGGCCTACCCTTGGTAAGCAGTGTTTACCCGTGGCTGCTGAGCAGAGGACCTGACCTTTGACTTAGGGTACGAGTTCATCAGTATACGGGCATAGAAGATCTTGATCCTTGGCCGGCCGTGAAGGTGAACCCTCTCCTTTACTTATCCATTAGAGGAATTATACTTATCGGCATGCAAAGGCTTGGACGGAGCGTTGTGAAGCTCGACCAGCAGTACGTATTGGTTTGGAAGTTGGTGAGTGAGAATGAGTCAGGGGATGTTATGCCCTTTGTAACGGCTTGCCTTCCTATTGCAGGCCGGAGTCCACAAGCCAGCCTATATTTGAAGTGGTGATGCCTTCAACGCAAATTAAATAAAGGAATATACCGTTAGATCGGATGTTTAGATATTAGAGCGTTTTGTATGGACTTCTACTAATCGACATGAAGGATACGTCTACCACACGATTGTCCACCTGCCTCTGCTACGGGCATGACCAACCATTGCCTTTTATCTCCTAATTTTGTTTCATATAGCCGGCCAAGGTAAGTACAGACCCAAAAATACTGAAACTTTGTATAGACACATACGGTTCTTTGGTTGCGTTATTGTGTCATCTTAGGAGAGCGATTACTCATCTGGCAGCTGGCTATTAGAAATCTCATGGTCACTTTCGGGCAGAAAACAACATCGCTCATAATAGTGTGATTAACAATCCCAATCAGGCGACGGACGTTTACATATAAATACCAAATAGGAAGAAGCCTTCATTCATCTTCATCCTTACTCACACTGTGCACACACCCCCAAGCTTCAAGTTCGAATATGTCCGACTCAACCAAGAAACCCCTCACGTTGTACACCGGTCCTACTCCAAACGGGTACCAAGTTTCGGTGTACCTTGAAGAGCTGAAGGCCATCAATCCCGCCGTGGATTACGAGTACGGACCTTTGATTGTCCCACACCTCCGTTATCTAATCTCCTCGCAGTGTACAGAAAATCAACATTTCAACCAACGTCCAGAAGGTGTGCAGGAGCTTTTTAGCTGATTTATCATATAACATTTCTCATCTTGAATGTGCAGGAACCTTGGTTCATCAAGCTAAACCCCAATGGTCGCATTCCCGTATTAGTGGATCACTCCCGCAACGATTTCCCTGTTTTCGAGACCGCGGCGATTCTTCTCTATCTTGCCCAGCACTACGACAAAGATCACGTCTTCTGGTTTGATTCCGAGAAAGAGCCCGATGACTACAGCGAGATGATCCAGTGGACTTTCTTTGCTGTGAGTATTTTCTTAGGGGTGACATATAACGTCATAGGCGTTGACGTATTTTTAGCATGGAGGCATAGGTCCTATGCAAGGACAATGTAAGTCATCCGGGTTCTGAAAAAACACTTCTATCATGGCTTATTCCGCGTTTCAGCCAACCACTTTAACAAGTTCGCTCCGGAAGACATCCCTTATGCCAAGAAACGTACGCTGTATTGAGGGTTTGTTGGGTGCTTCGAACTGACATGCATTTACTTGCAGGTTATCTCGACGAGACAAAGCGCTTGTTCGGTGTGCTTCAGATCCGCCTTCAAGACAGAGATTGGCTTGCCGGACCTGGCAAAGGAAAGTTCAGTCTTGCCGACATCAAGGCTTTCCCATGGTAAGCCATCTTGCGCCAAGCAGTAAATTTGCTGCTTATTCGAAATACCTAGGGTGCGTATCCACAAATTTGCTGGCGTTGAGACCCTCGATGAGTGGCCAGCTGTCAAGGTAAGCACAGTAATTTTAACAGAATAGCGCTAGCACGCTGATTCTATGCGGCTGTTAGGCGTGGGTTGAAAGAGCTGAAGCAAGGCCTGCGGTCAAAGTTGGACTTACTGTTGGTAGTTTTAATTAGTTCAAGGCAGTTACTATTAGAAGAAATAAATGTATAGCATTTGGAGAGTTGTATAGGACATGATGATTGAGGAAACAAGAAACAACAAAGAGTGATGTCAAGATTAAGCGGAATCAGGAGTTGTACTCTATACATACCATGCTGTCCCGGGCAACTCGAATATCCCGTCTTTTTCCTCTCGACACCCCTCAATGGACTGCAACGATCCGCAGAAATGCCCATACACAAATTGGAGATCCGCCTTCGTCAAATCCGAACGCGTCCATGTCCCCTCATCCTCATGATCCTTCAGCTTCAGGCTCGACGTCGAGTAACAACGAGTCCATTTCAAATGCCGGCTCTACCCAGTCTTCCTCGTCTTCCTCTCTCCCCAATACACCGAATCCCCCCTCTACATCCACAACTAGTAATCCTAATGACACCCCGCCTGTACCCAGTCCTACCGCTACGACGTCCTATATGGGTAATCCGTCATTTCGCCCCTCAACTTACTCAAATCCGCCGTTCCATACTCATGCCTTTTTCACTGCTCTGGAAAAGACGTTTCCCGAGGAAACTGCCCGGAGTCTGATGCGCGCAACGAGAGCGTTACTGGTTGACAGAATAGGCAGAGTAAGGAGAGAGGGTCTTACCGTGAAGGACCTTGATAATGTACGTATTGTTCCTATAAATGACTTTATGTTGTCCGTTCTAATCATATGCCCGTCTCTACAGCAAGCATACCTTTTTCGTGCTGCATTATCTGAGCTCAGAGCAGAGATGACTATGAACACGAAGAATGACTCCGCGGCTATAAGAGCTGCCACAGCTGCTTTGCGGCGTGAAGTCGACCGTCTGGATGTGAAGATGAAAGAAGACATAGGGAATCTCAAACATGAGTTCGTCACCCTATGTTGTTATATTCAACATCTAATCGCTGCTCTGTTGCAGGATACAAATGGAGCTCGACAGTAGGAAGAACGAAGCCAAAGCAGATTTGAAGCAGCAGGATATTTCGATAGAAGTACGATTCTCGTGATATGTTTTCCTGCATGCTCTCACAATTCCCAATCTTCAGGAACTGTTAAACAAGGCTATTGTCAGTGTGAGTGACCTTCGAACAGACGTCGAAGAGATTAAATGGGATAATATGCGGAAGGCTGTTGGTGAGTAACTGGGCTTGGTTTAGCGATCTGTACTCTGATACCTTTCTTCCCAGTGACCCTGTCTTCATTTGTTCTCGTCATTATAATAATGATGGAGATTCAGCCACATCCGAAATCAACACCACGGAAACCACCAACTCCGCCGCCTGTTGAGGTGAATATACCTGTTGAGGGCCTGGAAAGAACGGAATGGGTGACATAGAGCGCCCGCCATACCCCCTCTAGCAGATCTACGGCGCAACTTAATAGACAACAATATTCCCAAACCCTTCATATAATTACATGGCTGTATCACAACTGTATACCACCATTCACTGACCAAAGTAATAATATACATCGACTGGCATGACGGTTGTGTTAAGTTTCTGATTTGACATTCAACTTCTCAATCTTGTTTGTCAAATCCTTAGTAGCGTCGGCAATAGCAGCTTTGAATACATTTGCGGTAGGCCTTGCAGGAGCGGCCTTGGGTGCCGGATTATTTGGCTCGACGCTTGAGCTTGGGGGATCGATTTTGGTTTCCTCTTCATCCTCGTCATCCCAGTTATCGGGTACAGGTCCATCGGCCTTTTCTTTCTCCCTTTTCTCTTTACGCTTAGCATTCTTTTTGGCTGCTTTAGACATTGGTTTGGCTCCGTTAGCAGCTGAGGAAGCGGTGCTCGTTGGAGGCGGCGCCCAGCCGATGATATGTCCCTTTGGTAGTGCATTCGCATCCATTTGCGCCTGCTTCGTTCCACGGAACCTACGGACATCTTCTTGGGGAGTGAAGCCTGGACGTATTTTAATCTGCTTGCGCACCCTGTAAAGAGATAAATATCGTGAAAGAGATTGATAAGAGATGAAAGAACCAGCGAGATTGGAGAACGACAGCTATCACACATACGTTCCGTCTGGCCTCTTCGATTCAGGGATCACACGATCAAGGGTCTGAGGATCGACCGCAATGCCTGCCACTGACTTCTCTGGGTTTATGGGAGGACGGGACATTGTGGATGTGATAGATCTGTGATGGTCCAGCGTGGCTACTCTGTTCTGCTCAGAGTCCCACTGCGGACTTTGAAACGATCAGTCCAGCCGGCAAACGACTCGCGCAGACCTTGTTCATCTCACTTTCATTCAAAAATGCGCTACGCCGTCCTCGTCACTGGCCCAGCTGGCGCTGGAAAATCAACCTTCACAGCTGCCTTTCTTAACCATCTTAGAGTCGCAAAAAGAACAGCACATCTCGTTAACCTCGATCCTGCCGCTTCCCTCGCCAATTTTGAGGTCGAACCAGTTATCGACATCAAGGACCTAGTCAGCCTGGACGATGTCATGACGGAGCTTGAGTACGGTCCTAATGGTGGGCTCGTGTACTGCTTTGAGTGAGTGAGTGACCAGCCTGCCTCTTTGTGCTTTCCTTTGTTTCAGTTGTTTGTGGGCGTTTCCTGATATTAACGTCATTCTATTGCCAGATATCTGATGCAGAACATGGACTGGCTGGAAGAGGAGCTTGGCGGATTCGACGATGATTATCTCATATTCGACTGCCCAGGTATGTGCCATAACTGTACTAGTAGTGGCTTCATTCAAACGCATTGCTCCGCCTGGCATAGGTCAAATCGAGCTATATACCCACCATCCGTTCCTGCCGACTTTGGTTCATAATCTTCAAAGGCTAGGGATCAGAGTCTGCGCCACATATCTGATAGAGTCGCAATTCATGGAAGATCGCTATAAATTCTTCAGGTTGGTTTGAGGACCTTGTTTTCCGGAAATCACCTCATCCTGACGTTCCGAACAGTGGAGTGCTGTCTGCCATGTCTGCTATGGTCAACTTAGAGATCCCTTGGATTAATATCATGTCCAAGATGGATTTAGTTACGTCGAATTCAGAAGACAAAGCTGGAGGGGCCCGTAATGGCATTAGACGGAAAAAAGACATTGCGAGGTCAGCACGACTTTATAGCGTATCTTACTGTTTACTTACTTTATTTGACAGATATTTGGATCCCGACCCACTTCTCCTTGCGACTCGGAGAGGTGAAGAGGGAAATACTTCGAACCCTCGTTTCCATGCCCTGAATCAAGCAATAGTGCAGCTAGTAAGCTTAGACGCCTATGGAGCTTTGAGTCATAACTTAACTGGCGCTTTAGATCGAAGATCATCCCTTGGTGTCATTTCTCCCCCTGGACTTGAGCAACACCGATTCATTGGAGACTGTAGTAAGCCATATTGACTTTACGATGCAGTACGGCGAGGATGAGGAACCAAAGGAGGTACGCCATGGTCTTTCCCGACGCCGTCAATCTCGCCTGACCATCACAATCAATAGCCCCATGACTTGGATGAAGGAGATTTCCAAGATTTGGAGTAGTTCATAATGGCGTCTTGAGAACAGTCGTTCTTTTGACTTTAGAATCTCTGTCTAATTGACTGTACTTGGAATCCTAGTACGAGTTGATTTGAAAAGTAACTTTACAGCAATCTAACATTAATGCAGATAAGATGAGCGTTAAAGGGGAGTCTGGACACGTGAAAGGGGCGCTTTTAATAATATCCCCGGGACTTGATGGATCAGGAAACCGTAGTTCGAGTTTCATCTTCAGTTCACTTCCGCTTCATTTCCTTCTGTCTCCTCGAGCCCCAATTCACGTTTACTTAAAAGCACGACCATTTCACGATCTCTGTTCTTCAAGACCGCCAGTCATGACCACATACTATCCCTCTCAAGCTGGTTACGCTGCCTCTCAACCCGTGGTCGGTTACCCGTCTGCAGGCGGGTATGGCCAGTACGGTGTGGCAGGTAGCTACGCTCAACCTGGCGGTGTTATGTACGTACCTTCCTATAACAGTGGCTTCGGGCAAAATTATAGTCGTCATCACTACAACGGTTATGATTACAGGGTTCCCCAGGTGGCTACAACGGCCGTCGCAGCGCCCATGATGGTGGTACGCCATAGTTCTTGTATCAATTCGGAAGCGAGTGCTAACGATCTCTTCAACGAACATCAGCAGCAGCCAAGTTATGGGCATGGGCACGGACATGGACACGGCTACCACCCGCATTATACTTTCGGAGCGCGCCTCCGTCGTTTCTTTGGTCTGGCACCCTCGAATGGCGTAAAATATCAATCAGACCGAGGGACCTGGGGATTCATGGGCTATTCCCGACGACCTCGATACATCGACCCGCGAACAGGAGGAGAGGTGGACAGAAAAGGACGCCCGGTCTACAGGGTGTAAAACACAATTATCCTCGTTCCGAGCCTCCATATCAATGCGCCTTCGCGGGAGCACCGCGTTTCCGCAGCCATCCATGCAACTTTTTTTAACGACCTCCACGCTTCTATCCACACACGCCGCGACACACCCACCCACCCACTATGAAAACCCCTGACGAAGAAGGCAGATCCATATGCCAGTGTTATTTTGGTTGACTCTGTAACATAGACGGCTTCAGTATGGCTTGTATTTGGATGATAAATCATTAACAGGAACATATGGAAGATAAGTTCCTGCTTGATTAAAATGACCAATCAAAGTATCGAGGTAATTAAGGGGAGAATAACTTGGAAACCTAATAGTTGCAGCAATTACAGTGATTAGTACAAAGAGGAATAGGGTATATAAAGTGTGGGTGTGCAAGCGCCAATATTATCACGGTCGTGGGATCGTCCCCTTCAAGCAGTCGCCTCTTCCTGCTGTCTCGCATTATCGGCCTCAATCCAGAGCTTAATCTGCTCCTGTACAGTGCCAACGATATCGATCACATTCGCTCTGGATCTGCGTTGCGCTGGGCTATCACGCGCCCCTTCCCAAAGGACCGATAAACTAACTTCAACCTTTGTGTAAAAATGCATATCAGCAGTATACAACGTTGAAGAGGTATCTGTATGTACCTTTTTTGCCAATTGACCCATAGCCTCGTCCAATGTTTCTCCGATTGCTTCAGACACTTGGGCCAGTCGTGAGAGCAGGATGTCGGCACCATCGTCAAATATGTGGTCTTTACACTCCGAAATATATCGCCGGAAATACGCCTACAACAACAGAAGGGTTATTCTTGCAGGTCAATTCGAAGGAACGAGCAATTCACACCTTTTGTCGGGCAACACTACCTGTGCCGCGCTCTTCCATGGCGGTATCGTAACCGTCAATTAACTGAGCTTGTATGTGAGGTGCCATACATCTCGAAACTTCCTTTTGCTCTCTATTCATTGTCTCTTTGACAAGCTGCACTGCGTTATTCAATGCCACACGAGCCTCCGCGATGCATGCCTCGCCTTGCATCCTTGCGCGATCCTTGAGGCCTGGCGCAGCGCTCTCTTCGACCTCTTTGACAAGGGATGTAATCGCAGCGATAGTGGATTGCAGGAAAGGCGCAAAAAGATCCGACTCGAACACTTTACTCCAAGAGTGCGCGATATTTCTAGTGAAGGGATTGACCAACTCAACGTTCAAGTCTCTTCTGAACGAACCGTGACGTCGCAATGCTTAAGAAGTCGATAAGAGATTCAAAGTTTGCCAATGGCATATTCAATAAATAACTTACTTGCTCGGTATGTCGCCCAATGCATAGAGGCCTGGAATTCGTCTATAGTAGGAATCGCGGACTCCGCAGCCTAGACACTGTCGTCGAATTACGAGACAATCGTAGGAGAATTTAAGCACGTACGCTCGCTGCGCCGGTGCGGCATTTATCCTCCAGACCGTCCTTGAAGACCTTCTGAAGGTCTGAGACACAACCATCCACTAACTTCACAAATTCCTGTGAATAGAAATTTCATCATGAGTAAGATAGATAGATTCACACAAAGTTAAAATACGGACCATGCAAAGCCTTGGAGTCACGCCCTTCATATTCCCATCTTCCTGCTCTTTAATTTGAGGTTCGTTCACACTGTAAAGGCCACTGCCTAATCCTCCACCTAATCCAGTCAGGAGACCATTCAATGGATGAACATTGAGATCATTCTGATTATCCTGAAGTGCATGTCGAGTTTCGCTGGATTCCCAGCGTGCACGGAGGTCCTCACGATCATTCGCGGTGACGTCGCCGATTCCCAGAACGTAGGATTTTACCGACTGGGCAAAGGTCTGAATTTGGGTCATAAACGCTCGTGCCGAGCGCTCGCGCGATGCGATTGTCAACTTGTGACACCATTTTTGTAGGTCCGGGATACCGGTGTCGTGTACATTTGAGAAACAGGTAGGTTTGCCGTCCCCTTTGACTTGCCCTTGAAAGGATTGCATGATAGTATTTGAGCTACATTGTTGCAATGCAATGCGGTGTAACTGCATACCTTTCAATCGGACATAGTCACGGCTTGAACATGTGAAAACAGGAAGATTGATAGCGTCGTAGTCTGAGAAAGCATATGTGAATATGGTCAAAACTTAAGAACTTGTTTGTAGTACGGGACTGACCACGAAGATTGACGTTGGGATTGAAGTTATCAGGGTCGCGCCGCTCCGCTTCGGCGTCTGGTGGTTGCACGAGAAGTGTTAGAATCAGACTACCCATACGAAGAGAATGGGAAATATCACCGTCGAGGTCTTTTAATCCCGCTCGAAAGTCATTCTTCAGGACATCCCGAGAAAACTAATGGTGACTGTAAGCTTTGTATATACTAACCATGAAGAGTGGCGCACCTCAGAACGCTTCAAAGAACAAAAAGCGTTCTTCTCTTTCTGCACTTTCGCGCGATTTTTTTCGAGGGAGGTAAGCGAATCCATTGCCGCTTTCTTGGCGGTGCGAACATCGTTAAGACTTTCCCGCATTGTTTTGATGGACGCTTTCGAGTCTTTGATTCTGCGCTTCAGTTCCTCAATGGTCACCGACTCATCCATAGTAACATCATCGTCAGCGCTTCCTTCGCTATCCTCGTCCTTGTCTTCGTCTGATCTGTCAGACTCTTCTGCGGAATCTTCATCGCTCACGTCGGAGTCACTTTCCGACTCCTCGCTTATCTCTTCCTCGTCCTCTTCATCATCCTCACTATCCATTGCATTGCGCCTGCGCTTCGGCGAACCTTTTCTTCCTCCCGACGTGTTCTTTCTCTTCTTGCCTTTCGGGGTTCTCTTCTTACTCTTTGTTATGGTCGGGACGAATTCTTCCCCATCTTCGAGCGCTTGCAAGTGGTTTTCATCCTCTTTAATTTGCTCGCGAATCCCTTTCATGTTCTTCTCTATGCCTGGGAACGGGAGCGGCATTAGTTTTATTGCATCCAAAAAACCTTGCTATGCGCTTACTTTTTTTTAAGATCTCTGCGTCGCGTTTCGCTTTCTTCGAGGCTTTGATTTCGCGAGCCAGATCATCCAGGCGGTCTTGTATTTCTTCAAGATCAGGGTCATCCCCCAAGTCGAGAGCCGGGATAATTTCTTGACAAGAAACATCGTCGCATTTTGTGGCTTTTTAAAGAGTGGTTAGCACAGCGGAAGTGACAAAATGAGGGCTCCGTGCAATGCACCTATGAATGTTATGGCATGATCATCATAGCTGTCAACTGTCATTAGATAAGGTCAGTTGAAGTTACAGTGAGTACACTCACTTCCCGTCTGTCAATAAAGGAAGTAGGTCAAGGAGGAAAAGAATCTATCAGAGCGCATTCCGCCTAAACGCGTGTATGAAATTTACCCACTAAGCAAAAAAAGGTCACTTTAGTACGCAGTTCGAGCAGCAAGGCGCCTGGGAACTTACTCATCAGTTGGATCCTGAACGCATCTCCCAATAAATCTTTGCGGGATGGACAAGTGAGTTTCCGCAATAAGACGAAGATATACTGTGTGACTAACCTCTCGCTGTTTTATCATCTACGGCCCTGGTGATAGGAGCTAGGATCCAGATGCAATTGCACTTTTTCATGTAGTCCTTTGCAATGCTATTTCTAGCAGCGTTTGCATCAGCAACCCCTGGGAACATTTAGACGCTGATTGTGATTGTTCCACAAGGAAATATTTACCAGGAAGATCAACCAAAATAGCTCCAGTTGATAGAGCCTCTGAGCGACAACGGACATTAACTTGGCGGATAAGAGGCCAGAAGGCGGCAGTATCTGCGTCGTTTTGTTCTTTTGACTTGGAACTGCCACCCATACCCACCAAGTTCCGCACTCTGTCCATGAGACTAGGCTCCTTCGGTTTGGGTTTCTCAGCTTTGTCCTTCTTTCCACGTTTCTGGTTCTTGGAGTCAATAAATTTCGATATTTCCTTCGCAAAGGCCTGAGAGTCCTTGGCGGTAATGGTCTTCGTACTTCCTAGTATCTGAAATATTTCTGTGAAAGAGAAGGTCTAGCACAGGATAAACTTCACATCACGGTTGAAAAGCTCACGTCGATCGTAGTTTATGATTTGGTTTACGTCCATTCGCCCGAGTTCTTCTTGCGTGATTTTAGGATAGACCGCGTGTACCTGGCCAATGGAAGTGAGCGGCAAGAAGTAATCGTATCAGGGAGAAGAAGAAATAAAACCTTTGACCAAGCAACGCCGGCATCGCTGTTTAAATCAGTGATCCTTTTTACATTCTTTTCTTCGTCGACCAAGTCCCGTAACAAGACATCCAGCTCGTCCCGCCACTCCTTTTCCGATAAAAATGAAATGTCGGCGTCAATGGTAGGTTTATCATGGTATGCAATCTCTGTCACAACCGCTGTGCACGCTGTGAATGCAAGCGTCAAAGGTCAGTGACTGCATGCAAAAGTCAGAACTGAGTCATACCTCTCATGCCACTGGTGGGAACAATATTGTCTGAGAATACAGGTGAGTAAGGAGAAAGTATCGCACACAAGTGAACCCACCATCAAGCACGGCATTCAAAATAGACGACTTTCCAGCACCGGTGGCTACATAAAACCATACTGTGAGCGTATATCAATGGCCGATGAGGAAGCTCCACGCACCACCGCATACTGCTATCAGAGTCTTTGGGACGCCTTGTCCCTCTAGGCTAATATTATCGCGTCACTCAGAAGCAAGAAAGCGTGATGGTGGTCTAGGACAAACGTTTTAATTTCACGATCCCAAACTTCTTCTCGCAACTTGCTACCCAGCTCTAACTGACTCAGGGTTTCTTTGACGGTTTTAACCATGCCTAACCCTTCCTTCAACAAAGCTTCGGGATTGTAGTTTATGTCATGCGCGTTTTTATAAACAGTGAAGTATTTCGGAATTTCCACTTTCTGCTCTTCCTGTTTGACTGCAAGACCGTTTAATAGCGAGTTTTCCAGGTTGCGATTCAAGTTTTGCGCGTAAGGTGGCACAGAAAGACCGCGGTCTGCGTACTACGAAAGGTTGAGGACGAGTAAAAATTAAAAAGTGGCCTTGAAAGAAGTTCACCATCCGTGCAATACTATCGTCGTGTTCATACTTCACATGAGTTGACTGGGGATATCTGTCCCTTAGATCGTTCGTGGGCAAAGTACCGTCTTCTGGTTCAGCCTTGACCAGGGAACTGTGAAACTATAACGCCAACTTAGCTGGTAATAAAGGGGCCTGACACATGAATTCCACAAACATACCTGACGATAATTCTGGCTCATGCTGAGGATTGTCTACCGCCTTTCGTTCAAAGCTCGGTGACAGTGGGGACAAGCGAAAAGTCAAGCGAGCACGTAGAAAGAAAAAGAGAGTCACGTAAAGGAATGACGGGACACTTGCCGGTATTAGTTAAATAACGACAAGCAACTATCAATATACGCGGTCATGTGCACTGTCACTGACTGTGACAGATCGCGTTTTATTCAGGTTTTTTATGGATTTTTGCCCCTTTTTCTCGGAGGCGCCTAGTCCAGCTCTTTTATGGTATTTTACATCTAATGCATGATCATGGCAAATGGCAGTTTGAGTCTGTAAAAGCCTACCCAGGAACGAATTGAACCAAGGTGAGTTTATTAACATTGGGTTTGAAACGTTTGATTGGGGTCTGGAGATACAGGTGTCAGGTACGTTGACTAGCTAAATTCAGAGTCGTTGAGGGAGCCAGTGCCTCGCCCTCAAACCAGTCGCTACCTCTTCCTCTGCCTTTCGAAGTCCATTGATACCCGGGGCGTGTGTGAAGGATGGCTGCAGGCCGAGTAAGAGAAGTCGACCTTGACGGAATTCGGATTCTTTTTCATCTTCGTCATCGCAGCCGTCTTCATAGTCAGTTGTTTCGCATATTAGAAAGGGAGAGGCACAGATTGGGGGCATAGATGACTCAGAAACCGGATACAGCTGGCCTTGACTGTCGCACATGGACTCCTCATCCAGTAAAGGATCTAAATCACAGCACTCCATATTTGAACAGTAGGAGGCGCGAAGAAGTTGACCTTCCTGTAGGCATGGTAAAGCATTCCCAGATTGCGTCGATGGTAATTCTCCAAAGCAGTCAGTGAGCATTTCAGATCCAGAGTAGAGTACCGCATTCCCATAATCGACGTCAGAATCCACCCAAAATTCATTGGTGCCAATGATTTGGGCGTCAGTACCGTTAATGGGAGGATTGCGAAACTCTCCGTAAAGACTTCCGAGGTCATCGCTGTTGCAGGTGTCCATAGAAAGCCAAACACACGAGATAGAGGTCTCCTCAGTTTCAGAGTGAGGTACCAGCAGGACATCAGACTGACAATTCAGAGCCAACGAATCGCCAGCAACGTCATTGTTTGCCAAATGACTCCTACAGAATTCCAAGGCAGGTTCCAAGGCATCTTCAGATGGATCAATTCCGTGTCCTTGTAGGCGACGTTGGCAATCGTAGGTGCCCGCTTCTTTGCCATCATCGGATTCGATTCTCCAATGGGAAGGCGTGTCATGCTCGACGGAGACTTCAAAATATTTAGAAGACTTGTCGGCTGGAATAGCCGAGTGCCTTGTTTCGCGTAATAAGGGAAGACCAGCCTGAGAAGCAGACTGAGATGGCCCCAGCGACAAACTGGAGCAACCTTCTTGAGGGCCCAAGCTTCTAGGATCATTGTTCAGGGACACCTCGCTCCCTGCGCGTTGCTCAGGGTTACACGTTTGGTCACCTTTAGTCTTCTGAATCGTAGGCATCTTGACTGTGACAGATCCTCCCATTGGTTTGGCAGGATCCGCACTCTGTGGAGTGCTCATGTTGCTGTCCATTTCGATGTCCCACACTACAGAATTTGCTGGGTCGTAGGGAAGACGTGTAGGAGCCGGAGGTTCACTGGAGCCTTGTATGCCAGCTTCCGAAACGACTGTGTCTGGCCCCGTTTTCGCTGCCTTGGGAAGACGACGACCTTTCACTTGAGCTTCACGGAAAGACGATTCATCTTCAGAAAGCGTAATTGAAGAAGCAGTAGAAGATTCTGCTCTGCGCTTTTTCGAATTCAAGAATTTTGCTTCGGAAAAATCTGTGTCTATAATGGAAATAATCAGGCACATCGCTTCCATATCGAGTGGCTGAACACCTACTTCTCAGAGGTTTCGAAGTCTTCTTAGCGGTCACTGCTACCCCCGACGCTTTTCCTTTCTTAAAAACGCCGACATCGCGTTCACTTGGATCAAGCTTGGGGGTGCTTAGATATGTATTCTTTCCATGGTCAAAGGAGTACTAACCGTCAATCTTTTCTTCCCCAAGTTGGTAGCAGAAAACCCATGCATCAAAGCAAACCCCGCTGGTACCTTTTGCTTGTCTTGATTTTTGCTCTTAGAGGTGGACTTTGTTTTCAGGTCACTGTCGGGACATGTGGTCGGTTCCGGCGGCTGTAAGATATTTCTTTTTGCTCTTTTCCGTTGTCGCCGTTGATTATTCCCTGCATGTAGAGGGAACAATATGCATATAGCCATAAAGTGATATAGAAAAATGCTCGTACGTTGGGTAGCTTCATCATCGAGCGAATCGACCTTCAGTTGGCGGTTACTTCCCCTCTCCATCGGATTTTTATTAAGGCTACCGGACGGTCCAGATAGTTTGGTATTTATTTGTACAGTGTCCGACGGGGTTTGTCTGGACTTGGGCGCCTGTTTGGTCGGTTTGGCTGCTTCGATAGACCCAGCTGGGACTCTACTAGGCAAAGCGTGGGCTGGTGCAGCCGTTAAAGCCTCAAAATCAACGCTATGAACTCTTGGTTTGAGTACAGGCGTCGAAAAAATATTTGCTCTTATCGCGTGGTTGGACGCTGATCCTACGGTAGCTTGTGGTTTATCGGAAGACGTTTCGCCCTCTTTGTCCTGTTCCATTGGCATATACTCCTTGACGAACCGCTTCTGACTCTGCAAGTACACCTTTAGGAACTCTCCTCTGTCTCGCACAGGAACAGCGGACAAATTAGCCAGAGTCAAGCGCAGGCCATGTTCGTCTTTCGAGCTATCGCTTCCACTATTGTTGACATAGTTGTCTTTCATGCTACTTGTTAACATGACTCGTCGTCCTGTGAGGAGACAATGCGAGCGCTGGAAGAGAGTATAGCATGCGTGTCAGGCAACAGTACAAGAAGTGAGAAAAAGCTAGCAGAGTCGGGCATGGAAACCGTAGCCCAGTGTGATATGTAGGCGCCCGGACTTGGCCGGTAATCAATTCCGGTATGGTACTTCAATTATTTCAATGTTCATGTGCATGAAGCCTTGAAGCTTGAGGCTCTGAGACTCTACGCATTTACTTAGTTACGTATACGGAACCGTTGGCAGTATGCAAATTTAATAGAATTCATAAAGATTATTGTACACTCAAGCCGTGTAGACGAAATACATATTCCTTAAATCAATGTCAGTGATGAGTTGGAGTTTAACAACAACACACTCACTCTTTGTCTGTCAGGTCTGCAAATGCGTGCCTTTCTCTTTCTCGTTGAACATCGGCGTCGGTCCACCCTCTTCGCGCTTTCTCTTCGGCAATCTTCTGCTGTTTCTGCACGTTGAGTCTGATATTAATCCAGCGCAATAGCCACGACACGAAGAGTTGCACTGTGAGGAGGACCATTATAGCGATTTTGCCCGGAATATAATCAGGAGCGTCTTTAGGTTGGAAAATTTCTGTCCCGATGATATTGCCTATGCTGAAAGCGACAAGAGTCATGGCGTTGATCGTACTCTTCTTTGTGTGACCGCTGGTGTTGCTTGCGTTGTAGGCATATACGGAAGAAAGGGCACTACCAAACGTCCCAACCAGGTACACGGCTACATCATTTCACGTTAGCAGTGTCCCGGTAAATCAAGGACTTTAACCCTACTCACCAAATAACAGTACCCCCTTATTGCCGGAGTGATTCAAACCGATTAACATGGCTGAACAGTATGGCTTCAGAACGGATTCTCGTCGAACAGTTAACGTTCTCACCTGATCCAACAATCGTGGGCACCAAGGCAAATATTATAGGAATCATGCGTTCTCCCTACAAGCAATGGTGAGTAACCTTGATACTGCTTCCATAAGTTAGAAGGCTTACCTTCTTGTCCGAGTACCAGCCACAAAACAACGTCATCATTGCAGCAACCGCACCTCCAGGGGTAGACAGGATAAGAGTCTGCTTTGATCTGTGTAAAGCTCAGTGTACTTCAATATCACTGGAATACAAATGAATATCTCACGTATAGCCGAAGTTCTTGATGATCAAGTTGCTGACTATGACGAAAAATCAGATATATGTGAGTTTTGCAAGGATAGCAATCAACTCACAATTGCTCAGCCCGCCATTGGGGATACTTGCTAGTACACGTCAGATGCTAAGCCCACCAGGAAAAGCGGTGTAAACTTACTAAGGAGCGTCGTGAATACAACCAGCCATGTCCTGATGTCTGTTACAGCCTCGATGATCTGATATTTCTTGATTTGCTTGTTTTCGGTGCCACCTGCATCGTCGCGTACTCGTTCGAGCGCTGCTATCCTTTCTTCCTTGGTGAGGAAACGGGCATGTACAGGCGAATCCGGTAACCAAACGATCACACAGGCTCCAACGACGATAGCTAAACCACCGAGTAGGATATAGATAATCTTGTATGGGGCAAGTGGCTTGCCGTTGTCGAATGAAATACCCTGGCAAATGTATCAGTGATAATGATAACGTGGCATCAGATTATTCAATGTGCCCACATATGCGACGAAGCCGCCAAAAATCTGGGTAATGCCATTCTGTCGCAGAGGTCAGGAAGTGAACGGAAGACTGTAACGGAAGCATACCATGACATAAAACCAAGAAATACGCCTCGACTAAATGTAGTGTGGAGATTAGATATCGTTGCCGGTGGATTTGGATTGAAACGCACCTGCTCGTTCTTCTTGTAGAACATAGATATAATCAGGATGAGACTCGGGGCTACGCAGGACTCGCACATTCCTAGGAATTAAACAATTAGCACGCAACAATGCCAATAGCGCAACGACGCACCCAAAATGAATCGAAGAGCAAAAAATGCTCCGAAGGAAGTACCGACTGAATGCAACATGAGCACAATCCCCCAAACGATTATGTTGATGCCTGGTTCCGTTAATATACGAGATGCCAATCATAAGAAATAGCTTCGAGGACTGACCCAAGTACTTAGCCACCCTCGTTTTCTGGGAGATGTAGACGGTAGGGAATTCCCATACCAAGAAACCTATAAGTGGGCAGACAAAATATCAGAATAAGCCTGTTTGACAGATTTCGGTGCTTCATACCAAGATAAAAGGCCAAAGACACAAGGTTATAGCGCTGTTATATTTTAAGTTTAATATTGAGTTGCTAAAGTTTGACGAGGCGGGTGCAAACCTGCCCAGTTATAGGGAGCCCCATGATGCTAGCATAATTAAGCGAAGTCTTGTCCCTAATGCAATTGTGTTAGAGAGTGCGACATAGCAAGTATCTGGAGGAGTATTCACAAGAATTGCGTGAAGTAGACGGCTGCGCATAATGGTGGGATTAAGAGATCCTATATGAGAGTGGATGAGTCCGAAGTTCAAGAGGGAGGCAATAAAGTCAGCTTACTAGCTTCCTCCTTAGCCTCTCGTTATATTCATCAGAGAATTGGGCAGTCCTCTCCGCGCCGATAAGACGAAGGGCCTCATCGCCATTCTGCAAGTCGAATGAGGCCGAAGACTTTTCGTCAAGACTCTCCTTTCCCGAAGTCGATTTCTCGATGTCCTTGACTTCCTGATCTTGGATACTGGTGATCATGACTAAAGAATCGAGACGAGGGAAAGGTACCTCGCATCAGACAAGCCCATGACTTGGCCATTTTAAACGAATGCAAGTCTCCTTATCGCACATGGTTCTGTTCTCCACTGAATGCCACAGGATAAGAACGAAAATAGAGCCCATCGGGACATATGGGGAATCCTAATCACTCCAGTTACGAATTCATACGACAAAGACCGACACACTATGAGAAAGACGTCAACCCCGGGGCGCATTAAATTTTGAGGAATCCAAAAGAAGATCTTAGGCTCTCACGTCCCCGAGCCGCAGTCTGGCTCCCACTAGTCGTATTAAATTCCTTTTACATTTGAAGGCCGTCTATAGTAGAAACAAATGGGTATTATATTACAGTTTTTGGATAACCAATGCCGATGCAGCTCCTCCCTATAGGAAGTAATGAGAAGTCTGACAGAAAAGAGAGAGTGGAAAATGACATACTCCATTGCAGATACCTGCGGCTCCGTATTCGCCAGACTTGAGGGAGTGTGCGAGCGAAACGATGATACGCGAACCGGAGTTGCCGATAGCGTGGCCGAGAGCGACAGCACCACTATGGGATAAATATGTCAGAAACAAATGTAAGAGAAGAAAGATAGAGCACCATACCCGTTCACGTTGATCTTGGCAGGGTCAATGTTGCAAACCTTCTCAGCAATGCGAACAACTACGGAAAATGCCTCGTTGAATTCAAATTGAGCGATGTCGTCAACGGTCAGGCCAGCTTTTTGCAAGGCTATGGGCACAGCTTTTGTGGGAGCTTCAGGGAAGTCAATAGGATCAACACCGGCGTCGGCCCAAGCTGTAAGGAAAGAAATGAGTAGGTCGAACGGACAAAATGTGCCAGGGAAACTCACAGATGATCTTTGCCAAAGGCTTCAATCCAAGCTCCTGAGCTTTTGTCGCAGACATGAGGATGAGAGCGGAAGCACCGTCGCTCAGAGGAGACGAGTTGGCGGCGGTGATAATGCCACCCTGCTTGAAGGCAGAGCGAAGAGATGGCACCTTCTCTGGTAGAACCTTCTTGTACTCTTCATCTTCCCGCACGACGATATCACCCTTTTTGCCCTTGACGGTAATTGGCACAATCTCCGCATCGAAGGCACCCTCCTTCCAGGCTCTTGCAGCGCGAGCATACGACTCGAGAGCGTGCGAGTCGACGGCTTCACGCGAAATGCCGTACTTTACAGCAGCGGCCTCTCCACAGTTGCCCATGGCAAAGTTGTTGTATACGTCCCAGAGACCATCATTTTCGAGAGAATCGATGGCGGTGAACTTGCCGAACAGTGGGTTTTGACGAGGGAGTAGGAAACTGGGATCGATGGTTAAGGACCCCTAAGATGAATCTCATTCGTTGATATAACTCACGGAGCGTTGCTCATGCTTTCCATTCCACCAGCAGCGACGATGGAGCGATCACCGAGCTTGATGCTCTGAGCACCGAAGATGATGGACTTCATTCCACTAGCGCAAACCTTGTTGACGGTGGTGGCATCGGACGAGGAAGACAAGCCTGCAGAAAGGGCGACTTGACGAGCTGGAGACTGACCGACGCCAGCCTGGACGACGTTTCCAAAGTAGACCTCCTCGACGATAGCAGGGTCAATGCCGGCCTTTGCGATGGCGTCCTTGAGGGCGAATGCACCTAGCTGGGGTGCGGTGAAAGACTTGAGGCCACCATTCAAGGAGGCAACAGGCGTGCGAGAAGCAGAAACGATGACAACTTCGTTGGACTAGACTAGAATTAGCAGGAAGAAAGGAAATAGAGAGGAAAGAAAGAGAATACCATTGTGCGAGAAAGAGGAGGAGATAGAATATGGGAAGAAGAGGACGCCAGACGAGAAAGGAGCATAGCGGCTTATAAAGACTTGCGGCTTCGGAAAAATAAAAGATATGATACGACTTAATGGACGACGGACGCGACGAGCGAGCTACTTTAAAGTCCAAAGGTCCGACTGTCATATGTTATTTAATCCGGCTATGACTAAGAATACCCTACGGCCGTCCTTGCCACTTACAGCCTCACAACGCTCCCTACAAGCATCAGCCACACCTCCATCCATCGTCCCATCCGCTCCTCCCCCTCCAACTTTTCCCTTTCTTCCTCCATAAACTCCTCCACTGCCCGCGAGCTCTCGCACGGGTGCAGGTACCAGCATGCTGTGCCGAGCGTCGGATGTTCACCTTGCGATAACAGAGGAAATGAATTCGAAGGCGCGGTCAATGCAAAGCTTGTCGCCTCCGCTCCCTCCGGTAGGTATTTGAAGAAAGAAGTTCGCATAATCTCGGCCAGCGACAGCACCGACCCGTCTGCTAGATATGAGTAGTCTTGTAATCTCGCAATAAAACCAACACACTTGTGTCGTGTACAGTGAAATAGAACGCAGGCACATTGAAGGCCACTGAGTATACAATATACTCATGTACCATCACAACTGGACTTGAAGTCTCTCCCGTCGCTGCATCGTCTTCTTCCCACTCAAGTTCGTCAGATAAGACTTCAGTGGAGGTGTTCGCAAAATGTGTCGTCGTCCGAGTGAGATAACCGTATCCAGGATGATGTCCTTCGACCCATAGCCACTCTGGATGGCGACGAGCAAAGGCTTTGCACGCTGGCTCGAATTGAGCTCGAGAGAGCATCGGGGCGTGACTTGTGACATGTCCTGGGAAGCTGCGTGATGCAGTTGGGGAATTAAGGTTTCAAGCCACAGGAATAACATTGCCAAACTTCCAAAACTTGCACCAGCCATTCCGTACGTTCAGGCCGTCGGTACTCATCAAGCATGGCTGTAGGAAAGGTACGTCGCCCGCGTATCCGCCAATCCACCAAATGTACTCAATTGTGTGCTCCAGAACAAACGCCTATCGAAAGGCAAGAAGGGTATCAAGAAAAAGGTCGTCGACCCCTTCTCCCGCAAGGGTACGACTTTATCAGCAATTTGGTGTTTAAATTAGTGTTTAAATCCATTTTATTGCAGACTGGTACGACATCAAGGCCCCCTCCATCTTCGACGTCCGAAATGTCGGCAAAACCTTCGCCAACAGGTCCCAGGGACTGAGTACGCCCAATCGTGATCAATTCGACGTTTCATATCTCATTGATTTGTGCAGAAAACGCCAACGACTCGTTGAAGGGCCGCATCATCGAACTTTCCCTTGCCGACCTGAACAAGGAGGAGGAGCAGTCTTTCCGCAAGATCAAGCTGCGCATTGATGAAGTTCAGGGCAAGAACTGCCTCACCAACTTCCACGGCATGGACTTCACTTCCGACAAACTTCGCTCCCTCGTCCGCAAGTGGCAAACCCTCATTGAAGCCCACGTTGATGTCAAAACCACCGACGGCTACCTTATCCGCCTTTTCGCTATCGGTTTCACCAAGAGACGCCCCTCACAAGTCCGCAAGACTACCTACGCCCAATCAAGTCAGGTTCGCGAAATCAGGAAAAAGATGTTCGAGATCATGACCCGCGAGGCTACCACTTGCGACTTGAAGGAGCTTGTCCAAAAATTCCTCCCCGAGGCCATTGGACGTGAAATCGAGAAGGCTGCCCGCAGCATCTACCCCCTGCAAAACGTCTACGTGCGCAAGGCCAAGATCCTGAAGGCCCCCAAGTTCGATGTGTCGAAGCTGCTGGAGCTCCACGGAGAGTCAACAGACGTGAGTTGTCCGATTGGCTTGCGTAGACTGGCACTGACGTGTTCATGCAGGAGACAGGAACTCGGGTTGCCAAGGAGTTCAAGGAGCCTGAGATCCTTGAGTCTGTGTAGGTCTTTTGTCGTAGTCGGTCTTTTACATGCTCTCTTGTTATGCACCACACCACCAATATATGCAATATTATGGGCATATGTATTTTTTACCCTGCTTGAGTTACCCGCTCGAATGCAAACCAATATACCGTCTTCCGATCATGATCTATATTTATCCGAGCGCTATCTCAATTTTTTGATCTTGGATGTGCGCTTTACATTGTTCCCAACCTACCTCTATCTTCCATATAATAACCATGGCCGACGTCCAACTCATCAAGAGCCGTCTTACCGCTCACCCAGACTTCCCCAAGAAAGTACGCGTATGCAAATATTCCTGCGATTCCTTTCTGACCACCCGTTCGCTAGGGCATCGTCTTTCTCGATATCTTCCCTATCTTGCGCGACCCTTTCGTCTTTGAGACCCTCATTACCCACTTTACCCAACATATCACCTCACATACCATTGGGCTCACGGAGACGAAGAAGGTCGATGTTATTGTCGGTCTCGATGCCAGAGGATTCTTGTTGGGCCCCATCATCGCTCTGAGGCTCGGTGCAGCCTTTGTTCCCGTCAGGAAAGCCGGAAAACTTCCAGGGCAATGTATCAGTGCCAGCTACGAAAAGGAATACGGCATGGTAAGCCCACTTTTCCACAATGCAAAGGACTCGAGTAGATGCCTTTTTGTTTTTCTTAGGATTCCTTTGAGATGCAGGCGGACGCAATCAAACCTGGTCAAACTGTCGTTATTATAGACGACTTGATCGCAACGGGTGAGTCCTTTTTCTATGTTGTTGAGGCTTTGCCATCTAAAATTTTGTAGGTGGATCCGCCAAGACAGCAGGCGAGCTCGTGGCCAAGCAAGGAGGAAAGACACTCGAATATCTTTTCATCATCGAGCTCATGTTCCTCAAAGCTGCTTCGAAGCTTGACGCCCCCGTTTACTCCATCGTGCAATCTGATGACTGAACATCTATTTCTTATATTATTTGCTTGGTTTAAACCAATAGACGGGTATTTATTAGTGGGTGGCCGTTGATATACAATATACGATGGGGGTTAGGCTGTTCCTCTGTGTCTACTGGCGGATGTCCTGGTTGTTCCTCATCCAGGTCCATATTCCTAGGCTGTAAAGCAATCTTCACTTGAGGTTTATGTAACTTTTCCGTTAGATTGACGAGCTCTTCAAACGCTTCTCCTGCCGTCTTGGGTAGCAGAACAAGCGCAACGTCGTCCAAGTTACCGGCCGCCACAAGTTCGTCCCTGTTCGCTGTAGGATTTATGCCCATTTCTTCGTCGCTTATCACGATGATACCTGCCGCCGATCCAGCACGAGCGTTGACGAGCTTTTCGAGGAAGGTGCAATGGCCACGCTTGGTGATCAACATACTGTCCGCATAAGTCTCTTCGTATGGATCACATCCGTATTCGTTTGCACTATTTCGCCGAACCGATAAGCCCTTTGGATTTCTTAGTTTGTGAGTCACTCCCTTGGCGTCTGCCGCAATATGGGACGATAAGTCGGCACCAAATCTTGCGGTGTATCCTATGACGGAGACATCTATCGCCTTTGAGCCGAGCAGGCCAGTTGAGATATCAAGCATGGAATCCAGCTCCGGGGTGAAGACCCTCAGTGTCACTTCCGGTTCACGATGGAAGAACTCTTCTTGCGCCAAGTTGGCGTTGCCTTCCTTGGGGAAAATGTGAGGGTCGTTTATATAAACCAACTGCCCAGGGCGAACAGTATAATGTCCAACTGCATGCAGTATAGTAGAGCTGTGTCAGTATTTGGGGAAAACGGCAATAATGCGAACGAACTGACTCACGTTTTCTGATATCGTATCCTTGCCCATCAAGACGTTGGACAATCTGCGTACGGATTCCAGTCACATTGTGAATGATGTAACCGTCAGGCCGCGTTCCTAGTTTGAGGAAGCTTGGGCTCAGATCTTCAGGAACACCTTTGCCATCTGGAGAAAGAACAAATTCATAGGTCTAAACAAGACAGTCAGCAGAGATGAAAGCTGATGGTATAGTGAACAAACTTGCATAAGGATCAACGCGAGGTTTCTCGCACCACCCATCGGGCGACCAGTGGGATTCATCTGCAAAAGCGGGAGATGTGCCCACCAAATGCCTAGCATACTCCATGTCCGAACGGGAGCGTACCCCCTGCACAAGCCCCGGCTTTGATTTGTGACTGCCGGACGTTATAGGAGTGTATGCAGGACATTCGTGGCTTTCTATATTACGCGTTCGTTTCCGGGACTTCGACATAGGGTTCATATGATCCCTGTCAAGGGTTAAAATATGGCCTTCAGTGGTGAAGACGTAGTTGGAATCATCGGAATGTAGTGGGTTCTCCTCATCAAATAACAAGTAAAGGTACTACAGAAATATGAAATCAGCTGACATGCTGTCTCCGATTATTTTTCGTTTACTAACCTTGAGTGTTTCCGAGAGAGCAAAGGACTCCATACGATCATCGAGTTTGTTTGTTCTCAAATCAGAAATTCCAGCTAACCCACAATCGACTTTTGCGCGCGTTGTAATGTCATATAAGACCCGTTCGCCCACGTCCAGATAGAAAGGATCGCGAGTGGCCTAATGATCAACGTGTGAAACCCTGTTCACTACGAAGAGGAGAGACAAGCTTACACGGTATAAATACCAGGTAGATTCAATAAATTCTGGAGTAGCTAATTAAGGGAAGAGCCTTAACTTCAGGAGAAAAAGAGACTCACCAGGTCGTAAAGGATACTGATATGAAGTTGCTTTTCTGTAGTTTGTATCAAAAACTTCCGGTAAACCCGAATGTTGCCTCCATAAATTATAATCTAAGAGATATGTTAATCGACATGAAAAGCGATATACAAATACATACATAGCATGTGTGATTTAATAGCGTTTTGGACATCCCCCGCAAGGACCTGAAGGCCAGGCCAGAACGCGGAGAGGGAATCCACTGTGAGATATGCCACGTCGCCAGTGTGCATGTTGACGGTCCGATACTAACACAATCTATCAGAGAGAGGTCCTTGATTCGTAAAATGAGATAGATACCCAATATCCATCCTTTGCTCGTGAAAACCGCATGATCGCTGCATAAGCATCATCCCACACATCAAGGAATTCAATATCACCTGCAAACCATGAGTATAACATTCAGAAATATAAAGATAGCTTGATTCACCGCTCATGATGTACCACTTCAGGGCATATTCGTAGAAAGAATCAATACCCGCTCCTATTCCGGTAGTTTCTGGATGGGTCCACGCCTGTCGAAATCGTCAAATCGCAACTTACGAAGCTGTGTTGAATATATATACCCCGTTCCATGTGTTGATGGTATTTCCTACAAGCTCGATATCTGACTTGCGATTCCAGAGACCAAAAAATGCCTGAATAAGCTGTTCAGTACATAACGAAAGTAATATCATAGAGACAATTATTTGCCTTATGGGCAGCCTTTTCAAATCGGTCGTCTCCCGTAAGCCTGCTAAGGGTGGCAAATTCGAGAATTAACGAGCCTGCGCCTGCGGTACCTATGGAAAGAGTTTAATGTGTTCACTCCAACAAAGAGGAAAGACAAACATGTTTCTACGGTCTCTCCTTTCATTATCCCTTTGCGAAGGTTAATCTTTCATAGGTCGTCAGTGGAATCTTCGGTAAGCATCTAGATAGAAAATAAATACCCTTGCGTATGGGATTCCTGTCGGCGTAGAAAACGCGGGCAGCAATCGCTCTCCCAAGTCATGAGCAAGATCAAGAAGTTCTCCTCGATACCACGGCAAATGAAAGGGGTGTCCCGATTTGCTTGCAAATATATGCCCTGACAAAAGCCCTCCCAGAACACGAATCGTGGTTTCGAATACTTGCGGTTTCGTGTTGACGTCGAAAGATACCCATTCAATGACGTTCTTCACTGCTTTCTCAAAGCCTATCCGGTCATCGAGAATGACCAAGGTATCCAATACATCAATAAGTGTTAGGGAGAAGTTGCCAGCCACGTCGTTGACTGCATGGTTGCCTCTATTGGAAATGAGCGGGCCTCGACGGGATTGCAAAGCGTAGCACACACATGTTTGCCCAATCGGGGCCTTGTCCCGAGCACGAAAGAGGAGTCAACTTGAAGAACTATCAATTCATTGCCAGTGTATCATGGCGAGCGACGGACCTCATCCATGGGAAAGGCTAACTTCATATGAGGGGAAGCGGCACAAAAAAACAGATGCATCTTCATCGCGTACCGTATGTCATGTAATTATCGTACCCATGGTACCAGAGTTCCCTAGTCCTCTCACTAGGATGCATGAGTCACAAGAAGTGCAAGTTCTGTGCAGGGTCATACCGAGCGGCCAACTTCTTCTCCGGGGTCCAAGTTGACGATGTGGTGAGTGGAATGGTAGAAGCGTCGGTCGTGTGGAACCATCTGGTGTTATTGAGGACAAGAACGGCAGCAATGAAGAGACATTCTGGCCAGTAAGTTCCCCACTTCATGAGGGAGGAGAGGAGCAGGCAAGGGCCTGTTAGTAAGGAAGTCGGGGACGAAGTTGTCTGTACAGTAACATAGCCAATATTAATCCGGCTGTCGTGGCAATACACCCATTTGGGCCTCTCGATCACAGCTCAAGCGCTCACGTGTTATTCGCGTCATTATCGTCACGGTCCTCAGCACAAGCCACACTGAGCTCTTGACAAATGGCAACAATCGCAGACATTTCAAACGCGCTAGGCGATTATATGCTCAAAGGATGGGTGCGCAATATACCTCAAAACCTCGAAATGGCTCACAGCTAATCCCTCAACAGGTCCTGACAGATCAGGCTTGTCCGACACCAGGATGCACCGTGCCCCTTGTTAGATCTCCAAGAGGCAGGACTCCAGTAACAAACATCTGTGTGAAATGCGGAGAGAATGGTGAGTGTCTCTGTAGCTATACTCTTCTAACTCGGCTTGCCTCATGCTCCTCAGCCAGTAAAGCAGTTGATAATCCCACATCTTCCAACGCTTCAACCTCCGAGTCTCATGTCTCGCGATCATTGACTCCTCCCACAGAAGTGTCAGAAATTCCAGAATCTCCCGTATTTGCTCCCATAGAGGAATCGGAACAAAGCAGGAGACGACGTGAACAGTCTGACCGGGCGTCTGAACAGATTGGAAAGAAACTTCTGCAGGGTTGGGCAATGCTTGGCGATGAATGTCCCAACGAGTCTTGTTATGGTGTTCCTCTCGTTCGTCGTCCAAAAGCTGGTGGCGAAAAGGATCCTAGGAAGGTATGTGTTTCATAGGGTAATGGAGATTTTGTTATTCACTATTTTTCGAACAGGAGTGTGTGATATGCGGAAAGGTCTATGTCACTGAAGTCGATTGGGCCGGACGCGAAACTCTCGTTCCGTATGGAAGTAACACGGAATCGGAACAAAAAAGCCAGGCTGTCGCTCAATCTGCGAGTGCCTCATCTGCAAAAGAAAGTGCTGCCACGGTGAGAAGCTTGGTATACTATCTTCTAAGACCTTCATCTCATACATATCTTGGGTGAAGGATATTGTTCAGCACTTTTCATCGCCCTTTGGCCGTCAGGAAAATCATGTAGTCAGTGTGTCAATTCTAATTTCTGAATCTTGACTGATATGAAGCAGGGAGAAAATCAGAGGCATAGTCGTGTAATGCCTGCAAATGTTCCACCTTCAGATATCACCGCGACAGCAAAGCCCTCTTCAAGTGGGGTCTCGCCTTCGGAAGGACTCTACGACCAGACTTCCGCAGCGCTTCAGCAGTCTTTGCGTGCCCTTTCTACAAAATTGATGTCATTCGGCCCCTATGCCGAGCCAAGTTCCATAGGCGCTACCGCAGATGCTATTAGCAAAGTGGCTTTAGCATTGGTCAACCTCCAGCCGTTGCAACAAAACCAAACCCGGATGCATTAGTACGGTCTTTCCGTCTTTCATCCGGTTCCCATTTTGGGACGGGCTTAAGCAGGTATACTCATAATCTACTTGATTAGGTTGTAGCCATCTCCCTTAATACGCATTAATAGCACTGGTTATGATTAGAAGTTGATGTGCAAGAATCGCCGTAATGCCTCGTGGCCGTACATGGAATGAATGTGAATGTGCTGGTATCGCTCCAATCGCAGTCAACAGTCCGTCGAAATCCCGTAGAACTGTCAAAGAGGTCTTCTGTGAACCTGTGCATGTATCCCTCGTGCTTCTTTCCATAAATTCGCGACGGCTATGAGAGCTACAGCGATCATATTCCTCTCCGACTCTCTTCTTGCCAGCATTACCTTCCGCCTCACCACGCAATGGCGACACCTGCAAACTCCGTATACATGCAAAGTCCTACTGGAAGACCTGCCTTGTCTAGTCGAGATTCGTACCGTAGCTCGAGTTCGGGAAATAAGCTAAGAAAACGATCCGCATCTGTGCACACTTCTCGCAGCCTCTCCGACACCCAAACAATCAAAAGTGGGCGTCCACCTATCTCTCGGAATGCATCCAGTTATTCTTTCCATGTACGTCTCCAAGTTCTTCCTCATCCCGCATCCTCGTCTGAATATAACATTTGGTCATAGAGCGCAGCAATAAACGAGATATTACATGACAGTCAAAGCGGACTGCTGTCTATCCCTCCTGCATACAGGATAAACCAAGAAGGCTATAATGAAGGCGGCAGGTATCCAACAGTAACACCATCCGCTTATTCGGAAAACGCGGGGGCGTCTCCAATCGACCAACCACTTCAGGGAAGTTATTACGAAGGGAGTCGTCAGCCATCTGCATCAGTAGCGACAGGCTCGACTTACTCGGATAAAACCACTGGAGCGCGTCAAGGACCAGCGACAAGACCAGCATCAGTGAAATCGTATAGCACTCCAGCGCCGTCAGTTCGACGCGATTCCTACCAGTCAGAGCGGTTTGAGGGATCCATACCAGCGACGAGACCGACATCAATGAAATCGTATAGCACCCCAGCGCCGTCAGTTCGACGCGAATCCTACCAGTCAGAGCGGTTTGAGGGATCCGCAAGGGACTGGATGCAAGACAGGAATAAAACTCGCGGCTCGGATAGAAGCAGGGATGACGACTACCGCAGTTCCGGGACGAGTCCCACCCTATCCAGGCGGTCCACGACAGCAAATCTAACAGCAGCGGGTACTGGACGGAGCCAAGCACCAAGCGATTATCACTATGCTGAACCGTCCCCTACGCCGTTAGGGAGAGGAAACTCCTGGGTGAGTTTTTTCTGATTTTTCGAGGTGCAATTAAGGAACTAGAATTTGAACCACAGGAGGATTCACACTTTCGGTACCGAGAACGTCCTTCCTATAGTGTAGATGGGAGTACAAGTTTCGGGAGGCAAAGAGAACTTTGGGATGATCGGGCTTCGGAAACCATTGAGGTACTTCCTTCATTTGTCTTCTACGGTCCATCACCTAAGCTGAATACATCCAAGGCTGTTGTCCATGAGCAGGAATGTGACGACGATTTCTCCACGGACCCCGAGATGTATCATTACATCGTTCCGGCCGGTGCCAAAGTCGTTTTCCAGGACGTGTTCGGAAATGTGATTACCAGGTAAATGTTAATCCTGATTCTTAACGAAGTTCCGTCGAGCCTGACAATCAGCTGCGCACTCAGACTGGGTCCAAAGAGCAGCAGAAAACACGAGATGAATCCGCATGTTAGGAGCGTGCCGATCATTGTACACGACGAATATGGCAATGAACTATACAAGTGAGCCTCGTTCTGCCGCATGCTGCGCATGAAATGTTCCTTACACTTGTCTAGATCACAGCAAAACCCTCCGACCAGTGCCTTCTACCCGTATAGTGCCCCCCAATCAAGGTATGCATTATTGTGAATCTGCCGGTATCTTATTCAAAGGCTTGCCGCAGCTTCCCAGGATATGGAGGAAGGGCGACCTCGTACGACTCCCGAGGATACCAGTAAGTTGCACCGAAGTCTGCTTTTAGAGCGTTATTGATTGAGTTACTGTTCGACAGTCGTCCTCCTTGGTTGTCGGATTCATCAGGCAGTCTGAGCTCTTCCAGCTCGACCAGGACAATAATTGTTGACGAAAGAGGAAACCAGTTTCCGCTGTAAGTCGTACGTCGAGTTTAATATCTCCAGCCTTTGACTTGGGGGCAAACAGGAGATCACGAAGTGTTTCACGAGACAGGCCCACACGAATGCAGCCGCTGTTCCAAGACGTTAGTTATCATGCAGATGTATATGATGCATAACGGCAGCGTACCCATTCCTCGCCATTTGACCATGTTCCGCGAACATTCGTCAATTTATCTTCGTTTTCCTCGGCCACCACCGCCCCTCCCCCTCCCCCCTTTATTTGAAAAACCGCGCCGTGCACCACCTCCCACAACCGCGTCAATATCCTCCCGACCAAGGCGAAGGGATCCGTTGGTAAATTTCCCGACGCCCATCTTCAAACCCTTCTGGCGCTTCCGGGTCGCCTGACCTGCACCAGAAGCTTCAAACACTTTCTTCAGCGTAGGGTGGTAGTTGCCGAGGTTTTTAGCCTGACAAAATAATGTTAATTCTGCACTCTTCACAGTCGAATGAACCCAATCACCTCCTCTAACTCTTGCTCTCTTCGTTGCTGTTGCTTTTGGGACAGTCCTTCACGAACGCGTTTGGCCGCTTTCAGCTTTTCCGCCTCTCGAACGGACTTTTCTCCTTTGCCAAGTTTAGCTTCTCCCGTTAGCTCTAAAATGCGGCCAGCCAATGCTTTGCGTCTTTGTGCGGGGGTCATATCCATCTCTGGATTCAAGGAGCCTGATAATAGCTTCGTGTGCACTAATTTGTGTAGGAGGGCGTCATTTTGAGCATTAGTCCTGCCAGCAGGATATAAGTATTGCGGTAGTTGATGAAATAAAATCCATACCTTTCTTCATCTTCCTCTTCCTTGGTCTTTTTTGAAGTATTGACATCCGAGGCGTTGGAAATTTTTGAAATTTTTGACGACTTGATAATAATTTATCAAAAATACAGTTTAGGAAAGTTGCTTGTAAGTTGTAACCAACTCACCATGAAAGCCTTCATCTGAGCTTTCGACACATAATCTGGTGCAGCTGCCTTTTTCGGAACGGGTTCAGAGAAAACGACAACTTTTTCATCCACGCCTCCTGTAAATTCATCATCTGTATGTTCAAAATCTGAACACAAGGACAGCTATACATTAGGTCTCGTCATGGCAAAGAGAAAATGACTGACCGGATTCCACTGCTTCATCATCATCATCTTCATCATCCTCTGACCCATCCATTCGGTGACTGATTCCACACCATTCTTCTTCTTCCTCCTCCTCTAAGGTCGCAGCATCCCTTTTCGCTTTTTTGGAAGATGGTGTTGCCGATGTCTCTACATCTTCTTGTGTCCTCTTCTTGTTTGCGTTTACTGAAGGGAAAGAGTCAAGAAAGGCTCTTCCATTTTCTTCCAAAAGTTTTAAAAGACGTTCTTTTTCGGCTTCGGCCATGGCAGTCGGAGCCACCTTCAAGAAGATATGAGACGACAAGAGTATTTGGCCATACTCACCGGTGCTCTTCAAAAGTTCAAGACGGTTATGTAAGCTGATAGCCCCTGTCGAGCTATTTATTGGCCGGCGGCATCTCAAGATCTTGCCGTTCTCTCCTCGACCACGCTGGACGACCGGCGAACAACGCCAGTTCCTGCTTAAACCTCTACACTCAATATCGCACCCTCCTTACGCATATACTCAACCTTGTAATAGTCTCTAATTTACTTCACAAAAGTACCAAATGGCGCGCGCGCGCAAACCAAAGAGTCCTCAAACAGTACCGCTTGCCCCACCCAGCTCAAGAACACCCCAAGTTCCCGGAAAGCCTCTGATAGAAATTCCAGAGGACGAACAATGGCGTCTGATCAAGCAGACAGGCATCCTTTCTTCTGCCTCACTAGAAGGAGCCTCCGCCGTCAACTCTAATAACAACGAAACACTTAGCCTGTCGGACGAGATCTTCAACGCTATCCTCCTCATAATCCCTTTCTCCTCTATCTTATTGCTCATGGAAGTGTGAGTTGCGTTTTCGAAAGGGATGATCCAATGCTTGAAAATTGACGATACCAGACTCATTCGTCAACAATACGGCAAGGAGACCACGTTAGACGTCGTTATGGATAGAATGGTGCCTGGTGTTCCCAGTAAGCCATTGCTATACATTGCACAAGCTCGTTTTTTACCTGAACTATTCTAGTCCTTTCGGTTTTCATCTTCTACAGTCAGTCTTGTACTAAGCAGGATTTTGACTAGTTCCGCTGACATTTCGATTGTAGCATTACGCTACAAACAGGACAGGCGCATGCAAGCCTTGCTATTTTTTATATCGGTCTTGGTAGGTAGCCGGATGCTTTACTCTATGACCAACGCATCCTGGCTTGTAAATATGCAACAAGTAAGTGCCGAACCATATTTAATGGGCGACACCCTGATCTGCTTGTAGTGCCCTCCTTTGGCAACAATTTGGATTTATACCGTTGTGCAACTCGAACTGGGACCCGCGGTTGCTAGCCTTGCGGTTATTGGCGCGTTTGTGTGGTGGAAGGACATCACAATATTTCAATAAATAATTGCTCAGTATTCTAATACATTATTGTCCCCCGGTCAAGGCTTGCGCTACTTCGCATTTGCAAGTTTGTGCTTTTCCAACTCCCCTGTAAAGGCGCCTATCAGGCAAAGAGAGAGCGGACCACGCAGAAGAGACGCGGGTCGATTAATCTTAGCTCGAATATACGCCTAGAGTGGGGTGTGATCTTGACCCCAAACGGCACCTTTAATCGAGCTGAGGCTTCAAAAAGCACTAGTGGAATGGGGTAGGATGAGGTATACAGCGGACACATAAAAATGTCGCATGCAGAGCGTGACGAACACGATAGTCCTAAGGCCCTTCACCTTCATCCAATCGAGAAGCCAGTACCTCGACTTTTCTCTGCTCGTGCCTCGTTAGTTAAGGTTAATGTCTGTATGCGAAGGGGAGATTTGCTTGCCCGAAAAGTAACCGAACGACCTTCCAACACTTCTCGCAGAACTTCTAACTGCCATCGTAACCTCCTGCTACAAGTCCGCTGAATCTCTGCTTTGTGACGGTCCAATCGTTCAATAAAAGCCTTATATGCACGGTCGTCTCGGGCGAAATAGTATGACTAATGTTCATACTTTAGACTTTCATTTGTAAAAAAAAAATGTAGAGAACATACCGGTAATGTTTCTGCCTTAATGGATTCTTGTACATTAGCCCATGCACCCATCATCAATAAATCACTTAAGGGTCGTAAGTATAATTGAATCGAGGTGGGTCGATGCACCTACGCAGTAGCATTGGATATGCTTTGCGGGGAGATTCAGAATAAATATCAGGGGAGACAATAGGACTTACTAGTCTTCCAGGGAAGCTATTAGCTCTGCCTTCCCGAGTTCTTTCGTAGCGAATTTCCGTACCGACGATCCAGCGACTTCCACAGGTTTACCTGCATTACCTGCCGCAAGAGCCCTTGCTACAACGGCGACTTGGGCAAACACCCATTTGTCACCTTCACTCATGATCAAGGTTTGCATGAAGGATGCTATAAGCTCATTCTGTGATTTCGCGAGACCTTCGTTGATTGCTAGTTTCAGGCCAACACCTTTGGGAGAATCTATTTCGTCTTCAGTGTCCATGCAATGAGCTCGGGGCAACTCACGTAGAGCTTTTAGATAGCTTTGGGTTTGCGGCTTTTGGACATCAGAATCTTCCAAGTAATTGACCCATCGGGAGAACGCGCCAAGTAAAACAATTGCAACGTCCTTATTGCCTGTCCGGATAGCATGTACAAGCGGTGTTTCGCCCCCTGAACTTTGCAGAAGAAGCTATAGAGAGATATGAATGACTACATCACGGGCAACGAGTGATTGTACGTACCGGAAAGGCTTTGTCTCGGACCTCCATTAAAAACATTATATCTTTCTTCTCAATCGCTTTCATTACCTCGTAGGGCTTTGCAGAATAACTTCGTTCCGCGTAAAGTTTAAACCACGCAAATACCACATACCTGCAGGTTCGCCCAACCGGACACAGGTGCACGACCGAGCCGGGGACTAACCATGGACTTAACAAATGACCTGATGGAAGACGAACGACGCGACATAGAACTACTTGGGGACTGGGGGGCCTCCCGTTCTTCTTGAGACTCGACGACTTCTTTAACCATCTCTTCTTGCATTGAAATAGTAAGCATTTGTTTGACGAGTTCTTTCGGGGCAAGATCCTCGGCTTCTCTGCGGATGAAGCCTTGATAACGCAGGCATTTTAGTTGGCTTTCGTTGCCAGAGTTCGTTTGTATGAGGCGTACTAGTGGTTGGAAGACGCGAGGGAAGACAGGGCTCCGATCTTTCAGGCGTTCGGATTGGTTTATTCGTCCTGGAAATAGAGCTACCGGAATTTGAGTCCTCTAAAGCAAGCAGAATTGGTGCATTGTTGTAGGACATGGGGCGGAAGCGTCAGTGGGCAGAACCGAAACAATGAATAAGCAAAGGAGCGTTTGATTCCTTGCTCTTGTGGTCAAGAGACAAGCTTGTAGGGACCGAAGTGTGCATGATCAGCCTTCGCCGTCAGTCGACTCAAAGGAGCGCGGGTATCCTCCTTTGCTTATGTAACCAACTCCTTTGTTGCCGATCTGACTTGGCCATTATTAATTTCCAACCCCTTGCACGAATGAGGCGCCAAAATCTGCTTCCTTGAAACTTGTATTGGGCTACCACCTTATCTTTTGGCGTAATGTTCAATATTTTTAGGAGCTGGAGAGAACGCAAATCTTCTAAAGGTGCTGAGGATCCTTCACCATCTCAGGATGCTTCTGCACGTCCTGAAGATCCTACAAACTCTGCCGTAGCTGCTCTGAATGCGGAGAGCGAAGAGCGACTGCTACCCATCTCTGCAGGGTCGAAAAGAAATAGAGCCATCTTCGAGCCAGAATCGCAAGTCACGTCAGAAGATGTTGGCCGTCCTGCAAAGGTTATCAAGACGGACGATTCTGACTACCTGCGAGATCGTCTTCCCGAACTTATCGATGCCAGGGAACAGGAAGAAATGAGGAACAGGTTATCGCTTACATCCCAGCGAGACCAGATTCTATTGCTGTCTCAACACGAGAATGGTAAATGAGCATCCTCATTCACTCTGCCACTTGCTTATTTGCTTCGCAGTGATAGCGGCCCTTCCCCTTACTAAAGGTATGTGGCATAACACCATTTGCATACTTAAATTGATGGTTTTTAGCCACCACCACTTTGTTGGTTGAACTGCTGGAGCTTTCCGTCAACCGAGAAAGGGAACGGTTGAAGTCTCTTACGACAACTTGGCGGGATGGACGTAAACTTGCACTAGTTATCACAGAGTGAGATGCTTGCTTTACATGGTAGTACCTGTTGGCATATCGCTTATGACTCTATAGCGATACCGCAATATGTGAACTTCTTACTACGGCATTAGAAAATGTAGAGGGAAACATCAAATTTGGTACATATACCGAAGAAGTTCACCGTGCAGAAGCAGAGTCACAGAAAGAAATTTTAAAGAAGGATGTGGTGATGATTTCGTCGCAGGTAATCGCAATATCCATGATACTTGATATAGTGCTCACTTTTGATTACAGCTGTTGTTAGAGTCGCTTTCCCGGGGGATTCTTGTGATGACCGAAATACATCTCCTTGTTATTACGGGTGCTCAAACTGTTAAAAACCAGGATTGTCATGCATCGATACCCATAGTTCAGGTCATGATCGATTTTTACCGTCCAAACGATACCGTTTCTCGTCCACGCATCTTTGCTCTGGTCTCCTTATTTGGGGATCGTCAAGCACACTTTGATTCTAAATTGTTGAAACTGGAACAAACTTTTTTCTCCAGGGTGTGGGGCGTTAGCGACAGGCAGCGAGAAGAAATACTTGCTTTACCAGACCGACCAAACGAAGTCGTGGTATTATATGACCCAGCCCGCAAATCGACAGAGACCCGATTATTGAAACATCTACACCAGTTGGATCCGACGGAGTCCATATTCCATCGCCACTATCGCGATTCTCGCCACGCACTTGAAGAAGTTGGTCCTTGCGCGTCCGATCTTGTGTGGAGAAGGGCTTTAAAGAACGTCGAGGCCGGATTACCGATGGGACATGACGACATTGACGAAGACGATCCCGGAATTCCTGCCACTGATAGGATGAAAGCAAAAATATACAGAGTAGTGAAAAACTGGACATTCACTATGCCGAATCTTGACCCCTCTTCAAGAGGTTTCAATGTGTCGCATAAATTCCTCAAGCTGATGCAAGTCCTCAGTACCTTTAGAACGCATGGTGAAGGGTTTCGCGGAATCATTTTTGGTATTTATTTTTCTACTGTCGGTTACTCAGGAATCTCAATTTATATACAGTACAAAGGCGCGGAATTGCTTTGGTTCTGGCGGACCTCATCCGCACCCTCGATGACCAGTTTTTACGACCACAAGCTATTGTAGGCTGTAGGAAAGCTGAAGACCAAAACCAACATGTTCGTGAACTGTCTCTTGCTCTTCTATAGGTCTTTAACCGCACCATAGCAAGAGATTTTCTACAATTTCGCCAGCGGATTATGTAACCTGCTCGTCGCGACGAAGTCGATTGAAGATTTGGATGTGCCAAAGGCCACCGTGGTGATTCGGTAAGGACCAAACTCAACGATATGTTCTGTTTATCGCTTCTGAAGATCTTGCTTAACAGTTACGATGTCTTTGAAAGTCAGATCTCTCATGCATACGTCCGGTCGCGCACGCGAGGACGTGAAAGTCATCTCATACATATGGTCGAGCGCGACAATGACGCACACCGTCGAATACTTTCCAAGATAACCAGTCTTGACGCTGATATGCTTCGATGGACCGAGACATTGTGCAACAACCCGGAGTGTTCTATCCCCCCAGAAAGCTTGCGAGAAACTAACAACCCGTACCATTCGGATAGCGATGACGATGAAGAAGAAGAAACGACATCGCAAATCCTTAAGGATCCGACGACTAACGGTCGCATATACCAGCAAGACGCGACAACTCTGGTGCTTAGGTATGCTGCAAGTCTCAAACCAAAGCTTCAGGGCCTCCAAGGTGTAGCGGGCATCTTCATATTCCATGATACCCAGAAAGAGCTTGGCGTCCCTCGCGCCTATATATGTACCCTCAATTTGCCTGGTACCCCACTCGACAATATCTCTGGTGAAGCTGCTCCCACAAAAGCTCAGACCCGACGGTCTGCTTGCTTCAAGGCTTGTGAGCGGCTGTATCAAATTGGTTTATTGGATTCTCGATTTGTCCCCATGCCTTGCAGTATTAGGGAGCAACATGACCACGAAAGCGGGAATAGATTGGAAGCACCTGAAAGTAAAGCGACAGGAACGAGGGAGTATACTCGCAAGCAACCCAGCTTTTGGACAAATGCGCCTACCACGATATCATCCACCTTATATCCCACGATCATATCTGTCGGTGGACCTCTTGAATCTCAGCAGTACGGTCCTTTAGTCTTATTGACCAAGATCCCTTTGCCGCCTTTACCCTCCATCAAGATATTTTCTTCTGGGGTTCCCTTGCCTGTGTCGTTCAGCAAAGCTCTTCCCATGCAATTTGATGACTCCCGACTCAAAACTGCTCATGCTTTTACTACGAGGGTTTGCAGGGCCATCATGAACAAGGCTCTTGTGTGTCCTTTGGAAGAAGTCCCCTACATTTTCCTCCCGCTTCCTGTTGGATGGAAGCCTATGGGCACGGCGCCTGATGTCCCTGATATTACAGATGTTATTCCATGGGAAACAGTGGAAATTGCCGCGAAACATTGGGCGGTTCCTATCAACTTTAAGACAGCAGAAGAACTCGAACGGGACCTTCATGACGCAGTGGTCCAAGATCGATGGATCGAGTTTACAAGGAGGTTCAGAGTGACGGCTATACGGCGAGATCTTAACCCGCTTAGCAGGCCTATAGACAGCCCTGTAAGTCGTTCTTCGATTTTAAATGGCGGCATGACTTTCTGACCGTCGTTGCAGAGGGAAACAAGATACAAGAATCTTTTTGAATTCTGTAAATCCAAGCGCAAGGGTCTTACAACATTAACCGATCTTGAACAACCGATTGTGGAGGTTACGAAGATCGATCCTGTGATGAACCACTTGACACCGTCCTCCAAACCACCTGCAGCCGCCTCACCCAAGTTCCCCGTTAAATGTAGGTCCCCTTTGGCGATGGCTTATCGGGTTTTCACATTATCCCTTTAGACTTCATTCCTGAAATATGTGCCAAGTTCACTGTTCCTGCAAGGTATGTTGCTGAACTGGAGCCAAATGTTTAGCGGGTCTTACTCTTTGCAGCACACTAGCCACATCCCTCCTAATGCCGTCTGTAATGAGGCGACTGGATGACATTCTGCTGGTGAAAGAGTTGGATGCGAAATTTTTTGACCATGCTATTCGAGAAGACTTACTGCACATCGCGATATGCGCACCCTCTGCTGGGCTTGAATATGATTATGAACGCCTGGAGTTGCTAGGTATGTTTATTCTTTCTCAACCGGAGCATGCCACGATCTAAAACCTACCAGGGGACGCATTCTTGAAATATTTGTCTTCACTATATTGCTTCGTCACAAACCCTTCTCTGAGTGAAGGCGCCCTTCATAAAGTGCGACAAAAGATTATCAGCAACAAAGCGCTATTCTCACATGCCACGCGAGTTGGATTGGCTCCTTATATTCAATCTAAAACGTTTCTTTACAAATCCTGGCAGCCGCCCAATTTTTACGTGCAGCAGGTCGTGAAAGAGCCAAAGAACTCTTGGAAGAACAACAACCTTTCCACAGAAAAAAAGGTTGCCAGTAATTCTACGAAAGCGGAAAGTGCTCAAGCTGAGGATCCGGAAGAAAAGGCGGGAAACGCGGATGTTATGGAAGATTTGCAGGAGTCACTCCAAGGTGAAAGTTATACGGAGCCGGTCACGGAGCTTGCTGAGTTGCCCGGCAGTCCTGTGGAGACTCACTCAGCAGAGGCCCTTTCCGATAAAATATCAGCAACGGAAGAAAAACAGGGCAATTCTCCTTCAAAGAAGAAGAAGAAGAAGAAATCAGACGACACCGTACAATGGCTGGGTGACAAGGTAGAAAAAGTTTGCTTATGATTATAGCCGCCTTTGTTTACAATTTGCCTTCCAGGCTATCGCAGACGTTGCTGAAGCCATAATAGGCGCCGCATATATTTCAGGTGGACGAGAAGTTGCATTACGGACAGCAAAAGCGTTCACCTTACCTCTTTCCAATATCGAACGATGGGCTGATTTTGGGCGAAAGGTGCTAACGCCTCCCCCAAACGTCATAGCCAGACTGCCACAGCAATCCGTCACTGCTATTGAGGAGATCATTGGGCACAAATTTAATAGGCCACATCTTCTGGGGCAGGCTATGGTCAGTCTTCCTCCAGAAAACTCCTCTCGAAAACTGAATATCACCTTACTTGTGTCCCTCTCTAGACCCATTCTTCTATTCAAGGTTTTGAATTCACATCGTATGAGCGCTTGGAATTTATCGGTGATGCTATCCTCGACTTCAGTATGTCTCAAATCTCTATGGGATGACCTAAAAATCTGACGGCCCCTTTTCCTTGACACGCAGTGGTTATACGCTACATATTCGACCGCGATCAAACGTTGTCTCCAGGAGGTTTGACCATGTTAAAGGTATGGGCAATATGTTTTGTGACGCAATAATAAGGATATATGGTTCACTCGCTGACACCGGTTGTCGATACTAGGGGGCGATGGTCTCGAATTCAGCGTTGGCTGCCGTATGCGCGTGGTCTGGGTTGCATGAATATCTGCTCTTTGAGTCAGCCGCATTGTCTGCAAATATCCAAGACTACATTTCGCAGCTCAAGGAAAGGCAAGAAAAAGAGTATGCAAGTGCAACTCAGCAAGACCGACCACCCGGCCAATATTGGCTGGACTTGGAACCGCCCAAGGTATGCCAATAGTTTCTTGCGTGGTGATTATGGGGTTTAAAAGATAATTAAACTCTGTAGGCACTCTCTGATGTGATAGAGTCCATCGTAGGTGCAATATACATATCAGATGGCTTTTCTCCCATTGGTGCAGAGACCTTGTTCGACAACGTTTTGAAGCCGTTCTATGACAAGCACATCACCATGCAAACTCTTTCTCACCACCCTACGAAAATTCTATTCGAGCTGCTGCAATCTCAAGGTTGCCAACAGTTTGAAATAATCAAAGACAAGGACGACGAGGTCATCAGCTGCAATGGTGAGCACCTGCTGCCGTCGCTTTTTCGTTTAATACGGCTTATCGTGTCTCCTAGTCCTCGTACATGAAGTGGTTCTGGCCAGCGCCGAAGACACTACTCTCACCTCAGCCGCAAGGCAAGCGTCACTGATGGCACTAGATGCTATAGAGGGTGACCCGGAGTTTATGGCAAGAACTTGTAATTGCAAGAACCGTTCCAAACAGAAAAAGTTGCGCAAGAAGAGTTCTTTTGAAATAGCTCTTGAACGTGCATTGGCAGAGGGTGTGGATGAAGAGAATGAATTCGGCGACGCATACAAGGATAGTTCAGAAGGAGATGATGATATGGACGAGCAGTCTTCTTGAAATCAGGGGATCTGGAGAGCAACAATGCTTCTATAACAATCATCTATGCATTAATTCCAGTTTACTCTCTGTAAGCGGAATGGAATAATATGGGATAGCATGTAGCACACGCGCCCTAGACAGATTGTCTAATCGGATCCGCCGGCTTTCTTCCTGTGATTATAGTCAGCACATCTGGCTGAGTAGAGGTAGGCGAAACAGACGAACAATTGGAAGGCAGCAGCAACGAAGGGTATGGAGAAACCGAAAACCAAGTATGCTCCAACTTTTACTCCAAAGGAGACCTTTTTCTCTCCAGGAAATTGGAAGGGGAGATGCTGATGGTAGAGGTCAGCCCGGACGTAACTCAAGCAAACATATAGGGACAGACATGATATTCGCCATGGGCAGAGCGAGCAGCCTTCGAGGCATGGAACCCCCTGGCCAGGGCCTGTTGACGCAGTGCAGGAGAACGCGCTAAGACGGACAAAGACATGTTTGAAGAAACGGACGGTGTGTGGACATTAAGTCGTCGAACTGTTGCTACCTTACCAGTCGGGTCACACCGGGTGACTAATCCCAGCCGTTAGATAAGATAAGATCATCGATTCGACATTGTCCGCCCAAGGCCTGGATTCATGGATTATCAGGGAAATCCTCCAATTTTTCACGCGGGCTCTGGATTTCTTATGCCCCACTTGTTGGACTAAAAGGAACCTACTACTTCCTACAACCCGAGTACTTTGCTTTCGCGTGTACACCTCTCTCTGTGAACGACGAAATCTTTCCGATTGGTGACCCTTCATTTCGTGGACAGCAGTATGATAATCGGGAGTAGGCCCGCCCAGGTTGCGTGACATCATGTTTGCTTGGCTCTGAGACCTGACCATAGAAGGCCTATTCCGTCACTAGTTCACTGCTCAAGCGCTCATGGCGAAACTCAGTCTGCACACTGTATACATACACTCATCTTCGGTTCTCCGTCGTCTGTTGACCTGTTGAACGTCTATGCTTCGTTCGACGTGTCCTAGATGCACTTGGGGAGTGCGCTATCAACTTGGCAAAGGAACCGACTTCTTGTGGTTCTTGTGGTTCCTTAGGTTTCTTCTTGTATTTACTTGGTATCCTTTCTTAGACATAACGGCACAGCGAAGTTGGAGGCGGCGATGAACGCGCTTTGGAGATGTGTCTTGGCACGATCATGGTGTCATATATAAAGCTGGTGCTGTACACACCTCTGATCATCGACGCCCATCATGGGTATATTTTCTCGAAACAACGACCTCAGGCTTAGTAGTCGGACAGACACAAATTTCTCGGTCACTGTCCCTGCTAAAGTTCAAAACTTCTCATCTCTTGCACCCATTGCACACACCTTAACTGTCGATCAACTCCTAGACGACTTGGGCACATCGCGCGATGATGGCCTTTCGAAAAACGAGGCTGCACGTCGTCTTCAAACATGCGGAGAGAATCTTTTACAAGGGAAAGGCGGCGTATCAGCGATCAGAGTGCTGATGGGGCAGTTCGGTATATTTGAAGTCTTTTTCGTTTATCGTGATATTCACCTTCACTACTCTTAGCCAACGCTCTCACTCTCGTCCTGTTGGCCGCGCTGGCCCTCAGTTTTGGAGTCCAGGATTTCATTGAAGGTGCTGTCATAGCAGCTGTCATTGTTCTAAACACAACGTTGGTACTACAGACCTTATTGCTCTGGTTATTTAGCTCAAGTATAATCAATCCAGTGTTGGATTCTTCCAAGAGTATCGTGCAGAGAAGACTATGGATTCATTGAAGCAGCTCTCATCACCGACGGCCTTTGTTATTCGGAATGGTGAAAGTATTCCAATACCAGCTAAGGATGTTGTTCCCGGTGCGCATTTCTATGCCTATGATTCGATGACACCATTTTGAGCGATTCCATAGGCGACGTAGTCATGATCAAGACAGGCGATGTTGTACCTGCGGACGTGAGTCAATCCTTTCTTCTTCCTTTTATTTTCCGGCCGACTAATATATCGTAGCTGCGTTTGATTGAAATCTCCAATCTCGACCTTTCGGAGCAGCTGCTGACGGGTGAATCATTACCTGGTTAGTTTCACTGCACATGTCTCTTACCCCTTCGTTACTTACCTGTTTATGTTAGTGTCTAAAACGACGGAGACTTTTGATAGCAAAGATGCTGATATGCCCATCGGAGACCGTATCAACTTGTGCTATGCATCTACAATTGTCGTCAAAGGCAGAGGAAAGGGTATTGTTGTTGCAACGGCTATGAATACACAGGTTGGTGATTTTCTGCGTGATATCTAGATACCTTGTAACTGACTGTCTGCAGATTGGACGTATTGCAACGGCTATTAGTGGAGAAAAGAATGCTTCTGGGGAACCCATCAAAGACGAACGGCCATGGTATTCCAAGGCCGCCAATAAACTTTTCGAGTTTCTGTGCGTAATTTTGCATGTCTTTTTTGTCTGCCGACTTACACAACTGTGCTATGCAGCGGTCTTCGATCAGGAACGCCTCTTCAAATCAAGCTTGCGAAACTAGCATTCGTACTCCTCTTTTGCGCAATCATCTTAGCAATCATAGTATTCTCCGCTGCACGTTTCAAGGTCACCAATGAAGTCGCTTTATATGGCATCGCAGTAGCCATCGCCATTATACCGGAATCTCTCCCGGCTGTTCTGACTTTGACCATGGCTGTTGGCACAAAACGCATGGCATCCGAACATGTGATCGTCCGTAAATTGGACGCTTTAGAAAACTTAGGCGGAGTTTCAGATATTTGTAGTGATAAAACAGGTACTTTGACATTAGGTGCGTCGAAAGTAAATTTCATATCACAGCAAGCTGACAGTCATAAAGGAAAGATGTCGGTTCGCAAATTTTGGCTTGCAGGGGACCCCCACCATGCAGTCGAGTACGCAGCAGATGTCAAACAGGACGCATTAGAGCCCGTTGGCGCCGTTCGAAAGTGCGATGATGATTCGGTACTCGACCCCAGTGCATTAAGCAAAGGATTAGTGGAGGCTGTCCAAGTTGCCTCTCTTTGCAATGTCGCCACGTAAGTGCGCTACCTAATGGTCCCTAGCAGTCAACTAACTGTTCGCAAAGAATTCACAAGAATCTTAGAGGAGAGTGGAAGTCAACTGGAGATCCCACAGAAGTTGCCTTACAAGTCTTTGCCTCAAAACTCAACTTGGGACGCGTAAGCCTAACTGCAAGTGGTAGCCCCACGGAAGAGATGAGAGGGCGACCTGCTATGGGACCAGTCGCAGAGGACACCGTCGATGAAAAGGCGCATGCTCATTTCTCAAAGAAGGACAATACCCCGAAACGGTTTGAACTCAAGGCCGAGTTTCCATTCTCCAGTGAATTAAAACGTATGACCACTATCTATTTGGATCTTGAAAACGAGGGACTCTCTATTATTTACATTAAAGGAGCGGTGAGTGCGTTCTCGATATGGTCGGTGCCGACGCTAGAAATCCCCTGTCTAGGTTGAGCGTGTCTTAGCAGCATCTACAACCTATGTCCCGCTGCCTGAACAAGAACCGGAAAAGACTGCGCCCTTGACCGAAGAAATAAGAAACACATTACTAGTGAAAGCAGAAGAACTTGCTTCGCAAGGCCTCCGAGTCATCGGCTTGGCATCTCGTATTGTCCCTGTCTCTGAAATCGAGAACATTTCTCGTGAAGATGCAGAAAAGGACTTTGTGTTCCGTGGACTGGCAGGAATTTTTGACCCACCTCGTCCAGAAACCTTGGGCGCAGTACGAGCTTGTAAACAAGCCGGTATAGTCGTACATATGTAGGTCCTTTGCATTCTTCATATCCGTTAATCCTCATCTCCTTCTTCTTTCCCATTCAGGCTGACAGGCGATCATGTCACCACGGCGAGAGCGATTGCTGAAGCTGTTGAAATTATATCTCCAGATGCTCCGGCTAGCGCCGTCATGACAGTGCGTTTATCTGCTTCCGATGAGCCATCTTACAGTTATAGAACTCATGCTTTGGAACAGGCTACAGAATTCGACAGACTTTCAGATCAAGAGATAGATGCACTTCCTGAACTTCCTCTGGTCATTGCGCGCTGTGCTCCAGAGACCAAAGGTAACTTCCATGGATCTTTACTACTGGCCAATGCTGAACTTGATTTCTTCAGTTCGCATGATTCATGCTGGTAAGCGGCGAGGAAAGCACATGTCGATGTCGGGTGACGGTGTCAACGATTCCCCTGCTTTGAAGCTTGCACCCGTCGGTATTGCAATGGGCATGGCAGGATCTGACGTTGCGAAGGATGCATCTGACCTTGTTTTAACTGACGAGTAAGTGGCTGATCACTAGCGCCGTCTTTGCATTTCACTGACAGTACAATAGTAACTTCAATTCCATTGTGGTCGCAGTCAGCGAAGGCCGACGCTTATTCACTAACATACAACGCTTTATTGCTCATCTCCTCGCTACCAACGTTGCTGAAGTGCTTCTTTTGATCATCGGGCTTGCATTCTTGGACGAAGCAGGGTCCAGCGTGTTCCCGTTGAGCCCCATTGGCGTTCTATGGGTGAACATGGTATGCATTTCCTTCATGTTCCGTATTACCTTTTGCTGAAGTTACTCCAGTTGACCAGCTCGCCTCCTGCTTTTGGCCTGGGGCTTGAAACTGCACCGCAAGACTTGATGAGAAGGCCTCCGCACTCGGTTAAAGACGGTGTGTTCAGTTGGGTTGTTATCATTGACTTCCTGGTCTATGGAACTATAATGGGAGGGGTGTGCCTCGCAGCTGTAAGCATAAATGCCTTATTTTATTCAAATCAGCAACTTACAACGCCTTAATGCAGTTCGTCATCGTTGTGTATGGGCATGGAAACGGAGACCTTGGCCTCGATTGCAACCACAGCTCGAGTGATATTTGCAATACCGTGTTCAGAGCTCGCTCGACAACTTTTGCTACGCTTATTTTTACGATTCTGCTTTACGCCCTAGAATTGAAATCGTGTAAGGGTGTCCCACTCCTGGCCCATATTTCCTTTCGCTGAATCTTCAACCATCTCCAGTTGACCGCTCTCTGTTTTCGTTGACCCCTGGGCGCCCATTCTGGAAGGATCTTTGGGCAAACCAGGTCTTATTATGGTCTGTTGTTGGTGGTATGATTAGTGTTGTATTGCGTGAGTCATTCCACTTTACTAGTCTTGACGCTCTCAACGAACCCCTTTTTCTAAAGCGATCTATATTCCTGGCTTCAACACGAAAGTATTCTATCAGAGTGGCATTGGCTGGGAATGGGGGATTGTAGTGGGCATGTCGGTGGTTTTCCTTGTTGTGTGCGAGTTATGGAAGATGGCACGCAAACGGCTATTCAAACGATGGGAGCCTCGGCGCATACATGTCGACTTTGAAGAACAGCCGAACGAGAAAACGTCTTCGTGAAACCCATGTTAAGCAAATTAGACATCGTGATCGATTGGAAGATTTCACGAGTACGATAATGACCAATACCCTGTACTGTGTAGATGTAAAGAGGCGACGATGATAGATCTATTCTAATACAAACAATATATGATATACTTCACGTGACACTGAATTCTCGTCTCCTGATCAGCCTAGCGTTACTTTTAGCAGTGATGTTCTTCTCAAGTCTGTCATGCAGATTCGGAAGTCCTTCCCAGACTCTTGTCCGCTCTTCCACCATGGCTCTTATCGCTACTGTCCATATTCCTCGTCTCAATAAGAACATTACAGTACCCACTGGTCTCTTCATTAACAACGACTTTGTGCCTTCAGTCGACTCCAAAGAAGTTATACAGTGAGCATGGTCGATAAGATAACGCGTTGCAGATGTCCCTGCTAACGATCCGTTGAAAGTGCAATAAATCCCGCAACAGAAGAGACAATCTGCTCGGTTGTTGCAGGTTAGATTTACCGTCATTCTTCATGGCTGTTGCTCATACTCGTGCAGCATCTGCAAAGGATATCGATGTGGCCGTTGCCGCTGCACGACAGGCATTCAAAACAACCTGGGGCAAAAATGTCACAGGATTTGAACGCTCTAGGCTTCTAAACAAACTTGCAGATCTTATTGAACGTGATGCCCAAGAATTAGCAGAACTCGAAACTTTGAATAACGGCAAACCAATGAGAATCGCACGGTACTATGTCCAGCGTTGTTTTTCAGTGTATTGGTTTTCGTTCTTACATTCACTTTCTTCGCTCTTGTTGCTTGTAGTGATTTTGATATCGGTGATAGCATCCAATGCTTGCGATACTACGCTGGATGGGCTGATAAGATAATGGGCCAGGTGATAAACATTACCACTACATCGCTTACCCTGCTAATTATATATGTATTTTGCAATTTCCGCAAGACAATTGAAGTTGATAATAAAGCTAAACTCGCATTTACCCGCCATGATCCTATTGGTGTCTGTGGTCAAATGTACGTTCCCGCATTCCATTGAAGCTTCCAGTAATGTCCCTCAACTATGTCTGACTACTTTCAGCATCCCATGGAATTACCCCATCAATATGTGGTGCGCTTTTTTTTATTTAGCGATTACAGCTTCGACTCGAGGCCTGAACCAAATACAAATGGCGCAGGGCATGGAAAGTAGCACCTGCTCTTGCAACAGGATGCACTATTGTGATGAAACCATCTGAATTAACGCCGTTGACGGCGCTTGTGCGTCCACTTTCCTGGAAAGCGAGGGCTTGACTGCTGATATGGTAACAGAAACTTTCAGAGCTCATCAAGGAAGCAGGGTACGATTGTTGGCTATTATATTATATTATATATGACTACATCTTCATTTGGGTAGTTTCCCTCCCGGAGTGGTAAACACGGTCCCCTCTCTTGGTCCCGTAGGAGGTGCAGCCCTAGCGTCACATCTCGATGTTGATAAGGTTGCATTTACCGGCTCTACGATCACTGGGCGAAAGATCATGGAAGCTGCGGCTAAGAGCAATCTGAAGAAGGTAATCATTCGCCTCTGATCCCAGGACCTTTCTGTATCTCACGCATGGTTCATCTATAGGTCTCTTTGGAACTTGGGGGAAAGTCACCTCATCTGGTGTTTGAATCGGCAGATCTAGAACAAGGTGAATATCATTTCTCCCCGCATCACTCGAGTTTAGCATCACTACATCCCAATCCGCCGCAATGCATCGTTGGAATGCCCTAATGACCTCTTCGGTTTATTTTTTCTCCATGCCAATACTCGCGCACCCACTTTTCACCGTCTTTGCGCGGCGCGATGATTACGACACTTCCTTGTTCCAATCTCGGATTGGCAACACGATTTGAGGGACAAATGGGAACATGTCATTCTCACTGACGTCTGTCTCGAACTAATTGATTTATGTCCTAAACATCTCTGGTCAAATGCGGGAAGGGTCTCACAGAATCCCGTGATTTTTGGTTGGGGTGAAGCAACACTGCAACAGCGACCTTCTTTCTTGGATTGGGACTGCCGGCTATCTCGTTGTCTCTGTTACCTGACATCACTAAATTATTTTTTTCCATCTTTTAGCTGCTAGTTGGGCAGCTCTCGGAATTTGTTATAATTCCGGTCAAGATTGTACGGCCGGCTCTCGCGTTTATGTTCAGGAATCTATCTACGAAAAGTTCTTGGACATGCTTGTATCCAAAGTTAAAGCGCAAGTCATCGGAGATGGACTAGATGACCAAACTGGAGGTGGCCCAGTGGTACGTTTTTCAAACCTTCTTATCCAGTGACACAATGCCGACTGATATACCTTTGCAGGTTTCTAAGGGACAGTACGATCGTGTCTGGGGCTATATTGAGTCTGGAAAAGAGGAAGGGGCGCGAGTTATTCTGGGAGGAGAAAAACGCGCCGGAAAAGGTTACTACGTGGATCCCACCAGTATGTTCAATTTTCTGGTGTCTCTCCAACGACTCATCTCTATCATGTTTTCAGTCTTCGCCGACATATCTCCTAATATGAAAATTGTAACGTGCCATTTAAGTATCCCTCCGAGAAAAATACTGAATATAAATATGTTATGCTGTGATCCTAGGTCAAAGAAGAAGTGAGTCCCATATCTTTATATTGACACATCTTGATTTTCTCAACAATTGCTAAGATTTTCGGCCCCGTTTTGTCTGTTGGCGTTTTTAAGACGGAAGAAGAAGCTATCGCTCTCGCAAACGATACCACCTATGGCTTAGGCGCCGGACTTCATTCAAGTAAGTTACAGTAATTGTAACATCCACTTGTGATGGCGAGCGAGAATTGCCCTCGTCTGACCAAAATTTTGTAGATGATGCCAATCAGTGTATGCGCGTTTCATCCGCTTTGGAAGCAGGGACTGTCAGTAGCGATGATTGCTTATACCTCGGTCCCAGTCTCATTAATCACACAGGTGTGGGTGAACCAATACAACATCCTCAATAACAACGTCCCATTCGGAGGAAAGAAACAATCAGGAATAGGTAAAATTCTTCGGCACTGCAGTGCCCGCATCGTTGAATTGATTGATTGTTTCTCCAGGTCGCGAACTAGGAAGCTATGCCCTTGAGGAATATACTTCAGTCAAAGCTGTTCACTGGAACTTCGGCGAGAAACTGGAATGGCCCCTTTAGCGAGGTTTCCTGAAAGCGGACAAAGAAATGCTATCTTAAATTTCGTGTGATTGTATTTGAAGAAAAATCTCAGAACGAGCTGTAACAGAATAACAGGATGTCCATACTATATAAATTGTTGTCATCTTAACATTCCTGGTGACGAAGAAAGGGCGTTAATCACTTATAACGCGTATAAACATGGAGCGCTGGCCAGCTGTGGAGGTTTCAGACCCTTACTACTAGTGTTGCCGCGGTCCGGTCTAGTTCGGTTTCGGTTTGGTTTTACCGGTTTTGTAATAAATTTATTAACTAGACCGGACCGAACCCTAAACCGTGGTCTGGTTTTCGGTTTAAACCACGGTTTGAAACCGAATATGGTAACGAGTCTGGCATTGGACTTCAATTGGACTTCGTAAGGCAAAGTAAGTCCACTATGCGCCCTAACGTTGACCAGCATGCCAAGTTATGCTCAGTAGTGCTTAAAGAAGTTCAAAAAAATTGTTTCAGGGAGTGGTGGTGCTTATTGTTCCTACTACAATTTATCAGTCCTGCGGCACACACCCACGGCTACAACACGGCTACTCAACGGCTTTACGTGTTTGCTACTCCGCTATATTTAGTACTTTTACATAATCAAACGAGAGGTTGAATCTGTGTCCTTCGATTTATCACTCGATATCGCCTCCTGTTCTGGATTTGAGGTGAGTAAAGCCTCCAGTATCACTATAGATCATTTATTGTGATATATATGAGCCTTTTAACCGTTCAACCTGCTGCCTACACAAACACAACACGAATAACAAAATGCTTTCCAAATATGGATTTAAGTCGCGGTTCGAACCGTGGTTTAACCAAAACTGGACCGCCAAAACCGTAAGCCGGCGGTCTGGTTAAAAATGGTTAATTTTTCGGTCTAGTTCGCGGTTTAGACCGAACCGGACCAGACCGCGGCAACACTACTTACTACTTTATGGCCAGAAAAGCAACTTGCGATGTGAGGCCCCGAGTGAGCCTAGCTTGACCGATCTGCTAAGGGCGACCACTTATGATCTTATGTTATTTTCTGCCTCCCAATGATTCAATACTGTACGATTCAATCCAAAGGGTTTAAGTAACAGGGTGTAACGAGATTCAATAGCTTAACTTCCAATTTATCGCTTATAGCCACGTGGAGGATGAAACGACGCGTGGAACGGTCGGTTGACGATCTCACCCCTCAGCACGTTGCAGCAGCCTGCGACCCTCTGCAACCCTGAAATCTGAATCAGTTATACTCTGTGCCCTGCTTGAGTATACATATAACGAAGCATGTCCGCTATACTAGCACCACCAAGGCACCTTACTCAATTATGATGGAGAAAATTAGCCATACGGAGAAACACAATTTCGGGTGGTTTTCGGCAGAGGCGCTGGGCAGCCTGAAGGTACAGGAGGGTACAGGCTAGAAGTATAATAGAAATATGTGTTCGGGGCCACTGGACATTTATTGGGATATAGTAATAGTCATAAAAATAAATAAATAAGAGGAGATATTTTATAGTCCCAACACTATCAAGATCTGAAGCTCTGAAGGCCGCTACTGTTCCATGTTTTACGGAAAATAAATAAATAGTCTATGGAAAATAAGCGCCGCATCTAATATGTATCTAAGAGAAGCATCGTCGCCGCATTACTGGCCGCGATTCCTCGTCGTGTTCGAGGAATCGTGCATATAGGCCCTATTATAAACAGTACATGAGGACCGACGGTGCGAATAAATCAATAGTGGGCAATTGACTCACCCATCTCTGCTATTCATGCCAGAGGACGATTGAGCGTACGGGTTGTAGGCATTATTCTCATATTGCGCACCCGGCGGAAGGTTAACGTAGCCTTGCGGGCTATGGTATTGCATTGCAGGGTTGGCATTGCGAGGGTCGTTGACCTGTCCATGGACTGGGCCTTGGAAGGGTTGCAAGTACGGGTTATATGCAGCTTGGTTCGTCGCCGGATGACCAGATGGGATACCATGGTGGCCTTGCGCAGAGTAGGATTGCTGCTGGTTTGGATTCGGATTGCCGTAAGAGGTTTGCATATACTGCGACCCTCCAGTGGGGTATGGCGGATGGAGGGGAACAGAGCCACCCACGAACTGGTCAGGCCACTGTTGACTTGGGTAGCCCGCTGACGACTGGTCATAGTACATGGTACCATCTGCGCTGCGCACGAAGTCTGAATTGTCTTGCCAGTCCGCCGCAGGCGCGGTGTCTACACTGACGGGAATGAAGCGGCAGTCAGGGTTGTTATTCTGAACGCAGCGCTGGCATCTGGTTTGCCCTGCATCCACTCTGCACTGTAGTCGTAGTTGGAATTTCAAAAAAAAGGTACTGGGTGGTTGGTAAAATTAAAGTCTTACCTTCAATTTTTTGTGTCGGCAGTACGTGCAGGCCATTGGGACCCTTCTTGGCTCCCTTGGGGCGGTTGTGTTGAAAGTGTTGTTGCTCATATCGGGTAGGGTGAGTAAAGTGGATGCAGAAGCTCAAGTGAAAAGTGGATTGACTGTCTGCGTTCATGACCGGCTGCTTTTATATGTAGAAAAGTGTGGCTCAGTCATCCCCAATAAACAAAAAGGCGTGTATGTCATCGAGTCGATTTTTTTCCCAATGCAGCGAATCAAGATCCAGTAAATCATCTCGATGATCTCGCAGGGTCGTACAGAGAGACCGACGGTTAGTGAACAGGTTTAGCGCTGGAGTAAAAGCAAACGCCGAACAGCATATCAATAATCAATTTGCCGTTTCAAAGGCGTACTTACTACGCATTTGGTGTCGTGTTCGCCACATGCAAAAAAGATAGCGAGAAGATAGACATGACGTTGCGATGCAGCCATCAGAGAGCTTCAAGGTACCGAGCCTTCAACAGGTCTATCATCTTCAAGCGCCCTGAGGCCTGGGTTGCAGAACAGACAAATATAAGCACTCAGCCGAGGCCCCAGACAAGTTTCGTGTTCCAGATGAACAATGCCCTATGACATGGTTAGCCCAAATAATTCTACATAACGATGCATATGCGCCTACTGTCTAGAATCTGAGGGGTGGCATCTTCAAGCGTGATCTGGACCGAGTAGGACGCCTCACAACCGCAACGTAGTAACTTTTGTGTCCCTTGATCTGAACAGCGATACTTCACGTTCGCACAAACATGGTATTTCAGACTCTGTCAATCATGGGGGAGGTATTAATAGCTTTATAGCCGAGTGCTTGAATGACTAGATGTATATGAATCCCAAGGAGAGTGCGTTCTTCGTAAAATGATACATGAGGATATAGACGTACACAGAATATTCATCGACTAAAGAGCAAGGTAATCCCTGACTTCCTCTTCAGACAGCTTCCTGAATGTGGGTCTTGGTCGACCTGTCTCTCCCCCGATTTTCCCTTCTTCAAGTTCTGCAGGAGTCGGAACAGTCACCACTCCGATCTCTATTGTTTTCTCTGTCATCTGTCCTTCGAATCCTTCCTTCAAAGTCAGAAGAGCGGTGTGTATTGCGTCCTCCAAACTGATGTCATCGTTGTATCTGGGGAGCAACACGCAATCAGTAAGAGACATCCAGAGCATTTGACAGCGCTTTACCGTTTCTCCAGGAATGTCTTAGCATTGACCATATTCTTACCAATAGCACTGGCTTTCCAGGCCCAAAACGATCCAGAAGGATCAACCTGATATAGCGTAGGACCGCGGTGAGTATCCCAACCTGCCACAAGTAGTGAGACACCATAGGGCCTCACTCCTCTGAGTCACGTATCAGCAATATCATAGTTGTAATCAGACGCTTACACGTACCCTGATTGGGTTGCCTGCTGCATGACCGTTGCGATTTCTTGTACCAATACTCTCGTAGGTGGGTATTCTCCGTAGATCTTCCAGTAGGCCTGAGCAGACTTGCGAGCCTTCGTAACGAGTATCCGGAAGTCTGGACCCATTCCCGAGTACACGATCCCGATATTAGGGCAGATAGTGGCCACTTTCTCGATTACCGAGTCGTCAATAAGGATTGATGAGGTCTTCTTCTCTGTGGCAATAACGATGCCGTTCGTAGCTGAGGCATCCAGTTAGCACGAGTGCATAGAGGTTGGGATGGTCTACCTTTGATTCCAAGGCTCGTGGTACCCTGTGCTACTGCAGCAAGAGCATGTTCAATCTGCACTAGCTTTCCACTGGGGGAGAAGACGGTCAAGGAGTAACTGGAGGCGAAACATAAGGTGATATAATGACTCGAGGAGCGTGCAAGGGTTACCTGTAAGCACCGCCGTCAGCACTGGCCATTGTGTATTGAAGAGAAAGGGCTGGAAGATGGAATACGAGTGTGAAATGTAATTGGCGGTGATCACTACGACGCGCGTCGCGATTGCGTGTGCGTGTGCTTTATTTGGTCTTATTTCTACAAGTCTTCACACCAATATTCACTTTTCCCCTTTGGCTGTTATTTTGTACATAAGAACATCATTACTACTAATAATCCCTTTAATCGACTTTGAGAGGAGTGGTGCGTAGATATGGCTTACAAACTAGGTGAGCGCCTCCCAATAACGACATGAACGATGCATAAGCTTACCAGGTGCTGGCTGTACTCAGGGAACAAAGTCTTAGCTTCCTCGTTGGTAACTGAAGGGTGTACAATGACGTCTTCACCCTTCTTCCAGTTGACTGGCGTGGTCACTCGGTGCTTGTCTCCGATTTGAAGCGCTGCGCATGATCAGTCAGTGTCCGCTGTTGATACCAAACAAGGTCTGGGCTATGTTGTATGCTTACAGTCAACGACTCTGTAGATTTCAATCAGTGATTAAGCCCAGAGACATGCGTTATAGGCCTTACCGAAGGATCTCGTCAAAGTTGCGTCCCGTTGATGCAGGATATGCAAGAGTGAGACGGATGGTTTTCTTGGGGTCAATCACAAAGACTGTTCGGATCTGATGGCCAAGTCAGCGAGCTTGCCATCATGAACAAGCGCTATGGCTCTCACTGTAAAAGGAAGGCCTTTGGCGTCACGGTTGGTAGCATCCTGCTCGTCCAACATGTCGTACAAAGTAGAGATCTTCCTGTCGGGGTCGGCAATCTGCAACCAAGTGTTAACTTACTTTCACGGAGTATCAGAGAGGAAAGATAAATCACGATAGGGAATTGGACGTCGGTAGGAGCAACTTTGGACCCGAATGAGTTGATGTCTTGCACCCACTTCTCGTGTTCATCCAATCCATTAGCGGAGATACCGATGACTTTGACGTTTCTCTTCGCAAAATCTGCGGCGCGGCGAGCTACCTCCCCGAGCTCGGTGGTGCAGACAGGAGTGAAGTCTCCAGGGTGGGAGAACAGAATTGCCTGTAATATAATATTAATAAATGACCTTGAGCAAGTCAGGGGGAACCAAAGATAAGACGCACCCAGGAATCACCAATCCAGTCATGGAATTTGATAGGACCTGCAGTAGTTTGTGCCTCAAAGTCTGGGGCAATGTTACCAAGGCGCAGAGAAGGCATTGTCGGCTGTGTGGGCTGTAGGTTATGGAGGGTAGATGTAGAGGAGAAGATAAGATTCGTGGTCTGATTATATGTTTTACCCCGTCAATCGCGTCTTCATTTCTCACGCTTACTAACTTTTGTCACTTCTTGCGTCTACATTGCGTGCTTATTAACTATATCTTCTCAACAGATTGTGGCGGTCACAAGGGACGAGCTCATCGATTATCCCAGACTCTCCGTCTTTTAATTATGGTCAACTGGATCAAATCGCTTTGGCCCGGCAATCAACAGCCATAGTAAGAAGTACCACACCTTTTCAAAACCTTCAGTGAATTCCGCATCACCGGGAGAATGATAAAGAACAAGTCGCAGAAATGAACTATTATTTGATGATGATTTGCCCAAGCCCTTAGACTCCGTGAGATGTTGGTAATAATAAGTTATGACCAGCATGTCAGAGTAAGGAACACTGAAACTGCAACGGGGCAATGACATCGCGAGCAAACCTACTGACTTGGTGAGGAGATTTAATCGACGCAGACAGCTGAAGCGCTGAACAGTCATGGTAAAACGTGATGCCAACAACCATAAGAGGAGCGCTTGACGGATAACCTTTGTCTGATAGGCCACCCAGCAAAGATCGAGCACTAGCAGTGGTTCCAAAGCCAAAAGCGTTGACGCACAAGAGCATTGCCCCTTAAGAGACTTCAACAGAAGAAAACTACAGCCACCCAAGCGGTGCTTGATACTAATAAAGACTTGTCAAAATCAATTCAAGTGACACGACCGTCAGATGGCACTATGGATGTTTAGGCCTATTTGGCCATTGGGACGCAAACAGTTGGGGCTTGCTACATATCCACTTTACTTACTCACTTACTGCTAGATACTATTTATTGTTTCGTTGTTCAAGCATACCATAGAGTAAGTTAGTAATTTCGTTAGCTAAACGGGCCTTCAAGCATAACACAGGTTTCCTTATCAGCTGGTCTTTCCGAATGGCCGCCACACTACCCTTAGATACTGTCGAGGCTGTACTGAATACTATACAGGAGCATGAGCAGGCGCTCCACCTTCTCGACGGGCAAATTGAGTCGCTGCTTCGCTCTGCTCGACAGCTTCAGTTTCTACAGGAGCAACATCGTTTGGCAATCAGGAAATGTAAAAGTCAAATCACTCTCGCCCGCAGACTCCCCCCGGAAATTTTGGCATCTATCTTCGAGGAATGCGTTAACAATGGTTGGACGCGGACTCCCTTGGTGGTTTCTCATGTGTGCTCCACCTGGAGGGAGGCTGCCCACATCCCTACAGTTTGGTCGCACGTATATATCAATCTTGAAGCTCGGGATCCATATCAACGCACTCTGTTGTGGCTTCAACGTTCGCAGAAGACTCTTCTGACCATCGATATCGAGATTGGGCAGGACATCTCCCAATTGCACAATGTTGCCGACCTTTTAATAGCAGAGGCAGCACGTTGGAAGACGTTGACCATCAAATCCCGCTTCCTTGATCCTGTGAACCAGATATTGGCACGGTTTAGCAACACAACTGCGCCTCAATTGCGTGCCATAAACTTTTCAGTTGACCAGGAGTTCACGTTGAGCGTCGATCCCAATAACAGTGACCACGAACTCACCAACCTGCGCTCTTTCGTTGAGGTCGCTCCCCTACTTCGTTCCCTTAGCACCACCCGCAATGTGCTACCGGGCAGCGGCACCGTACCACCCACCATCAAGGATTTGACCCTGCGTCTGCCTTGCCATTATAGGTCCAACGAACATCCAGTGTCCATGGTTATCCGGATGTTGAGCGAGCTTCCTCTTTTAGAGCAATTCACAATAGAAGTTCCCAATCTCCACAATCAGCGATTCAGTTTGGACGAAGGCATGCAAACTGTACAAACTGTCCTGCTGGAACACCTTCGATCTATGACCATCATGGGAGCCAACAATATCTTCGGCTTCATACCGCACATCAGGACACCTGTCTTGAAGGAGCTTTTCTTACGTTCGACGGTGGACACTGTGCACTCAACGGATCTCGGGATATGGGTTCGGAATTTCTTGCGCGAATCACTGCCTCCAATAACATTGTTGGAGTTCCGAGACCTCGAAATCGACCATTCCGTTTATACACAGCTATTTGCGTCCTTGCCATCGTTGGAAGAGCTCAGGCTGCATGATAGCGATATTTTGGATGACGTACTGCAGCAATTGGGAGGTCCGGAAGCTTTATGTCCTTCGTTGCAAAGGTTGGATCTGAGGTGGTGTGGAAGAGTATCCGGACTGGCACTGGTTCAACTCGTTAAACGTCGTTTGCATGCACAGGAGGTTTCCAATGCCGATGACGGATATGGTTCAGTAACGCCCATTTCAGAAATCACTCTGATCAATTGTTCCTTCGTCAAAGAGGAGGATCTCCTTCAGCTGGCAGAAATGACCGTCTGCCGTTTGATGCATCGCGGGCAAAGTGACTTTTGCTGTACGTATATGAACATGATACGCGCCGAACCTTTTACTTACTTAGCTCTGGCTTTGATAGCATTGTACGGATGTTGCGCAAACGAAAGATATCGTAGACGGCTCAAGCAGAGAAATATGTTTCACCCACCTATTTTCACGGGCGACGCGAAACGGGGGGTAGTTTTCTGATTGCCAGGAGTAGTACTTCATTTTTCAACGTATAAAGCGAGCGCTCATGATTGGTTTGGAGATAAACAATGATACATCTTTCAACGTATACGTTGTCAAGTACGTCTGTAACACAAAGTTATGAGGGATATGATTGTTGGTCACAAACTATGGCAAACGGTGGTAAGGGATCACCATCCGCCTCAAACAAGGACCTTTTATCTTCCACGTCATAAAAGCAAGTGATTGCTCTGGGATGAAGATATCACAAAGTACGAAGTACGAGGTGGTTGAAGAAAGAAATTTTGTCGGTTCACCGGCAGCTTATATAGCACGAGCGAAAAAGGCACGTGACTATAAATGACTAATTAACATTACACCTTTGTCCTTGGTGCCTTCGAGCACTTGAGTATGGGAAACACTTCTAGACACTTGCAGGTTTCAGGGGCCAAGGTAGCCTGTAAAATTTTCCGATAAGTGATTTAGTGACGATAGACATGGTCTACATGATGTGAGAAAAGCGCGAGTGCTGCGTAATAGAATAAGATAATGACTACAAAGCTATAGAAGATGAAGTTGAAAATGGCTATAAGATTTACAAAACAAAAATATGGGCATGACATTCAAAAAGATAGTCTGTGAAGAAAGAGTGAAGAGTAGTATCATTTGTTGGTTGGCTCAAGGGGCAATCTCTGCCAAGCCGAGTAGATAGATAGGAACGGGTTTGGAATGGATCAGTCGTCGAAAGGATAATCGTCGTCACATATATCCATCTCGTCCCGAAGCTGTTGTAGGCCGATTTTGTACTTGTCGCTCTTTGTAGCTGGCGAATGAGTGTAATCTGAAGGAAGGGACATGGTGGACAGGCTAGCTGCGATTCCGCTGCGGGACGGAGTATCTTCAGGTGCTCTCGACTTCCCCGGTGAAGCTGGAATGGGCGTTATTGCTGGGTCTTTAAAGTCGGATTTAGCTAGACTGATTGGGGCTTTCCGGGTCTTTCGACGAGGTGGTACATTTTCTTGATTTGTATCAGGATCAACTTGACTCCGCCTCTGGCAAGAATCATCCTTCTCTGTAGCCCACTCCAGCAAATGCGGATCCCGATAGACCTCGAAGCCAGGGTAGTGAATGGAAGATGGATCGGGAAGTGGTGGTAGCTCCCGAGGAATAGTTGAAGGCTGGGTGTTACACGATTTGCAACAACAGCTGCGAAGATTTTCCGCACGATCGCCATCCACGTCTTCCTCCTGCTGCGAGAAATCCATTGACCTTGGGGACGAAGCACGCACCGCCCGCGCTGATGTCGTTTTCAACTCCGGAGAAGGGGCAAGGCTGCTTGATGATGCTATTGGGGCTTGCTTCGGAGTCACAGGAGCCGTGTTTCTAGTCATGAAGGTAGTTGAAGATGAGCGTTTCTGTGGGTCCCCTGCTACAAATTTCGGCATGCCAAAGTCCAACTTGCGGGCAGGACTGTCAGGCCCGGATAGCACTTGACTGAAACGCGCAGGAGAGCTCATTATAGAGGACAGCGATGGTTTGCAGGTCCTTTCTGGGGAGTAGATACCATCTTCACGAAGAATACGACGTTTTGCTGGACTGAAAAGAGAGGCACCACCGGGGGACAGCGGACGTTTGTTGTTCCTGGCTGGCTTACTAGGAGCGGGGGTAAGCAGAGAGTTTGAGGGTAGAAAGCGGTCGAGCGGTAGTTCCTTGAGTGGGCCTGGTCGTTGCATGGAGAAGAAGATAGGGGAGAAGATGGTGGGAGGTTTGAAAGGGACAAGCGGCGTCCATGTTCGACTTCGAACAATTGCTCTGCCGCGTGGTCTGTCACGCTCGCGTGACACAACGCGTCTTTCAAAGGACAATTACACAAAAATGATATTACTTTTCGTATCTACTGTACAAATCATACCACCAACGCATCCGTTGGCATTACTATGTCGAATACTCCTGTACCAGTTGCGCTTGGCCTTCCGAGAACAATATTACCGGACGGCGTTGTGAGGTCGTCAAAGTCTCCAAAGAGAGTGGCATCAGACAAAAATGCAGCCGTGGTTTCATATGACGCTTTCAAAAGAGGAGAAGGATTGGTGGAAATTCCTTTGCGGTTGAATGGTTTATAACCCCCATCGAAAGTCTGTAAGACCAAGTCAGATAGTGTACGCATAACATTTATGATTGAAACGTGCCATATAATCAGCAATAAGCTCAAGATGACGCCTATTCACATCGATGCTATATACTGCGAAGATTCCACTCATCTCTCGCAGAATAGCAGCACGAGCCATTTCCACGCCATAAGTTTTCAAGATGGCATAGATGTCATTCGAATATATTTCGTCATCCTCGAGAATACTCTCATCGGAGCCTGAAGCAAATTCCCACATGCCGCGCAAATTCGAACCGTTGGTCGTGAGCTACAAGCAGACAATCAATGCCAGTCAGATCTCAAAACAAACCACAGCATACCTTGATTTCCGGTTCCGCGCCTTTTTTGCTATCGTCCTTGACTTGGAAACACTCGGAAATCCCTGGAATTTCGCGCACAACGGTGGCACGGCATGCTCTTTCGACGATGCCGACGAATAGCAACTTGGGCATATCTGAAGAGAACTACGGAGAAGTCAGTTCACATTGCCATTTCGTTGAAAACAACACAGCTCACCTCTAGCTTGAACGAGCATTTTGACTCGTCGAAGTGGAAAGAGATGCAATGTTGCATCTGCCGTTGGAAAAGTTCTGAAACTTGCGCGGCCAGGGCCTTGAAAGATAGAGTCTTGGCTTTCTTGACAGTGGGTGCTGCGGCGGCTTCATCCCCAGACGCGAACTCTGCTTCAATATCGTCGTCCTCATAAGCACCCATAGTCTCCGGCTCCTCTTCCTCGTCGTCACTTTCATAAGTCGCCTGTTGCTTCTTTTGCCGCGCGTGCTTCGCGTCGTCGGCATCATCATCTCCCACCTCACTTGCCTCGTCGTCATCTTTCCTTTTGTTCGACGGTTCTCCTTCATCATCTCCGGCCGACTCTCCAGGTCTTTCCCTGACTTTCTTTCCCTGCCCTAGTTGAGCCATCTGGTTCTTAAGATCTGCGTCGAGCTTCTTCATCTCGTTAACCATTTCCTTCTTCAATATCAATGGGAACTTGACACCAAATGCAGAGAGGATCTCCCGTGTTTCAAGGTCATATTCTTCTCGATATTCGTGCTCGGGATAAAAGTTGATATCAACTGAAAATTGAGTACGACGTGCATCGCCCTCAGCCTTCAATTGCTCCTGAACGGTGACCGTTTCGACAACTTGCGAAAGTGTGATGCGACTCGCACGTTTGCAGAATATACTGATATCATGCGCTGAAACGCCTTTGCGAACTTTCATGGTCATAGAGGGCGTCTTCGGCTTCTGGGATGCAGTCATCACGATTTCTCTCAAGCGAGGGATACCAAGAGTGACATTAGCAGCACCATGACCTGGAAGACCAGGTGAGTTAAAGGACGCCTGCAATTGTGTGGGAAATTACGCACCGGCAAAATGGAAAGTGTTCAGGGTCATTTGTGTCGAGGGCTCTCCAACTCTGTATACATCGGTTAGCGAGTCACAGCTACGAGAAAAGGACGCTTACCCCTGGGATGCAAGCAACCCAACAGCTTCACCTGGCTCCACTAAACTCCTCATGTACTTGTGGTTCATCAGAATCCTGAAGTGCTTCACGTCCAATGGAGACTTTCGACGCTTGTACGGAATCGTCGATTCCTCGTCCGCTAATAATCTCCGAGGGTTTGACTTGATGTACTCGTCCACAGCAGTCGCAAATTGCTCAGATGTACTTCCCATGTAACGAGTAGGGTTGTATAAAGCGAGCACAGGATCATATTTATCTCTTTTCGACGACTTGTCCCTCCTGGACCGCTCCGTTGATTTCTTCAGGACCTTCTTCATGTAAGATGTGGCCAACTTTTCGTCGACAATTCCATTAACTTCGTATGGCTTCAATCGACGAGCGAAAGATGCGTGGTTCTGCGCAATGAAGTTGAACTGGTACAGATGTTTCTGCTTTATCACATCAAGAGCGTCGCCACCATAGTTGAACTGGTAGATGGAGCTGTCGCTTCCCCGGACGGTGTTGTCATAGTGGACTCGGATTCCTTCCAAATGCTTGATCAAACATCTTTGAAGATACCCGGAACGAGAGGTCTTGACGGCTGTGTCGATCAACCCTTCTCTGCCTGCCATGCAATGGAAATAAAATTCCTGAGGCTTTATGCCGGTCAAGAAGCGACTTGCAACGTAGCCACCAGCGATTGCCTTCGTTTCGAAGGGACGGAAGGAAGGCAAAGTCTTCCCGCTGACCATGACGGGAACACGGCGACCTTCCAGTTCTTGCTGACCGAGAGCGCACGATATTTGGCGTACGTTGACAGCAGAGCCCTTCGCGCCAGAAAGCGTCATCGTTTGCATGTGATTGTAAGGGAATTTACGAAGGAGACCGTCAGGCAAGCACGCAGTCGATATAGCATTTGTGAGCTTTCCTAGCTTGGTCTTCACCGTCATATCGAGTCCAGCCATTTTGTTGTCGTCTCGAAGAACATCCTCCAGCAAATCCCTGAGTGCGGAGGGCACCTCCTCCTTTGGTGTTGTGCTCAGTGAAGGGAAGTTTTCGATGGCGCCCTCGGGACCCAAGTTCTTGTTTTTCTGTAGAAGGTCGACACGTTTTGCATCCCCGGATGGCGTGAGCATGAGATCGTCCATTCTGCATGTGAAAGCACGGTGCTGCAAGAATTTCGTGAAAAGTCGACTGAGAACACCAAGGAGCTTGCCCGCTATGTCTGCTCCGTATAATTCATACACTGAATGCACGAGACCGTAGTCGGATGCTCCGAACGCCGCTTTATCAAGAACACCGCAAAGCAGTTCTCCGTCCATAAAAACGACTTTGTCTTCTATCGAGTCGGAACCCCAAAGATGACCTGGTACCTTCGTTTTAGCATCGAGATTAAGTCCTTCGTACTTGCTAGGTGTCAGGTTCTTCATGACAGTGGAAATCTTGACATTTTTGTTAGCAAGGTCCGGTCAAGTGTTGTTGGTATAGCTTACTATTTGTTTCCCGGTCCAAAGAGGCTTTGGCTTCCAGATGGTAGGTGGCAAAGTAAGGAGTCGAGTCCCAGGATCTTGCTCGTCCTCGGGACGAAGAGCACCGTAAAGCAATTGATGGTACTCTTCTCGGTCGAAGAAGGAATTCTGGCTCGTCATCCAAACACCCGCTACAACATGATCTTGAATGAGACCACGAATAGGATTACCGGACGTGGGTACCAAGTACTGGTTGTTAGTGTTCGCAATCATCATGGCCTCGGCGCGCGCAACGTGATTTTCTAGACCAAAAAAATTAAAGACGAGGTCGCAGTCAGAAGAGTCACGACTTACGAGGGAAGTGAATATTCATCTCTAGAGATAAGAGGAGCCAATGAGTCATCAGTTATCTTCCATGCTGTATGTACTTACCGTCACCATCGAAGTCAGCTAAAACGGGGATGGAATTGATTAGTTTTGTTTACACTGTCGTTGCAGGTCGCTTACCATTATATGAATTACTAGTGGAAAAGATCATAAGCCACAATCAAAGCTAAGATGAGAAGTAATAGCGCACCAATTGGCATAGTGCATACGAATAGTTTTCTCTCCCTGAAGTACACGAGCTTTGTGCGTCATCATGCTTGGCTTATGTAGCGTGGGCTGACGGTTGAGAATCAAGATATCACCATCCTTTAGGTGCCGATAGACCTTCTTATTGAGGGCTGTTGTCCTGGTATGCAAACCGTGATTTCCAGAGGAAGCCCTGTCCCCTTCTTGAGGGGTTAAAAGCTGGTTGGCGATTGCAGTGCGTTGCTCGACGGTGAGTTTGTCCTGGTCGTGTCAATTAGTTTTATCTCTGCCAGGCTTGATCCTGACGTACTAAAGATTGTTGGTGACCATCTTCATATTCTACGAATGAAGCACCCGGGTAACCGTGAGGGCCAGTGATAACAAGTTGACGCATCTCATGGAAGTTGGCAGGAGTTACTGGCTCTGGGAAAGTCAATTTCCTGGCAAACACGGGGGGGATACCGATTTCGTTGGGTTCAATATTGACGTCAGGAGAGATGACTGATCGGGCAGCATAATTGACGCGTTTTCCCTGAAGTAATAATGTTAGTTTTACTTCGCAAGAACTACATAGTACTTACCATCATATGTTTTCTGAACAAACCCTCTTTTTTCTCCAGACCTTGTTTGACACCAGCGGGCGGTAGCTTGCCTTGTCGCATGACCTGAGGATTCTTGCTGCTATCCATGAAGCTGTTCACGTCTATCTGAAGTTGCACCAGTCTCTCGAGCAAGGCAGACATGATAGCCTTTCTTGCAGAAGCGTCAGCACCCGACCCTTTTTGTGATGCTTCCCGTAAGCTGATGTTTATGTCTCGCATTCGATATGACGTTTGAAGAACTTTCGCAAGCAACTCGTTTTGAGGATGTTCAAAGAGGGTGTCCGCCATCTTGGCAGGAGGTCGGAAGCGGGTAGGAGACACAGGAAGCACGTCTAAGAAAAACATGTCGGCAGAGGCAAACGACAGCTGGTCAGGGGAGAGGGGAGCAAATGGACCATGCCGACCAAAGATCAACGCGCAAATAATTGCCTCGTTGTGGAACAGTCTCCGCAAATGAGCTCGACACTCTTCAGGTGCGACGACACGTTCGTTACGGCCTCGAAGAGTCTTCACCTTTCCATTGGCGGCCTTGGGAAGCGATATTTCCTTGCTTTTCTCCGCGTCACTCATAACATCCTCCCCTTCGAGTTCCTCCTCGTCATCTTCCTCATCCTCAGTTTCTGCACCAGAATCCATGTCAAAGTCCTCATTCGCAGATGCATTATTGGGAAGGGAAGTCAATGATTGACTTTTCTCCGCTAGAAGGACGTCAGGGCGTTTGCGAGTCAACTGTCCCTTCTGACGGGCAGAGAGATCGTACTCAATAACCTTGATATGGCCTTCCTTCCTGAACGTATACGCAACACTTTTTCCACAAAACTTGAGCGATTAATGTCAAAAGGTGGCATGCTGAAGTGTACACACCTCCCACAATCACTATTTTGGCATTTCTTGAGAATACAGGACTTGAGGAAATCATTGATGAGATCCTTTCTTGTCTGATATATTTGACCGTCTTTGTATGAGTCTCGAGTACTTTTCGGAGACCGGGCGAGGTGAATGGCTACGTATAGGTTTATTCTGGCAATAAACTCGTGGGGAGATTCATCCGGAGTATCTGCTTCTTCGTCTTCACTGGCGTTCCCTGCATCGCCGTCCTTCTTTTTCCGGACGCGTAACTGTATATCGTCAACGCCTTGCGCCGCTTCTAACAGTCCCCGTTCTAACAGTCGTAGCTTGGCAAGGTATTTCCACAGCTACAATAGATAATTCAACCTAATTTTCATACGTTTCAAGAAACTAACGCACCACCGTCCGGCTCATTTTGAATCTATGGCAAAACATGCAGACTCCTCGCAGTAAATTGAACATGTTTCCCATGAACAGTGGGTGGAATACAGGAGCGGGTAGTTCGATATGACCATAATGTCCGGGGCATGTATAGTAAGTGAGGTGACATGTTGCACAACTAATGCACGCAAATTAGACTCTTGACATGGTTTGCAATAGAAGGCTCACATGTCTGAACGGTCGCTCGGGCCAAGAGCAGGGTCATACAGTCCACCGATGTTGGGTCTATTCAAATCATCCAGGAGCACTGGGTTCACGATCTGCTTGACGGATATTCTTCGAATGTCCTCCGAAGTGAGAAAAGAGAAAGACACGCCGGTAATGGTCGACGGTATTGAGTGGGCAATGTTCATGGTGAATGAGGAAAGAGAGAGGCTATAGGGTAAGAGGTGACATGCGAAGCTGGTTTAGAATCTAAAGCGCTCGCGTTCTGCATTTCCTCCTTGGACCCTTGATCACAAACTTTTTAGTGATCACGTGTATTTATGTACATCTCCATATAGCAATACACTTGCACGCTATTTATATCGAGCTTTTTACTCGTTATTGCTGAGTACCACCTCCCCACATGCCTAGTCGCTGGTGGTAGCCCGAAAGACTTTGTTGTCAACCCTGATCGGCTTGATGAAAGCATCCATCCCTCGTCAAGTAGCAGATAGCTTTAAGCGTTATCCTAGTCCGTTTCCTCTCCGGATACTACCCATCCGCGGCTTGCCCGACTTCAATTTCTGCGCTTCGCCAACCATCTCTGCGATGAGTCCGTTGTAGGTTTCAGAATCTTGCTGAAGGGCATCTCGCGATTGAAGTAGGTATGTCAATAAGTTGGAAGTATGGGCCGTCTGTGTGCGCAGATCACTGAGGTATTTCTCTAACGTGGCCAGGGGTTGCATGGTCAGCGTTTCTACAGGCAATTCAGTGAAAGATGGAGTTCATATGATTAAATAGCCTGACCTGCATTCAGCTGCAGAAGCTTGTTGATCTTAGCGGTGTCGAGTTCGGGCTTGGGCCCGAATTGTGCGAATATTCCTTGTTGGCTTGGTTGAGGGGTACCGCTTCTGGAGTTTGGTTTTGTACTTTGTCCGCCCATGCTTCCAACATGACCGCGCCCAGCAGGAGGTGCAGACATCGGTCGGGTATGTATCTCAAGTGGTGGCAGAGGTTTGGCATCGCTTCTGGGTAGTACCTCATCAAGGTTTACCGGAATGCCTAGGGTAATTAAGTGCTGTCGCCGTGTACGAGACCGCGTCCAGTTCGGTGGTTTAGTTGGGGGAGCAGTTTGCAACAACGTTTTGTACATTTGTCGACTTGAATATGAAACCACAGATGATTAAACGAGAACTCGCTGTTTGACAAGGCACATACCTGCTCGGGGTATATAGGATTTGGGCAACACCTTCCACTTCTCGGATGCCTTCATCGGTCGTAAAGTCAGATATATCTTCGTTATTCCACACAGGAGCCAAAGTTTCGTTTATCTCGCGTTCCAGACTCGGTCGAGAAGGGAATGGATCCAGGGGTAATGGGCGCCAGATTTGCGATGAAGGACCTGCTATTGGCACACTATCATGAAAGTCAGCATCTTCCGCGAAAGCTGACGGGCCAGCGTCTGCCTCTCCAAAATCCCCAAAATCTCCAAAATCATCGTCTTCTTGAGCTTCGTCTCCCGTCGTCGCTTCTACAGGAGGTGCAAAGTCATCAAAGTCATCAAACGTAGGTACGTCTTCAAAGTCTGTCGGCACTGGCGGGGGCTCTAGTATGCGAGATGTGGCGGTTGTAGGAAGTTTCTCCTCATCGGCAGCCCAGACAGAAGCTCCAAATGTGAAATCGTCGTCCATATAGTGCGCGACTGTACAGTAGTGGATGCGTTGATGGCTGAATTACAAGCGGATATTCAGACGGTCCGTGGCAAATATTCAGGCGTCTACTTTGCGCTTGTTTGCTGTAATACGAAACTTAAGACCTAGTAAAGTATCCCAATGTCTTCCGACGACCACGTCTTCCTCTTTTCTAGCCTGCAGTCAAGAAAACCTCTGACGGCCCGAAAAGTTCACTTACGTCGCCTATATGACATCTTGCAGCTTAGTATACACCGACAGGATTTTCAGCGCGCAAAGCAAGTTTGGATAATACTTGCTCGGTGCAAAGAAGTCGACTGGAAAGCACTATGGTCAACAGGTTTATTCATTATAGGAGAAACGGACGATGGTGAATCTGCGCCTCGAAATTCTGTGGATTATCTTCGTGCTATGATGCTCCAATGCCCGGAAGACGTAAGAGTTTCTTTGTTGGCCGTTGAACTGAAAAAAATAAGAAGGTGCCATAGCGTGAAACTATTCTCAAAGAACTCGTATTCAGATTACTGCTGGAAAACAGGTGCAGGGATGCGTTGGATGAATTAGAGCTGTGCGTGTGCTCTTTCTGAAGCAATGAAGTGCCGGGAGGTTGAATATTCTGTTGCTCTAGTTATCTTCCATCTCTGCCGTATCAAGACAACCCTACGCTACACATTTACGCTGCCTTATGTTCGCTATACCTGGCCCAGAGGGACTCAGGTGAGTACGATACGATTACCCGACATCTAATTTTTTCGACTGCAAATCTGCCAGGCCAACACCATAGATACGATTATGACAGAAATCTGCTGCGTGATGCCCAGTCTCATCTGGAACACGCTAAGGCGCTTAACGTTGAAAGCACCTTTGCAGAAGAATTCATAAATAAGGTTGTTTATTTGCATTACGAGACTCGGCAAAGATGCTTAACAGTCACTAGATTCGTAATTTGCAAAACCAGGAACATATTACTACTCAAGCTCAAGACTCGGACGACGAGTCCATGGTCATGGAAGAAAGCGCCCCAGACAGGAAACGCATACGCACATAAAAGATGATACAGTACTATTACATCGACAATCTAACGTTGATATCAATCTTCGTCAACTTCCGAATCTGAGTCGAGATCGATAGATGGCATTTCTTCGTCTTCATTGTCATCCTCCTGCGCAGGTACAGGTATAGCGGTTGGCCGGAAAGGCGTGGTAATTGGTGTCTTTATATCTTGTGCTATGCTCGTGGTGTGCACATTGTGGACTGTCGTTTGTGGACGATCTGTCTTGTAGCTTTTGTTTTCTAACAGTGGTTTGGATGTCCCGGCTGGTTCAATCAACGTTTCTGTTTGCGCTTTTGAAAGAGGCACCTTTGCAGGCTCTCTAGAAACCTCCGCTAAGGCGTAACTTTGTGAAAGAACGGGTTCTGGACCTGTGTTACTGGTTTGTTTGGTGAGAGTGGAATTGTGGTCTGTCATTACGATGTCTTCGACTTCTGGTGTTTGATGAATATGCATGTCCGCTATTTTGAGAGCTCGAAGGGCTTCTGCCTCCTCCTGCGATTCTTCTGCTTTGTAAAGAGAAAGAGATTCGATGTGAGGCATAGACCGAACCAAGGGAGGCACGCGTGGGTGAATTAGAATTCCTAAGTTCCGTTGGGACTATGCAACGGCGTCAGTATTTGAAAGGGTGCCTGAATAAGTGAAGGCAGGAGATACCTCAAGCTCGTCGCTCCTTAACGATGCTTTGATCACGAAAGGCAGACTTTTGCTCATCACCCCCGTGGTCCCAGAGCTGATCGTGAAGCCGATATTTTGCACCTTCTTGATCAGCCGTTGTACCAAGGTTGGATCTTGTGATAAGGAATGCCAGGGCAGCCTCGGGAGAGTCATGAGCAAAGAAATCATAAGCCGCGCGATTATTGACTGCATTGTAGGCGATAGATTGGAATTTAGCAGGAGGACATGGGCAACTGCAATTTTCGGACAATTAGATCAGGGTCTCGGCGTTTCAAGAGTGCGCGTACCATCTAAAGAGATCAATGCTACCTCGCTCTCCTCTGCTGTTGCGTATGTAACCTGGCGAGTCATCTTAAAGACCTCATCACCCTCATAGTTACGAGCACGTTTCTTGGCATTTTTGCTCTTGCTCGAGGAAGGTTCACTATCGATGTTGGTAGTAGATGCAGAAAGAATCCTCGTTAGTGATGGAAGGACTGCTTTCGACAATCTCGTCGGGATTACAGGTGACTCCACTGGGCGACAAGTCTTTAACAAGGTGTCAACAGCTTTAAGACAGTGCAGCCTTTCTGTCGGCCGTTGGTTTTGTTCAAGTTGGATCGCTAAAAGGGTGCAAAGTCGTCCAACATAGGGGTCGAGACGATACGGAAATCTGACAAGTAGAAAACAATCAGCTGTGCAATGATATGGAAATATAGGAGACGAACTGTTCGGCTACAGCGACAAGGAGGTCACACCCCAGTTTCCTAATTTCAGGGACTATAGACTCTTCCATTGAGCGAATTGAAGGATCCACAAATCCGTCGATCTGATTTCATCAACATCAGCTCTTTCAGAGTAGTATAAGATGAAGTAACTTACTTTGCCGTCTGTTGAACAGCTCAGCAGTCCCAAAACGTACTTGATCAAGCCCCCCAAAGGAACCTGTACCGGCCTCTGGATAACGGTTCTTGTAAAAAAGACAGTTCATTTGAGAGCTTAAACCTAGAATAAATGCGCAAATACCCTAGAAGATAGCGGATAATAACAACACTGCAACGCAATCGATCGTGATTCAAAGGGATTGCTACTTGAGGTTCCGGTATTGGGACGGGTTGCACGTTGTTCTGAACTGTATCGTCCGAGCTCAGAGAAACAGGCGAAGTAACAAAGAAGACGAAGTCGTACTGCTCGTTGGAAAGGTGGTACGTAAGGAATGCAACGCGTCCCACCCAAAGGCCAATGTCTCGTCGAGCGATTTTCTCCACAAGTTGGTCCCGTTTACTTTACCTCCTGTTAATGGGAGAACAGCATACAGGCGTGCAGCTGCATGTAGTAATTCCTGGTCGGTTGGGCCCATTGTTGAACCACTAAGGTACTGGAGAACGAAAGCGGAGAGAGAAGCGGATGACGCCCTATGTGCAGATGGGTACGTGGCAATGACGCTCGCCAGAGCTTGTAGGGACATAACCTATAGGCGAGTATGTTGTTCGTGATAAATAATGGAGGATTAGAGGATCCCCGTACCTTGAGTTCGATGTCTACGTTGTCCGCGACAGACATAACCAAAGACGTGAACTTGACGACATTAGGCACAGAGACCTGTCTTTGAAACTCTGGGATATCGGTCGCGGTAGTGAAGATGGTGCGCAGGAGTCTTATTGCGGCCTTCAAAACAGGAACTGGCTCCTTCCTCTGTAGGGCTGGTCAGGAAAAATAGATACCAATGTTTTAGGACACAGACCGATAACATAGGCAACACAGCAGTAATCCATGATTGAGCCAGGTCAATCATAATTCTTTGCGACAAAAGTGCCGTCCTGTATGCCAAACAGAGACCCGCCCATCTAGCGCCTGATTCTTTTGAGTGGATGAGAGCATGTATCCGTGTCGACCATTTGGCCAAGTGCGAAGAAGGTAAGAAACACTCTGCAGTCAAAGATGATAAGCAATACGGGAGATGTCTAATGGCAGAAGCATCTGAAGCTAGTTGAGTTTGAAGTAAATTTTTGAGGTGATGTCCAGGTTCCATGATTGTACTGAACGCGCTTCCACAGCCACTTCATTGTGCCCAAAAATATGTCGCGTCTCAGGCGAGGCTATGGACCTCGGATCATAACACACGCAAGCTCGTCCTCAAATCAATTCTGACAATTCATTATCTGGACTCATTGGCTACACTGGTATACCCAAATTGAAGACAAGTTTCCCGCCGGGTATATAAATCAACAAAAAAAAATCGTACATGTTCGATGAAGCAACGCTACCCTGCCTTGGCCCTCCGAACTATCACTTGTAGGTCACCGCCAAACGACCTACAATGTAATCGCCTGCGTTGATCGGGGAGTATTTTGGCTCCGAACCACAGTTGGGCAGACAAGCAACTTCTGCAGAAAAGTTGGGATTGCAAAAAAATGCAATTGACTGTCGCTTAGGAGTTATGCCTGCATTCTCACTTGCTTTAACTTGTTCGGCAGAAGGTGCAACGACACGATGCAAAGTGGATCGCAGGACGCCGTTACTCCAACGTGCCAAAAGGTCTCCAACATTTACGACGATTGTATCGGGCTACGATTCAGTGTGGTGAGTAAACGTGCGTGCACATTAGGTCGCACCACTATGCTTACTATCGGAGTAGCTGGAATGAATTGTCCGGTATGAGGGTTTTGGACTTCTAAGCCGCCAATGCTGTCTTGAAACAATAGAGTCAATGTTCCGTAGTCTGATATCGTCGATGAGAAAAGATCCAAAAGTCAGAGGGAATATCAAATGGCTGACCGCTATGGGCTCCAGCACGCGCTTGCCCTTCATTTTGTAATACTTCAGATTTGACAGCAGGATAGGATAGTAAACGCAGGTTATGGCACTTCTCATGAATCAAATCGTCAAAAAAGTGCTCCTGAAGTCTTAAGCCGAGTGCAATCGAACGCATAACATGGACGTGGAGTTCGTGGCACGTCTACAAAACAGGTTAGGAAAACGCTTAAGGTGCGCCGGATAACCAGTGATCGCCTTACTTCATAGAAATTTAGCATATGTTGCTTGAAACCAGGTGCAAGAGTCTCAGAAGGCCACTGGTTTTTCCACGTTGAGTCCCAATCCCTGCCAATTTCCATGGTCTCCTTGTAGTCCGGGGCCTTAGCTCGAAGTGCAGCAATCTCTTCAGGATTTGCAGACTGTGTTACGCGTTCCCTTCCGATTTCGACATATCCACGATTGGAACGAGGGTCTTCCCAAGCTAGTTTTTGCTGCAACAATTAAATGTTAGCGTACGTGCAACCAATACACATGCCATGCACTCTCTGCTTACCTTTGCTTCATAGGGCAGCGCAAAGAACTCTGCACTCTGACAATACGTCAACAACACCATCATATTTGTACGAGCACATCCCTCACTTTACGGAAAGAATCTTGGACTTCAGCTGATGGTTGCAAGCGTAATGAGCGACTGAGTATAATAATGGGGAAGTTCATGTGGACTGACCGGGGGGAATGCCATGGTTGGAGAGGTAAATGAATCCACTCTCTTTGAATGCAGAAACAATATCGTTTGCTACTTGTTGCTTCTCTGCTGTGGAAGTCGGCGTCCGGAACTTGGAGAAGTCAATAACAGGAATACGAAACGAGGTTGAAGCGCGTAACGTGGAGGAGAAAAGGCGCTTCCGTGCTCCGGAACGGACGAAGACGTTAAGCCTGAGAGATAACATGGGAGTTGGTGAACAACAAGGGACTTATCAACCTCTGTAAGGCAGAGAGGGTGAGAGATAAGACCATGTGCAGTGGATCTACAAGCCCAGCATCACTGCATCAGTCGGCCGTTGATGGTGACATATTTACACGGTGTGCATGTTGCAGACCACCATCCACGCGTCTGCCTGCAACTTATGGCTATTTGCGCCAGTCGTCACCAGCTTTTCAGCGAAGTGAAAGCTGAGAGTCCTCACATGGAGGCTTACGTGCGACATTGAGGTTTAAAAGCGTATTCGAACCTTTTCCAATTCATTTCAAATCATTGCACGGCACTCTTAGATGGGCTTCCCCTCAAAGCACGTCTCAAGACAACTCACTCAGAGGCACATCCTGTTCGCAAATATTACCACCAATAGCAACCTAACTCTATGTCTGCTAGCTCGTTTCCTTCTCACTCCTTTCATGGTTCAAATTCGAGCAGTTCTAAAGACAACGGGTTCGTGGCGTTTATGCATTTCAGGACGAACTTGAAGAAACCTCTCATGCCGGCAAACGTAGGTCTGGCAGTCGCAACTACCATGTTCCAAATCATGCAACGAGGTTGGTATTCGAATTGCCAGTGCCTGACTTGTTATTGATATTCTGAAAGCAGCTACGCCAACGACAAATCCAAGTTGATCTCCGTAAAATTCGAAGAAGACAAAGGCATAACAAAAGCAATCGCAGCCGTCGTCTCGATATTTCTTCTATTTTCCGCTGTGCCGTTATGCCTGGCTGTACTGCGTTTCGGTCCCGCTGCGCCCGGGTCGAGCTCTGCAACGTCCGTGATCCAAGATCACAGTGGTGGACTCGGAGCAACTCAAAATAATGGGGGGATGGACTGGGAGAGGCCTCAATCTCAGGATAAGGTTAATGACTCAGCTAGAAAAGGCACAAAGCTTTCAAGCCCTCACTGGGACGAACTAGTGCCAGATTCGCGCTGCCTGGGCTTCGGTACGAGGGAATACACGGCACGATTATGGGGTTTGCCCTTCTTTTCCAACTGGATGGAAACATGTAAAGACACGGAGACAATCATCCATAATGTTGTCGTTCAACATCCATCCTACTGCGAAAACAAGGTCACAAACGTCTCCTCCCCGCCGCCTTTTACTAGCTCATGGTCTTTCTTAGTGGCCCTTTGGAGGAATTATAGGGCACTGGATCGTTGATTTTGGAGAGCAGGATTGTGTAGCCAGATGGGGAAAAATTGTAGACCAGGTATTTCTGTCAGGAGGTGGATGGCTGATCCATCTTACTTATCATCTTTCTTTCTGCAAAGGGTTGCCTTAAGGACGCTACAAAGACACGAGTAAGTATGATCGTTATGACTAATGTGGTAGAAGGCTGACATCTTGTGATATCAAGCGTTTTCAAGCACGGCTTTGGGACATCAAATCAAGGCATGATTGGACGAGAATCTGCGCAACCGCCCCGGTAGTCATCCATGGGTTGCGAATACCAAAACCCAATTCCTGCGACGACAGGGTAAGCACATGGTTCAGCGCTAGGAATGTCCAAAAATGTGACTAACTTCTTATATCAGGGATTATGGGGAATATATGGCATCTGGGACTTGGAGGACTCGAACTGTGAATGAAATTCGAGAAAGATTGCCCAGTCGGGCCAGCCTTCTCAATGAAGAGACAAGCGTGCACAACCTTGCTACCACTGACCATAACTATATATAATTTAAGACGGGCGTCCATGTTATTACATGCATACATTATTTTACAATTATTGCTTTCATTACAACATCGGTATACAGGCGTACCTCACATCTTGTACGAGCTTGGTGAGCGTAGCCTACGGAATACAGACATAAGTGTGTTCCCGCCATCAGGACCCCACCTAGAGTCGCAGTAGATTAGAAAAGGCACATAGTGAGAGCATTCTCGTACTCACTCTCCGGCTGAAACTTCGCCGAGGCAATGCTCAAATTCTGCCGTTACATGCACCTCTTCCCATCGTTCAATTACGAAGTCCTGAATTGACTCATCAATATGTGTATAGCGATGCATAAAAGTCGCGTTTACCTCTATCAAGCTGTGCAATTCATCCCACGGAGACGTTGCAAGGAGGAGAGCAAAACTGGACTGAGGGGTGATAGTAGACATGATGTGTTCCTGTGCAAGAGCAGCAAGCTTTGGCATTGTGTACCGATGTGCCACTTGATAAATCGATAAAGCTGATGCTGGGCCAGGTGCAGGAGTTGGATGGACGTGGGGGTCCGATGCTTGACTGTTTGGCTTCCTAGACGAATGTGGTGGTTTAGGCACGGAGAATTGCGCAGGCGGAAGACTCTTCTGCGGCGTGGCAGCGGACTTGCCAGATCTGCTGATATTCGACGGCGTACTTCCGGCATTGGTATCCATACGAGACTGAGATACGCCTACCGGCAGTCGAGTATTATTAGTCACCTGTGATGTCGATTGCTTGACCACAGTTGGTCTATGCGTCGTGACTGCAGAAGAGGTGGCTACAGAGGACACGTTAGGTAGCATGTCCTCAGATCTGCGACTGCTTGAACGGCTTATACTAGCACTAAGTGCTGAGCTTTCACCACTAACAGCACTCCTATCATCCATGATGGACTCCGACCCGCTGGGACCCACCCGCTGGAATGCCTTCCAATCCCATTCTCCTTGTTCACCGGTCAGCCACCTGGCACTCCACCCTGCCCCGACCCCTTCTACTGCCACCCGGGGGTCGTCGTTTTGCTTGAAGAGTAGCCAATTGGCGTAACAGTACTTTAATAACCAGTACATCGTCTCGAAGTCAGCTTCTTCCACGATTATGGTATAGACTTGGCGTCCACCATTAGAGACGGTCGAATTTTCCGAAAAAGACGAGGAAAGCATCGTGGCAAAGTATTCAGAGCGTCGCGTTAGTATGTCAGAGTGAGCATAAATAATTCGCTTTCGAGCCAAAGAGTGCGACCCGAAGGAAGAAGTAGAATCGGTCATTGCGGAACCCCCCGACCGACTGGGACTGAGAAGAGGAGAATCGACCTTGCCCGGATACTTTTCCAAGCACACAAAACGGACGTCGCCTGTGTCTGTGAAGATGAAAAGGCACGTCACTCGACGAATGGATGAAGAAAAGAAAGCAAGTTACTGGAGTTGTCGAGCGAAGCCTCAAGTCCATCCAGAAGGTCGCGTGGCACATAGTAAACAGACGGCCGTTGGGGTATGTCTGGTCCTGCCGGGGAATGTATCTGAATACAGAGCACCATAGAATCTGTATCTGCAATCCTCGAGTTCTGTAGCAAGGAACTCAGAGGGGGTAAAGCGCACTCTGCAATTTATACTCTTCAGCGATCAATACTGTAACACCCAGAGCAGAGCCTCTCACCCCACACTTCGCTTTCCCTACGGAAAACCCAGTCATTCTGCCAGTATTCCCAGACCCAATCTGGGCGAGCACCACGTTCCCCAACACGATCAGCGTGACACTTGATAGCAGCCATCATAGACGCAGGGTACTCATATTCTTCTTGAGCAAAATCCAATATCAAGGATGTGATGTACAGGCAGAGTGTTGGCGCTTGAGAACTGTGAGACGGTGCCACCAGGGCTGCAGCGAGTCAGAACGGTAGTCCTTATGCCAGAGTAGTTAGGTGAATGTTCCTCACCAATTTCTAGCTTAAATTTATGGTCGCCCAGAGTGGGAGACTGCTTCAGAACAGCAAAGTCCTCGAGTTCCCCTGCGACGGGATGGGGCCCGTCTGGCAAGCCATCAGACTCTATGCCTTCGACAAAGTCGCGCAGCCTGTGAACGTCCGGGATCTCCCATTCGAATCCCTCCTCAGGAAGTCAGTGACTCGACACAACAATGGCATAGAAATGAAACTTACAGTGAACGACCATTGCCTGGTCGATTCGTTGGTAACAGAGGGTGAGGAACTCATGTGGATGTTCGCCGAGGGCTTCGGGGTGCTGGTGGTCCTGTCCTGGAAGTCTGAAGAGCTGCTCGCGTGCCTGGACGAAACGGAAGGCCTTGGATCCAATCCTAACGAGCCTTGAGCGGCACCTGGAAGATGAGGGGAGTTTGCCTGGCTCCTCTGGGAGTAATTTCTGGCAGCCCAAGGCCAGTCGGGTCGTGATATGGATGAGGGCCTCCCTGGAGAGGATGAGGCGGGCGATGATAGACGCAGCTGTTCAGACATTCCGAAACCTACATGTTAACGAGGACGCGGGGCCGCCTCATACAGAATACTGCTTGTCATAGTTGCCTTTCCGGGTAAAACAAGCAGGCTCAAGGTCTCATAATTTGCTCATGCTATGCAACTTGGTCCTTCTTACACCGGCGTTCAAGCAGTACAACACTACACCACAAACAACTAAATAGTACACCCAAGTAAATACAATCGCCTTCAGAAAGTTTCCCAATGTGTATCAGAAAGGACTTGTCGCATGACTAGAGTCGAAGACCATCAACATTAGTCGGTCTTTGCGAGGTAAAGAATCTTTCTTACCCGACCAGTGATGGTTTGCTTGCTTCTCTTGCAGTTGGCCCAGTGGGTTTCTTTGATCAGTGAGAATATATCGATTGTCACCAGATTTATCATGCAATGAAGTAAGATTGACTTCGCGGTTTTCCATAGATTGCAAGACATGTCGCCTCAGAGGCGATCCAAGCCAGTCAGGCTTTACAGATCTTCTGAACGTAAGGGGCTCATAAGAATTAGTACAAAATATGACCTGCGTGATCATCTTTAACATCATATGAATTGTTTAAAAGGAATACTCACCATGTTAACGAATTCGGTGCCGTATTTCTCTTCTGGAAGCTCCTCGAATAGATCATGGAATGCCCTACATTGCCCGAAGCGCCTTAGTAGAGTGTTGACAATAAGAAGGGAAGGCGAAGATTTAATAAGTCCTGCGAAATTCTGCAAAAGGATGTGAGCCAGCCTATGAAGGTCGATAGCAAGCGAACTCACGACGACAAGAACAGCATCAGGTTGCATGACTGTTTTCAAGTCACTCCAGAATTGAAGAGTGAAAATGTGTTCAGGAACACCCCCTCCAGAGAAACAGTCATGAATTACGATGTCATAGAGCGTGCTATTCTGTCCTTTGTCTACTTCGTCTCGCCTTCTGTAAGCCCAACCTCGAGCATCCTCAAGGAAGACTCTTCCTGGGCCTGGATCTGGTAGGCCAAAGTAGGTGCGTGCTGCAGTGTAAACAGCGGGGTCAATTTCAACTATAGTAGTCGCAATGCCGTGTCGCTGAAATGCGGTAGCTGAGATCCCTGCACCAAGTCCACTAGATGGTCTATGAGAACATAGTGGAAGATAAACGTTTAGTTATGCTCACATTATCAATGCATTCTGCCATTTTCCGCTTTTCCCTGCCTCTGTACTATCCACCAGACGGGCAGCTTCTTGGACGACGAAAGCACTGTAGATAGAATCGCCAAGTGGTGTGCCAAACGAGTCTGTGATGGGTGGCTCGTTGTCTAGAACCTGCACTTTATCATGAGTCCAAACACCTCCGAGAATGGAATGCGATGCTCTCAAATATCTCGCTGAGTGAAGGTCTTCGTTGTTTTCCTGAAGTTCCTGGGAAGGAGGGGGCACCTGTCCAACAGCGATGAGGCCCGTCACAGATTGCTCTGCCGAAAGAATTTGGAGAGGGTACGTTGGGTGGTCGTGGATGTAAGGAAGAGGATGAGGGAGGATCGGATTCCCGAACTTGTTATAGACGGTCCACCAGAACGCATTGAACGCTACAATCATCGCGGCTTTATTCTGTATATCCACAAAGGAACGACGGGTCGCGGGCTTCGCTTTCTTAGCGCTTGATTTCACTGACTCGCCCCTGGGGACCTTCGGTGTGGAGATAGATAGCGAGGCAATCCACAGAGTGTAAAATAAACCGGCAAGCGATAGCCACTGTGAAGGAAATAAGCTAGCGTTCAACTTCAATGAATATGGTAACTCACTAATCTGTTGTCCGAGACGCTGTAAAGGAAAGAGGAGCGCGACCAGACTCGAAGGTATATTTGGAAAGCTATGAGATACGTGACGCTGCCCCTGAGTAACCGGTTGATAAGGGGGGACCTGGAAGTCGTTTCTCGTGCCTAAGAGTCGAAGAGGATGAGCTGGGTGTGGCAGATGGTAACGTGGTCTCCATACCTCTGCGTCATCCATCTCGACAACAAAAGTAGTAAGAAGGAACACCAAAGGGGCAAGGGTTGTAGCTTGAGTAACCGCAGGACCTAACAAAGGGTTTCTCCATCTTGCGGTCCATACTGCAATCCAGTACGTGGCGTTGGGTGCTAGAGTCAAGGCGAGGGCGGTGTAAAGCAAGTTACGCTTCAAGGAGACGCGGATAGGTTGGGCAGCCGATGCAACCACTGCAGTGAAGACGATCTTCTTGAGAAGACGCGCTGTTGGTACTGAAGCATATAAGGGTACAAGTTCGCGTTCATGCGTGAAGATGTGGAGAGACAAGCAAAGGACAACAGATATAACACGTAGCGCTTTCAACCCGAGATTTATCAAGTCGTCGTTTGCCATATTGTAAGGCTGCTGTAGAGGACGCACACGGTCCAGGACGAATTTACAGTCGACTTGTTTAACAGGGCATACTGCCAGCAAAGACTTGGGTGTCGTGGAACCACCAGATTTCGGACTTAATCTACGCGTCTGTTTAGGCGAATTGATCATGTGCTCCTTCATATAAACTACTACAACGTTGTAACTTGTTTACAGTGACTACATATAGTGACTCGGAACCCATATGAGTGTCCATGGCAAGCTTCAAAACGTAAAACTATTTGGTTGCAAACAATGCTTGCCGAATTACCCTTTGAGATTTGCGACCAACTTGTCCACCAAATCTTGGAAACGAGCTACTTCTTCCTGTGCCAACGTGGAGTTCTTCTCAAATGTTATAGCCTCCGTAATGGCAGGCAACGTGGTCGCACCATAGCCTAAACAGATCCACGAAGTTACTTTAGATGCTAGTCAGGAAGAACATCAGTTACTGACCTAGCCATTTTCCAGGAGCAACAGCCAAATGCTTGTACCACTCCCTATCCTTAATTCCATCCTCGGAGATAAATCCTCGCTCAAAAGTGGCAGCCTTTTTGTTCGCAGTTCGGATGCGCTTGATCAGCTTGCGCAGGCGAGCCAAGGGGAACTTATGACCATGGTGAGGGTGCTGCTGCGTCGAGAACCACTTATGTTCCACGAGTCCTTGGTGAAGGAGCATACCAACAAAGACATCATGATCAAACGAGGCATTTTCTGAGGCCATTTCCTTGCTCGCTTTGCCTCCTTTATGAGGACACGCACATTGGCGACCAAACATTTTCTTAACCCTGCAGAAGGTTCTTCGGATCATCATCCTCAGCCTACGCCTCCTATGGTGCCATTTCTTCAATTTCTTGACCAATTTTTCGAGATCCTTCTGGGCGTCGTTCCTTTCCTTGTCCAGTGCAATACTCGCCTTCTGAAGCTTCCCTATTGACTTCTTCAACGATTTGAACTGGACATCGAGAGAGGCCTGAGACGCAAGGCTCTCAACTCTGCGCGATTTTGTTAGTAATGTGAATGGTAATAACGCACGCTCGGGCTTACTTGGATAGGTATGACTCCAACTCCAACGCATAGTGCGTAGTGTTGAAGGGGAGAACAGGACTACCCGAAAGTCGAAGAATTTGCAATCCAAGATGTTTCGCGACAGCGACCTGCATTTGAAGTGAGGAAATTTGCATGTCATACGCCCTTGTATGCAACACTTACGTGACGATGGAAACCAGGATCAGCGTAAACTTCCTGCCATCTTTCAGAGTCGAAAATGGAATGATAATGGTAGACAGGATCATTAAGAGTTGATCCAAACCCTCCGTTGGTACTCGCAATCTGGAATCATGGATAAATGAGTCTATGAGCTTTGCAAAAAAGAAGATTAACATACACCATTCCTTTGCAAGAAAACTGTGTAATCACTTCCAGATCCGAGAGGAGACACTCCAATGGCATCTGCAGCGGCAACCTCCATGTCCTTCATAGCAATCACCATCGGGTCAATTGGACTTATCATGGTTGCGTTCCCAAACAAGTCGCCAGTATCTCGAGTCGCATCCCAAAGAGTACGATTTGCGTCCGTAGGATGTGGGATAACTTGGGCCGTCTCACGGATGAAGTGAGATAAAAGAGGTGACCCACTAGCCCCGAAGCGCGAACCAGAAACAGAGCCATCTAAAGAATTTAAAAAATTAGAGGGCAGCTGTGATTGAGAAAACTGTCGCGTACCAAGGTTAAGATATGCCACCACATTCTCATCAATGAAATCGGCAAAGTCCTCACCCCACTCAGTACTGCCTATGAGACCATACTATATCCGTTGGGAATGCTATTAGATCCCGTAGCGTAGAAGTCGCGGGTCTAATGCTCACCTCTTCAGCATCCCAGCTAGCGATTACTATGGTCCTGAGAGGTTTCCATCCATTGCGAAGCAAATGACCCAAGCCGCGTACGACTTCATGAAGGGATGCTGTCCCACTGGATGGATCAGCAGCACCCATCACCTGTATCAGATCGACTTAGTCGTGATGCTTGAACGAGACAGATTTTGCTTTACCCATGCTGCAAGTAAAGTGATATGTAAGTTCGCTGCATTTCTAATGAGGTAGAAACGTGCTTACCATCCCGATGGTTACCGACAACAACAACTTCATCCTTAATGAAACCAGGAATAACTCCCATGGTATTCCAGATAGGAATTACCCGTGTGTCAACTACAATGCCATTAGGCAACTGGTAAAAAGACAAACAAGGTGATAGAAAAATACCGTTGTTGACTAGTCTAACAAGCTTCCCTTCATATGCATCCCCGCTTGCCAAGGTTTTGAATAGTGTGGCTACATTTTCCCAAGAAATTGGCAAGCTAGGGATTAGAGGAATGTTAGATCCTTCTGTTCTTGTGCTATTTTCGTAAGATGGATATCCCGGGGTGGTAGGGTCTCCTGGGTAGATGCTGAGGAACTGTACACTTCCGCGTTGGACTGAGGATGGATTGCGCGCAGGTCCGTGTGGATATCTACAAACGGAATCAAGCCATGTTTCTTAGTTGAACTGAAAAGCTGCGTACGGCAAATAACCATTTTCGACAGTGACATGACCGTCATCCCGTGGATCCGAATAAATGAGTACACCTGCGGCACCAAGCTCTAAGAAATAGATGAGAAATCACATCGTTGGTATACATGTAACCTCTGACCTTGTCCTCCTTTCACCTGTTGTGCAAGGAAGTGAGTGGCTGTTATTAAATCTAGAAACGTAGCACTCGCCTTCAAACCACGAAATATGCCACCGTACCGGCAGAGAACAATGGCGCCTTTCAAGTCAGTGCCTGAGAATCACTGCAGGTAAGCAAATGATTTGAAGTCGACGGCACTTGAACTTGCCATCTTCGACGAGTTGTTGATAGTCCTAGTTAGGTTTGAGCCTTCGCTAGTCTTGTGCACCAAATGATAGACGTACATCGTGTGTGCAGTAATTTCCATCGACGGTGTGACCAGTAACATCACCACCTCGACTCAAGCCATGAAACGTAGGCACATCGTCAAAATATTTCTCTGCATCTGGATCAGTCGAGTCGGATTTTTCAACAAGACTGCCTTCCCATATCAAAGTGCCATTCTGGTCGACAATTTGAAGGCTGCGTTCAAGAGGCGTGTTCATGACTGGGAAATAAGTATCGATCCAAGCTCTGGGTTTATGCGTTCTGGGTATAGATCGCGTGGCGTGTTGTGATTCAGCAGTACCGGCCGGGAAAATAGGTACTTCAGATGGAGGAGCAATGCCCAACTCTGTCTGCAAAAGTTTCAAAAAATCTTTGGCAGTGGTTAAATCCCCAGGTGTTCCAGCCATATGAGGCTTGGTGGCGAAGAGTCTGGATGCCTTGATTGCACTTATACCGTCCGGAATGGAGCTACATTGAAAGTACCATCGTCAGCATGGCAATTAACAATCGGATGGCACAAGAAACTAACAGAAAGGCCTCCTCTGCACGTTTGCCAAATAGGGGGTGTTTCTTGCCATAATGCTGTCCATGCTGAACAACCTGCTTCCCCGCACGAAAGTAGAGGAAGACACTGAATAGGATGCTCAATAATGCAAGGTGTTTGATGAATGTTTTCTGCTTCTTCCTCTTGGTAGTTGACGCTTGGGTGGGTACGGGCAACCATGGAGAATTGGTTTTGGGGGCAGTTGACCCCTTGTCTCCTGCCATGTTGGTGGGGAGTGTGTCGTTGGAAGGAAGGAGATAAAGACTGAGAAATTACTCATGATATGCCACAATCCTTCACAGTGATCCACAAGGAAGGTTGGAGATGTGGGCATCGGCATCCTAATACAGCCAAACCGGCAAGGTCACATCATTTGGCGCGATCAGTTGCTGCGGCTATATATAAACCTGCAGTGTTCAGGTTCAACCACCCATGATACCCATGGATTTGGAGAAGCAGCCATCCAAGCAGCTGGACCACTTATCTCTTCCTCGAAAGGATGAGAAACGGCGCCCTATCATCTTTCGTTGTGCTGCTCTCTTCTTTACCCTTACCCTTCTCAGAGCTTTCACTCCCAATGATTTCTTCCCTGCACAGATCCGCTCTCTGAGCAGCACAATCTTTGGTCTCCCAAAGATTCCCTTACCTCACCACAGACTGTCCGTACAAGAACGAGAGAATCTTTTTTTGTATGTATTACTCTACTTGAATCTCATACTCGAATTTCCATTGATGCATCCCTAGGTCTATCCCAGATCCTGAGAGTGCTTTGGAGGCATCGCGCGCATATGCCACACATCCGCATCTTGCAGGAAGCTCTGAAGATCTGCTAGATGCCAAGGCTATTCTTCACCTTCTACAGGATGAACTAGGTATCACCAGCAAATCAGCCCAATTGCCCATCTACGATGCAGGGACACCTCTTTCCCGCAATGCAACTCTTTTGTTAACTGAACCTGGTGCTTCAGCCCATCCTACAGCATGGATTGACACGTATTATCCTGTCTTGAACACGGGTACAGAACAAAGTTTGGAAATACTGAGCAGCGAAGGCGAGCCTATCTGGACTGCAGACTTGGTGGAAGACGGCGACCCTCGCGATGAAGAAGCCCACAAGTACAGGGAGACGATTGCACCCTGGCATGGCCTTAGTCGCGATGGAGACGTGACAGGGCAGTTGGTATTTGCAGATTACGGCACAAAAGAGGTACTTACTCTATAAAGCGCGCCTTGTACCGATCTTAAACTTAAATGGTTTTCAGGACTACGACGAGCTTGTCGCTAAAGGAATGAACTTCACCGGGAAAATCGTGATTACCAGATACGGCCGTAATTTTAGAGGCTTGAAGGTTTGTTGTCAATGTTCATCTGGATTCTGGCTACAATGACCGAAATATTGTGTACGGAATCTTGTAGATTAAGGGTGCCGAGGAACTTGGAGCTGCCGGAGTTCTCATATATTCTGACCCACGCGATGATGGATATGTGACTGTGAAAAACGATTATCCCCCTTATCCTGCTGGGCCGGCCAGGAACCCCTCGTCCATCCAGCGGGGCAGCGTCCAGTATCTTTCCTCTTACCCCGGAGACCCTACAACACCAGGGTACCCTGCATATCCAGACGCACAACGGACTGAGGGGTCAAATATTCCAAAAATCCCAAGTTTGCCTCTCTCCTGGCATAACGCCGAAAGGCTACTCGCTGAAATAGGCGACGTATATGAACACGATGAAGAAGGTAGGAGGCGTCTTAGCGGGAAGGTTAGCGAACGGGAAATTAGGCTCGTCAACCATGGTACTGTCGCATTTCCTCCTCTCTCTACAATGGAAGTCTTATATGTGCCTGCCGCCTTTACTAGTCGACACGAAAGTAACGCCTATCTGGAACGCTATGGCCGCTATTCCTGGGCATATTAAGAGTGAAGTTGTGGTTATTGGATGCCATAGAGATGGTGAGGGTTCTTTTCTGCCATTTAATCACCATGGGCTGAAAAGATAATGACAGCATGGGTGATGGGTGCTGCTGATCCAACGAGCGGCACGGTATCCCTTCACGAAATTATTAGGGGATATGGGGCTCTACTTAGAAAAGGGTGGAAGCCTCTTAGGACTGGCAAGTCAATTGTACTACTATAAGTATCACTGAACAGCTGCTAAGAACCTCTAACAGTTGTATTCGCCAGTTGGGACGCCGAAGAGGTAATTTCCATAAACTTCATGCATTACTTCTTTCGCCCACTGACCATATGTCGAAGTACGGACTTGTTGGCAGCACCGAGTGGGGTGAAGACTTTGCTTCGTGGATCTCAGAGCACGTTGTTGCCTACTTCAATGTTGACGTATCTGTTGCCGGCTCACGATTCTCTGTCTCTGCATCTCCATCCCTCGCCCATCTCATCAGAAAAACCGCCAATGACGTTGAACATCCAACTATCCTAGGGAGGACTCTTTGGGACGCAACCACAGACCAGGGGCCGTTTACTGAACATCTCGATATCTTCAACGGCTCACATATCTCCATCGACAATGACTTCATGGATTTCTATCAGGCGGAACAGGATAAAATCCGAGCTTCCAAAACTAAAGTTTCGCCACTAGGAAGTGGCAGTGATTTCACTGTCTTCCTTCAAAGATTAGGCGTCGCTAGTTCTGATCAAGGCTTCGCGTTTACTCCTACCGACGCAGTTTATCATTACCACTCTATTTATGATTCGCAAGCCTGGCAAGAGCGGTATGCTGATCCTGGATTCCATCGCCATGTGGGTGTCGTCTTTTCTTCAAAAAAGAACGAGATTAATATATGGCCATTTTTGTAGGTTGCAGTCGCCAAATTCTTAGGTCTTCTTGGTTTACGCACAACTGATTCGATTGTCCTGCCTATCAATACCACGCAATACGCGCTTGAGTTGGAAGACTACTTGAAAGAGTGCGCGTTATTCCACATTTTTTGTTGCATTTCATGCTCATTCTGCAATTCGTCATTCTCAGGGTTGAAGCTCTTGTGCCTACTTTGGGTGAAGTGTCAAAAAAGGTGGACTTGTCTGCACTTCGCAGGTCTATCAAAACCGTTCAAAAGGCCAGCTTCAAGCTCGACAAAGAGAAATTTGATGCTGAAGAGGATTTCAAGAAGCTCCTCAAGCATATACCTTTCTCCGGCCGCCGTGGCGTCAGACATGTAAAGCAGGCCACTGGTCTCTTGCGCCGAACTGCAGACTGGATCAAGAGCGTCTTCGGTGTTGCTCCTCCTACGGATGCTGAACTGCGTAAATTGAGTCTGCGTAGTGCCGAGTCTTGGAAAGAGTATCTGGAATATGCTGCGGATACCAAGGATGACGAAATGTCCGAAAATCTTGAAGGAGTTGACGCAGCAACGCAGAACTTGCCACTACCTTACCCCATTCGTCGATTTATCAAAGCGGCTAAACGTGTCGGTAGAGCAAACAAGAAGCTGATGGCTTTTGAGCGCGGGTTCATCTCTAAAGACGGCATCAAACATAGGGAGTGGTACAAACATCTGGGCGTTGCGCCAGGCAAATGGCTTGGTAAGTGTCTCCTCGATCGATAGATGCGGCTTCAAGTAATAATGACCAATTCAAACTAGGTTATGGAGCTACTACACTGCCTGCTCTTACTGAAGCCATCGTCTATGAGAAAAATACGACGCTAGTTGCTCACGAAGCCAGGCGGCTAGAGAAATTGCTGCTTACTTTGGCTGATACAATTGAACCTTGATTCGGATAGCGCATAACTAGGTCTAGAGTGTAGAACTGAAAACAATACTGCTAGCACAGATGATAAACGATTAAAGTTGTAGCTTTACTGCCATTGAATTCCTGTCGGTCAAAGCTGTGCTGTACCATGCGCAATGTCCGGAGTGCCTCTTCGTGCAATTTCACCAGTCTCTTCGATTCCTTCCCCATCGTCTCCAAACAGTACTCTTTGTCGAAATTTCCCGGCTTCCAATGTGTCCATGGAGGGTGTGTTAACATCAACACTGGACGCGAACGTTTGTTCTTTGCCTGCATCCCTATTGCGTTCTCCTGATGGTCCTGGGGTACCCATGAGCTGCATTGCGATCGGACACAACGTCAGTGGACGACCTGCAGCAATGACAGCCTGGTCTCGACATTTGAACTCACCTCACTCGTGGACGCGGCGGATTGCTTTCTCTCGTTTGCCATGCGCAATGTGGCTTGATCCCAGTCCCAGTCTCCCAACGATGTGCGACCAAGCCCATGCGATTGCATGCTAAGCCGCAGATTTTGCCGCGAGTTGAGGGTTCGTAGCATCCCAAAGGTGTAAAATTTTCCGGTAAGCAACACGAAGAAAAGCACGAGGTGGTCTCCGATTCTCTGACGGAATACCCCTCCGTGAGTTATGGCGCTCATGAGGATATTGGCAAAAGCTCTTACCGGAGCGGCGTGGTAGAGCCCAACTGCTACGACCATGCAAATAGAGGGAAGAACGGCTGATTCCCATGTAATATGTATAACCTTGACCACGGTCTTGTCTGCCTCCCGCAGTCCTGTCCTAGAGCGCCAAAGGGACAGCATCACTTTGTCAGGGCGCAACGATGAGGAACTTAAGACATGCGACTAGACGTGATAATCAGTTGGCAAACCTACGCAATATAGTAACGGTCATTTCTAAGACTGGGCATTACCCGCTCAAATAAATATGACAGAGGAGGTTGGAAAGTGATCTTGAAGACAAACCTAAAGAACCGAAGATCCATAAAGAAAACGCCACGATGGTCTTCGTGTATACGCGAGCAACTCAGCTCGTGAAAGGAGACAGGAACATGATCCAATTCCTCACCGACGGTAAAATGAAACGGCTATCTGCTAGTGTCTTTCAAGGTTCGTCGTAAGGCAAAGCATCGCATCAGGACAATTCATGCCTTTACATCATCTGTACCCTCCAAGGTGCGGAACGCTATGCCCATAGCCACAGCCTGTGGTAAAGTTTGAAATTAACATCGCATTATTAGAAGAAGAAAAAGGTTTTTACACTTACGAGGTAGAAATTTGCGGCCATAATAATCATCGAAAGGACAGCAAGTGGTACAAGAACCCATTTGCTCCTTCCCATCATCTTCCATTGCGTTAGGTTTTCTTCCCTCCATGGTGCTGAGCAGCATATGGCAAGGTTCCGAGTCTACTCACCTTATATGACCTCTTGATGTAGAAGCCCTCGCATAACCAACAGATGCATCCATTGAGAAATAGGTCGGACCACTCGATTTGGCTTGTCGACTAATAATGTTGCCTGATATATGAAGAATTACCGGACTTTGAGGGTGGAATACTTCTCACCCATTTCCGGTGTAGGATTAAGGTCCTCCACGCCTTGTAGTCCTCGAGCATAGTCTGAAGACTGGAACATGTTTTTCGTGGGAAAGGAGACGTCCAGATTGATTGTGCTTACAATGAAAGAGTTATCACGGCTATGACAAAAACTCTCTTCTTTTTGGAGTCGTCACGGTAATCCATGAGATATTTGAAGGCCTGGTTAACGATGGTTCCAAGGAGAAATGATTGTATGAGGCCATCGAGCAAAATGGGGCCTGGTAGACTCTCGGAGGGTTTGCCTGGAATTTCTTTGTTCATCGAGGTTCGAATGCAACGGGAAATGGGTGGACACAGTCGTCTTTGAGGGGTGAGGCTGACATATTCGACGGAAACATAATCGATGTAGCTGATGGTCTGAACCACATTTGCAAGAAAACTAGTGCAATTAGTATTTTAAGCGACAAAACATCGTGGATCACCACTACAAGATATATCCACCAAAAACAGTGGGATGGCAGAGTAAAACGTACTGTACTATAAAGACTTGCCATGAATGCTCCTGCTCAAACTTCTTCTTCATCGTCACCTTTGCGGGCAATATTCCAAGCGTCTGGATGCTCAACCACGCAATGTTTTTCCAATTCGTCGTCGGGGCTATTGACAAATGGATCAGTTGGCTTCTCTTGCATACCTTGATCATAGCGGATTCTATTCTATGGTCAGTATGATGGTTCGTTCTCCCTCTCATAATTGGTACTCACTTGCACAATTTGCATACAAGCGTCCCTGAGCCGATATCTTCAAAGAAAAATGGGAAGCAATCTTTTGGAAGCAAAAGACCATCCGGCCCCAATTCTACCATTTCGTCGTCATCGTCACTCTCTTCAACCACTTGCATGACGGCTTCACATATCGATTCCGGTACCATCAAGTTTTTCTCTGCAGCCAAGATATCATCATGAATGAGGTCTTGTTCTAGCTTCGGTTTGAGATATTGAAGCGGCTGCTGATCAACCTGATCCATCGAAGCGACACCATGCGATTCGAGAGAATCGAACGTCATTTCTACCATAGTTGGCTCATGATCAACCATTGTCGGAGAATGTGCATCGAATTGCGTCGATTCCAGTTCTGTGAGAGGATCGGTAGTCGTACCAACAATTGCGTGTGGTTCCGCCCGTTGGACTTGTTCTCTTTTAGAATCAGATCCATTAATGTAGGTATCATTGGGCGAAATTGTGTTAGGTTGAAAAGATTTTTCAAACTGCGATGATGACGGCGGCGCATATCCTTGGGCAGGATTCCTCATTGAGGATATACCGGTGGCTGAATCCTGCATTGACGAATGCTCTCCTGATCGAGGCCTAGAATCTGGCTGCGAATGCAACTGAACCAAATTGCTGTCCTGAGCGTCGCTGGTCGAATCCCGTTCATCATCTCTAGGGTGCGCGGCTGGGTGAGATATATGCCCTGGTGTGTGTGCGTTGGATGGAACGACATTCTCAGCAATATTTTCATGATGGGAATGTACAGGATTCTGCACTAATGGCTGATTAAATGGAGCGTGGATAGTTTGCGACTAGAGGTCAGTCAGCCTTGAATATTTGCCATAAGACGTAACTCACCTGGGATGAAGAGCCGACAGGCGAAGGCTAGCAGTTCCGTCTCAATTAACAGCAAAAACCCAGAGAGAATGCTGACCCACCATTTGGTGATCGCGCGCATCGGTAATTGAGGATGTGCCTGAAGTTGTAGCGCCTACTGGAATAGGGTCTGTAGATTGCTCAGGACGTAAGCTTGTGGAACTCTTGTGAGGAGTAAGAGGAATGGATGTGGCATGACTGCGAACTTGGTCGTGGTTGATTGGTGGGGCTGGGATCATGAATTGGGATGGACGAAGACTAGAAGCGGAGACAATTTTTTGAATAGCAACATGTCGCTGGTTTTGCATCCTCAGTGAGTGTATCTCCGCACTGAGTTGCTGAGCCTGAGCCATCGCATTCTTATAGTCCTCAACTATCTTCTCGTATTTCTTGGATAACTCTGCATGAAACGTTGTCATCCGCGCACTTTCCTCCTTCAACCGTTGATTTTCAGCCTGCAGATTTTCAATATGCGCGATTCTATCCATGTCGTCCGTGGATAGAGCTTGCATTGCTGCTTGTCGGTGTTTCAAGGTCAACACGAGTCTCTGATTGTCCTGGAAAAGCTTGAGATTCTCTTGCTGCCATTTCGCGTTCTGTTGCTCTAACTCTATCAAGTTCATCCGTAAATTTGGGTGCAGGCCTAATTCAGAAAGACAGCCATTAGCTGTGTTGGCTAATATTTCGACAATGCGGTCTCGAGTAACTGAGTTTGCGGGGGGTTTCTGTTGGGGATGGCGCGAAGGTTCTTCCCGTCTAGAACGGATAGGCCATCAGAGAAGGAGAGAGGTGGCAAAGGAGTCCTACTTACTTTCTTTTTTCACCTTGCCTATGTGGATCCCCTGTCGCCGCCACAGAATGTGCCGTGTTCATGATATCGGCGTAGTGTCGTTGAAAGGAGTACAAGTCAAGTTGAGCGCGTTAAGCCAAGTTTGGTATTGCCTTATGCAGATTCGGGTCTCGGCAATCAATTATGGCATCACTGCCGAAAAGTCGCAACAATCTTATCGCTAATTCCACTGAGCGCGTAATTTGGTCCATCATCTTACCGCTCAACCATCGCTGTCAGACTACAGTCGACTCTGTCTTAACCCATACCCCTCCGTCTGCACCCAAACCTATGGGGTTTCACAGATTATGGGTTGTTGCATGAGTGCTATAAATAGACCTCAGAGAAAGCGCGAAAAGTTGGTTGCTTTCCGACATCGTACGGATAGAGATAACTCAGATATATACCGTAGATAAGATGCAGCTCACATCTGCTCACATTTTATGGCAAGAACGCGGGGGGTAATGTCCCTTGCGAATGTGCTTGATGATGCTTCTCACGGGTAATCCTGTCAAAATCGGTCTTGGAGCCACGTATCGCCTCATTTCTTGTCCTGTTACAGCTAAATTCGATCAAGAAGTGATTGAACAAATACTTAACCTTGTTTTTGACACGCAATCCGAAGACTTTTCAGGCAAAATATCACCTGACACATACCCCAATTGGTAGAAATATGGGTTATGGACCCTCCAAAAACCTATGGGTTATGGGGTATCACAAATTTATGGGTTATGGATGTCATTTCCCTGCGAACCAACTCGGTCGGCACAAAAACCTATGGGGTTTCACGAATTATGGGTTATCACAGCTATGGGTTAAGACAGAGTCGACTGTAGTTGATACACAAGATGTATATGTATATGTACTTAAATGTGAGCGACGTATTGATTGGTCGTCTAGTCTAAAGATGTAGGTACCAAGTCCACTTTCTCCTAGATTAAGTGTGCGAAACTTGGCGTAGATAAGAAATAGAATAACTAAAAGGATGTCCGTGCGTACGTAGTGACCGTCAGTAGTCACTCCAGTATTTCCACCGCATTTTCCCTCCCTGTTATGGGTGTTCATATGTCGGTATGATATGTTGTTCCACTGGTGGGAAATCATTCTTGCTTTCCATCGTGAGTATCATATCCACGATAAGAAAAGACTCGCAGGACTATTTTCGTACCACGCGAGGCGGTGTCGAATGACCGTCGACCTGTTGCCAGGCCTAGCTAGGCTGCGGAGTGTGAGGGAGTGTGGTGGGTGACACAAAGCTAAAATCAAATAAGCCGGGATATTATAGGGCTCTATCCACTTGGCAGGTTTTGTCCCAATCCCGTAGAGTGGTGCGCAGTAACTCCTGATGCAGGCAATGATCTTTGGGACATTGGTGGGGAAGGTGGAGGACTATACGTAGCAAGAGGAGCATATTCCGTCCGAGAAGGCGCGGTTCCTCGTGAGAGGGGTGAGGGGATTAAGTCATCGTACGAAGGTGGCCGGGGAAAGTATGGAGGCGCAGGTTCTCGTAAAGAGGGACGACGTAGTACGGCGGGGTTACGTTCAATTTCTTCAAGCTCCCGCTGCAATTGATGTCTATGAAGAATTTCGGCGATCCTATCCCGACCAGGAGTCCGTCTGTAGTTGTAACAACACCGCAATAGAGCGATTAATATTGCGACCCCAACTAAACCAGCAAGGACTTCAAAGGCAATGGCAATAGGCTTCTGGCCTGAGTTAGACTGGCTGCCCTGGTGATTTGTAGTACCAGTTGGGTGAGGTCGACCTGTGAACCGCGTACGCGGTGTGGGTAGGGTTGGTCGGGAGATGATTTGGATAGAATGTGGAGGAGAGGAAGGTTGTACATGAGGATGATGGGTGGGTAAAAATCTGTGTGCGCTTGAAGTATGAGAGCTCGGGGAGGAAATCGAGATTGAAGACGAAGATGTAGACAAAGAAGAAGAAGAAGGAGCGGCGGATCCGCTGCAGGAAAGGTCAAAAACGGGTCAGAGATACAGAAAAGAGCTTACAGGACGAGGAATAGAGAGAAGGGCAGGAACCACAATAGTAAGAGCATTTCAACGGCTATGGTCCCATGGTTATGGTAGAAAGCTAAGAGCAGAAAACGCCTGCGTCCAAGTGTAGTAAGTAGCAACTGTAAGAGAGTTTTAACTTAGAACACTCCTAACATGATCGTGGACAGGATTACATAACATGTTACCCACCGGACATCCGGCATCTGAATAAGCCGTAACAAATAGCGCTTACGGTTGCTTACATTCCGATCTGCATATAATATAACAATATCATACATTGCTACTCTGTTCCGTGTCTTTCTTATTCTCACTACACTACTGCTCTCCTATCCTTCTTTCCGCCATCTCTCTACACACAAATGACTTTGACCCAAGTAATGCCTCCAGAAGATATCCAGGATAACATTCTCCTCGATGTGCTCACAGGCCCAGACCCTAAAGGCGCTAAGACAGCATTCGCCCGACGGGATGCTGCACTCGACCCCCTACTCATCGCAGCTGCAGCTGCCTCCGGTCCTCACGTCACAAGAAACCATTATCATCATGACTTCTTCCCTGGTGTCATGCTACCGCAAGCAGAGGGAGCATGGGATTGGACACGGTTTACAGGTGAAGAGGCTTCCTCGAAGGCAGAACGGAAACATTTGGCGTATGTGAGCCGCCAGGCTCCGCGCAGACAACGTCTGAATACGTTGGAGGAAGGAAAAGAAAATGACCGTCCACGTGAGATCGACTTGCTAAAGTCGGCTGAAAATCTCCCACTCCCTTCCAAGAAGCGTCGACCTTCCCTCACTTGTTCCTCCACAACAGAGAATAAATCGCGTTCGACAAAAGCGCAACATCTACCTGAAACTTCGTCTTCCCAAGTGAACGACTCTGCTCCCCAGCCTTTGGAAGTGAAGTGCTTGGCTCGCACCCGTATACCCACTCCCCATGGACCAGTTTTCCTTCATTTATACCACAATAACCGTGATTCGAAAGAACATATGGCAATTGTCGTTGACCCAGCACAGCTCTCTGAATCCCACGACGATCAACTCCTACCTTCAATCCGTTCCTCTTCGCTTGACTCAGTTTGGAATGAAAACGAAACAGAAATGGAACGGATCATTAGAGGTGCTTATGTCGGCCGACTATCTTCCCACTCGCAGCACGCGTCCAAACCACAAACCATGACCTCGAGCGAATCGACATGGGCCGAGTCGGTCCCCCCGCCCTTGATTCGTATTCACTCGGAATGTTTCACCGGAGAGACAATAGGGAGCATGCGCTGTGATTGCGGGGAACAGCTGGACGAAGCCATTCGGCAAATATCTCAGCCAATAACACTTCCTCCTACGCCTTCCTGTTCGCGCGGACAAACTCTACCCGGCCGCGGAGCGGTCATTTATCTTCGTCAAGAAGGACGTGGTATAGGCCTCCTCTCCAAAATCCGGGCGTACAATCTCCAAGATATGGGACACGACACTGTTACCGCAAACCTGATGCTCGGCCATAAGGCGGATGAGAGAGGTTATGAGATTGCTGCTGCAATATTACGAGACCTTGGTCTGGGCGACGGTCCTAATCCAATATCCAATGAAGTCCGAGTCTTAACCAACAATCCAGACAAAGTCGCTGCCTTGAAAAAGGAAGGTATTCCTGTGACGGAACGGATGCCTATGATACCTCTTAGCTGGCAACACCGTCATGCAGGAAGTGAAGACAAGATTGTAGGAGGTAAAGAGCAGTCGCCTACATCCCCTCTCGCATCTCAGGAAGTTGAAAAGATGGTCGCGGCAGGCCTCAGTGGGAAGGCTGTTTACGGAGAGGACCTTGATAAATACTTGCGGACGAAAGTTCTCAGAATGGGACACATGCTACCTTTATGGATGGAAGAAGCAGGAGCTATATATTAGATTAGATTTATCATTTGTATCGGGCATCTAGGGAATCCAAAAATATGTACATAAGCGCTTTGGAAACTTGACATTGGACATCAGTGATTTTCCTCGTGATCCCCTAGCCAAATGTGATACCATATTCTTGGAGATCCTTGGGCACAGGAAGAACAACAACCAAGAACTTGCCTAGCCGTTTCGAGTTCCAGTGGACAGGAGAAGCCTGCACTCAGCTTCGGAGTCTGAACTGTGTCTCTGTCGTGGACGAGATGTTGTTCGTGCGACCCGGCACCACAAAGGTGCTACCCTTTTTTATCTGTCGTCCATTGCAAAAACTTAACCGTTGTCTAGCATCTGCATGGCATGACGGCGTGTTACAACCACTATCCAGATGTAATGCAATGTTTTCCTTGGCGCAAGGCCAAGAACAACAACGTCGTTTGCGGTTTACAAGTGGCCACCTGTGGGCACTATTGCCTGCGGACGGCCACGGTAGTTTACCTACTCTTCTTTATTCTCCACAACCATCCCCTTCACCCCTCTTGACTTTCTAGTCGATTATCCTTCCGTTCTTTCCTCCCTTTTCCGAACTGAACCTTGATGGATCCCAGTTATCAATCCCTGGGGATGTCGGGCGCCTTGGAGAAACAAAAGCAGCGAAGCAGGCGTTCAAAATTCATTGTAAATACCTGTATTCCTCAATTCTTTGCGCTGAGCTAATATGTTCAAGGTCATTGGCTCCGTTATCGGTCTCATCGTACTTATTGCTGTCGGCGTGACTTTGGGTGTCGTTTTCTCCAGGAAGGACAAATCTTCTGGCAATTCCAACAGCAGTGGCGTCAAAGCTGGCTCTGGAGGTACAACAACGTCGGGCTCGAAGTCAGGCGATCCAAGTGTCTTTGAGAAAGATCCCAGACTTCATAGATCTTTCTATGGACTGGCTTATACTCCGGAAGGTTCGCTGCCAGACTATGGTTGCTCCAGTACTCTCGGTATTATATTTCTCCGTCGATTTTTGTGGCAGTACTGACCTCTTGTTATCAGAACACGTTATTCAAGATGTGCAAGTAGGGTTTTTTTGCTTTGACTTTGAGGGCCATTATTGAACTATTATTCAGTTAATGTCTCAATTAACGGGTCGCGTTCGACTTTACGGTGCTGATTGCAATCAAACCGCGCTTGTGGTATGGCTTGATGGCGTTGATACACTATGATTCCTGACTGAAGGCTAATCCGTTGCGTCAGCTAGAAGCCATCAGATTGACGAACGTTGATCTCAAGGTGTATCTCGGAAATTATGTTGTCGAAGGCGATCCAGGAGCATATGAACGTCAACGCAATGTGCTGAAGTCAGCCCTGCAAACTTACGGTGCTGACAATATAGAAGGAGTAACTGTTGGGAACGAATTTATGCTCAAGTAAGGGTCACTGGCTCATGTTGAATCTTCGCTTTCTGACGACAATTCCTTAGCTACGCCGTTGGCCATAGTATCGAAGACGTTAACAGCGCTGCTGGTGATGAAGGTAGGTGCTATTCCTCACTTATCGGACGCAAATTTATTGTCCCAACCAAGGTGCTGAGATCCTGATAAAGAACATCGCCGACACAAGGGATATGTTAGCGTCTTTGAATCTAGGCAAAAACATTCTGGTTGGAAACTCCGATGCTGGAAGCTACTTCAACAACAAGGTGCTAGAAGCAGTTGACTACGGCGTAGGTCTGGTTCTTTATACATTGTGACGTTATTAAACCTGCTGTATCTTTTTAGCTTTCAAATGTCCACGCCTGGTTTGCGAATACTACCATCGAGGAAGCTTCTGGCTGGGTTAGAGACTTCTTTGAAGAGACGAATGTCAAGCCCGCCTCTCTTTTGCCCAACAAGGTAAGCGTTTAACCTGATCTCGACCAATTAGTGACGCATCAACTAATTTGACGTTATAGCCCAAGATGTACATCGCTGAAACTGGCTGGCCCACGGTAAGTACCTTTTACGGTGCAAAATAGGACAATTTGGTAATATCCCGCTGCAGGACTCGAAGGACGAAGGGAATAAGAGCAATGGTTTTGCCGAGGCTTCCGTCGCGAACCTGCAGACATTCATCGATCACTTCGTATGTGAAGCTAACGCAGCCGGAATTCCTTATTTCTTCTTTGAGGCAAGTAAATTCCACTTCATTACGTGAACGGCGTCAATTTACCTGTTGTTTAACGTGCTAGTATTTCGATGAGGAGTGGAAGGTCTGTTAAATTATATCATTGTATTGCATGAGTACCGCTCATTTCTGACTCATATTTAGGGCGCGAAGTACGGCGGTGTTGAAGGACACTGGGGTGTTTTCAATAAAGAGTATGGGGTTATATCTTTTCTTGTGCTGTATCGTCACTTAACTCCCTCTCTCTTAGTCGCACGCTGAAAGACATTACAATTCCTGACTGTCCATCACCTTGAGTCGGCGGAATTGTCTTCCACCGAGTCCTGTCCTTCTCACGAACTTTATGACCTGCCTTGATATTCATTCACAACATCTGGTTTCAATCTCATGGACTTGCTCGTATTATCGAACATTCTCAATAGCTTTTTATCAATGCATTATATCACTCTTAATTGTTAGAGTAGATACCTCGTCGCTCGTTACCCGCACATTAGTGTAATCAATTTCAATGGACAGAGTTTGGAGTACTTACTTTGGACGAAGATTCGAGTTCATTGAATGACAGGGAGATGCATTACGTAATCATATGGCAGGGCGAAGGCACAAGTGGTGGTCGTTGTACTGTTCACTCCAGTCTACTTCAGCAGGTCTTGCTTGCTCAGGCCTTTTCGTCTCGATAGCTCGCTCCATCTCTTGATAGTCTATGTTTGATCCACTCAGTAACACAAGCTCTGTATTTGGCGGAACGGACAATGAAGATACGCCACCATGGCCTACCACCCCTCATACCCCTGCCTCCATTCCGAACATGCGTCGTGCATCGCCAGTACCCCCTACGCCTGACAAAGGGCCGTCTCCTGGACTCTATGGAAAAGAACCACAGATATACGGTCAGCCTGATGCTGGATTGATATCGCCACGAGACACTACTGGTTCCAATGGCGTCAAATATGAGAAGCCTGAGCCGTACTTGCGTGTACGAATCAATGGTTTGGATAGAAACAGGCGCGACATTCTTGTTAAACTCGATGCTCAGGTATCTTGTCTCTTTATGCTGCGCCCGTTGAAGATGTCATTTCATCACTTTATTTAGACAAATCTCTCAAATTTCACTGGGAACACCTACCGCAATGTCTCGAGATCGTATCTTGAATTCCAACAGTTCTATGACTCAATTGTGCACAATAATCCCCACACCATTGTGCCTGCTTTGCCCCTCGCTCAGACGTCTGCGCCCACTGACGAAGAAGATGACAGACTGGTCAAAATAATGTTGCAAAGGTGGATCACCAGAGTGTGCGAAGATCCTATATTACTATATGATGAAGACGTCCGGTCATTTATCGAGAGCGACTTCGGTTACCAGCCCACCCCAAAACCACGACGGAAGACCTCATCTGGGTTTAGTATAATCCGACGGGGTGTGCCTGACGAAGACGAGGAGCTTCAGCGGGCGAGATTCGAATTAACCAAATTGGAGGGTCAATTCTTTGAGACGGCCAAAGCTGTTGACAAGCTAGCACTTGCTCGGAAAGGTTGGGATTAGACTTGCAATTGTAATTATTTAACTGACCTTTTCAAAACTTTTGCTAGCTCTTGCTACAGCTCATTCGGAAATGGGCAACAAGCTTGTCAATGTCGCTACCACCGAAGCTCATCCCCCGCTTGGAAACGCTCTCCGCAAGCTCGGTCGGGCATGGCATAGCGTGGCTGATCTCGATCATGCACAAGCCATTAGCGAGTGTGTTATCCTAGGTGATTCTCTTGGGTATCAAGGAATGAACGCACGTTCCGCGAAAGAAACGTTACAAATGCGAACTGGAGTTTTGGAGGAGTATCAAAGTGCCGTTAAGACTACCATATCCAAGCGTCGACAAATTGAACGGTTGAAGGCTAGTTCAAACATACGTGCCGACCGCGTGGACGAAGCTTTAGAAGAGATTGAAGAAGTCAGGTCTTTTTTAGGTCGTTTTCTCAATGGTTTACTGACCCCTGTCTGTATATCAACCTTTGAAATTCCAGGCAAGCCGGTACGAACAAACGCTCGCGAAACGCGCGGAGGGCATCTCGCAGAATCTACACCGTGCACTGGAGACTCACAATCGGTACGCCAACGATGACATAACGACAGCTCTCATTGAGCATGCTCGCTCGTCAATAATGTATGAGCGCCAGCTGCTGCGCGAATTGGAATCCCTCCGTGTCGACATCGGTAATGCAAATAAGAAAGTATTACCCCCAACCAACGGAGCTCCAAAACCCTCAGTTATTCCGCCTCTTGAAGACTATTCTGATAGACCTCATCCACAACCTGCGCCTTCAGCGCCTTTGAAAAATGGATTCCATCAGCCTTCACACATACAACCACCTCACACAGCAGGCGTAGCCTCGCAGAATGGTTTTATCCCGCATAGAATTCCTGGACAGGAGCGCGACCAACCCATCTCTCAACCAGACAGCCCTTTGCCTTCTCCATTCCCTCAAACCCCGGGTGGAAGGCAAGATCCACTATCTGCATCGTCTAGTCGATCGTTTGCTTCAAGGCAGGCGCCACTTTCTTCAATACCTGCGCACCAACCTTTACCTCCTCATTCGCCGGGTGCCGGACAATCATCTTCAATCACTTCTCAGACTGCTACCATCCCTCATGCTGCTACATCAGCTGAACCACCACTGGGTGGACGCTTCGTTGATGGGACCAAGTCAATGTTTGTTACCAAAACTACGACGAAGCCTTCACCGCTTTCTTTCTCATCCTCGACGTCTAACATACAGCACCCTTCACCCAACGTACCTTTTGACCCCTTACGCAGCGACTCATATCCTGCCGTTTCGTCGCCGCTGCATGATGGTTCGCAGGTACAGTCGCAACAAACTCGACAGCAAGATATGGATCCGTTGGGATCATTGCGGCCTCATCAAATGACAAGTTCTCTGCGGGCTCAGCCCCAGCGGTCCAGACTGGACGCTCGCGAAGCGGCAAGCAAGCTCGCTAATATGTTTTAGTCATGCAAATGATAATATTTCTTGGATATTTTCACACTGCTTCAATGACATCAGGTCAAGACATGGAATAAAGCGTGGGCGTAATTTACACTTGCTCGAGGAGCACGGGTCCCCGTTTACTATCGCCGAACACTATATGGAATTTTTCTTGCCTCCCGCGAATATAATGCCAACTTTGTGATTCATCCGACCAGGCAACATTTTCTTCCTGCATGAATCTTATTGTCTCGTTCCATTCCGGGACGAAATGATAAGCATAGAGCTCAATGCTGTAGTATGTATCTTGTAGGATGGGGAGTTCCCCGATAACAGGAACATCATCAGGTAGATTGAGAAAGCCTGCAGTTTCGAAATCAATACCAAGCTGTGCGAGCTGGCTGAGTGAGTTCTGCCATAGAATGACTTACCTATGACACTGCCCGCATCGTGACCCCAGTCTCCGATGGGATGAGAATAAATCTGGCCCTGTATGCCTTCCTGCTTCATTTGGTCGAGACTACGGCGAAGCACCTCATTGCCCGATAACCCAGGTTTCATGTTATCTAGTACAATATCCTGCATACGATTGCTTTTCTTCAACCCGTCTTTCAGACCCTGTGGCACGTCTGTTTCTGGGTCGCTCGTATTGGTCGTCAAGACATATGCCAAATGCTGGGTGTCCGTATTCAATCCCATTGCTGTAATGCCAAAATCTATATGTAGCATGTCCCCTTCTTGAATGATATCGTCGGAACCTGACCAACCAGGGAAGGAATCCTTGGTTATGACTGAGATCCTTGGCTGGTTCCATGTGGTCACGTTCAAGCATTGCATTTTCTCGCGGAACCACCAACTCAAGTCCTGTGAATTCGAGATACATGTCAGTACATTGTTTTTGTACAAAAATGGATGAAACCTACCTCTGTCGTCGTAACGCCAGGTGTAATAACCTTGTCAGAGAAACCTTCTTCGAGCAATGCCCACACATTCTCTTGCATTTTCTGGTAGTATGCAAGTTGTCCCGGTACCTTTTTCGCGACGAACTCAACTGCCAGCATGGGTATATTAACAGTGCGGGCCATCCAATACTGACCCAGCTCCCTTCTGAGGACGGAGAGTTCACCAGAGTGGAGTCCCCCTGCAAATGCTATGTCTTCATCCGAGTTCAGGACGATACGACTGGGATTGAATTGATGAAGTATATCCAGGAGTTCTGGCCAGACATCTCCAGTGTTATCGATCCATTTGAGTGGACTCGGAGCACCGGCCAACGAGGATTGATTGTTGTGGAATAGCAGAACAGTCCGCCTGTGGGCATCGAAGTCTGTGGCATTCTTAACGGACCACCAGATCGTGTCTTCAGCGTGCTCCCGTTGGCAAATCTAAGGAAAGGAATATATTATTGTCAGTACCCAAATAAAGATTCACTAAGGATGACCTACAAGCCAGGCTTGAGCACCATATTTCTGCAGCAATGAAGGTATTCGTGAGATCCTGTCTGCAATCCATTGGTTCTGGATAGAAGCGCGTTGACGCAAAGGTGGTAGACGCTGGTATTGCGCCGGCTCCAGAGGGTGGAGTTGACCAGCAATTAGAACGCAGCCCCACAAAAGAGAGACTAAAGAGACGCGGAGCATGGCAGGGAACATGATAACTGCAGGACATCTGCTATCGGTGTGACCCAGGTATGCGATAGGTGCCCAGGTGTGAATATTATAGTATTAATAGCATTCGAGACCCAGTCCGTGTTCATTCCGCCGCCAGAAACAGAAAGTTAAGCACAGTCGTGCTACCAGATGGAAATTTAGACGGTATTTGGCCGTAGTTGAGCTTGACAGAGACTGACTGAAAGAGAGACTGACGAGGACGGAGCGGTTATTTGACGCAAATAACCGGTTAAGACCACCCCGGATTCATATGTCCGCTCGCGCATAAATGCTCTCCTTCGGCTTCCTTCTCAAGACTTCCCCTGCATAGTCAGCATGACGGTACCACCCAGCAACGACGCACCGCCTGCTGTTCACGACGATGGATCGCATCCAATTGCAGGTCCAGCTTCAAGTCAGGCATCTGCCCCCCACACAGTTGTTCCACAGCCTACGAACGATGCCTCGTCTCAGCCAGGCTCCGCTTCCTCCACACAGGCAACAACATCTGGTCAAAGAGACTCGAGAGACGAACTAATCGCAAAGGCACGCTCCTTCCTAAGCTCCCCGCAGGTGCAATATCAGGATGTTGCAACCAAACGAGCGTTCTTAGCCGAGAAAGGCCTCAATGCAGTAGAAGTAGAGGAGTTACTCCGGACTCTAGTATGTCTTTGTCGTCCATGGATTTGAGAGCATACTGTATTAACAACATCTTAGCCTCACCAAGTACCTAATATTCCTCCCAGAACATATCCACAGCCTCCTCCATCCAACTTACCCATCCTTCTCCTCGGTCTCGCCCGGCTGTTTTCATGGTTAGCAGGAGGTTCCGCTGTCTTGCTTTTCGTATATAAAGTCAGTTCTATCCTTATCCCCATCTACAACTTCCTGACACCATGATTAGTACCTGCTTTTGCCTCGAGTCACCCAAAGCACGCTAGCGCGTCGTTCACTGAAGTCACACCAACTCTCCTTGATGAGGCAGTTAAATGCTTCGATTGCCACTACGAAGCAGTCGATGAGCAATGCATTTTCCGTTCTTCCACGTCCTGATATCTACAAGGAACCAGAAATATACGCCCGGTGTGGTTCAGTCCCGGACATTGTCAACATAATAGAAGCAAAGAAGGTGGATCCAGAAGTCGACAACTCCCGAATACCTCATGTAACATTGCTTCGTTGCGGGATCCAAGACCTCGTTAAAAGCCAGGAAAATGACAACAAGTGTCCGACAACGGAGACATTATTCAAATACCTTGAAAGCCAGATTCCCTGGCTTCTTACTGACGAAGGGTTACAATATGAGGTAGGTATGTTACATCCACATCTCGTGAATTTCAGCCGACATTTTCATAGAGTAGTTTGTGGGATACGCTCTCTACATGTCCGTTATTTTCACAGGTGTCTGACAGCTCAGTACAAGAGTCTTCAGATCAAAGCCATGCCGACACGCCGTCGACGTCCATGTCTCGCTGGACATACACCGCGCCCCCTACCCCAGATGCCGCACCCTTACTGAAATCTTATCAGAGCCTGTCGTCCGCGCTTCCAAAAGGTACAAAACCTGGAAAAGGTCCTTTGCAACATACCTTACAGGCCATGTCGGATTTCACCGGGTACATTAGCACCCAGGTTTATTTGCCATACAGGCCACCTCCGTCAGGCTTGGGGGTTTCAACGGCTGCGGGTGCCAACTCCGTTGAGGAAGATCTGAGAAAAGAAATCAGAGCATTGAAGGGATTGGTATTGAATAGGTTAGTATTGTTGCTGGTATTCCATGCGAAAGCTACTAAAACTTATTCACTGCTTAGGCGCTCCTTTTTGCCGTCGGTATCAAGGAATCAGACGCCGCCAGCGCGAACTACTCCATAATTTGTGCAATCTGTATACAGTAATCAATAAACATTGTGCAGATTACTTTTGATGATTTTTCATCTCCCAGGAGCATGAGTGAAAGGTGAAATTCATCGCAAATTTCTGAACGATAGGGTACTTTACTCGATCCCCAATAGGAGGCAAGTCACAACAAGTCGGTATCGATTAGGGGTTAAATCACTTCGTTGTGGTATATTTGCTCCGAAGAGCCGCTGGTTCGATTCCAGCTACCGACATAATTTGATATTATCTTTTTCCGAGTCAATTTTGATGTTTTTGCCTAGGCAGTAGAGCTAGATCCTATCATTCCTTATAAGAAAGAGACTCCCCCTGCCGCACCGCTGAGAATCCGGGTCTTTTCTTGTTCTTTCTTAGTTCTTCCCTATCTCTGTCTTCCTTGAAATTGTGAATAAGCCAAACCATGCATGCATCACATATTTCGTGATGTCCTATCGCAGTACACTTTGTGAAGTACATGTTCCCACTGTTTAGGTCGGTATGTCATGGGACTGCTGTTTCCCGCTTGGTCAACCACGGCTTCACGTTTAAATCGTTCGTTGCGCAGATGTCGTCTTCGGTTGATAGACCTTCCATCGGGTCTCTCAATGTCACTTTTCTCGGAACGGCGTCGGCTCAGCCATCCTCGACAAGAAACCATTCAGCACTGAGCTTGCGTCTTGGGAGTGATGTCTGGCTCTTCGACTGCGGTGAAGCTACCCAGCACCAATTGCAAAAGAGCAACGTTAAAATGGGCAGAATCGAGAAGATATTCATAACGCACACGCACGGTCAGTTGATTTTCGCTATGTTTTCCTTGCTGTGTTTCTTATACAGCGCCTTCAGGAGATCATATTTTTGGGTTGATACCTCTCATGGCTAGTCTTTTGAATGGGTCGGGCGGAGTCGCTGAAGGGAATGCAGATCCAAGGCTGGATGTTAATACAGACATTCCTGTTCGTCCACATTTCTTTTCGTGAATACGGCCCATTGCTCAAGGCGCTAGTTTCTTCAGGCACTCGAGATATATGGCCCACTAGGTACTCGTGCGTACGTTCGCAACGGACTTGCGTATACGTACACGAACTTGGGTGCATCATACGTAGTCCATGAACTACGATTTCCCACTGATCCTATCGACGGCGATAACACTTCTTTGCCTCCTCTGCTGGCAGAGTGTAGGACGGGAAGAAATATTCAACAGAATGACGGGTCATGGCGAGACATTTACAAGGATAACGTCGTTTCGGTGTCTGCTGCTCCCATTCACCACTCTGTGCCTTGCGTCGGTTATGTTGTCACAGAAGCGCCTGTGCCAGGAAAGATGGACCCATTGAAGTACGTCCCGGAACTCAAAAGAACGAAGACTCCGATGTCGGTCATGCGCCAACTTCAACTAGGAGAGACTGTTACTCTCAACGATGGCACTGTACTTCAAGGACCTCCTCGTAGGAAAGGGCGCAAAGTCTGTATTCTAGGGGATACTTACGACCCTTCACCCATCGCCCCTTTAGCCCTGGATACCGATCTGCTGATCCACGAAGCTACCAACGCTCATCTTCCAGGAGTAGATCCCAACACGAAAAACACTGATACATACGAGACAGTGGAAGACAGGACAAAATCAAGAGGCCATTCAACGCCCCAGATGGCGGGAACCTTTGCAAAAAGAATTGGTGCGAAGAAACTCATTCTCAACCATTTCTCAGCTCGATATCCCGGAGACGATTCAGATGAATCAAGGACCATCATGAATGCCATTGGTAAATTAGCCGCTGATAATTATGGCCAGGAAGTCATTTGCGCGACGGACTTGATGAGCGTAGAATTAGGGTTTAGTGCACCGTAGGATATAAGAGATAGATTAATCGTCCGGAGGTTCAGAAAGTTCGCTACTAGCGTCTGTCGCTTCACCCTCCTCCAATTCCTCTCTCTTTTTCCTGCTCTTCTCTTTAGGGTCTTCTTCCACTTCACCCATCTCAATATCATTCTCGTCATTCTCTTCTATCATCCCCTCGCTCACGGCGGCGTCTGTAAGAGATTCCAAAGGCAATTTTTCTTCCGTCTCGTCATTGTTCACTGAAGTTAAGTCGGCGGAAGCACCATCGACCGTTTCGAGGGCGGGGGTGGCGCGGAGCGAATGAGGAACGGACAACACTTCAGGTTCTTTCCCTAAGAACCGCAATGTACCGAGTTCTGAAACAATGCTGTCCAGAGCAGCTTTCTGTCCTTGGATAATGCGGCTTTGAGTTTCGTGTTCAGCGTGAATGGCAAGCATGTCGTTCTCCAGAGTTCGAATCGAGCTACATAGTGCACGTCCAATTTAGCCAAACTGAACGGAACGAACAGAAAGATACTGACGACTCTAATTCCTCCCTGGTAGGTAGCGCGTTGACCTTCTCTGCCACTAGGTCGTATTCAATTTTCCTTCGCCGCAACATTTGGGCATGCTCGAGGGCCGTTTTCAACTCCTCTATTTGCAGCTTCAACGCTTCATGCTCGTTATCTACTGCATAATAAGCCTTGAAAGTCAACGTGATAATGAAGAGAACAGACCGAGTCGTTGTCGTTCTCGATGGTACTCTTCAACCTGTCGAGCCTCCGCTTCACATATCATCACATTCTTCTTCATGGCAAGCTGGAAATTTGCCAGCTCAACCAAGAACGCCTCTCTAGCATCCTCCAAGGTAGTCGAGCTGGTGGGTCCCTCATTGGGCACAGGGACAATTGGAATATGCGAGAGGGAGGTGTAGCTGTGAAACTTCTTGATTATGCGGCGCAAAGGTCGTTCGTCTATTGTAATTCTTGCAAGAATGACTTGGTCTGCAGTCATGGTTGATATGGAATGGAAGAAAGAGGGTCGGTGCTGGTGCTTACCTTCTTCTTCTGGTGTCATAACGGGGATGCTAAGGGGATGAGGAGTCGGGTTGGACGACGGGGTGGCCATTGCCGTTCAGTGGTGGTAATGGCAAAAGTCAAGGCATTGCCCGTTATGGTCATTCCGACATGCTTGTATTGTTTCCTTAACTAGACGACATGATAATATCTACTCTCTCGACACTGCACTACCGTCCGCCTCGTGACTGCCCAGCAGACACTATCTTCCTCTTGGTCTCTTCCTGCAGATATGCCCAGTGCGCTATCTCTTGCTGCAGCTTCAAGTGTGCCGTGTGTTGAGTTCCCTTCTATCGACGTTTTGAGTTCAACGAATATAATCAGCACGCCAGGATACCACTCACGCTGAGCCCTTGCAGCAATATCTCATAGAATTTCGATTGTTCCTTAGCTTTGGAAAGCGTGTCGCTAACTTGACTGGTGTGTCGGATAATCAATTTCCCAACTTCTTGTCGCAACCGTAATAAACTAAGCAGACATCACGTTGGAATGCGCTCTCCTGTTGACAGTAAATTCACTCACTTTGCGAAGATCATATTTTCCGACTCGTTGTCGGTCAAGAAAACGAAGGAGTTGAAAAAGACGACGTATTGCGCACATATCTAAAGGAGTGTGTCAAGATACGACTGTACAGGGCAAAGAAAGGACGAACGTTTTCGACTTTTGCATCGGTCGTGGTAGTAGAGGAACGACTGAAATAGCTAGACCCGGTCCCTTCAGAAAGGTTTTTGAGACTGTCTACGTGCTCAGTCATTCCTTTCTGGAATACGGGCCACATCTGGAGACTCAGGCCAAAAATATAAGTTTCCCCTGGAGGACAGTGTCGTTTCTGAATCTCTGCGACAATATCCTCTGCAATGCGAATCATGGTGAGAAGAGGAATAGCTGGTGGAATGGGATCTAGAATTGATCGAACGAATGCCTATCACGAAATTTCAGTTCACCGGCCACTGCAAGTAGGTTATCTCAACGTACATTGCAATATTCCATGACCGGGTCCATCACTTGTTTCCACAACGCATCAATAGTAGCTTGTTCCTCTTTCGATTTGGCAACGAAAGATACGAAGCCGCCTAAACCTGGAGTCGTGCTTGACATAGGGCGCAGTCCCTCAAAATCCGAGTCCGTAGGTGACCGTACTTCAGTAAATGTCCCACCGTCCGGGGATAAGATTGCAGAAGACGCTGGTACTTGAGGTTCCGGTGGCTGAAGCGTCTTCTGACTAGAAAAGAAGGTTGAGATGAATGTGTACTCGGCCGTTGCATTGTCCAAAAAGACAAGAAGCAGTGATCGTAATAAAGCCTCGACATGCTCTTTCTACACAAGCAATCGGGATTCAGGTCAAGTGAACACATTTTAAGAGGATAGGGGTCGCACATGAGTCTTATCGTCCGCCATATATGCAAGGGTCACACCCGGTCCATCTATTTTGCCATGCTGCAGCCTTTCAAGATTTATACTGGGGTCAGTTTGGATGTTGACTAAAGTCTCAAACTTCTCCACTGTCCGAGACTGAAAGAAGTTCGAGGTTAAGGGATTTCTTCTGTATCTGAAAACAACACAGCATACCTTAATTACACCAAGAGCGCGAGCATATCTTCTAAAGCCAGTTTCATAGTAAAGACGCGCAGCTCCGACATACGCTCGCTGCAATTCAGTTGCGACGGCGGTTGCCTGGCGCTGTAAGAACCCAAACAAAGGACTGTATTTCAGCAATACAGACGTCTGTATGACTTGCATATTCGTGGTGACGCTGCTCCGTATTGGTTGGAAGAGGGCGAGAAAGAAGGCTCGAAGTTTGGTTGCGGCCTATACATATGCGTCACGGCTCTGATAAATAGATGTGTATGCTTTAGAGATGCTTACTACAATCCGTAAGCCTTCAATAACTTCTCCAAGATCGCGTGCCGCCTTCACCCTGGTACGCGCCTTTGTCGTGTTAATCCTTCTTTCCAAGTCAAGTATTGCATCAATCCACGGCTCTCCGACATTAGTATCGAGTATCGTAGTGGCAAGTGCAGGGGGTACGGTGATTTCGGAGAGAAGGCTAGACAGCGGCCGTTCAATGCGCTGTATACGAATTTCCATCAGTCAACGACTAAAGAGACAACCTGACCAGACGGGTACAACCTTGCGAGTTTTCAGCCGACTGTCAATATCTTTGCTCCTATCTTGCAGTTCGGATATTTGACCTGCCACCGCAGCTAAATCCTTCTGAAAGGTGGACAAGAACGATTCGAGGTTGTCCAAAAGGGAAACACTGGTCTAAATAGGTGCGTCAGGAGGCTAATCTTGCGTGGCTGACGATACATACCTGGACTTGGTCATGAAGCTCGATGTAGTCTTTTGCCCTTGTACGGTCTGGTCACCAGTAAGCTGCAGGCACTATATAAGGCTTCATGAGGAACATGATAACTCACAAAAGTTGGAAACCAAAGACTGGTCTGCTAATGAGTTTTAAAAGGTGAGGGTTGCTAAGGTGTGACGACATCCTACCTGCTACGGTGTCAGTGATCATTGTGGCTGAGTTGAGGGATTCTTATTAAGAGTTATGAGATGAGCGGCACACTGTCATGACAATCTTGGGTAAAGCTGCGTCTCCCCTATTGGGCACTTATTTCCTTTTCAAGCCTGAAGGGCTGATGAGTTATTTAATCAAGTCACACTCGTCAATAAACTAGTACTACGATTCATGAATACTTACATACAGGGGGCTTTGCACTTATTTCATGTCCGGGACGCTTCTATCGTGGATGACATTGTTATTGTCACATTCGAAGGGAAAGTACTACTGGTTCTGGGAATGAAGCGATAAATACTTAGTAGTACCCCAGTATCGAGGAAGGTACGAATTTGCTGATTTTGTCGAGAAGATATTGTGTACCTTAGGTTCTTCGATAGGTCGTTGTATGTGCGGACCTATTATTACTGAAGTTCCGACCGTCTGGCCATGAACAGCCCGTAGGAAAGAATATCACTTTCCGGTTCTTCTTCTGGGAGGATGCTGACAATCTGGAACTCTGATTTGACTTCAAGTGAGAGACTTCGAGCTGATATGAGTCTTCCTGTATTAAAAGGTCACGGGGACGTCAATGAGTAAGTTCCTTGACAGGCCTTGATGAGAACTGGTTTTATGATAAGGGCCGAATGAGGTTCAGGCCATTCCCTTGCGCCACGGGGTCAAATGATGCCTGCATATCCGCCGGATAGAAGATATCGTGAAGTGGCACTCAAGCTAGAGCACACATGAAACAGCCGTTGACGATCTAAACAATAATAGAGCAGAACCAATCAGCCATGACTGAGATGTTTTGCTTCGTGGGATTCACCAAGCAGTTAAAGGCCCGGGAGTATGTAGAGTATAAGGTTATGTGCGAAAGGAATGACTATCCCCGGGACGTGAAGGGCTGGTGGTATCGATGATGCATAATGAGCCTTGAAGCTTGAAGCAAGTTTATGAGCAGCCGCAATAAGTGAATGCTGTGGCATGACAGGTCACAGCAACTGGTTTTTAATCGCAAGTCTTCCCCACAGATATGATTACACGAATGAGAGAGTCTTGCATGCCCTCGTCGTCGAAACTTCCAGCATGGCGTAGTGATCAGTGGAAGAGTTAACTAGTAGGAAATATACTGGGAGGCAGCAGGAGGCAGCGCTTAGCAAATGCTCATGCCAAGCATGACCAAATACTGGATCATCGCGTACGCGTCACCTTCACGCGTAATCCAATTTACTCTTACAACCCTCACTCACCCATCGCACAACACTCCAAACGCTTACTACTATATGGACGGGATGGAAAGATTAATGATGCAAGCAGGGCGAGGAGGGCCAGCCGGTCGAGGTGACCAGCCGACGCCTGACAAGTAAGTCCCAGCCTGCCCACCACTTAACGCGGCTAATATCCTGTCAGTGGCGAGGTTATCCACATCTCTTCTCTTGCTCTTCTTAAGGTAAGAAATACGTTTTGAAATTGCTATAAACGTCTTATAGTGATATCTTGTAGATGCTGAAACATGGACGCGCTGGTGTGCCGATGGAAGTCATGGGTCTCATGCTTGGTGAATTCGTGGATGAATATACGGTTCAAGTCATCGATGTCTTCGCGATGCCTCAGTCAGGGACAACGGTCACAGTTGAATCTGTGGATCACGTATTCCAAACGAAAATGGTGGATATGTTGAAACAAACAGGAAGGTATGCCCACCGTATGTCCTACGCAGCGTTTTATATCTGAATGTTAACTTCTCGTCATCAGGCCTGAAATAGTTGTAGGTTGGTACCACTCTCACCCTGGTTTTGGGTGCTGGCTGTCTAGTGTGGATATCAACACTCAGCAGGTGTGTTCCTTACTAAAGCCACCTCAACCCATTAGATTGACCCATGTGTACAGTCGTTTGAATCCCTGGATCCTAGGTCGGTTGCAGTGGTTATTGACCCTATCCAGTCCGTGAAAGGCAAAGTGGTCATCGATGCGTTCCGCTTGATCAACCCACACACTGTCATCTCCGGGAGAGAGCCTAGACAGACAACCTCCAACATAGGCCACATCAATAAGCCTTCAATACAGGCCCTCATCCACGGACTTAACCGACACTATTACTCCATCGCAGTTAACTACCGGAAAACGGAATTGGAGCAGTCTATGTTGATGAACTTGCACAAACGCAACTGGACTGAAGGATTGAAATTACGCGACTTCAACTTGCATAAAGAAGAGAATGAAAAGGCAATCAAGGTGAGTTCACAGTATCAATTGCTGGTTGTCTATAAATAACTTCCTTTCCCTGCGTAGTCTATGCTCTCACTCTCGGAAGCATATAATAAATCGGTACAGGAAGAATCCACGCTTACAACAGAACAGTTGAAGACACGGCATGTGGGAAAGCAGGATCCAAAACGACACTTAGAAGAGGCTGTTGAGAAAGCAATGGGGGATCAGGTCGTTCAGAACCTTGGAACAATGTTACTGGCTGAGCTGTAGATTTTTTTGACATCTGTACTATATTTTCTCCACTTTGACTCGGATTCGTTTCTCATACATACGAAGGATTGGCACCCAGTAAAGGTAGACACAGACACGCGAACTCCAATGGAATAAAGGGTGATCACAAGGCACTGTAACGTGGTCCATCTTCGACTTGATCAGGCAATGGCTTTGGCCCTGATCCTCTTAGCCTCCCTCTGAGCGAGGGGTTGAATATAGTCGCTTCTCCAACTGGTCTCCACGAACTGCGTCAAGTCAAGCTTATCTCACCGTGCTACACCACATGACACCAGTCGCCATTCACTAGTGTATCACGCCGTGACAAAAAGTTGCGCGAAGCAGTTCCAAAACGTCAGCCTTGACATATCGGGAATAGTGGTCTACCAGCTCAATATCTACTGAGAGTCGGAATAACACCCATCATTTTGGCGCGACGTATAGTTCTGCCCAAAAGACGCTGAGATTTCATGGTAAGCAGAGTCTGGTCGCGGCTCTTGATTTTGCCCATCTCGGTCACGTAATTGGAGAGGATGGAGGGATTGGTGGAGAAATCGCGGGGGTCCAGGCTCAGCTGGTAGAAAATGTCACGCTTTCGAGACACGGAAGGTGGAGGAGCGACAGAAGGGTATTTGATGATTGGCCGTTGTTTGGAACGGTTGTCTCGCGTCAACGCATCGGCGGTCATGACCTGAGAAGAGAGCATGAGCATAGAGTTCGTGAGTCAGTGTGTGGCCGCACCTGGTCATGGTGGAAAAGTTTGTAGTCTGAGAAAACATCAATGCGTGCTAGAAACACATAGCGGAGAAAACGACGAACGCAGAGTTGATGTGCGTTTCGGAGCCTGTGGGTCTGCGGCGGCTTTGTTGAGGAGTTTGTTGAGATTAGTCGCCCATGACTTGGCTCCATTCTTCTTCGATGAGGAGACTACGCGACCGAAGGCTTGACGCGAGGCAGCAGACATTTGGAACGGCGAATGGATGGAGTCTCGAGAACTGACTTGTGTGTGACCAAGGCGTTGCAGGTCACAGAATTCGGATATGTCCGACGGGCCGAATGGGAATTGGGTCCGTTAAGGAGATGAGAGTGGGAAGTGAAGAGACGGGTTGTCGATGTTTCATACGACAGAAAGGCCAGAGGACAGAAAACAGCGCCTGGTTCTCGAAATACAGAGAAATGCAGGGAGATCTGGGGATTACTCTGAGTGATTGCGTTGAAACGGCTGGCCTACGTAGTATTGATGGTCGCACGGAGCTAATTCTGAATATAAAGAGATGGAATGAATATCGAGCTGTTTCGTCCTCAACCGTATACCATAATGTCGTCCTGACCTCCAGATTTCTCTAATCCTCTTGTCTCATCGCGACCTCATCTTTCTGGGTTGGCACTCTACCAGTCCAAATGTCAGAAGCAGGCCAATATCATCGTCGGCAACCGCCCAGTCCCCTCGTCTTCTCTCCCGATGCCATACTCTCCCCAGTTCCTCTCCAAGCCCAACAAAATCTCGCCAGTATGAACATGGGCCATCCCTCGGGCTCAAACACTGTTTCGATGCCCTTTGTCCGACGTCATGTTACACGACGTCTCAAGGCTGCAAAAGCAGAGTGCGATAAGGAGTTGCAGCGAGTGACCAACAACATCACCGCTTTTTTTGAAGAGCGACTTCGCGAAGGCGACCACGAAACTGAGCGGGACCGCCGCGACCGTGATCAGGATTCTCAGCAGGGTGACTATGAGTCTCTCCGTGATGCCTTCATATTCCATCAACCTTCAGACTCTGTTCTGCATTCGGATGACTATAGCTCAGATGGCGGCTATGATGTTGAGCCTGATTATAGTCGCCATGGCCGTCAACGTACGTATGCTCAAGAATCAGGCACTCGACCTATCTCTTTCATGCTTCACTCACACTCCGACCCTCTTTCCTCTGCAGCATCTACCCAGATGAGTCCAGTCTCATCACGGAGGCAGAGCGGTGCTCCTTGGGATCGACCCCTCAGCAGCTCTGTATCATCTAGTGCTGTTGCGTCGAGCCCAGCATCGTCAGTTATCATGCTACCCGATGCTCCTATTACGCGGAAACAACCCAACCAGCAACCAGCAACAAGCTGGGCAAACAGCGGAGCTTCTTCACGCCGGTTATCGCGTACCATTCATATGCCCTCACGACCTTCACAATCTGGCCAAAGTTCCCGCTCTACCTCTCGTTCCCGCTCTCCGTTGCCGCCAGTATCGTCACATTCAAGTTTCGCCGAATACGCCGGTGTCAACCACAGATCCTCTCGCATCCTTGTCGACGACCCCGTCGATCCTATCATGACTGCCCTCTACGAAATTATCGGCGTTGCCACAGACGTCACCGACACTACCCTCGCCCAACTGACGGCGCAGCCCAAATTGATGGAAACCATTGTACAACGGGTTCAAAACATTGGCAAAACATGGGATGAACATCCAGACTGGCATGGTCGGAATTGGTATGTTCAGGTCCTTTTGGCGGTTGCAAGTCTGAGTCGTGTAGTTGAGTGGTGGGAAGCTGAGAAGCAATTCTGGAATTTCGATGAAAACGAAGAAGAACAGGACGAACCTCTATTATTTGTGACGAAACCCGTGGAAGACAATGGACCTCTCGAAGACTCGTCTCTACATCATGTAGAATCCGACTTGGAAGGCTTTAGGCTGAATGATGATGAGGATCATAAAACTCGTGTCCCGACACCTCCGACAGTCGTACGCAAACCCAGGGATGAAAATCCGAGAGATATAGGACAGGCTCGACTGGCACCTCCTGAACTAACGGAACGTCCACCCTCTGCTTCTCCTGCCAAGACCATTGAAGCAGCTGAATCTGCTCGAGTATTGGCTACTGAACGGTTGCGCTTACAAGCCGAGACTGCGCAAAATCAGAATATTGTTGTGGAACTAAGTCTGGATGGTGACCATTTCATTTGGGTCAATCATGCATGGAGAGTCGTTGTTGGGTAAGTTATGTGCAGCTAAATGACTTAATCATGCTTTAACGCGAATTTTAGGACTGATCCAGAAGAGCTGCCTGGCACCCGTATTTCAAGCCTGCTATCACCAACAGATTGGGGTGTGTTCAAAGAAGCCACACAACGGTTGCAAGACGATGACTCGCATACAGTCGAAGTTCGCTTCAAGCTTCAAATTGAACCCAGTGTTGAATACGACCCTTCTGCCGGTACTCTCTACCAGCAAATGGAAGGCAAAGGAATGCTCATGATCGATCGAGAAGACGGTCAACCCTCGCATACAATGTGGGTTATCAAGCCCATCGCCCCTGCGCGGTTTGAGCATGATACTGCCATTATTCCCTTCGAAGAGAACGACCTCGCTCCAGAACCTGCATCCACCATTCGAGCGACCTTTCAAGAGCGCCCGAACGTGGAACCTAGCACACCTTTCCCTTTCAGTCAGCCCATTAGTTTGGATCCCATTCTTTGTCGAATTTGTGAATGTCAAATCCCTCAGTGGTACTTCGAAAAGCACAGCGAAACATGCGCCGAGACTCATCGTCTTGAAGCTGAAATCGTCGAATGTAACGAATCCATTGCGGAGCTTCGTAACACAATTCGAGACCTATGCATTGCCGTTGACCGACCATCTCCCGCCGCTGTACCAGAATACAGAGGAATGCAAATATTTACCCCCTCATCGTCGCCGATTGTTTCTTCGCCACTTCAATTGTTCCGTGCCAACAAGATGCAAAGGCTAGGCGTTAAAAAGATGCAACGGCGCTTACTGGAGCAGATCGATGATATCCTCCAAGTTGCGGCAGAAATCGAGATGCCTTCGCTTAAGGATGAAGAAGCGAATGAACCGATCGAACGTCAACGCCTGTTATCTCCTGGGTCAGAACGCAAAATTTCGGAAATTCGGCAGTGGGCAAAACCTACTATCGAAGACGCTGCTTTGTCGCAGCTTCTTCAGGATGCCGAACGGGTTATGAGGCAAAAGATTGACAACGTCGTCCGCATGCAGAATACCATCCGGTATTCTGAAAAGATCTGGCATGAGTGGCAAGAGAGAGTGGAGAACGTATTGGCGGGCGCAGAGTCAGGGAGCGAGAGTGGGAGCGGTTCCGATGAAGGAAAGGAAGGCGCAAGTGACGTTGACCAAGATGCGAATGATCATTCCAGCATAACTTCTGAATACGGGGGTGGAAATAACGTGCAGCAGATTACTCAAGCTACTCCTTCAGCACCTATCCTCCCAACGGCCTCTCAATCAGGTCCTCGACCCATGGTTCCCACTGCAATCCCAATACCCGCACCCCCTGTACTCAATCCTAGGCAACAACTCGCAACTCGGTCCTCTACCCCATCTTCCGTTTCTTCTCCCCTCGCTCTCGCTGCACCTATTGTTGCATCTTCTTCTCCTGACGATCATATGCCCGTCATGTTGCTTGACGAGAGTCCGAAGCCTGCTATTGTTAAGCCTCGTAAGTCTATTCAAAACTTACTTGAACCCAAGTTTGTTGTCACGCCGCCGACATCCCCACTCGTTTCAGCGCGCGACAGCAGCTCTGGTTCCCTCACGCGCGAGCCCTCTACAAAGCGCAGTCATAGGCGAAACTCGACAGCCAACCTTCTGACTAGTCCTCCTGTTACTGGACCTCTTTCACCGCGTCAAGGGACCCAACCACTCTCACGCACGACACCGACCTCTATCAAAGACTTCGACATTATCAAGCCGATCAGTAAAGGTGCCTTCGGGTCTGTCTTTCTTGCTAAGAAGAAGGCGACGGGCGATTATTATGCCATCAAAGTCTTGAAAAAGGCTGATATGATTGCGAAGAACCAAATCACCAATGTGAAGGCTGAACGCATGATCCTCATGAAACAAGCCGAGTCACCTTTTGTCGCAAAGCTATATTTCACTTTTCAAAGCAAGGATAATCTGTATCTTGTCATGGAGTATCTCAATGGAGGCGATTGTGCAGCTTTAATCAAGTCTTTGGGTTGTCTTCCAGAGGAATGGACGAAGAATTACATAGCCGAAGTTGTTTTGGGTCTCGAGTACTTGCATCAACGGGGTGTAGTCCATCGGTGCGTCGCTTATATCAAAACCCCCCAATTTTCTTATCAATGTATTACCCTAGTGATTTGAAGCCAGACAACTTACTTATAGATTCCCATGGGCATCTCAAACTCACTGATTTTGGACTCAGCAGAATTGGCTTGTTGGGTCGTCAAACGCGTGAAGGTCAACTCGGCCGCCCACTGACACGGTATAATTCAAGGTCTCGGCCACCGTCCATGGACTCGGCTTACCTTTCTTCACCCTTAATATTCCCAGATCCGACCAATGGAGGTTCGTACTTTAACCAGCGGACAAATTTGGTTCCTCGTGTTGGAAACAGCCCTTATCTACCCCCCACAGATGATTATAGCGAATCTAGCGGCTCTGAATCTCTTGTTGGCCTTCAAGCTAGACGTAATGGCAGAGTTGATAGTCCTTTGCAGTCCTTTGCCACTGAATTGACTACAGATTTGCGCTCGCACTCAAATTCAGGCGGCGGTACTCCACCTGGCGAGCAGAAGTTTGTTGGTACGCCTGATTACCTGGCCCCCGAAACTATTCTTGGTCTCCGTGGTGACGATGCTGCGGTTGATTGGGTGCGTTTGGTTATGCTTCATACTAAACACGGACGCAGTAAGCTGAACTGCATCTTTTGATAGTGGGCACTGGGTGTCATTACCTATGAATTTCTTTACGGAATCCCTCCCTTCCATGCTGAAACCCCAGAGAAAGTGTTCGAGAACATTCTCTCTGGCCACATTGAATGGCATGAAGAATGGGTCGAATTCTCAGCTGAGGCTCGGGATTTCATGAAGGCTCTGATGACACTCGATCCAAACGAGAGACTTGGCTCTGGCGGAGCAGAGGAAGTCAAAGCTCATCCGTTCTTTGCGGGTATCGACTGGGACAAGGTCACCACAACTGAAGCGGCATTCATACCGCAAGTGACTGATCCTGAATCGACTGATTATTTCGATCCCCGAGGTGCCATGCCACAACTCTTCCAAGATGAAGACCAGGTTGCTCTGGAAAACCAATCGGGCACGGACAGTCCTACCGGTGGGTCGAGCATGCCTCCTCCTTCTTCGATGCCCGTGCCCATTGCGGGCAAGGAGACACCACTGTCCGCAGGCAGTGACGACTTTGGTTCATTCAGTTTCAAGAATTTACCCGTCTTGAAACAAGCCAATGACGATGTCATACGCAAACTGAAGACAGATCAAATGGCGCCTATCACTCACGCCCTGACTGAACCGGCCAATTTCCATCAACGGAAACGCAGCGTCTCACAACGTATCAAGAAACCTCCCAGCGTTGTTACTACAATGGAGCCGCGGATGCCGGCTGGACCACCCTCACCGGCGACATCAACTTCCTCGATTGCATCCTCTCCTTCTCGGACGAGTCTGCCCCCACCCACCCCAGGTAGCAGTGTAGGTCATGTACGGAAACCTTCAGAGTACGGCGCAGTCGAGCGGTTCAAGCTTAATCATATGGAAGGTGGAGACCGACGGAATTCCATGCCTAGTCGTCTGCGAACAGCTTCGATATCAAGCGCAGGTGATGGGTCAGGCTCGGAAACATGGCAATCCGCAGGGTATGCCAGCCAACCAGAAGCGAACACACCTCCGTCTTCTGTGCATTCGATCGACTTACGGAAGGGCCCCGATCCAACTGACCGTGTTGTGACATGCTTGTTAGCTGAAGATAACCCTATCACTGCCAAAATCATTGAAACTTTATTAATCCGACTGGGATGTCGATGTGTGGTTGTTGCAGACGGCTCCGAGGCCATTAGCGTGGCTATGGGCGACATCAGTGAGCCTTACTCTTATTACGGCTGCTTTGGATGAAATTGAACGTTGCAAACTCTTCATCTCAGAATTTGATTGTATCCTTATGGACCTACACATGCCAGTTCGTAAGTCATGGTATTCACTTTCTTGCCTCTGAGCTTTAACTGACTGGCTTGTTAAAAGTTGACGGAGAGGGTGCTGCCCGTTACATCAAGAGTACAAACGGGAAGAACACCAACACCCCAATAATTGCTGTCAGTGCATACAGTGGCACAGATCCCAGCGAAACGAACAACGTTTTCGCGGCGTCTCTTGCGAAACCACTGCAAAAGGCGGATTTGATTGGTGCGTTCTATATGTCTTTCGACCAGCAAACACAAGAAAACTGATTTGTCGGATAAGCCGTTATGCGCCAACTCGGCTTCAAGACTGCGACGATGCAAGGCGGAACAGGCCACGCCAAAGTCACAACCTCTTCCCATCCTGCTTCGCAGCCCATCTCTACATGACATCTTCACGCTCAGGTTTCAATTCCTTTATGTCTCCTACCCTTTGTTTTTTCGTCGTTTTTTCTTTATGTTCACGCCTGTCATTTCAACGCTTTGATATACATTCTCTTCCACACATATCCCATTCGCCAACGTCACCATGACCACATAGCATTTTCTATTCATGAGCATTCTGTTTCGTTATCACTTTGTAATATATACTAGAGAGTAGCATTCGATATTTCACTATTTTGAGGGGACTATATTTGAAGATTGAACGTGAGATCAAAGAACAAACAAGTGTGGGTGGCTACATGGCTGTGTTACTGGCGATAAAGAAAGGAATGAGCGCTGCATCGCTTGACATCCTACTCTTTGGTCGAGCGCCCACCGTTGGGCGTGATGGACCGCAGACCATCTTATCCGACAACGGTTACCACTGCAGACACACATGTCCTAGATCCAGACTATGCTCCCCAGACTGTACACCGTCCTGATCTTTTCTTCGTCAACTCTATGAATACGAGGAACAATACTCACCGCCAGTTCACTCCTCCAACCACTGCCCCCCCTACTGCGCCCCCATCTGTGCTTCCTGGACAACTTTACCCTTATCACCAACAGGCATTCCACAACTACACGCCAGCCCCCAGCCAAATTTTCCCCCACATCCCACATCCTTATGCTCAAACTGTTCCCAATGTACTTCCTTACGACCATAGAGGGCGGTCAGCGACTGTCCCTGCTCATCCTCCTCCGCCTCAAACCACTCCATGGCATCCACCTTCGCAACCCGTCCCAAAGCCCATCGAGTACCCAGCCATAGGTCTTTCTGAGAGACGAAACGGACATTTGAATCGCCCTGCGCTTACAATTCAAACACCAACCCCAGCTATTCATCCTCCTCATCCTCAACCTCCTCCTCCTGCAGATATCGCTGCATTCTCACCGGCCGATGATGCCAACGAATTAGCGCTGGCGTTGGCACTTTCGCAGTCAGAATCCATGGAAAGGCAGCAGTTGGAAGAAAGCCTAGCACGGAAAGAAGAAGAGGACTTGGCCAAAGCCCTGGCGGCATCGTTATTATCAAGTACTGATCCAGGAGGGTCTTCTTATGAGTTGGGCCTCCTTGAGAGTGATTCCTCTGTTGATGTCTCGGCTAGGGAAGGTATCTCGTCGTCCAGAACACCGTCCAGAACACCGACTCCTGTAACTCTGCAAGTGGAAGCACCGCGTCAAGCTGCAAAAGATGTTGTTCCTCCCGTCGCAGAGATAGGATCCCGTTCTGTCAATTCTAGCTTCCTAGAGTTTGGGAGATATGACAAGTGGCGTATACCATCCATGCCGGAACGTTCTCCAAACGGCTCAGTTGCATCCAGCAACACAACTGCGTTGCTCCCTTCGGAATCCATTGATGGAGACCACACCCCGTTGAGCAGACGACTAAGTGTATCCAGTTCTTCTTCTTTACCGTACACTATGCCGAGTCCTATCTCTTCCTCCTTTCCTATTCCTGACAAAGCCGTCGATTCAAGTACAGTCACGAAGACAGCACACTCTAATGTCGTAACCCCCACTGCACCGCAGTCCCACCAAGTCGAGTCCCCCGCGGATGAGACAATTCTCGCTTTCGATGACGAAGCCTACGCACGTCAGCTGGCCGCAGAAGAGGAGAAACTAGCAAGGCAAGAAATCTACTCCGCGGACGAAGAAAAGAGGTTACAGGATACTTTAGTGCAACCATCATCGTTGGGGGACTCTACGGTGTATACACCTAATGTCACTGTTAACCATGCTTTCATTGGGCAAACAGTCGCCTATCCGGAAGTTCAACGACCAGTCAATAATCCTCAGGCGTCCAAACCTGCGATGGTGTCCCAGTCCTTCAATGCATACTCTTCAGTGGTCTATCCATCTCTGAGCAAGCGCCGGGACTCTGGATCAGATGCCCGCTCGATTGCAAGCCACCAGTCATCCACACCTTCCACTTCAACCGTCCCGACTACTGTCAGCCCTTCTTATTCGCGCTCAGAGGTCGAGTCGGAGAAGAAACATTTCGCTCCTTCCATCTCTGAAGACGTGAAAGGCAAAGGGAAGGAACACCATCCAGTAACGACCGGCATGATAAATGCCAACTACTTCATCGACCCTGAACTGCTCCTGGGAGTTTGTATGTGGTTCACCTATCTTGCCTTGTTCTGTGTAGCTGACAAGGACGCATATAAGCGATAGGATTTGTACCGCCGGCAATATCTCAGCGGCTCGTGCCTATGCAAGGTCCCATGCCAAATATCATATCAATGCCCTATTCTCAGTGCCCACCATTGCATCTACAAGCACCTGACTGGCGCCATCTTCTTCGATTGATGGCTGGGTTAAGCGGAACGCGACTTGAGCCAACCGTTGAAGCTGTGACTGTATCTAAAACGGAGTTAAAATTACGGACAGTTATTCAGTTCGTCAAGGTGCGTTTGTAATACGTTAAACCTCTGTTTATCCAGGCTGAAACGCCCTCTAGCCTAATCCATCTTCTAGTGCATGGCGTACTATATTATGGTTCAGCACGGACGTGCCAGTGCCTCCTAACACGCCTGGTGCCTCACGGTATACGTCTGGGAACCCAAATCTCCTACCTTGGTCATATACCCTCATCACAGTACCCAGGCTCCTAGGCGATGCAATGGATACAAATGTCTCAAAAACATACACTATACCACCTTTGGAAGGCGTTCCCCTGCCCACGTTACCTATTACGTTTCCAAATCTTGCCCTATACCTTCAGGCCGTCTTGGATGTATCAAGAAAACACACCAGTGATACTTCCGGTATCGGAAAATTGGGTAAAATAGTCCAAACGTGCTATCCAAACACTGAGGTGTCGCACTCCGAGTTTGACATTCCGGAGAAAACTACAGTCGGTCATCTTTTCAAGAGAGTCATTGGTCGCAGCGGCAAAGATAAAAAGAAGGGGAAGACGACCAATAACGAAGAGACATACCAATACGTGACGCCGTTCGTACCCGACGAATGGTGTTGATGGCTTTTATATGATATCCCTTATCGAAGTTCTTTTTTTTTCAGCTTTCACAGCGGCGACATTTAAATGTCCGCCTTCTAATTCACATACACATCGTAGATAGCTAGGGCGCATTCCGCTTGTATTTGTTCGTAATTGTATTTGTAGCGGAACCATCTACTTGTAGGTTATGCTGATGTCTTATGGTTCTTCCATGCTTACCGTATTTTCCAGCTTTAAGTCGCAGATCTTCGAGTTGGCGCGGTGGTTTCGTGAGCACATGAACGATTGCTTTGCTCCTGGGAAGTCGGAACCCCTTTTCCCAGCCATCCCGACCTCAATCGAATCTTCATCAGGAGCTCCACAGTATAACTGGACAGGCTGCCGCTATGAGTTTTCTCCGACCACTATCAGCCTTTAGAACTTCTGCTCTTTGCGAGGCATCGGCTAGAACGGCGCTGTCACCGAACCTCTTGCCGAAGCAGTGGAATACTGAAACTCCTTCTCGCCATCCAAAGTTAACTCATTTCTATAACGGTTTTCGGCAAGCGTACTTTATTCGCTCAGGATACCTTCCAATAGGAGTATCTTTCTCCTCACGGCCGTCTTCTAATGAAATCATTTACGCAAATCGATGATGATACGGAAAGAACCACAGACCTGCTGGTTCTTCCTCTTCTCATGTGACAACGGACGCTCACTATTTAAGGGCACTAGGACCGCGCTCGTTTGGTGACCCCTCGCATTTTTATATCTACAGTCAGTGCTGCACACGGAGGGCAATAGCCATCATGCACTTTCGCAGGAAGCCTGAAGACGATGTCCATCGCGAAAACATGACTGAGAAAGAAATAGACTCTTCTTCTTTCCTTGAAGAAGTTGAAGCACATAGACTCTCACTACGAGGCGCAAAGTTGACTGCGGCAATCGCATTTGTTACGGGAACAGGATTCACGCTATTTGGGTCTCGTTTGTTTCCTGCAACCCTTGAATAAGTGCTTACACTTCCTTGTTGTTCTAGGTACGACCAAGGCGTTATGTCCTCGCTTTTGACTGCAAAACAAGTACGTGTATTGACGTCGCAGTGTTACAAGTATCGTGCGGTATTTAACTGGACAGCGGCGTAGTTCGAAAAGACATTCCCCCAAGTGATAGTCGATGGTGAACACAGAAACCATGCTACATTGCAAAGTCTGTTGGTTGCGATATATGTATGTCGTACGCCGCGTCGAATACTTGTCTACTCGAACATATTTAATTGGGCGACAGGAAATTGGCTGCCTCATAGGGGCTCTGTCCAACTTGTGGATTGGCGATCGGTTGGGCCGCCGGCGCACGATTGCCTTGGGTGGGATTATAATGATCGTTGGTGCTATTCTTCAGGCGGCTTCCTTTAGCTATGCGCAAATCTTGGTTGCTCGAGTTATAACAGGACTAGGAAATGGACTTAATGTAAGTCTTCAACCTCGGATCGTCATTTATAATCAAGCATCCAATGCCTAGCAGACTTCTACTGTACCCTCATATCATGCCGAGTGTTCCCCCGCTGTACGCAGGGGAAGCTTGATAATGATAGAAGGAAGTCTTATTACATTCGGGATAACTGTCGCGTAAGTCAAACCCTACCTTTATGTACGACGTTAATTTTTGAAGCATTTCTGGCACTGCTGTAGATATGTACGTCCGAGTTGATTTCCCTGCTTCAAAACCACTATTTACTGGATACCTGAAGTGGCTTGATTTTGCATTGTAAGTCTTTTCTTTGGTTCTATGTCTTCATTATTGTCCGTTGCCCTGACTGTAACGTATCGGCAGTTTCTGGGCCCAATCTTCCTCGGTTCAGTGGAGGGCGCCCGTTGCCATACAGATTGTTTTCGCCCTCATTATGGTGGTTGCGATTGGCTATGTACGTAGCGGAATTAATTTGAGATGAAGTCTGACAATTTCTTTTTCAGTTGCCAGAGTCACCTAGATGGCAAGTTGTGATGGTTTCCGGTCCCACCTGCACTTGATTGATGTATGACATAGGCTCTTAAAAGCTGGTAGACCCGCAGAAGCAATGGCTGTAATCTCGGCATTAGAAGATAAACCTACATCGGATGTAGGAGTCAGGCAGCTGTACGAAGGTATACGCGACGCGGTTATCGCTGAAGGAGGGAGCTCGCTAGATAATGAAGAGGGTAATCCCAGCAAAGGAAAGGTGTCTCTCAAAGAGCTATTCACCCATGGAAAAACGCAGAACTTCAGGCGAGTCTGTTTAGGCATTGCCATTCAATGTTTCCAACAGGTTTGCACATCTCCGCGCTGAATCGTCTGGTATCTAACAAGGTTTGCAGATTACTGGCATCAACATTATTACTTATTACGCGGTGTGTAAAATTCTAGCTCGACCGTTATCCTGTTCTCCTCACACGACGCTGACCTACAAACAGACACTACTATTTGAGAGATTGCAAATATCAGATACGAAATCTAGGATCATTGCCGCCTGTAATGCAACAGAGTACCTGTTAGCATCCTTTATCGCCATTTTTCTTATCGACACGGTTGGTCGACGCAAACTCATGTTTTTCGGGTCAGCGGGACAGGCAGGCACAATGATTCTCCTCGCAATCTTGGGAAGCATCAACAACTCTGCCGCACGTATCGTTAGTGCCGTCATGCTTTTTGTCTTCAATTCCTTCTTTGCGGTAGGCTGGCTTGGAATGGCATGGCTCTATGTGAGTGTCATTCGTTGTATTACTGGGCGAACTTCTGGCTCAATTACCAGCGTAGCCCGCAGAAGTTGTTGGCCTTCGGATGCGTGGGCCTGCAAATGCACTGTCGACTGTAAGGACGTTTTATTATACCGCAACGATTAGCATAATTGACCTTGAAATCATAGGCAAGTAACTGGACCTTCAATTTCCTAGTCGTCATGATTACTGGTCCAGCTTTTGAGAATATATCATGGAGGACGTACATCAGTAAGTAGGGAGGGCCTAGATCTGCGTAGATGATGTGACCGAATCTCGTCGTTTCCAGTTTTTGCTTGCTTAAATGCAGCGATTATCCCGGCTATATACCTATTTTTCCCAGGTAAATATCTTCACGTCTACTTGTTCGTTTCTCAGCCATTCATTTGCTCTAAAGAAACGGCGGGGCGGTCCCTTGAGGGTAAGTCGTCTTTGGATTCGGTCAATCATCTTGAAAACTAAAAAAGAAATATAGACATGGATGTCATTTTCGCTGTAGCTTACAGTGAAGGGGTATCGCCGGTGGCCGTTTCTTTGCGCAGCGACGTGCCAAGGGCCGGGACAGCAGAAGCAAATAGAATTCTGGGCATCAGTGGTATGTAAAGGCAATGTGGTGGGCAGCCATATACGTCAAAGATGAATGGAATGGTAAATAATTTGTCCTATAGTATGTCATGATCAGTTTGGAGGCTGAGGCTGAGATAGCTGGTCAACTTCAGATATGTTGACTCTAGAGCGTCTGAATTTTCTCCTTCTCTCTTCGTTTTCCATGCCTTTTTTGTCCCGTCGAGTTACTTCATCTGCTGGACCGAACCGTTCAGGGGGCCAGATTATTGCCAACAATTTTGACTCTATAAGTCCTCGAGATACCTAGGACAAGTTAACACCAGCTTTATAAGTTCTGTGCAGGTCACTGACCGGTCCAAAATGATTACTGTCATCACTGACAAAGTGTTCATCGCCTGCAATACGTCAGTTAATGCTGGGTCGACGCGTTGGGGCCACAAACCTTCGACCCAAACGTGTCCCTTTGGGATAACTACTTCGCGGATGGGGTAGGGCGGAAGCGTCTGGACGGTATCTCCCTCCAAAGCAACTATTCGTTTAATAAGCAAATGATTTGGGTCTTCAGGTGATCTTGAGATATTTTCAATCATGAAACCAGAGCGCAAGAGACAGCGACAGGAAGTACCAACCTCAATAAGACAATGTCGTCTCGTCTGTAGTCGTGTGTAACTCGAATAGCATATTTGCTAAACAACACAGTGTCCTTCCACCGCGAAGAGTCGGGGTTGAGAGTGGGCTAGTTATTAGAGGCGTGTCGGCTTGAAGTATTGAATGAAGAAGACCGGATTAGAATGAACCTGCATGCTCCTCCCATTGATCGTTTTGAGTTGAAAGAAATCAGCGATGAGATAGACTGTCGGTAGCCAGTAGATGTAAGGCCATGTCTTGCGGTATAGCCAAGTGCGTCTTATGGAAGTAAGTAGCGAGAACATTCAAGCTCATGCCTTCCAACGCTAACTGGCCTCCGATGCGCGACGCGTCACGTTCTGTCACAACTCACCCTCCCGAGTCTTCGAAGTTTCCACCAGCGGTCCTTATTCCATGACATATGAAACAGACCTGGCATTATAGTTCCTAGAGGGGGGATACATGCATATTCTACACATCGTACGAGTCAACAGTGCTACAAATTACTAGGAGTACACGATTGGGAAGGTGAATGCGACATTAAGAGGAGGGGGGTAAACATTAAATTACAATTAACATTTAGAAGACAACTTGAACGCAATAGACGGGTGAGTGGTGGCTGTTGCAAAGTATTGAGGGCAGGCTTCTCAAAAGTCAACCGACAGTGAACTGCAAAATGTCGAACAATTGAGCCTGGATTATACTAGTCCTAATAAGTCACTCACAAAACTTTGTCCGAGGATATAGAAGGATCGTCGTTGAAAATCGTCGAGTGGTTGGCGCGTTGGTATTCTGACACGCGTTTTTCAAAGAAATTAGTCTTTCCTTGAAGTGATATCATATCCATAAAATCGAATGGGTTCGTTGCATTGAAGTGCTTAGGGTTTCCCAAAGACACGAGCAAACGGTCGGCAACAAACTCGATGTATTGGCACATGAGCTTAGAGTTCATTCCAATCAGGCCCACAGGTAGGGCGTCTACACACGAGCGGGTTAATTACCCTGAAGAAATCTGGAAAACACTAACTCACTGGTAAGGAAATCTTTCTCGATTTCAACCGCTTCTATGATGATCTTCAGGACGGTTTTGGGATGCGGTCTGCGCCTCAAGTGCGTAAATAAGAGGCAGGCAAAGTCGGTATGCATCCCTTCATCCCGACTGATTAATTCATTCGAGAACGTGAGACCTGGCATAAGACCCCTCTTCTTCAACCAAAAAATAGCAGCAAAGGATCCGGAGAAAAAGATGCCTTCCACCGCAGCAAATGCGATGAGCCTTTCCGCAAATGTCGAGCGCTTATCGGAGATCCAGCGCATAGCCCATTCAGCTTTGAGTTTAACGCAGGGCACGGTTTCGATGGCATTGAAGAGGTACTCGCGCTCTTGTGGGTCCTTGATGTAGGTATCAATGAGAAGAGAGTAAGTCTCAGAGTGGACATTCTCCATCATGACTTGAAAACCGTAGAATGAACGAGCTTCGGCTGCCTGGACCTCGTTAGAGAAACGCTCTACAAGGTTCTCGTTCACTATCCCATCGGATGCGGCGAAGAAGGCGAGTACATGGGATATGAAATGACGTTCGCCCGGCGTCAATCTGTCCCAGTCCCACGAGTCATGGGAAAGATCAATTTCCTCAGCAGTCCAAAACGATGCCTGAGCTTTCTTGTAGAAAGTCCAAAGCTAAAAGAAACAGGCTTATGAGTAAGCGTGCTCCGGAATCAAAGGGCATCTACACGCACTTCTGGATATTGGATGGGGAACAAGATGAAACGGCGATGGCTTGCTTTTAACAAAGGTTCCTCATCTGCGGAGAGGTATCGGATTGGGAAGGGTAACATTGGGTCATTATAATTCACACATACTTTCGGGAAGGTTGACGTCGCCTACGAACAGATGTCGTGTATCTTCTGCATCAAGCAAATTCTTTTCATGGTGTAATAGACCGACTTTAACGTTTGAATTTTCGACAATGGACTCTGATACCATGAATTTCGAAAGTGGCTGCTTTTCGTCAAAGGAAGGTAATGAGTGTATTGTGTCAAAGAGACGGACGGGCCTCTGGAGAATGGAGGCCTTGGAGAAAGAAGAGAAAGACTATTTCTGCTGAGTTATCTCAGCATCACGTGCCGGGCGCGACGCGGTCATTAATTAGTCATTAGTGCAAGCAAAGGTAAACAACGCGTTACGCGTTGACAATGATGGTTGAAAGTGACCAAACAGGACCACACTAACGCGTCCGCATAAATAAGATTTGGACCTGGACACCTTGCTCTTCGCGCCTGCATATTTCTTCATCTCTTATATCTCTCATATCTATTCCTCAATGGCTTCCATCGCTGCGACATCCCCCGCCGTCATCCCTGCCACACCCTCCAAGAAGGTCGGTCCTCTGCTGCCCCATTCCTGACGCGTCCACATACTAACTCATTACCAGGCTGCTGAGGCACTTGCAAACATCAACTTGAACACGCCTATCAAGCCTTCTCCAAAATTCATCGTCGACGACGAGAAGCTTCCCGTTTCGCCCAAATCCGTGACAGACGAGACTGAGGTGGCACCCCGAGTCGTGAGAAAATACGTTGGCAACGTCGATCTCCCCGAGAGTACGTGTTCGCGCTTTTTTGCTTTCATCACGCGTCCTTACTGGTTTCTTGTAGGTGAGGAGCCCCTTCTCAAGGAATCTCGTCGTCGTTTCGTGTTATTCCCCATTCAATACCATGAGGTACGCGTCTCTAGCTTTCTCACGCTTGAAAACTTCCTCATTTGTTTCTGTCCAGATTTGGCAAATGTACAAGAAGGCTGAGGCCTCTTTCTGGACCGCAGAGGAGATGGACTTGTCGAAGGATAACCACGACTGGACCAACCGTCTGAATGATAACGAACGCCACTTCATTTCCCATGTTCTAGCTTTCTTCGCCGCTTCCGATGGCATTGTCAACGAAAATCTGCTCGAGCGCTTCTCCAATGAAGTGCAAATCGCTGAAGCGCGATGCTTCTACGGTTTCCAGATCATGATGGAAAATATCCACTCAGAAACTTACTCTCTCCTCATTGACACCTATATCAAAGACCCCACCGAGCGCGACTATCTCTTCGACGCCATTGAGACCATCCCTTGCATCAAACGCAAGGCGGAGTGGGCTCTGAAGTGGATCAGCGATGAAGAAGCCTCCTTCGGTGAACGCCTTGTTGCTTTCGCTGCAGTCGAGGGCATTTTCTTCTCTGGTTCTTTTGCATCCATCTTCTGGCTCAAGAAGCGTGGTCTCATGCCTGGCCTCACCTTCTCAAACGAGCTCATCAGCCGTGATGAAGGCATGCACACCGACTTCGCCTGCCTTCTATTCAGCCATCTCCAACGCCGTCCTCATCCCGACACAATCAAGGAGATCATCTCTGAAGCTGTCGCCATTGAACAGGAGTTCTTGACTGGTATGTTTTTCTCGCTTGACATTGTGCTCTACCAGTCCTCATCGAATTTACTTTTACAGATGCCCTTCCCGTCAAACTCATCGGCATGAACTCGGACCTAATGTGCCAGTACATTGAATTTGTTGCCGATCGCCTTCTGGTTGCCTTGGGCAACGACAAGCTGTACAACAAGACCAACCCCTTCGACTTCATGGACATGATTTCCCTGCAAGGCAAGACCAACTTCTTCGAGAAGCGCGTGTCAGATTACTCGAAAGCTGGCATCAACCATTCAAATTCGACAGAGATCGCGACTCCGTCGAAAGCATTGTGAGTACCTTCTGGCACCTTTTATAGTTCAATATGCTCATCTCTTTCCTTCGTAGTGTTCTCGACGAAGACTTCTGATTTCTCTTCTTCCTCTGTCGTTTTTGTATATCTTTCCATTGCTATATCCCTTGTCGCATCGCACTGTTTCCTTAGACAATTTGTACTTATTACAACTAACATCATCTGTATATTACGTTCTTTGGTGGAACACTCAATATAAATTATTATTAATCACTTCATTATGTGCTCTTTTCTCCACTACCTATCTATCAAAGGTCAAGATTGTACTTACACAGCTGGGAGGACTATGCAAGCGATCGGAAGGAGTGCCTAACAGATGCCCGATGTAAAACTGTCATGTCAGCTTCCCGAGCGTCAGATGGGATACAGGTAAGTAATCGCAATGTTCATCCCGTGCTGCCTCAGGTTCCACGACATCTCAAGTTGCACAATCGCGCAGAATTGTAGGTTCCTGATGAACAGGGTTCGAGTCGTGTGCATGGGACTGAGCAGCGACGATGCCGGGAGGAGATACTGTACAGTAGGATATAGCAGTCAACGACTTCATCGGAGCCACGCGCCTTCGATGACCGTCGAGCTTAGATGCTTGAACACTCATGTCTGCTCCAAACCGCCGACATTTGATATGGACAGCAAGCATATCCAGAAGTCGACAGAAACACGAGAGTTACAGTCTGCGGGGCCAGAAGTCGACCATTCTATGGGCTCGACCATGTGTCTGCGTGACTTCCATTCCGCCTCCGGCAGTTGACACTGATATGATAGGTACTTTATCTATTTTCACCGCTTGCCTTGCAGAGTTTTGCGATTCGTGGAGGGATCGATTTTACATCGGATGGGTTGAACGACAAAGATAGATGAATGATGGATGGTGGACTGGATTCATTATGGAGAGACTGTTCTGAGATTATCGTATCAAAGTAAGTAGGTAGAGGGACAGTTGATGTGGGGGCGAAGGGGAACCCGTCTCGTGTGTGTTCCAAGATAAACAGCGTAGCGGATCACACATTGACAGTCGATCTGGTGAGTTGGATTGATCAAGGTGTGGTGTGTGTGCTGGGAACGCTTCTAAGCGGAGAGATGTGCGGATGAAAAGCGCAGGAACAGAGGTGTACGCTGTGAACATACTGACTGATTTATCATTCTGATTGACATACTATACAGGCTCCTGACTTTCGTGAGTGAACACAGTAGTCAATTAATAACTCCAGTTATCCCAGCTTTATGGTACCAGTGTCTGGAGAAGAATTCGATGGACTCGGTAGCGCAAACAGAGCAGAAGGCAAGGAAGAGCGTAGAACATGTATGGAGGCGGAGAAGAACAATGACCAAGCGACGACTGCTGTCTAAAAACGGCAAGCATGTCCAGAACCTCTACAACATACTTGTCTCCTGCTATTTGATCTGCCACCGTTACGTCGGCATGTATGAACAGTCACTCTAGCATCTCTCACTGCTCTCTATCTGGCCGAAGATTCAATGCATAGCGAAGCAAGACCCTTATTTCCACGTGAAGTCCGCCGGTCACTCCCAGTTCTTCTTGCTTGCTTGGGAGAATGCCTGAACTGGGCTAAGACTGCATAATATCTGGCTTCCTGGCTTTATAGACGTCACTCGAGTTCTTTTGACATAGTCGACTTACGCTACATGGTAAGAAGAGCGTATGTACGCTACACTCTCTCAAACGTCGAATTGAAGCCATTCGTATGAGAAGTGAACCAGAATCTCCACCAGAAGCCTCGATCTATGTTTTGACACCATCTCAAGTCGGGATATTTCTAGCATTGACTCAGGGACATGATCGTCTGATGAACCACTGCCTTCCAGCATGCATACCGGCATGCGCGTAAACAGGCCTCCTTCGATCTCTCATATTTAATTTGGCTATGGATACTCAAGGCCCGCTTCTTATCCGGCCACCTCGACTCTCCACATAACTATACGCGCTCCTTACTTTTCTTGCCACCTCCCTCTACAACAGCCACCTCCAACTCTCCCACTCTCCTTTACGGCTACCTTGCAGCATGAAGTCGGTCGCTTTTTTTCGTAACACCTGGCGGAAATGGGAAAACAAGTCTGCAGACACTCGGGATACCACTACATCTACTGCTACTCTGGTGATCAGCAGCCCTCGCGAACTGAAGAAGCAACATACACGGGCCTCCCAAACGAACGGTCGCTCCCTGACCATATCCGTCAAGCAACTTCCTGAAAACATCTCAACGGCCTCACTGGTAGACGGCTCCTGGCAGCCGGTGGACAGTTCTCCCTCATCGCCCATATACGACCACTTTGTCCATAAGGAGAGAACAATCATTCACAGGGAGAGCAGTCACTTCGATCTTCAAGCTATTTATCACCCACACGATACCACTAATGCTCAAGTAACGCGGAAGTCGTCGCGGACGAGTTTTCTGGAGCCTCCAAAACCTTGGCATCCCCGTTCAATAAAGAAATCTACCACATCTTTACCACCTGTCGACATATCAAGCCGGCCTGCCTGGCCTTCTCTGCGTATCAAAAAAGATAGCGTGTCTACCTCCCGAGCCCCGTCGACGTACTCCAACCAGCAACACACATCTCCCCTATCTCCCCATCCACCTTCGTTACCACCTACTCAACTACTTCCGCCTATTGACCTCAATTTTGGACCAGCACGCAAGCAGGAATTGCGCCACGCTGAACCGGATTCCCACCATCTTGCGGATGTACGGAGCAGCATGCCTCCTGCGCGCGTTCCAACTGCTTCTCTCGGGGATTCGCCCAAGACTGTACATGCAATTTTAGATCTCACACACGACGCAACACCGCGCAGGCTATATCACAGCACAGGTTCTACCCCATATTTGCCTTACCGCGAGCGTGTTCAATCTACCTCTACTGCCGGGTCGGACTATTCTACTAACTCTGTCGCCAGCAGCGACGCAGACCACTTTCCTTTATCCCTGTTCCCTTTACCTCCACCTCTGATTGTACGCAAAAAGGTACCAGCGCCGCTGAACTTACGGGCAGCACCTTCTGTCTCGACGCAAAGCTCCCGCGATTCTACTCCGCTGGGCACGCCTACAACGCCTCGGATTCAGTACACGACATCTCCGTCTCAATCGAGCATTTCGTCACCCACGAAGAAGTTACCTTTGAGCCGGCCTTCGGCCAGCTTTTCTCCTCCGCCTTTTGGTCCTCCAAATGGTCCATTGCCACAGCCTCCAGTTGAAAGCGCCAGAAGACCTCCGCGGGATATCGTTCGTCCACTGCGCTCTAGCCAGTCGCACAATAATTTTCGATCTGCATCTGCCTTGCCCTTTCCCGCAACGCACAGGCTTACTTCGAGCGAGCCAATCTCTGATCACTTGAGCTTGTCAATCAGGAGGCCAGTGAGACCGCGGCCTACCACGGAGCGACCAAAGAACATACAAACGTACATTGTAAGCGTTTGCTCCTTACCTCGCCCCCATTGCCCACATTTTTGCTTACTACCTTTCTTTTTTGCTCAGGATCAGATGGATATCGCCTTGGATCGACCGCCAACGGCTTCCAACACCGAAAACGAAGTACAATGGGGATATGCCCTGTAGACTTAATCCCAATACTACGCAAAAGTTACTTAATGGAACCAAACTAGCATATGTACTCAATCTTATTTTTATTCTTATTTCTGTTCGCTATCGATAGTAATTGTACTCATAATATAGGACAAGAACTTTGTAGGACACAAAAGATGACCTATAGGAATATACAGCGTTATTCTTGCCAGGAGTTTCTGATTAGTGTGAATATATTAAACCAAACACTCAATTGCTCGGTGAAGTGATCTTCTTAATGTTATAATATGGACACCTTCGGGGTTGAGAGAATTCCTTCCTAACGCGAATGCCGAGAATATGGAGATTGTTCATCTGTTCTTCTTCGATTCAGGCTGTTGTTTCTGAGTGGCAGCATTCTGCCTGTCTTCCAGCACAGATGAAATAATGTAGGCCACTAACACGACATTGGCCGCAACGACCGCTGTAATTGCAGCGAAGGTAGAGTTCTCTGCGTATGGGAGTTCTCCAATAAACGCCGACTCTTCTAGGATTGAGTTCTAGAAGCTTACCGTTCCAAACATATTTCAGCGAGAGGAAGTATGAGCCTATTGGCACCACTCCCAGTGAAATGCTGAAGACGATCAGTTTAGCCAAGACGCCACTGTTACATGCCTGTAGTGAGTGTCGCAGGTGCATTCGCAGGTAATATAGTAGATACCTTGCTGCAGTATCAGCGTTGAGTTTGGCTATTGCCGCTTGGTCGCTCATTGTGTGTCTTGGATCAGTGGTGGAATGGAGAGACAGGGATGATGTCGAGTTGAGCGGCAGACGCGAGTAGATGACACGTGCGTCGTGAGCGTGAGCGACAAGTGAGTGACGCCCGTGGCGACTTGGCCTCGAGAGATACTAACAACTAGCTTGCGACCTCCAACGCACTCGGCATATGGCTACAGAGAACGATGCTCCCCCTGTCCCTCCCAAGCTGAAGAGCTCGCCCTCTAATACTAGCCTACGTTCTTCATCCAGCGTGGCCCCCTCTGGTTATTTGAGCTCTTGGTTTCACTTGGGTATTCTGTCCTCCGAATGGGACATCTTCTGGTTCTCCACGGCGCTGAAGCTACTTCTCTTTCCTTCATAGTAGGTGGTGATCGCTTGCCAGGCTCATGAAAATTCACTTGCACACAGTCGTTCAACAGACTTCGAAGTGCATAGGAATTGGCTTGCAATCACTCATACGTTACCCATATCGAAATGGTACTACGACGTGCGTATTAAATAATACGCGTTTGGAACGAAGCTGACGAACAATGCAGACAACTTCAGAGTGGAGTGCGTGACCTGCAACCCCTTGACAGTAGCGCACACTGATGCAAACGCAGCGCTGGATTACCCCCCTTTCTTCGCTTACTTCGAGAAGCTTATGTCCATACCGGCGTCTTTCATCGATCCGAAAATGGTTGATTTGGAGAATCTAAACTACGACAGCTGGTCTATTATCGCGTACCAGAGGTCAACGGTCATCATCACAGAACTGGTGTTGGGCGTAGTTCTGCTCAAGTACGCATATCTCTCTGTTACAATTGTCTATTCATTATGACACCATTCTCAGATTTATAAGAGGCTCAGTTGAACCCCCCATACAGCGAATAATATCAGCCTCGATATTTCTTCATCCTGGGTTTCTCATTGTAGATCATATCCATTTCCAGTACAACGGCTTCATGTATGGAATATTGTTATGGTCTATCCTACTAGCTCGAAACGTAAGCCACCAGTCATCCTTATATAAAGAGTTTGGTATGTACTACTCGTCTAACTTTTCAGGGAAATAAACTTGGAAGTGGGATCCTTTTTGCAATTCTACTCAATTTCAAACACATCTACATGTACTTAGCGGTATGTTTTCTTGCCTTCATCCTCTAAGCAAGCAATTTAGTGCCGCATCAATCCTAGCCTGCGTACTTCGTCTATCTTTTGCGGTCCTTCTGCCTATCGCCTACTGGGCAAGTGCATGTCAAGAATTTTTTGTCACTAGCGAACGCGGTCATCGCAGTCTTTGTGGTATCTTTAGGGCCATTTGCTCTCATGGGTCAAATTCCACAACTACTCTCGAGGCTGTTCCCCTTCACTCGAGGACTGAACCATGCATACTGGGCCCCCAACTTTTGGGCTTTGGTCACAGCTGCTGACCGTGTACTTTTGAAATGTAATGCAGCAGCATACTCGCACTAAGACGTATACTGACCCATTCCCAGACGCTCAGATCACTGGCCTCAATATCTCCATAAATGAATCAGGAGTAGCATCTACTTCTCGGGGACTTGTAGGCGACACTGTTTTTGCAGTCCTGCCTAACGTCAAACCTATTCACACCTTCATCATAACAGTCGGGTTCCAACTCGTATGTGTTATGATGTTCTTCGATGCCGTATAGGGTTAATCACATTTTCCAGATATGGCTGATTAAACTGTGGATGAATCCATCCTATAAGTCTTTCCTGACAGCCTTAACGTTATCTGGCTGGACTTCTTTTCTTTTCGGATGGCACGTTCATGAAAAGGCAGTTCTATTGGTACTCATTCCCCTCAGGTAAGACCTGCCATCATGATTATCAGCTAGGAGAGCTGAATTGTTTTGACTCGCGGCCAGTCTTCTTGCAGCAGAACGGCAAGCATATTTCAGGACCTTTGTTTTGGCGAGCGTGGCGGGGGTGTTTTCTCTTTTCCCGTTGATTTTCACTCCCGGAGGCAAGCCCCATTTGTCTTTGTTAAAACCACTTGACCCTTGCTCATCCCGGCATTACTTCACCAGAGTCTATTGTCAAAGTCATTTATTCTGCGGCCTGGTTAGCTGCCGTATACATCCCTCTGAGTCGCCGTGTTTACGAGTGAGTACGAGTTGCCAGCGTCTTATGACATGCTGATTAAGTGTGCGCCCTTTCTAGATATCCCAAATCCTTGTTTTATGTGGTCATGGATGCACTGGAGAAATTATACCTAGCTGGGTTCCCCGTCCTCCTTCTTTTCGTCTCTGCGTACCCCTTTCTGCAAGCGGAACACGGCACAACGAATGGGTCGTCGACATGCAACAACACTGACGCTTTCGCTTGCCCGGAACCTAACCCCGTTTCCGAGAAGACGAGTTCAGCCCTCGAGTTCCTACCACTGATGCTGACAAGCATTTACTGTGCCGTCGGGCTGGTATGGAGCTTTTTGCGGCTAGGATTTATTTATTTGCAGGAAGAAACTAAATATCAGGGGCAAATGAGTGAGATCAAATGAATGTTGATACATGTATTTGTTTAATAGAGCTACAATTGGACAATGCACAGTGACAAATCCGCGAATGAGAGCGCAAAACAGTATTACTTCTTGGAGATGTGAACAACTGTAAGGAAAAGCCATTAACAGATGACTAAAAGCATAGAAAACATCTTGGCAAATACCATCTTCGTCCTCCAGTACATGGTCCAGGCCAACTTTCTGACCTCGAGAATGTTTTGCGCTAGCACCCCAGACAACGGCACTGAGGTAATGTGAGAAAACAAGTAGTACGATACTAAAAGAAATGGATATAACTTACTACTTCATCTGCTTTGCGATTTCTTTGTGGATGGCGTTACAGAAGTCCTCGATAGAACATTTTCCCCGTCGAAGCACCACAGGCGAATCATAGTCAGGAGCAAGGCCACGCGGTTTGGTATATACGCGGACAAGATTCAAGGTTTTCCACATCATATCGATAAGTTCGTCGATGTTGAGCCACTCGCGTGAAGAAATGGGCACAGACATAGGAATCTTATATCTAGAACCATGTGAGCAAAATTCGCAGCAAGACAAAGCAGGTAAAAATTTACAGGAGGTCGAGCTCTTCGATAGAAATGGCATCAATCTGGAAAGAAAACGAAGGTGAGCAACGCAGGCGACAGCCGATGAGAGGGTATTTTGCGAACCTTGTTGAGAACCTAGATGTCGAGACGGAATGTAAGTTGACGAGGAGTTAGGAGCATATATTGTCGAGACATACGTAAATTGCGGGAATGTACACTCTGTTGTGCAAAAAATAAATTTACGGATAATGGGCATGACTGACATTTGGGGCATACCTGTTTCCTTCTATCACATCCACCAAGTCGTCGGCAGTAGCATTTGGTTCCCGAATGGCAACATCCACGTTATTGAGTTTATACTCACTCAAGATGGCTTTGATTTCGTCGGTGTCCAAGTTGGTCAAGGGAACAGTATTCGTGATTGCGATTCCACCCTTTTCTTTCTTCCTGACCAAGATCGCAGGTGGTTTCTTATTTAACCGGATACCGAAGCCTTCCAATTCAGTTTCTATGATTTTCTTGTCTCCCAAAGGTTTTAAGACATCGAGGACGATAAAAATAAGGTTGCATGTTCGGGCAACTGTCGCAGCCTCAGCCAGGTGTCTAAGCAAGTAAAGATGAAAACTTCCGCACCGGCAATGACTATGACGCAAGAAAAAAACATGAGAAATGTAATAGCGAGCGTTATTGGTTTCACTTACCTTGACGACCTCGACCTTTACCATCTGAAGCACCTTCGATAATACCAGCTAGAGTGCGACCCATTGAGATCAGAGTTAAAAAGACTAGGGATTGGAGCGTACGAAGATCGAGGATTTGTATGGGAGCGCCGTGAACTTTGACAGTACCCGGTACAGTAGTAAGAGTGGTGAAATCGATTTCTGAGGCCTCGGAATGGGTTCCCGTTAATTTTGACATGAGAGTAGACTTCAGTCGAGATCACGATGTGAGCAACTCCTAAAAGTGATATTTCGAGACAAGAGATTACCTTCCCAACTGAAGGAAAGCCTACGAAGCCGACTGATGCTATACCGGTTCTGACAAGAGGTGATCAAATAAAATTCAGGAGAGCAATGGCTGGAGTCTTACCTGGCCACATCGAAACCCACGCCTCCACCACCTCCACCACTGCTAGGAGGAGCAATCAACTCTCGCCTGAGTTTTGCGAGCTTTGCCTTGAGCTGACCTATGTGGTAGCTCGTGGCCTTATTTTTTTGGGCTGAGATCGATGAGGGTCCGGTTCGGGCTAGAGTGAGATAATGCGCTCACTTTTGGCCTGCAAAGTTTCATGTTAGCTCAAATAAAAATAATATTGGAACAAGACTCACCATCTCATCTTCGATTTCCTGTAATAACGGGTCAACAAGATTTATGTGGAAGAGAAATAGAAAATACCTTGATTTTCTGTATGGTGGTCATTGTGCAAGTAGTGTTCGGAGTTTGCCGAGAAGTGGTTACAGAGTTTTGTATTGTGTAATGACCATTGTTTCCTTTCTCCCTCGACGCCCGCGACAGCACAGGCTCTTCCCCCCGCTCTTTACGCCCACCTACACTCCTTAACCACACTCTCCGTATGCCACTGGCTGGTCTCCTCTCGTAAACCCAATTCAACCCACTCTTGTCCCGTCTCCCTCATACTATAATCCAACATGTGCCATGGAGGTCCCAAGTGGAAGCGAGAGGTCGTCCCAGATCACAAGGTATACACCTTCCCAAACTACTCAGTACACCATTAACTGGAGACCGTAGTTCGACTTCATCAACACCGCCGAATTCACAGACAACGGTTTTCTCATGCGCGTCAAGTCAGTGTTCGTCCTACCTGTGGCCTCGAGGTCTTTATTCATCTGCGTGTGATAGGTATCTATGGCTCTACGTGATCGTCCTCAAGTCGTTTTTGGTCTATGTCTCCGATATCTTCTCCGCCATTACCATGTTAACAACCAAGAACTGGTCCAACGAAATCTTCAAGCAGTGCGCAGACGTCAAAGGCTGTTTCTTCATCCCATTCAATACAGGCAAATGGCTGTTCGTGGGTTGCATCATCTTTTCATTCCTGCTGGTATGGTGTCATCGTTGCCTGTTGCGAGTCGACTTCTCTTACGCCTCTCCAGCTAGCCTATGAGTCCAGGAAAGCCAAGAAGATCATTGCCAGCCGGGACATATCCTACGCTTTCACGAATGTAATGGCCAACAATTACTATTCACTTCGTAAGCCGTCTTACAGTGTATGGCAACTTGCATTTCTCCTTACCCAGATTTCCGTTGACAGGTTCCTATGACCATTTCTGCTTCTTCGACCATATCAGCAATTCCACAAAGACGAGTGATGACTTCGCCTTCTTTGTCTTCTTCGTTTTCAAGAGTGAGCAAATTAACCCGCCATCCCTACATGCATTTCTCATCTTCTCATAGGTTGGAAGCGTCTCTTGTTAGCTGACAGCCCTCGTCAGACCATCAACGCCCTTACTCTGTACGCGGTATACCTCGTCAAGAAGGACAACAAGGGCAATTGGTACGATATCCCGAAGTACTTCAAGGGCAACAGTTTGTCGACATCAGCTTTGACTGTGTCGACCCTCTTCACCGTTGTGATCTGTGCTGGTTCCCTGTTGCTACTCCTGGTTGCCGCCATCTGCTATATTCCCCTGCTTCTGCATATCCGTGGAAATTTAAAGGTTCGTCCCTCTTGTCTCAACTGATCCCATCGTCGTCAACTGTTTTGTAGGAGTATTGCTGTCATAAAGTTGATAAGCGAATTGGTGCCATCATCAAGCGCAAGCAGAAGGAGCGTCGCCTGGAAGCTGACCGATTGGCTCAGAAAGAAGCTAAAGGCGATTACTCTCATCTGAAGAACAAGAAAGGCGAGCTCATAGCTCAACCACTTCCACAACCCACATTACCAAATCTATCTGTGGATGACGACGACGATGCATCCTCGATGCATACTCGAGTCGCTCCCAGTACATATACCAAAGACTATTACCCCTATCCCAGCGAAAAAGATTACCCTCCCATGCCTGCGTATAACCCCTACCCTTCGCCAGCAGGCAACTACAACAATTATAACCCGTCTTCCGCGACCCTTAGTCACGACGAACCTAGTTACCCTCAGTACGCATATGAGGATGACAATGAAAGTACCGTCAATCTTGCTACATCCGCGGCTCCGTTCGCCCGCGATCCCATTGACCGACGAGGGAGTCCGTATGGTCCACCGTATGCTGGCAGTTATGATCCACACGACGTGTATCAAGGACGTGCAGGTTCAGTAGCACCTCATCAGCAAGTACAGAGACAATCTCCGCCCCTCGGCCAGGTGCAGAGTGGGTTAGCTTATGACGCTACAGCTGATTATCGTTCACATACCCCTGCCTCTGCCGCCCCTCCGTATGGGGACAACGCATATTCAGGGTACTCAAGTCCAGCTAATCTGGGTAGCTCTCATATACCTGGGTCAAGGGGCAGAAATTATGACGAAGAGGTTGCTTACGGCAGAGGGCAAGGCGGCCGTCAGATGTAATATACGTTATAGAACATTATTCTTTACCTATTGGACCATTTCCATGTCCCTTCTTATTGGTATCTTTCCCATTGCTGGTGTACAACATTATTCCAATCGATTACGCTTCGAAAGCATAAACCACTGATCATGAGAACCCAAGTTCCAAATATTATATGCGTACATAGATTTAATGCATCCTCAATTCTAATATACAAAAAAGCCCAGGATCCAAACGCTGGCGATCAACCCGACAACTTCTCCCAAGCAATAATAACAATAAGAAGGACGAGCACACCGATAATAGAATATGTGACGGCGCGCTGCTGGTACATCCTATACAGATGAGGTTGTCAGATAAATCTGTCGATATCGCTGAGCACCGAGTCGAAAAAAGAATGACTGTCGCATACCTGCGAACCATCTTCTTCAATGTCCCAGATGCCCGGTCAATGGCAAGGTCTGCTCTTTGCAACTAAAGAATAATGATGAGACTAGACTTTGTTATGTAAGGGGCACGACTTACTGTATTTCTTGAATTTTCAATCTGTTCTCGCTGGGTCCTCAAGTTCATAAGAATTTCGGCACCTTGGTTTTCAGTTTCAAGGGCGATTGTTTGGGATTGCATTAGTCGTTTTGAACCCTGTTCTAGTATGGCGGTGCCGTCTAATAACCTTGCCCGATCACTAGAAGGTCCATAAGGTTCGTCCGAAGATGAGTAGGCTCCAGCGCCCTTGGAAGAAGAAAGCAAATCTGCGCGTGCCAGTTGTGCTCTTGATTCGGCAAGAAGTTTCTTGTATTTGGAGAGCTCTGCTTTGGCTGAGCGCAGACGTGCATGATATTGCGCTCTGACGGACTGTGGAATGCCTTGTATCTCAATCTCCATTTGCGAAACCTGAGTGAGTGCAAAGCAAAGTATAAGCATGGTGGAGGGAGGAAAATTGGGAATTACAAGTTGTAGATACCATTTCGTCAGCTTCCTCTAGTTCCATCTCCACTCTCCGCAAGCTTGCTTTGCGTTGTTCTGCAGTAGTTTTGAGTTAAAAGATGAAAGCAATAGAGCTGGGCGAGAGGAAAGAACCTTGCTCGTTCTCGCCATTACTGCTGTCGAGCTTGGTGCGAATGGTATCGATAAATTGAAGGAGTTCTTGTTCGTATGAGTCAAATAAAGCCGTCGGGGAGGTGTCCATGGTGGTCTATAGTGTGCAACGCTTTCTCAGTTCTGTCCAGCAGGGAGAGAGTGTATTGCAGATGGAAGAGCCAGCGTAGTATGCGGTCAAGGCTAAGGCTTGCGAGCAAGCGGTCACATTACAGTCACAGCCACAACAAGGGTAAGGCACTGCATATGGCGTTGCCGTGATGAGTGCGCTGAGCATCACTTTTCCCATTGAGCCCCCATGTCCAGTAATGCGTAAGTCGTATGCCAGCAACTATCCACCCTACTAATATCGCTCTCAGTAATGTGTCCCTCTACCTTGATCCCCAGATACGGGACTGGGTCTTGTTCCCAATTACACTGGTCATGGTACGTGTCGATTTGTGACCTCACGCGCGAACCACTAACGAGCAGGCTGGCGGTTTAGATTCTTGTGGGCATCCTCAGACATTATGTTATAGTGCTACTCCAGTCGCAGCCAAAACAACTTCCCCGCGCAGCTATTCGTGAACAGTACGCCCCTCATACCTGCTTGCTTCTTCAGGGCGAATATTGATCCCGTGTCCGTGTTTCGTTCAGGCGAGCTTTGGCGCGTTCTCAAATCCTCCGCGCGACCGCCGCAAAGTCACCCATTCCCCCGTCGCACTACACTTCAATATCTCAGCAACTGTCTGATGCGTTCGCTAAAGGCACGTACCTCAAGGATGGGCCTCCGAAAGGCGATTCTCCTGCTGCAGCCCCGAATCCCATTACAGACCCTGCTGCTATGGATGGAATGATGGCTGGCATGAAGACACAAATGGTCATGATGGTACCACAGATGATAATCATGGGGTGGATCAACTTTTTCTTCCAAGGTTTTGTGCTAAGTACGTAGCAACAACTTATGGCGAAAAGTAGACGCTGACAGACAGGGATACTCCAGTTAAGCTGCCTTTCCCTCTTACCCTCGGTTTCAAATCAATGTTACAACGCGGTATTGAGACTCCTGATATGGATGTCCGCTGGGTTTCTTCGCTCTCATGGTATTTCCTCAACTTCTTTGGCTTGAATGGCTTGTATCGCCTTATCCTCGGTGATGGAAACTGTAAGCGCTTTCAGAATCAGAATATGCGTATCCTCTCTTCTGACGTATCTCCATGCAAAGCGGCTGATTCTTCACGGGATATGACGGCTTCACCTTTTGCTGGTGGAGCAGCAGTTGCGAGCCCAGTACAAGACTACAACAAGTTGTTCAAAGCGGAAAGAGACAACCTGGAGTTCTCTGAAGGTCTTCATAACTGGGTGGGCAATGACGTAGAAAATAGAGTGCTTCGCAAATATGGCAAACTGGCACCAGCTTATTGATTAGCCCAATATAATTTATTTACTGCGCGTAAGAAAAGGCGTCAAATGACTACAACTATACAAAATAAATCGTAGCTCCTATGAATTACAATCGTTAGTTCTTCTTACAAGTTGGAGACGTATCGAACATGACGTTGTGGTTTGGGCACCCATATAATCAATAAGAAAAGAAATGGTATACTGAAACCTTGTAATGTGTTCAGCATTCACGTATGGTAGTGATAGGCAAAACATCTCGGGCTTACATATTAGCAAGACGTAGGAGATGTTGACGTTAAACTAGCCCGTCGTACAGTGACAGAGCCTATGCAGAGCATCGTAAGCGAACTAATAGGCGCCCTTGACGTAAATAACACTGCACCTGTACGATTGTAGGATCCTGTTTGCTGCCCTCCACGAATTCATCGTATGTCAGTTTAGCATCTTTGTCTTTGTCCATGTTTCTGAAGATCTTATCCACCCGCTATATCGAAAGTAGACTTTAGTTCAAAATCATAGGTCAAGCACTGCACAGCGTACCTTCTCTGGCGTGTCTTCATCAGACGGAAGCTTGACCATTTCTCCGGTCATCTTGTATATGGATTGGACGATCTGTAACATTTCGTCGTAGGTGATGGTTCCATCCTTGTCGATGTCATACAACTGGAAGGCCCCTATGTACCGATCGGTTGAGTAAAGGCTTGGAAGACGGCAAACCAAATGGTTAGCCAAGCACACTTACATTTTAGTTTTTCTTCCAGCCGACCACGACTGGTGACACTGAGGGCGCAAATGAACTCCTTGAAGTCAATCTGACCACTCTTATCAGCATCGAAGACGTTAAAGACGTAATCCGCAAATTCAGCAGGATCGCCGAAAGGGAAGAATTGCTTGTAGATGCGACTAAACTCGGCCTTGTCGAGATGGCCAGAGGGGCAGTCCTTTTTGAAGCCCTTGTACCTGCAGAGGGAAGAGAGGAATGAGAGGGACACAGGCTGCGCCTACACTGCGAGATACGTACCATTGCTGGAGCTCCTTCTTGTCAACTAGGAGATGCAGTGTTAAGTTTCACAGGATCATTAAGGGGAAAACGTAAGAAGACGGACAATAGGTGTTCTTTTGGAGGTCAGCAAGCTGCTCCTGGGATAGTTTGCTCTGAGATTTGCCCATGGTTGTGAATGTAGGTGGGAGAGAGATGGAAGTATGAGGTGGAAGATGGAACGTATTTCTGGGAGGGCAGAATTGGAATCTTGGCAAGAACGTGCGGTATTAGATAAAGTTGGAGGCTGTACGGTGCCATCTTATCTTGCAGTTTCTATGTTGGGCGGCCTCGAGGAGCACAGGTAAGGGATTTATGAGGAACGCAGACTCGTGGCCTGTGGACGTTAGGGAACGATTTATTCTCTGAATAGACACCGATTTTTTCTTTTCCAACAGTCATCATGTCGCAGCAACAGCCAGCAGGATACCACATGTTACAACGGAACAGTACAAATAGACAACCACCCTCTTTCGGTTTCTTTACTAATATCTTTTCCTCCTACCAGCATGTGCTACTCTGCGGGCTCCATCGACCAGGCCGTAAGCCCCTGTCCAATGTGCAAGCTCTTCCCTCAGCGCAAGTCAGTGTCTTCTGTCCCGTTCTACTATCGGTCCTAATCTATCCAGATGTCCACACACACGGGAGACGTGTCGTAACAGGTCGGCCCACCCTCGAATGGATGTCCAGTATCTTACCAACGCTGAAGGTAAATAGGATGCCGTGGCCTTCGAAAGTGCTCGTATTTACAAATACTTGCTTTCCCGATAGTCGAATGCTTCAATGGTTGCGGGTTCTGCAAGGTGCGTTCTTCATATTATCATTCAGGCGCATCTCTTACTTACCCTCTGCTTGATGGTGGCCTACGAATGCGTAGTGGGCGAATTTAGACCCTACTCCTCCTGCAAAGACACTTGGCTATAACAATACAGGATGGCCCGGGTGCTGTCGAGCACCACGTCCAGATGAATACCATCTTATACAACCAGAAGATTGGCAGGCTGTCAGCATAGTCTACCGTGTTCCTATTCCTCCCCATATCGATGCACTTTTTACAAAGAATTATCCTTCTTCTACCGCTCTCGCTTCTCCCACCTCTCCCAGTAATCGTGCTGCATCCTCCAAGCCATCCCTTCCTACTTCCACACGGAAGAATGTCCGAGGTTCTCCCTCCAGTAAACCCAGCGTCCTATCAGCGAAAGTAGCCAGTACTCCATCTCCAAGCAGAGGACGTAGCTCCCCCCCTGGATCTTCCGGTGGGAACATTTCGAGGTCATCCAGTTCCAATGCCGTGTCATCATCAGTGCCCTCCTCATCGTCTATGGACACCATACGACGTAAGGCAGGCAATTCTGAGCGTCGTCTTGATACTGGGACACAATCATCCCAGTCTTCTCCCAGTCGTAAATCCGTCGACCTTGAGCGCTCCTCTTCCCCTCGACGTGTCGTGAGTACGAGTGTACGTCGACCTGCTTTGACGCCTGCCACTACTTCCGTGTCCGTGTCCAAGGTGGTTGCTGCGGATAGCCGTTCTTCGGCCTCTCACGACAGTCCTTCCAAACGGCGACCTTCCATGTCCGGGGCTGCCACCCAGCCAACTCCATCGCAGGCTCCCCGAGGCACCGACCGAAGTGCTCCTCCCCCACGGAATCCCAAGAAAGACGAAGACTGCGGCGCATCCACAAGTAGTGGCAGCAGCGACGGTTTTGGATCGGTTTCAGACAGCACTGTCACCTCGGACGGAGGCTTTACGGATTACCTCTCTGATGAATCGGAAGCTGAATTGCAGAGGCAAGCAGAAGCTAAAGCAGCCGTCCTGGCTCAAAGTCTTGCAGAAGAATACGAATTCAAGATGGCGAGGCAGCAGTTGGCACATATCGACCTTCGACCTCCAGGGCTGTGGAATCCAAATAATAATACGCCTGCGAAGTTGTCCACATGAATACTTTTGCCCAGGGCAGGTTGCGGGACGTATTGAATTTTGAGACCACGATAGCACGTGCTCTATCTAACTATACGGTTTTTACTGGTTGTTTTCTTTTGTCATAACTTGTACTTGTATTTCAGTTTGTTTCAATTTCTGTAAGGTTTTGCTGGTTTCGGATATGTGATAAATAAATGTGTTCCAGAATTCGTACCAAGTTCAATGATGCACAGTGCGCACTACAGCTAGATTGAGCTGGTAACAACAGCAGCGGAGCTACATAGCAGAGGAGGTCGCTGGAGGTCGGCACGTTGATCTATATATGCCAGATGCGGTAATGCTACTAAAGTGCTGCTCGGTACTCGTCTGCCTCTTGCTTCACACATGAACTTGGCAAGGCATTCTATCTCAGCCACTAATCCTACACAAATCCTCGATGCCAAATTTGACGCTGAGTGTGACTTGTTTACTGTCTCGACACCAGCAGGTTTCGCTGTCTATCGTACGTATCCTCTGGAGCTGATTCGGAAGCGGGGTGAGTTTAACTATCTTTCATCGGACATGATGACAGCATTTAATGATGTTGTCTGTAGAGTTGAAAGGCGGTACTTTGGCTACAGTGTTACCTCTGCACTCAACCAATATTCTTTTCTTGTTGGGGGGAGGTAGAAGTCCCCTATATCCTCCAAACAAAGTGATATTATGGAACGACGCGATCGGAAAAGAAGTCGCAGAATTGGAGTTCAGGGAAAGAGTCAGAGGCATGGCTTGCAGACGCGGGTGGCTTGCTGTCTCTTTGCGACGTAGGGTCGTTGTTTTCCAGGTCGGTACCTCCATCACTCGATATGGCGAGTGGGACACCTGCGACAATCCACGAGGTAAGGGCCCATATTCAAGTTATTCAATGCTCCGTAGACATCTCAACGCGCCCATCCAGGCCTATTGGCCTTAGCCACTGAACCATACTCTACGTTGCTTGCGATTGCAGGCCGTCAGGTCGGACATGTTCAACTTATCCACTTGCCTCCATGTCCCCCTCCTGTTCCAAGGAATCCGCCTCCTTCTTCGCCTCCTCGGAAGCCTCCACCTCCCCCATCAAGGCACCCAGTATCTGTCCTTATTGCACACACATCTGCTCTGACTACATTATCGATGCCCGCCTCAGGTAGACTATTGGCGACAACCTCCGTTCGGGGAACTTTGGTTCGCGTGTGGGATGCCATGACCGGCAATCTAGTTAGGGAATTCCGCAGAGGCTCTGATAAAGCTGAAATCTATGGCGTAGCGTTCCGACCGGATGAACAGGAGCTCTGCGTCTGGAGCGATAAGGGAACAGTGCACGTTTTTAATCTTATGGTTTCTGGGGCCACGTAAGTCAAACGCATAACACTTATCGGAATGAAACCTTACCCTCGCTTTAGAAATCGACAATCTACGTTTTCTCAATTATCATCCATCCTTCCCATTCCCAAGTACTTTGAATCGGAATGGTCATACGCCCAGTACAGAATCCCTGTTCAATCATCCCATATATCTCTTTCTGCAACATCTCGCTCGTCGACTACTGATCTCGCTGAAGAAGAGAGATGTGTAGTTGGATGGATCGAGGCACCTTCTGATGGTTCATCAGACGCACCGAACAAGGAATTTCAATTAATCGTCCTCACCTTTACAGGCGGTTGGTATCGCTTAAGGATACCCAAATTGCCTGGATCTTCCAAGCGTGGCTCTGGACAGTCACCTTCTAAGGGAAGCTTTGGATCCCCACCCAAATTATCAAGTATTCCCCAGCATATAGGATCCATCTCCGGATCCTCCGTTACTGGAAGACTGGACAAAGGCAAGGAGAAGCAGCAAAGCAGCGACAAGAAGGAGAGCAGAAATTGCTCCCTTGAAGAGTATCGTCGTTTCGGAAGATGGGACGGATGGGGCTAGCAAGACGTTATCCCCTCTTCCTCTTCGATACCTTCAGCAGGATGAGCTCCCGACAGTGTAAGGGGCACGAGTGACACGACCGCTATGGACTTTTACGACTATCATACTCAAGCATCTACTTATACCCGCTGGCACTGTATAAACTCCTTCACTTAATCTCATACCATAACGCCATCAATTTGTACTAGTATTTAGCGCTTTCATGTGTGTACACTACTATTTGGGAGAATTTAGATGCTTCTGGGGAAGTGAAGGTTTTCAGTAGTCTACTTCTCAAAGTACAATCATTGTAAGGATTTTTAGCAGGGCCCTGCGTAGACTTGCAGGTAGTATTGGTCGTATACTACTCACTGCTCAGTCTAAGCTTGAGGCGTTAGGTACTATTTATAGCCTGATACAGCCCACGTGCGGCTTAATCATGCCGGATCAACGGTGTTCACTCTTGTTCACTGTTGTTTGCTTGAACTCGGCTTCAACTGTTTCGAGAAATCTGTGTTACTTCGTATATACTTGCGTCCCCAATACCAGCCGATGGAGAACCCTCATGCAGAAAGACAGGCAGTCCTTTTGGAACGGATTTTGAAAAACACTGTAAGGCGTGCTCCCTCTTCTGCGTCGAGGCGCATCGCGTTTTCTAATGCTACCGATTGTAGTCTAAATGCACAGAGATGCTGCTGGAGTTGAATCACAGTCTCGAGGTTAGCGCGATATGCTCGGAGGCAACTCTTTCTTCATCTTGACCTTTCTTGCTTCTTCGAAATCAGGAAATCATTCGGGCAAATGCTTCGGTCAAAACAGCGGCTGACTTGGCCACTAAATACAGGAAGAATGTACAGTATAACTTAGAAGCGACGAAAGGGAGTTAATGTGGTCACAAATATACCAGCTTATGTGATTTACTGTTCTTCACGACGATGTTCTCGTGGCAAGTCTACTTACTGCCAGCAGCATTCTTCCTTTCTTGAACGAGATCATCGGCCCGATGCAGATATAGTTGATATGACGATTTACTTTACTTCTTCAACTACAACCACCACGTACAACATCCAGAGCACCATATCGACTCAGGCCATGTCACTCCAAGACATAGACAACACCGTTATTCCACTGGAAGCAGGCGCTACCACCTGCGGCTATTGTTCTCCACCTGGCCAGCGCAGTGAAGAGGCGACGAGTTATCATTCCGCGACTCTGGAAGCCATTCAGCTCACTTGTTCAGTGAGTAAAGCTTTCTCCACCTCAAATCGCGATCTTATATATGATTCAGGCATACCAGGATATGATTGTCCGTGGATGGAGACGTTCAGGTGAGTTATTGCCTTGTCTCGCCTGACTTGGTACTCACTTGGTACTGCGTGTTCAGGGAACTATTGTTACAAGCCCGACTTGAAGCGCTCGTGTTGCCCTCAATATACTATAAAGTATGCAATCCTTTGCGCAGACTTGCTCCGTGGACATATTCATTGATCAAGATTCTCGCAGACTCGATGCAGCAGCATTCAAGCCGTCTAGAAGCCAGCGCCAACTTATGAATCGGTACGACTTTGAGTAGAAATTGAAAAACCAGGATCTGACTGGTTGATATAGATGGAATCGGTTCGTTCTCAACGGAGAACCAAGCACTGATGCGATGGACGTAGGAGAACATGGGTACGCGCATATTTCTCAGTTCTACTATCTTGTATATACAACAATAACATGCGCGTTGACCGGCGACATTGCTGTTAGGAATTCTTCAAAAGGAAATCACAAGGGGAAAAAGGGAGCATCTTTTGTATCTCTAACACGGTCTGTACACGAGGCAGAAGATGGATTCCTTGCAGACGAGGCTGCTCATAAATTTGAGGTGGTTCAGCCTCGTTCCTAAGAAGATAGCCATACCTGACACTTACTTTGACAGACGATTCTTGAGCCATCGTCGTATACTCTAGAAAAATTCAATTTATATAAGAAGTACCAGTCAGAAATTCACAGCGATAAAAGAAATAATCCTACAGGGTTCAAGCGCTTCCTAGTGACCTCTCCTCTCAAGGTAACAGCATGCTTGGTGCATACGTCTTCATTTGGCTGACGAGAACTTCCAATCCAGTATGAAATAATTCCATACGCAACCCCAGCTCCAGGGCATCTCCCGGCCCAGTATGGTTCTTATCATCAGCTTTACAGGCTGGATGGTGAGCTTATAGCCATGGCTGTTCTGGATATTTTGCCACATTGTGTTTCGAGCGTTTACTTCATGTACGATAAAACTTGGGAAAGGTTCTCTCTTGGTAAAGTGGGTGGTGGCCTTTGCATCGTACGTAGCCTTGTACTAATCGTGCTCATAGTTGAGCGCCTTACGTGAGGCGTCGTTGGCTGCCGAGATGAGACAAGCTGGTGCACCCGGTATGCAATATCTGTATATGGGTCAGTTCTCCTCCTAGACTACGATGCAAGGCAAAAAATACTGAATCAGTGACATAGGATTTTATATTCATTCCTGCCAGAAGATGAAGTACAAAGGAGAATACTATCCTTCGTACCTAGCGGATCCGGTATGCTGCTTCCAATGCGTAAAAATTATTATAAACCTTGCTCTTTAGGAAACGTATGACTGGTTCCCGCTGGATACGTGCAAACCTCTCCTCGAAAGTCACAGATACGCATGCTTCTCAGAACCTTCGCATTCCATGAACGAGCCGATAGATGACAGTGACGAGCCAGGTAATTATTAAATGATTAATTCTCTATATCTGTACCTTTTTGACCAGCATCTCAGATTCAGGGTCCTCGACGGAAACAAATGATTTGGACGACATCAAAGTCGTTGTCCGAGATAAAAGCGGAGACATTATTGCAGTCCCTGTTAAGGTGTGTTGCCTCCATGGTACTTGAATTACTAGTTGGCAGTGTCTGAAGAATCACCGCATTCAGAATACAGGTTACATTGCATTTAAACACGTCCTCGAGGAATTGCAGATTTGCGTACGGGGGCTTGGAATGCGATTGTCAAAAGAAATAGCATTCTTACTTGCTGTCCGATGATCTCAAACTACAGGTCGCTGAATATTTTATTATCCAACTCAATTGTTCACTCCATGTACGGCTTTGGGCAATTCTTGTATTAGTATATCCTCTTTATCTTCACTGGCATTGTCGGTGTATAGCAGTATTAATCGAATTTTCCATTTTCAATCTCTGACCAAACCGTGAGCATCCCTTCAGCGTCCGCTAGCACTCTTGAGCTTACGGTGAACAGTCGGCGTCGGAGAGAGCGCCCATACCAGGTCCGTTCAACGTTGCCAATTATAGAACTATATATAGCTGTCACGTGCATCATGAAATGGTCCAAAATATTCACTTTTAAAAGTTCTATTGAGTCTTGACTCTGGTACTTATATTCTTCCCTTTGTAACTTTGCCTATCATGGTATGTGCCCTGAATATCCACGCCTTTTACCCCCTCTGAGCCGAACTTAGTTGAGAAGGCAAATTCGGGAACGCCGCGAATATGTTTACGCGAAATCTTTGGAGGCGCAGGAACGGCAGACGTATGAGCGAAAACAACAACTGAAGGAGAGTTTGGCAAGCGGAAAGGCTTTACCCACCGAGCTGAAGAAGGGTGCAAAGAGCTTAGGCAAAGATTTGGCTTTTGACGAAGCACAGCAAGGTGCGTCGTTAGTCGTGTAGCGACGGCTGTATCTAATCTCATCCCCCCAGAACCTACAACCCACATCGACAATGAGTATTCCCATGCGGGTGTCCAAGACCCAAAAATTGTTATCACGACATCCAGGGACCCTAGCTCCAAATTATTGCAATTCTCTAAAGTCAGCGACCTATTTTGATCCTGCTTTCCTTCCAAAGTCTGACATACATTGCAGGAGATGAGACTAGTGTTTCCGAACTCTCACCGTATCAATCGAGGAAACTATGTTATAAAAGAATTGGCCGAAGCCTGCAGAGCGAACGACGTTACGGACCTCGTCGTTGTTCATGAGCATCGCGGCGTCCCCGACGCACTCATCGTGTCCCACTTCCCCCATGGCCCTACTGTTTATTTCACTCTTAACAACGTTGCCCTTCGACATGATATTGGATCTTATAAAAACTCGACTGTCTCGGAGCAGTATCCTCACTTGATTTTCGAAAATTTCACTTCGAAACTTGGCGAACGCATTCGCGATGTCCTCAAATTCCTTTTCCCGGTTCCTAAAGAAGATAGCAAACGTGTTATGACTTTTGCAAACGAGGACGATTTTATATCCTTCAGGTATGCAACGAGCAAATTCATCGCTACTCTAGAAACTAACCTGGATATTTAGGCATCATGTCTTCGTCAAGACAGGGCGAGAAGTGCAACTCGCCGAAGTGGGTCCTCGGTTTGAGATGAAGCGTGAGTACACTTATTGTCTTCGTCCATGCATTATGTTGATATCTCTACAGCGTACGAGATCCGACAAGGCACGATCGAGCAGAACGAAGCAGAACGCGAATGGGTTCTCTCACATTACACTCGCACTGCAAAGAAACGCAGTGTTCTCACCGACTCAAGATTCGCTGAACCGTCACCCAAACGCGCGAAGCAGTAGTTGATGACATGGGTAATCCTGTTGCTTTCCGATTGTTTTGTTTCCAAAAGTATTGTATCATAATTCCTCTGTACACTATACCCTCTCTGGTCTTCGGACTTTCAATCCACTGTCAAAGTACGGTCAAGTTCGCTAAATCCTTCAAAGAAAGAGCTGAATAGGTCGATTGCGTGTTGTACATCATGCGAGCCCGCAGTTTCTCTGATCGAGTGCATTGAAAGCATCGCGTTTCCAACGTCGACGGTGCGAATCCCTATCTTCGATAGCATGGGTCCGACGGTTGAACCACAGGGCCTAAATAGAATTCATGAAAATGGATCGAAGATGAGAAGATCACAACTAGAACGTACATGTCGTTACGAGTTTCAAATTCTTGGATCTTACCGCCTTTTCTTTCAACCAACTTCTTCACGATAAAGGTGGAGATCGCATCCGAAGCATATCTCTGCTTCGCGTTCGTCTTGACAACTACGCCTCCATTCATAACTGGCTTATGATTGTCTTCGTGCTTTGACACGTAGTTGGGATGTACGGCGTGACCCATATCGGCAGAGATGAGGAAAGAGCGAGTAATAGATTGCGCCAGTGTAGAAGGGGTTGGGGAAAGACGATTCAGAAGCGAGGGGATGAGACTTGACTCTGCTCCAGAGGTAGACACACTGCCAATTTCTTCATGATTGAACAAAGCGATGCAATTGACGTTGCCTTCTAATGAAGGGAAATAATTAGCTGTGGTGCTTTCTGCCAAAGCCTCGACCGCGCAAAAGCTAAGAGGTAGGTAACTGAGTACGGATAGTAACTGCAAGAAGTTGCCGCCTTACGAAGAAACAAGATTATCCATTCTCGGACTAAAGATGAACTCGTTATCGATTCCACCAAGGGAAGATGGCTGGGTGTCATATAGAGACCTTAGAACCATTTGGTAAGTTGTCATTTTATGAAGTAAGAAGAAACGCACAATTCAAAATCGTGTATCGCTTCCGGAGCGATAGATAATTCGCTCGCCAATAGGGACAACAAAGCCGGATGGTGATTCTCTTGAATGCTAGATGCTTTGACGCTTTCATCTTTAGAGGAGTTGTCTTTGCCGCTACTTGTTGCATTGAGTTGTGACTCAACCAATCCAAGGATAGGCACGAATTCAGTTTCTTGATTAAACTTCAAATTGTCATTTACTCCTCTGTCGACTGAAGAGAGAATATATTGTCAAAATTCAAGCAAAGTCGAACATCATGATATTTAACTCACGATGGATAGCAAGGGTCGGGATGCGCAAGATGGGTCTTTCGATCTTGACCAATTTTGACCTGAAAGCGCCGCCTTGTTCAGCAATGACGACCCTTCCAGCAACAGATAGGTCACGATCTAGCCACGAATGCCAGATTCCGCCGCCATATGTTTCTACACCGACTTGGAGATAAGAATTTTTGGTGCGTTTAGATATAGGTCTAATCTTTTGAGAAGAGAGTCAATATGATATGGTAAGAGGGTAAACCCGAGGCACACCTTCAGATTAGGGCTATCTACGTGAGTTGCAACTATACTGAGGCCAGCGCCCTGCTCCCATTTCTGAGGCAAGGTAAAAGCAACCAATGCGGCCTGATTCCTAGCCCAATCTAAGTATCAAGATAATAGAAGAAGGATGATGTCGTACCTAGTGAAGTAGTATTTCCCGCCACCTTTAACGTTCTTCTCCCATGCGTCCGATTCTCTGATCTGTGGGTAGAGCAATGATATGAGCACTGAACAGACAGGGGAAGCATCCCTAAAGGTCACCTTCTGGAATCCGGCCTTTTCTAGGCGAAGTGCGGCGTTGTGCACTGCATGGAATGGGGTGGGAGAGGCGTTAACAAATTTGAGAAAGCGAGTCGCTGCTTCTGGGCTGGCAGGATAGAGCATCATGGTCTGGAGAGAAGAGAGTAGACGAGTGTGCGAGAGTATTTAAGTGCGCGAGGGATAACTACGAACCGGACCGGACTAAAGATCAATGATCGACTTGACATGAAGTCACGTGAGTGCACTATTTGTGGCTCGAAACTTTTACTACCGCCAAGGCCGCTGAGAGGAGGACAGAATAGTTATCAACTACGTCCAATGGTGCAGAGCTATTTGAAACATGGCCCGACTCAGGCACGTTGAATCCAACCGCATAGATATCTGCTCGTATATTTACTTTTGGACAGGCTTTTGGAGTCGTTTGCAGTTCATCTTCCAATTCTGTTTTCGACGGCAAGTTAGCATATGTTCCCGCATTGGAGGATGTATTGGTATGGGACGTAAAGAAGGGCCAGATGGTATGTCCATAGGTGCTTTAACAAATGCACATCTTACACATTTCCAGACCGCAATGTGGCATGAAACCGGGCACAGAGAAGAAGTCACTTGCATCGTCCAATCTCCTCAGCGTGATTCGTTCGCAGTAGGCTACGCGGACGGTTCAGTACGCTTGTGGAACGCCTCGAGCGGTTCAGTATCAACAACCTTCAATGGTCACAAGAAAGCTATAACCGCTTTGGCTTTCGATGCTACTGGTACTCGTCTCGCTTCAGGATCCCAAGATACAGACATTATCCTATGGGACATCGTCGCGGAGTCAGGTTTATACCGGTGGGATAAATCATTATTCGGGTTCTATTATTTATCTGACATTGAGTAGTCTTCGAGGACATCGCGACCAGGTTACAAATATATCATTCATATCCGTTACGACAGACCAACCTTCGACTTCGACCGCAACTGCACCAGGCCTTTTGCTCACGTCCTCAAAAGATACGTTTCTAAAGCTATGGGACTTGACAACTCAACATTGTGTCCAAACTGTCGTCGCGCATCGTTCAGAAGTATGGTCATTGGCTGTAGATGAAGATAGAAAAGTGATCTTCACTGGAGGTGCTGAAGGAGAGTTGAAAGCATGGAAAATCGATCAGGATGCAATGGCGGAAGGCCTGAAGGAGACAGAGAACGGAGAGGTACTGTCTCTAATGAAAAACGGTCGTCAAGCTCTAATCTTACACTACTTTTGCGTTTAGGTTTCCAAAATGATACTCCCGCTCACGACTTTGCCCTTGGCGTCGAAACACCGTGTATCTCAGATACAATTCCACCCTACCCAACCTTACCTCGCTGTTCAATCCCACGATCGGTCGGTGGAAATATTTCGCATCAGAACTGAAGAAGAAGTGAGGAAAAAGCAGGCCAGGAGAAGGAAGCGCGCAAAAGAGAAGAAAGGACAGGAGCAAGGCAAATCTTCAAAAAGTGAGGATCTTGACGACGACGAAGAACATTCCAACTCTATGGAAGAGAGCCTTGTGGATTTTTTTACTCCCCACCTTGTTGTGAGGGCCAGTGGGAAGATCAGGTCATTCGACTTCGGGTTGGACCACGAGAATTCAAGGGGAAAAACACCTGTATGTTCAACCTATTCAAGAGGTTTATATCTGACCATTGTTTATAGCTTTTTGTCGCACTCGCTTCCAACGCCATTGAAGTTTACAACATTCCTCAACCCACCAAATCCAAAGAGGAGCAACCAGAAGCAACACGGAGTTACTCGGTTGATCTACCAGGCCATAGAACGGACGTTAGGACGCTCTGTCTTAGTTCCGATGACCAGATGCTAGCATCCGCGTCCCATGGTTCACTAAAGATATGGAATATGAAAACAACGCAGTGTATACGTACCATGGAATGTGGCTACGCTATATGTAGCACCTTCCTCCCCGGTGACCGACATGTGGGTTCTCGTCCAATGAAGCATTTCCTTTCTAATCATGTCCTACAGGTCGCAGTAGGAACGAAATCTGGAGAAATCCTCATTTACGACATTGCTTCTTCGACTCTCATCGACACTGTGAAAGCCCATACGTCTACCGTCTGGTCAATGCACCTTCGTGCAGATGGTCAGGCACTTGTGTCAGGCAGTGCAGACAAAGATGTCAAGTTCTGGTCTTTGGAATATCAGGAAGCGACGAATGAGAGTGTAGGCGGTCTCGCTAGTTGAAACGTAACTTGAGTCTGACTCTGACCCAAGGTTCAAAGCGGAAAGCTCCTTACACTGACCCATGTACGCACACTGAAGATGTCCGACGATGTTCTTGCTGTAAGATACAGCCCGAACAGCAAATTCCTCGCAGTCTCCCTCCTTGACTCCACGGTAAAGGTGTTCTACCAGGACAGCCTCAAATTCTTTTTGTCACTGTATGGTCATAAGGTAAGAGTCATTATTACCCTCGTTTTAACGTTGCCGACCATTTCTCCCAGCTCCCGGTTTTGTCAATGGACATTTCGGACGACTCGAAATTGATTGTGACTTGTTCTGCTGATAAGAACGTCAAAATTTGGGGGCTGGATTTCGGAGATTGTCACAAGTCCATTTTCGCCCATGAGGAGAGTGTCATGCAAGTCGCGTTTGAAAAGGATTCGCATTACTTCTGGACAGTAGGCAAAGACAAAATGTTGAAATATTGGGACGGGGACAAAGTTTGTGCTTCCTTATGACATGCCGAACATCTGTTATTAACCATTCATTAGTTTGAAGGCATCCAGAAGTTAGAGGGCCATCATGGCGAGATATGGGCATTAGCTCTGAGCCATCACGGAAACTTTGTCGTAACGGGCTCCCATGATAAATCTATTCGTGTCTGGGAAAAACTCGACGAACCGGTACGTTTCTGAGCAGAACCTATATCAATCATAGGGGCTGAGCTTTGCCGAACTCCACAGTTGTTCCTTGAAGAAGAACGAGAGAAAGAACTCGAGAAACTTTATGAGAGTGGCATCGCCGACTCCTTAAACCGATCTGAAGCGCCCATAGGGAGTGGAGTAGAAGGTGGAAACATGGTCTCCGAGACCGAGGCTGCTGCTGTTACAAAGCAGACTGCGGAAACCTTAATGGCTGGAGAGCGAATCATGGAAGCCCTTGAACTGGCTGACAATGAGAGAGGGGCATTGCGAGAATATGAAGAAGCAATGTCTCGATTGGCCGAGGACGATGCAATGCGAATGCAACCTCCTGCAAGGAACCCTGTTCTTGCCGCTTACGATCTGGAACCCGAGGCCTACGTACTAAGGGTGGTAGAGAAAATCCCAAGCACTTCTCTTCATGATGCGCTTCTCGTTTTGCCATTTGGAAAAGTAGTTTCCTTGATGGTTTACTTAAATATATGGGCCCAGAAGGTACGAGTCTCACTTTTCCTTTCCTCTTTTTCCTTCAGTATTAACTTCGTTCTGAAGGGATGGAACATCGCACTTGTTTCTCGCATAATATTCTTCCTTCTGAAGGTGCACCACCATCAGATTGTTGCCAATCGTATCATGAGGACTACATTGATCCCGCTACGCAAACACCTACGATATGCCTTACAGAAACAGAAGGACGTGATTGGCTACAATATCGCAGCCCTACAATTTATCAAGCGAAAGAATGACGCTGAAAGAACAGCTCAGTTCTACGAAGAAGAGAATATGGACGAAGAGAAAGTCAAGGCAAGAATAGCGGAAGGTAAAAAGCGCAAGAGGGTCAACCTCAAGGCGTAAGTGATTGCAGATTAATCTAATACAGTGAAGGTAATTACTATCCAAGCTCCATTGTTAACTAAACGATCCAAACTAATTATTATTAGGGTACTTTGTCGTTGTATCACTTGTCAATCCATTTTGGGTCCCCATAATTCTTCATACCTGACAACGCGATAAATAAAGTTTTCGAACCTGATTGAGAAAGGGGTTCATACCATCCGTGTGGTTCTGTTGCTGGCCTCAACTGAACCTGCAAAACCCCCTCGTCAAAGCTCGCCAGTTGACCAAATGCTGCTCGGGTGAGGTCAACATGTTTAGACCCCGGCGCACATCCTGCGCATGTGTCTACGACGCGAACGAAGACACACTTCTTGGGCGTATTGCAAACTGCGGGTATTGATAAGCTATCTCTTCTCATTATTCCTTACATGGAAACTTACGCTCAAGAAACTTGAAACATTTCGGGCGTGTTGTCCAGCCTTCCATCGTGAGTGCGCATGCAAATGATGCATCCTATTGACACCATTTAACAACTTCAGAATCCACCATTTGTGGTTGCACAACTTACTGTTGGGGACCATCTGCCATCCGTCCAGCAGCTAGGGTTCTTCAGGTCGTGTCCAGTGTACCTTGTGTGGCGCTTTAATGCGATGTCAACCGTTCCACAAGTGTGTCTCGCTCACCAGGTAATAGTGACTTGTTCCGGCTTCCCGACACCTTTCAAACCTTGAAGAGCGTTCTTAAGCACGCCGCTGATTGCTTGACTGAGGCCATGCTTTTTGGGGATGCTTTTCTTTCTGGTAGACCTATTTTCAAACGCCGAAACTCCATCTCGGGCGGGGTCGTTTGAATAGCCTTCTGGCTGTAACTGGCGCCGGTACTTGTACCCCAGGTCAGTTACATTGATGCTTTGCCATCCATCACGCGGGTCGAAGCGATAGTCATCTCCCAGAGAATGGGCGGTGGTATACTTGCTCTTGGAAATTGCTCGGATGGATGTTGCACGTCCAGCAAAGGCGGGAACAAAGCAAAAGGCGATAAAAATGATCCCAACGCTGAGCTGAGTGGTGAGCATCTTCTGTGTAAGGAATAGGCAAAGGCGGGGAGCTTGTTCCCCCAGCGCTACTTTACGACGGTGAGAAGTTGGCGAGAAGTAATATTGACGCGGAGTGGGTGCTAAGGAATGGAAGCCATAAATAGTAACAGCAAAAGATAAAAATATCACCCGGGCATGACGTCGCGTATCCGTCGGTCCTTCAACTTTAAGCCAGCGAAAGAACAGCGGCGCATTCAAGTGTCAGTATTTCTGTCCTGTTCTGCACTAAACGACACGATTTGGTACTAAGAAAGGTGTCTGGAATACATAATACATTGGACTTGCTGTCTTGAATCGTGATCGGTCCAATTGTCGAGAGATTAGATAAGTGGATGGTGCCGTTCGGGCCGATGGCGGAGCACAGACTCTTGCCTTGTCTTTTTTGAATGCGAGTCAGCGCCGGACCCTTCTTTGACTAATCCCTCTTCCTTCATTCCTTGACCATGCCTGCAGACCCTTCCCATATACCTTTGGTACGGAGAGCTAATAGGAGACTCACCAGCGAAGAAGAGATCGACTCAAGGAGAGCTCGCGGCGAAGTATGATTCCTAATACTTGGCTTTTTATATATTTTCCTCTAATTGCTTCACAGATCTCCTGCGCAGAATGTCGAAGGTATACTTTCCCTGCTCGTAAAGCAAGTTAGCTTCTCATACTTTCTGATAATTTAGATTAAAATTGAAATGCGACAAAAAATTACCATGTAGCTCTTGCGGTATGTTCCTAGAATGGATATAACCGAAGTCTTTGCAGCCATGCTCATTCTCGTCATTAGTTCGCAGAGGTTGTCCGTCCATCTGTCCAAACGGTAGCCTGGCCACAGGTCAAGGGACTAGGTAAGTTGTTCTCCGTGAAATAGCCACCGTTGCTTACTCTACGGCAGGTTCGTTCTGGCAGACACCTCGCAACTGCACACAAAGATAGCAGAGATGGGTCAGCGTATCAGGCAGCTTGAGGACGCTCTGGCTATTTTCCAATCAGGCGTATCGAGCGAATGTCACCCGCTTCTTAAGGAGGAACTGCTGGCGATAAAATTTGGCCCGGAGAAGGGATATGTTCCGCAAAAAGAACCACCTGTACGGAAAGAGTCGACAGAGCCACCGATAGACGCCTTCGGAACGATGACCATTGGTGATAGAGGGGAAGCGAAGTATTTTGGTCCATCTGCTGGCTCTGAGGTTAGTGCTCTCGTTTTCTATGACCCAATTGTTTTCCTAAATGCCATTTAGACTCTCTTCATGGTACGAGGGAAACTACCACTTCGACGTATGCATTGCGTATCTTATATCCTTTCTCGTGTAGGCAGGCGCCGATTTAGAGCAGGGGTCAATGGATGATGACCTCTACGCTCCAGTATCGATGGAAATCGCCCGCCTTTCCGCCGCCTTTCCTTTTGGAACCGATGAGAATGTCGACCGACCTATGGATTTCCTTCTTGACCATCTTCCTCCGGAGCCTCGAGCATGGTCGTTATGCGAAACATATCTCGAACAAATGACATGGTCATTTCGACCGATCAAACGAGAAGAGCTAATAGACGACATCCTTTCGCCCATCTACAAATTCGTCAAGGAAAGACAGTCCAAGCGACTTAACACAATTCCAGAAACAAGGCCAATATCAGCGCATAAGCTAGCGGTTATGTTTTTGGTGTTTGCTCTGGGGGCACTAGTTGATCTAACTTTGGAACCTTGTCAGTTGCGATTTCCTATATTCCTTGGGTATCGGCTCACTATGGTTTCGTAGACAACAAGGAAGCTGGAATATACTATCATCTTGGGCGTGCCTGTTTGTCGTTGCGTTCAATATTCGACTCCCCTGAGATATCGACCGTACAAACGATTGTACTGATGGCCTCCTATCATGGGAATGCAGGCAAAAGATACACCATGGACAGTGCTGTATGTTCTGTTTATGACACGAACTGGAGCTCCTGCTTACTTGACTTCTTGACTTGTCTCCTGACCTGACAGTGGGCCCTAATGTCGCTTGGTTCCAAGCTAGGTCAAAGTGTAAGCCGAATTTACTTGCCACCAAAATGTTGGTTGTTGCTGATGCATAACACAGTTAGGCCTTCGTGAGCGCTCTTTTTTTTCCTTTGTGGTACCTAGGCTTCTAAAAACGCACCAGATCGCGATAGTTCAAGGTGGCACATGGATCCTAAAACTGTACAGCGTCGGCGTGGACTTTTCTGGGAATTATTTTCCACAGAGTTGTTCTATGTATGTTTCTTTCGTCTTGCGGATCATGGGCAATTGCTCAACCGTCATAAAAGAGTTTGGCACTAGGAAGACCACCTTCGATACGTCTTTCCTATGTCGACTGCGAATTTCCGGACGACGATGAAGCCAAGTTGGATGCAGACGGCAAAGTCCTTGTTGGCTGTAGGCGAAGATTTCGGCTTATGACAGGTGACTTGGTACTAATGGTCTGCTTTCCTTTCTAGACTATCGTTGGAAATACGAGTTTACCAAAGAGATTTTCGCTTCTGTCATCGAACTTACCTTGACAGCGGAGGCGCCCCAGTATTCAACTATTCTTGACCTTGACCGTAAGGTTCGCGAGAAGACTTTTTTCCCGCATCTTAACGCATTCAACACCGCGGATAATGAGGACATGACGCCTTCGGTGTACATGAAACGTTGTTTGCTGGGACAATATCGTTCGATCAGTATGTATTTTCATCTTAATGTTGTGTCGTTCACTGAGAATTGCCATAGCCCTCCTCTATCTCCACAGGAGTTTCTTCGCTCAAGCAATGTTGGATCACCCTGCGAACCCCTTGCAAAGCCCGTATTCACCTTCGTTCCTTGCCGCTTATCGCTGCGCCTCTGGAGTCATCAAGGCGAGCCTAAACCACTACGACAGATTCCCTGAATTGTGTGGTAGGTGGTGGGGCATTTGGACGCATCGTGAGTGTCGTTTTGTCTGTCGTTTTTCCGATTTGACTGACAGCGTTTTCAGTATTTTCTGCAGCTGTCAGTATCTCATCGTCATCTTCACGCGAAGCTGGTTACTAACTATCGATAGATCATCGTTGGATGTATTGTTACTCGCTCTCCTTCATCATCCATGGCATCGAGTGCTTTCATTGAACTGGGTCTTGCGTGTGATTTGTTCGAAAAGGGAGCCATGCATTCACGTAGAGCACGAAGTGGTTTGGTGAGCAACATATTTCCACCTGTCTCATCCAACGTCTAAATGACTTAATCACGATCAGGCGATACTGTACAAAATGCGCGAAAAGGCTTTCCAGGTTTACTCGCAATTCAGATCAGGAAATGGGATCCCAAACAGAACCTTGTCTGTGGGAAAACCTGATTATGGCGACGATGAACTAGCCCTCTTTGGTGGACAGACACGCGTCCTCGTCAGTAGATTACTGAGCTGTCCATCCAACAAGTCCAGGAAAGCATCTCAATCGCAGCCTCAGCCACAGTCACAGTCTTCCTCATCGACAGCAGTATCGAGCCCATCTTCGGATGGTGACTCCAGATCAACACCTTCTAACGACGCTGCTCGAGAAGTACATCCTTCCCTGGTGGAATACCTATCTATGTTCCCCCCACCCACCAGCTCTTCGAAGGGATCGTCTGACATGACAAATGCCAGTTTGCCATCGAATCCACCTGTTACTACGGAGCCAACAGATCCGCACAGCACCTGGCAAAATTGGTCCTCTCCGTCTTCCTCATCTTTATTCACTCCTCTAAATCCCGAGACATACGCTAATATCAGTAACGAATTCCCGAACTTTTCCAATAGCGCATTCACAGAAGAGCCTGTGGAATTGAAGACTGATCCTTCGGATGCTTCGTTAGTGGACCTCGGCATGATGATGACAGGAGAGTCAGGCATGGACGAACAGTGGATGTCATTTATGCGAGATTCGGGTTTCTTGCAGATGGATGGAAGTGGAAATGGACCCAATATGTATAATACTTCTGGATTACAGTACAACTTGCAGGCTGGAGGCGTGCCTCAAGGATATTAGTTATGCATACCTCTTTTTTATTCGGTCATTATATTCCCATCTGTGTAGCATCATCTTGTACCAATTATAATACGTGCACAACCGTAGCTGAACCAAGCGCTGTGCAAAAAAAAAAAAAAAAAGAAAGAAAGAACCAAGATAAGATAAGAGAGCGTCGGCTATATCGCTCGTGTCTCCCGATCGGCTAGAATTCTGCCACAAGCAGGATTAAACCTGAACCTAGTCATACTCACGCACATTACTCTCCACGCCAGCAGACCATATAGTCTTTCTCAACATGGTCGTCGCTAAACCACTGAAACTGAACGCAACTGACTTGATCCATGGGGACTCACACCTGGCTCGATCGGAAGTTGCTCCTTCAATCTCTGTCACTACCAGTAAGTGCAATGGATAGTACACTACCCATACTCTGCTCACCTGACATCTTAGCCTTCAGAAATGCGAACCCGCTACAAGTCAGCAATACAAAACTTGGAGACGATGATATGAGAAATCCTACTCGGCACGTATATTCAAGATACACCCAGGACGTTAGCACTAGAGCTGAGCACATTTTGAGCAAAATCAATGTAAAGGGTCAAGTCTCTTCTAGCTACGCCTTAGAAGTCTGACTTTAGGCTTAGGAGGGCTTTGCTCTTACATATTCATCAGGCCTTGCGGCTTCGTATGCAGTGCGGAATCGCCTTCCTTGGGACTGATAACAAGTTACTGAGGTCATACGATACAGGCCCTCGTATTCTTCCAACCCAAGCGGATTGCAATCAGAGGCGGTTATCATGGATGCCATGCCACCATAGATGTGTATAAGAAGACCAAGGGAATCCAACTGGAATTAATTGACCTCGATGCGGAATACAGGCCTGGTGACCTTTGCTGGTTGGAAACCCCTTTAAATCCTACGGGAGAGTCCAGGTAATCTTCGTCGGCTGATATCTTGCTCAGTCATTGAACCAACCTCGATCAAGGGATATACAGTACTATGCTGACAAGGTACTTAACCTCAAACTCACCCTGATGACCGGGTTCTTAACTTTCTGCTTCCACCAGATACATAAAGTGGGCGGAAAGCTACTGATTGACTCGACTTTCGGCCCTCCCCCTTTGCAATATCCTTTCAGGTTTGGGGCTGACTGGTGAGTCCGCGCGTTGTGTTCCGTCCCACTCATTCTGACGATTTGCAGTATTTTACATTCAGGTTTGTCAGGAGCACCGTTCAACATCCTGCATCGGACTAATGCGCTTCGAATGTGCTCGCAGGCACCAAGTATTTCGGGGGACATTCTGACTTACTCGCGGGTGTCTTGGTTGTGAAAACTCGCGAAGAGTGGGATATTGTTGAGCCTTGGGTCATTTGTCACCTTATTTTGGATGCTAACTTCGACGAATAGCTTCACACAGATCGCACGTATATGGGCAGCATGATGGGCTCACTTGAATCATGGCTCTTACTTCGTTCTTTGAGAACGCTCCATCTCAGGGTTCCTCGTCAATCCGCATCAGCTACTGTCCTTGCACAGTGGCTGAATTGCATTGCGAAGACGCCGGTAGGCGAGACATACGACGGTGTTCCAGGGGGGATCCTGCTTCAGGTCACCCACTCTTCATTGCAAGGAAAAGATGCGCGGGGCTTCGACCCTGCGAAACAAATGCAGGGCGGATGGAACGCGACTTTCTCTATTCTCGTACGAAAGTTTACACTTTGATTACTCGCTCAAGCTCACGTATCGTTATCAGCTCGCTAAGCCAGAATATGCCACGCTTCTCCCTCATTCATTGAAATATTTCGTCGTAAGTGAACTAGTGATGACTTTTGCGCAGACATATCTTCCTAACTATATACCAGCCTGCCACTAGTCTAGGAGGCGTCGAATCTTTGATTGAGCACCGCATTCAAAGCGATCCAAGCTCGGACCCACGTTTGATCAGGCTGAGTATCGGAGTAGAGGACGTGGATGTAAGTTATAACTTTTTCGAATCAGAACCTTCCTGAAGCAATCATTCTTAGGACCTGAAAGAAGACTTAAAGCAAGGCTTAAAGACTGTTTCATCTGTATGTTGTCCCTTCCTGTAACTTCGATAACTGACAAAGTATTTGTCAGGGTAAACCAAAATTGTGAAAGGAGGTAAACTGGAATGTCTATGTCTTTCTTGGAACTTTTGAGCGTATGGGATATAGAAAATGTATCTGGGAAATATACTTGTAAAATTGGGAGCGCATTTACCTACTCCATGGCTTAATCATGTCTGACTTCTCGATATCTATGGCAAGTGCATTGCCTGTCAAACTCCCCAATTTGTTGGCCGAGGAAGCCGTAATTATTGGAACTCTTTGGACTTTTCTTGCGCTTCATCCACTTCTGCCTTATCCTTCACTGCCAACCCAAACATGCCCTCCCTCTCCTCCAAGCGCCTCTATATCAGAGGTCCGGTACTGGTCATTGAAATCGTGCAAGCCTCCTAATTTTTATCGTATCGTACAGGATTGCACCCAGACGTGACCGAGTTTCAACTTTCCAAGGTACTGCGGTAAACTTTTCATTCAGTCCTTGTCGTAACCGTCAATGGGTATCCAAGTATCTGTCTGTGCATGGGAGACTCTCCGAAGTCAAGATATGCTCCAGTGAGTATCTTTTGACTCCTAAGAACATGTTCAAGTGTCGATGTGACATCGCGGCAGATTATGCATTTGTTGAGTTCGAGTCGGAGGAGGTGAGCGTCGTGTTTGTATCTAGTCGGATGGCAAGTTAATCAGGACACTTAGGCTGCATCTCTTGTATTGGAAACCTACAAGCAAAAGCTTCTACTGGGAAGAAGTTGTCTTAAGCATCTCCTGTTCCAACTATGCCCAAAGCTTACAAGTCTTCTCTCCCCAAGACGTAGTCATTCAATTTGCATACGCCCCTCGCAAACAATCCTTGTTATCTGGATCAGGTCCCACAGGCGGCATTCGTGCTCTTGAACAGTACGCTGTATTCCAACAATGCGAGGTTTTCTTACATTTGACCGTTGCATGATATATTAGGAACTCTAGTAGAGACAGGCGTGCAGCAGGACGCTACCCCGTCGTAGTGTCAGGTGTCCCTGAAGACATCCGATGGCAGGTCCGAGAGACTACCGCCATTTCTTTCGATATGCTGAAGGTACCCTCCAGGAACTGAAGGATTTTGGCAGGCTATCGGGGATGATGGTAGCGTATTGTGACTTGGACAAAACTCAAGGGGGAAAAGGGTCTGTCTTCTCTATCCCTGTTCTAATGGACTATCAGATCATTGACAATCCTGGCCAGTTTCATCGAATACTTTACAAAAGAAGACGCTGCTCATGCGGTACGAACTCTGGATGGTAAACGCCTTGGGGGCAGCAGGGTCCGTGTCACGAATTACAAGGGAGACGTAAGCAATTGCAATGAGATACAGGAGGAATCCTTGATCGTACTTTTACTTGTTTTTAGCTTTTCACGACAAGGTCCAAAAGACGCCGCTCGCGGTCCAGGTCGCAGGAAAGGCGGACTAAAAAGTCTCGAGCTTCATACGAACCAGAACAGGGATACTCGCGTTTCAAGCTCGCAGTAGACCATCGATATTTCCTGGACCACACATCCAGAAACAAAGATTACAGCGACAAGTCTCCTCGCGTGCCCGTGCATCATCATTTCCGGGAAGAAACTCATCTGTATCCGTCCATGGACCACATGTGGATGTGCCCAACTTATAATCGTGGCGTGGAAGACCAGAAACACCTGCACCCCGCCAATTACGATAATTCTCCTCCTATCTCGCGGATATCAGCGTCGGCCATGGACCAGTTGTGGTACCGTGACTCCGATTATGCTTACACTGAAGGATATACAGAACACCCTTCGGCACATGAACAGATTTCGAGGAGATATCGCAATCGTAATTGGCAAGAAATGGCGGGGCATTCCTCCTACGATACACGCGCGCATTCCCTGCCCGACGCATATATCCATGCCTAGAAGTCAAAAAAGAACAACATCGCCTCGCATAAATATATCCTTGTGAATTAGAATAATATGGTTGTCGTGTAGCAGATAAAATCCAACTTAGCAAAGCAGTATTTATAAATCTCTACGCTGACTCTTCCCTCTGTAAAATTCCAAGAAATTGCTTTTATCTTCCCAACCAAGACTGGTCCTTTTCAACTTCCCCATGTGCGCGATTAGAGTCGCCGATGCTTCCGTCAACATGTCATCTCCCGTATAATCAGACAGAACGTCACTGGCAACGAATAGTTGAGAACCTGGAGATTCGGAAGGCGCCAAAAGTCGTATAGTAACTTGAGCGAAAGAGAGTGAAGTCATTAAGGTAAAAATGTGGGGAAGAGGATTCAATATGCCCAAAGATATTGGAAGAGTTAATGTCGGTGCAAGATCTGTCGGGGGATCATACCTATAAAAACAGAGGTTTTGAGTTTGCAGAAGTCAAGTCAAGCTTGACCGCTACTACTTACCGTACGGACATAACAAAAACTTGGTATTTCTTGACAGGAACATCTTGATGGAAGACATCAGCAAAGCGAAGCAGACCACGACCGTTACTGGTGGTGCATTCAGGAAACACCACAACAGGTCCGGAAGCGTTTCGACGGATTTCCTCCAAGGAAAGTACAGGAATGGCTGATGCCCCATAAACAGGTACATTTCCGGTTCGCGTTATCATTGTCAAAAGAGACACCTGCTGGAATCCGGCTATGGGAACGCGAGGGGAAGTCGACCTAGACGACATTTGAACATTAGCAGAGCCGGTGCCTGTTCTCCGACCAGGGGTATAGGAAACCGGAGTAGAGCCTCGCGTTCCATTCGGAGATTCAGGTATAGTGTTGGTAACAGGGAGGACAAATACAGGGTTAAATCTTTGGTGGATGTCAGTGGCCTTATAAACCGCGAATGTAGTCGTCTTACCTGATTGCAAGCCATAAAACTTCAATCCAGGACGCCCAATTTGAGATAATGACATCCCCTGCTTTTGTATTCCATTTTTCAGGAAGCCTTGGTCCTCGGCTGAGCATGAAGTGTAAGCCGAAGAATAAGCCGTCAAGAAAGAGCCCTTCATTACCTGCGTTTTCTGTTAAATTGCTCAGGTGCAATCCAAACAAATCCCACCAAAAACAAAGCAGTGCGGCCAAGGACGAAGGTGATAGCATGTTGTACTAGCCGATACAGAGGAGGAATGGGAAGCTAGCAAGCGGTCAATCTTATGGCATTAGACCATTAAGCAAGGACGGCTCACAAGAACTAGACACACTCCATTCACTAGTAACAGATATGCTGCAACGAGGACGCAGAAAAGCGCTGTCCTAATAGTCGCAATAGCGTATCGTAAAGGTAGAGTGACCTTCGCGAGAAGTTGAGATCCCAGAGGGGGCACTGGTGTCAGGAATGGCTGGAGACCACCGCGTTAGTGAATATCGTGGATACGCAAGTGACAAGCAACCTGAATACCGGTCCCTGGGTCCTAGGCCCCCGTTAGCTTGAGATGCATTGTATGTTTAGAAGGTCACACACTCTATATGCACTGAACTTTTCCATGACAGAGACTCTGTGGCTTGTCCGATGTCGAATGAGCGTCTTTACAGTATTACGCGACAACACGTGAGTGATGTGTGTGCCGGCTCGGCAATGATGTCGCGCAGTATATTGGTCGGCGGTCTGCACTTACGTCGTTGGGACAACAGCGTGAGGGAACGCACTTCGACTTCCTCCTGCTGTCATGACTCCGAAAGCTACTACCAGCCTTCTAACTCTGGCTAAGAAATATGCCAAGCTTGGTTTCAATCGCTATAGAAAACTCCATGTTCTGGGAAAGGTCTATCCTCTCTAATCGCTTTTGGGTGCTTTCCTGCTAATGCACCCAATGACAGCTATTCATCTGGCTTGTCATACTTTTTTACATATGCATGGGTGAGCTTGTTTCTCAACTGCTTAACTGGCATCCTTTCTCACCTCATACACTCAGGCATTACAATAATCGTGTTAACACCGGCTCGCATTTCACAATTTCTCTATGACAAGGCTAGAGCACTTGCTTCAACGCGATTCGGATGGTTGATCATCTGCATTGCGATTGGTATGTTTATCCTCTGCAGCAATCTCTAAGGTTCTGACTCGCTATCTTTCACGACCGTAGTCTGCGTATCGTTTCCTCCTTTAATCGGCCATACGACATTAATGTTTTTATGTGGTTTTGCATACGGACTTAAAGGGTTCTGGATTGGAGCTGTAGGCTCCATTTCTGGATCAGCATTCGCCTTCCTTGCACTTCGATTTCTATTCAGTGCTAGACTACGCGCGTGGTCTACTCAAAATCAGAAGTGGCAAGCATTAGAATCGGTCGTGGTACGTATGAACTTATAGAATCTTTTCACAATACTAAACTACAATATTGTCTGAAATTAGAGAACAAAGGGGCTTTCCTTGATAATTCTGATCCGTATCTCACCATTTCCTCCATGGGTGTACTCAAATTCTCTCTTTGCAGTATGTCTTCCAGTTATAAACTTTTGGTGCGGCTAACTGCATGTTCTTCCGCCTTTTTCATAGTCAATCGAGGCTGTGAAGCTGTGGCAATTTGTCGTTGCGACGTTCTTTATCATGCCAAAGATATTCCTGCACACATTCATTGGCTCTAGAATGGCAGCCCTTTCTGACGGAGACCAACGCGGTCACATGGACACGCGTATGTTGATACCATTTTCTTGTGAACATTCTTTTGTATTCTGATTCTGGTGCAGGCACGAAGGCTCTTAACGCAGGTTTGGTCGTTGGCGGCATTATCATAACCATTTTCACCAGCTGGTATTGCTCTTCTTTCTGGTCCGCCCGAACGTGTTTTAATTGTCGATGTTTATAGGACTGTCTATAATCTGGTTCAAGGTCATATCCGAAACATGACCGAGTTCACGCCGCAAGTCGATGAACTAGCCGCCGAAGCCATTGAAGATTATGACGAAGAGGCACCCTTGCTATCTCCTACACGGGTTTGACAAAGAAGCCTCAAATTTTGTATCTGACTTCTGTTCTGGAATTACCGCCTACCAAAAATATGGGGTATCAGGCTTACATATTTATTGTAGTATGTGCAGATCTATCTTGGCAGTTGATATGTGTGGACTTTAGAGGTAGCTTATTTTGTATATTAGTGTAATGAAGCCCGTTAATTCTTAGTAGTAATGTAAGAAGAGCAAGCTCAGACTTGCTCCAATGAGGAACACCAAAATGAATAAACGCCCGTCTTTCGCTCGTCGTTTCGCTTCCTTTAATTGTTCGTTCCCCTTTTCCACGGTACTTGTAGTTGTTAAAGCATCCTCGTATAGTTGGTCTGTGAGCTCTGTTTGTCGAGTAAGATGGGCCACGAGTTCCATTTGAAGGGCGCTAATGTCCATAAGGCGTGATTCTGCTTGTTGGACAGATTCTAGGGTATCCTGTACACCCTTCAAGATAGCCGCGTTCTCGGCTTCGAACTGCATGATTTGTGAAGCTGATAGTTCGATTTCGTCGTCGTCCTCATCATCTGAGATATATGTCGGTGCCGTTGGTGTATACGCCGCTTTATGAGACGAAGCTTGTGGGGATGTCACGCCAATGGTTGCAGCAATCGTACTTTCTAACCAGCTCCCAGGACCCCTAGGTTGCTGTTCCGCTGGTGGCTGCTGGTTGCGTGTATTCATTGTCACAACCTCTTGCGCTGCGCTAGAGCCTAAGGTCTTCGCGCGCTCTAATTGACGCTTGACACGTTCTTCTTGAAGCTCCTTCTGCACCTGGCTCACTTCAGCTAATCTTCTGCTGAGATACCATGTAATGCTGGAATGATGTGCAGCTATGACGTCGGACGACAAAGTGGTTTCGTCCTGCCGTAGCCGAGCAGGAAGAAAGCGAGTCAATGGATTGGTTTTGCTGGCGACTAATGTTGCTCGACCTAAGCAGTACGTATGAACATAAGTTAGTTCATCATGGTTATGCTATGCAGACAACAGAGAAGCTTGACATACGTTTCTCCAGTGCCTCCATTTCCTTGACCCTATCAGAACAACGCGTGAGTATGACGCGAGCCTGCAGGTCGATCTGGTCTCTTTCTTCGTTGGTCAAATGCCGCACGTTGCTCCAGGAGGAGGATCCTTCGCTTAAATCTATGTTTCGAGAGCCTTGCCTTGTGAGGGGAGATGAACGAGAATCGGTGTTCAGGTAAGCCGTTCTAACATTTGCGAGCATCTTTGTCAATGTGTTTATATGGTTCATCTAAGGATAGGCGCTAAGGGGTCAGCTCCGTTTATGTAGTCCACACAGAGTACAGTGTTCGTACGATATTATAAGCTTCAGCCACGTAGGACTTGTCTACGGAAGCCTCGTCGCCGTCGGCTTCGCCCCGCTTTCTGATTTTCCTCCTTTTTGCATCCGGAATGGCGCTTTCGCGCTCCTGTAGAGCGGTCCTAAACTCATTGGTGATATCTTTAAAGGGCATAGAGTAGACCGAGATGGCTTATGCTCGTGAAGTATAGGAAGACTCGTGGGTTCAATGAATGGTCACGGTTACCGCGCAACATTTGGGAATTGTGGCCATCCCTAGTTCCTTACGGGGATATAATATTACATCACGGGACCTGGTGGACGTTTGCACTGCATCAGACACCGCGACTTTCTGGAAGTTACACGTCGCCCGACGGCGGACGCCTATCGCCCAACAACCTCCTAGTACTATTCAAGTGCACGGTACCTACAGTACCGCAGTAACTACTGAGTCCTTACTTCCATCTATTGCGAAATGCCGAAATCTGCTTTACCGCTCCTTTTCTTCGTCCTAACAATCGGACTCCAACCTGTGTTGGCGCAGTTTGGCAATTTCTTTGAAAATATGTGGGGCCATCAACAGCAACAACAGCAGCAGCAACGATCAGGAGCCTCGCAATGGGCAGCCTACGCCGACAGTGGTACGTTATGCACCAATTTCTTATCTCTAGCAAAACTAATCGTCGTATTTCAGTCTCGTGTTCCCAGTACATGTGCCCAGAGACTTTGGATTGTGTTGCCAAACCCAGCCAATGCCCCTGTCCTAATGCAGAGGACATCAAGTGTATCATACCTGACAGTGAAGGCGGAGCGGAGGATGCGACCGTAATCTGCACGCGTGGGCAGAATGAATGCGCAGAAGTTGAAAGACTGATGCGTAAGGGTAGCAAATCCAAGAAGACCTGAACATACGATAGATATGATGCCAACCTATGTCGTGAGCATACATTGCAATCACATATGAAAATTCTTGTGCAAGTCTTGCAGGCAGTTCTCGCTTCTCCTTTCCCCGGCAAATCTTACCCAGAGCATCTCAGTCCAGCCGTAGGGTGTTAAAAGTTCCTATAGGTCGGCAGTTGGAACTTTTCTCGTGCATGAACGGATTTACTCCCTGCCGAAATTTGCGTTCCGTACTCACATCGGGTTTATTATGCCAACGGACATGTATGTGAATTTTTTGGCTTCTCAACAAATCGTCATATGCAATCTTTTTATCTTCCTTTTTCTGTTTAACATGCTCTCGACCTTTCTCGATGTTGCCCTACTTACCTTCATGTCAGTAGGCTTTAACTCTTGGTTGTCCATGATCAAAACATGAAGCTCGAACTTTTTTGTGCTTCTCATGATTCAATATTTCTCATGAGAAAGGGAATTTCTCACTTCTTGCTTCTTATGTATAGTCCCTTGCGAATGGTGACATCATGAACCACCTTATTCTTGTGCAGAATGTCCCACCGACAACTATTCCCAATAAATACCTGCTCCTTTCACGAGGATGGGTGAACAATGCTTTCCGCCGCATTCTCAGTCGCATTATTCCTGCCATGGGCAGCAGCCCAGGTAGCGATGCCTAACCTCAGCAATGTCACCACTGCTTTTTCCTCGGCTGAGATCGTACCTGACGTCTTACCATCCTTTACACCTGAAGACACTATCGATGTCGCTTTCCCAAGTGTCACGGTCGTTCCAGGAGTTCTTTTAACAACTGATCGTGAGTAGAATGGCTTTATCTACCGCATCCTCGTTGACAAGACGGGCTCTTTCAGAAACTGCTATGTTTCCTACCTTAACTTTAACTGCTGCAAATACATCCAACAGTTCCGACGCCAACACTACCGCATGGGTCGTAGCGCTTGTTGATCCTGACGCGCCCACACCGCAGAACCGCAGTATTTCTCAATTCTTGCATTTCCTGGGAGGCGACTTCACGGTCGATGGTAGCGGATTACTGTCCAACACGAGTCCAGCCCTCATGGAATTTACACCCCCTGCACCACCACCTGGATCTGACCCACATCGGTTTGTTCGAACATCTTCATGTTCGGAAGCTTTAGACTGATTATGAATGCACAGATATGTCCTGCTGGTCTTCGATCAGCCAGATAACTTCGATACAGACGGTCCTACATTCGTAAACTCGACGACCCCACGGACTAATTTCAACATCAGCGTTTTTGCCCAGGAGGTCGCTTTGGGCGCTCCAATCGCCGGAAACTACTTCCTTGTGGGCCCTATGAATTCGAGTTCATCTTCAGTAATGGCCGGAGGTCCAACCACTTCACCATCTTCACCTCCTTTATCTGGTACCCCTGCGGCGACTTCTCCAGATACATTGACAAATTCCCCCACTGACACGAGCGCTCCGAGCTCTCCTTCCCCTGGGGCCGGGATGATGAACAAATCCAACATATTTTCTTTGCAAGGCTTCGTACTTGGGGTAGTAATGGCAATTCTCCTCCTATAGTATGTAGCTACTAGCTAGGAGCCTTAAATTGTTTTGCATTTCTGCGTAGTAGACATAAGACCCTTCTGGAAATATAGCTAGGCGAGCAGGGACCAAATAAATGTTTTGCCTTGGGATATCTTGAAGTTAGGGGCTTATACTTCCGAATGCAGCAAGTGACAAGCTCAACATCTCTCGAATGCTGCTGACAAATACAGCCAACCAAACTCTTCACCGTACCCTATATACATCATGGCTCTTGCGAGACCAACGGTGAGATTGCGCTCAAGAATCATATCCATGTTACAAGCTGACCCTTTTTAAAGACAAAGCTGCCTCCTGGTGCTAATAGAATCTTGTTCGTCAAGAATCTCAGCTACCAAATTACTGGAGAAGACTTGTATGACCTTTTCGGACGCTATGGAAGCATACGTCAAATCAGAATAGGCAACGAACAGAAAACCAAAGGGACTGCTTTTGTAGTCTACGACGACGTGATGGATGTAAGTATTTCACTACTTTCGTTGTTCACCTTTCAATTTCTTTCATAGGCCAAAAATGCGCTCGACCATCTTAACGGCTTCCACTTGCAAGAGCGCTACATCGTTGTACTGTATCATATGCCTGCCAAGCAGGACGCTGCAGCCGCCAAAGCTGATCTCGCCAGAAGAGAAGAAGAGCTTGCACAGCTGAAGAAAAAGCACGACATTTCAGATCCATAGATAGGCAAGGTACGAACCCATTCACACGAAACCCTAGTGGCGTCTTGTAAAGTACCTCCATTTATTTCAGACACTTGCATACAATACAACATATCTCTATGGGACGCAGAAGTCAAGTCTGCTACTCGTCATGGTGTGCCTCTGTACGTTGCCCTAACATGTCACATTTTCGTCTCGATTTCCCTACCACCTCCGTCTTGCATCAGGCAACTTCTCGGCTGCGTTGTCCGTCCTAGGCACTCTATTATTTGCCTGCACATGCCGGACATAGCTTGTCGATGTGTGGAGAATATTGTTGCGGGTATTGATGACTGGTATGTAAGATTAGATCGGTGGAAATAGAATCAACCTCAAACAACATACTACTGCCAACATGTTTGAGTACATCGTGGTGGCTGGCAGTCTCTTGGATGGGCTGGACTGAATTTGCAAGTCGTCAAGTCGCATTTTATCTTTCGAATATTTCAGTTTCTACACCGCAGCTGCAGGATCACGTTTTCGTACCTCTTCATCTGGCTACGCATGGTGGTAGGTTCACGGCTCAGGAAATAGACGGCGAGATTTGAAGGAAGAGAACATACCAACGTTATGCCGTGTCCACACCTACAATCATGATGAAACTTCGAGGCACCAAATTTCGGAAAACTGGGTGCACTTACTTTTTGTAAACGTTGCGTACTCTGGACATATGTAGAGAAAGTAAGCCCATGTTATAATTGGTGTAGTGTGCATACTGACCGTCGCCAATAGCACATTGTGGAAGAGGATGGAATTGAGAAATACGTGGGGAAGACTCGAGCGTTTTTATAGTTGCCAGGACGGACCTTCTCTCGTTACACTCTCGCATACAGTATGACCAAGGAAACACGAGTGGATCCACGGACTACCCACGAATGCATGCTGAAGACAGTTGAGTATGTTCTGGAGATCTGGGTCTCTGCAAACTCGTTAATTGGGTTTTCCTTTTGCAGCTATACTTGCATTCGCTCGGCAGATAGCAATAGGGATATTACTCAACGAGCCACTGTCAAAGCAGTCTTTATTCCTCATGCAGAAGTAGATGCTTTCGCATGGCACTTGAGCTTTCATCGATGTCAAGATGTAGGTTGATAATCCGATGTGCCAAGGTTCAGCAATGAAAAGGATGCGGATCGAAATCTTGCGTCTAGTCGGGGATTCGGGGTTGTGTAACATCTCCACATCTAAGTATACCTACCCAAGACTAGGGCAAATCTGGTACTTCATGGACGGCCATCGATTTCTATATATCCGGCATACCTTCATTTCCGACATGACCAGGCATCTCAAGACATGCACAGGCATATTTTAGAGCGCTGCTTCGAAATATAATTGACCTTTACGAAACTTCATTATACTGTGGGCAATTAGCTTTGCTTGCCATGCACGGGCCATGCATCATCGATTAAAGCCACATGGGACTTAGGGATCCTCGTGTAGAGCATGGCTCGTCTTCGCGAAACCTGATATTCTAGATCTTTGAAATCGGTTTTCGAAGATAATTGAGGGTAATGGGTCGCCATAGGTTGCCATTCGGTGTCAATGCCGGGAGATTTCCGACGGCAACAAGCAATTCGTGGAATGGCCATGTCTAGACGCCCTGCTTCTTGGAAAGACTAGAGACAGCGATCAAAGAATAAATCGCGGGACCTGACGCAATGTCGGTTTTTTTCTACTCTTGTTTTACATGCTATGAAATCGACACACGAGACCAACACCGATCCTTCAACAAGTTGCACATGTAGGCCTCTCGACACCTATCTGCTATCCAGTGAACGATTAAATGTTCATGTGAATCGTTACAGGACCCTGAAGCTTTCACTCGCCTTGATTACCATGTGCGGGTCAGAAGAAGCTCCAATGAAGCGCTTGCTCACCGCTACGCTTAGGTACATCGTAGTACAAGCGTATGACCTACGGCCTGTGAGTCGTGTCTAGCATCAGGGTCCAGGGAGACAGAAAATCAAATTCCAAGCAGCGCCTTTCGTCTTTGCGACCAGTTAACGGCCGATCGCCATGGCGGCTAGTAAGTATTTTGGGCGCCAACTGCCTAGCTCTGGTTTCGCCGATGTTGATCTATGTAATTCATCCAATGTGGTTCCGACGAATCATGGCGTCAACGGACATAAACCCTCACAAACCTTGTGCTCCCTATTCTCCTGATCGTCACGTTGAGCTCGTGGTCACTGGGGTTTAGGTGTCAATTAACCAAGCAGTCCAGCCGGTACATAGTGGCCATCGGAAGACATGACCGAACGGTGAATTAATGAGGATATTTCGTTTGTTTTCCAAGAAGAAGGGTTATATACCAATATGTAATTGATATTTCCATGATAATAGGGACACGAGCATATAGAAGATACGAATAGAGTACAGAACTGGATATTAAGGTCCCGATTGACGAAGGACGTTAAAGGCGGATACAAATGTGAATCAGTATTAGATTAGATAAGTTCCGCAGCATTGACTGGCATTTCATCCTAAGATCAGTCAGTTGAGAGGATGATCCAAGGATACAACGAGGTACTCACAATTTGCGTGCTGTAGAATTGTTCTGCAGAAATTGAGCGTTAAGATTTTGCAAGATGAACGGGCATCGAAACTCACCAATGTCGCGTAAAATCCGAACATCCTCAACAGTAACAAACTATATGTGAACGGTATTGAAAACTCATAAAATGAAAACAAGTCGATAAGACTCACATTAATAGCTACACCTTTCCTTCCGAAACGTCCGGACCGACCAATACGATGGATATAGTTCTCGCGATTGCTGCATGACGATCAGAGAAAGAAAAGTCATTTACCAAAAAACTCATGCTTACGCCGGAAGGTCGTAATTAATGACCAGCGAAACTTGTTGGACATCGATACCGCGGGCCCAAACATCCGTGGTAATAAGTACACGCCTAGGAAACTTGGTCATTGATCAACTAAGAATAAAATGGATTTAACAACGCACGATGTTCCACCACGGAATTCTGCCATGATAGCGTCGCGTTCTTTCTGGTTCATTTCCCCATGCATCGAGGACACAGTGAAATTGGAAGCACGCATTTTTTCCGTGAGCCAGTCAACCTAAAGGAGTCCGAGTCAGACACAAAACAAAACAGCGGGAACGGCGAACTAACCTTTCGTCGAGTGTTACAAAAGATCACAGCTTGTGTAATGGTGAGGGTGTCATATAAGTCACATAGCGTGTCAAATTTCCAGTCTTCTTTCTCAACGGCCACGAAGAATTGTTTGATTCCTTCAAGCGTCAATTCGTCACGCTTGACAAGGATCCGGATCGGGTCAGTCATGAATTTGGTGGTCATCTCCAAGACATCGTAAGGGAGGGTGGCACTGAGAAGAACTACCTGGGTGGCAGGAGGAAGGTAGCGATACACGTCATAAATTTGGTCCTTGAAGCCTTTGTTGAGGAGTTCGTCGGCTTCATCAAGAACAAGCATTTTGATGTTTCTTGTGCGGAGACATCTTCTTCGAATCATGTCAAAAACTCGCCCGGGGGTCCCTGAAACAACGTGCTGGCCATATTCCAGCTTTCTAATGTCTTCGCCAATGGAAGTTCCACCGATACACGCGTGACATTGCACATTCATGTAGTCTCCCAGAGCTAGAACGACGGATTGAATTTGAGTGGCCAATTCGCGCGTCGGGGACAGAACGAGGGCCTGTGTCTCGCGGACCGTTACGTCGATAGACTGGAGGATGGAGATGGAGAAAGTGGCCGTTTTACCGGTACCAGACTGAGCTTGAGCAATGACATCGCGACCTTGAGTAATGGGAAGGATAGCGCGCTGCTGAATAGCAGATGGCTTTTCAAAGTCTTCGTAGAAATTAGTGGCGGAAACCGGGGTGATTCAGGGAGAATGACTAACTGTAGGCGTAGATGCCGCGTAACAAATCCTCTTTCAAGCCGAGGTCGTCGAAGGTAGAGACGACAGAGACGGCTTCCGAGGACTCAAAGACGAGTTTCTGGAGAACAAGTGAGGAATAGAAGGAAAATGAGAAGAGGAAAGAGAGGGTACCTCGTCGCCTGCGTTGATTCCAGCCATTTTTGAGTGGTGGTTGTTGAGAGAATGTCGGAGTTCGAAGTCACTTTGGCTGATGGCTGTATACGGCACGTCCTCCAACCTCCGCTCATCCTTCAATAACTAATGGACTCTCCTCTTGAAATCCAACGCCAAAACCACGAAGAAATCGAAAAGCTCGAGCGCGCTTTGTATTCTCTTCTTTCCAGGCCAGCTCTTACCCATGAACAGAATCTCCGAGCAGACCATAATGCCTCTCAACTTCTTGACCGTATCTCGGCAAGAGTCGTCGACTTGAACAATTCATACCAAGACGAAGCCATACGCAAGGCTGAGCTCGACGCCTTGTCCGCACCCTCCCAGCAGAACGACTTGTCAGAGTTCTACTCGCGGTTGGTCAAAATCCAAGACCACTACAACAAATACCCTGATTCTCTTCCAGTCGGAATTGACATGGAAATTGCAGCATTGCTTGACGAGCCAGGACAGGACGGCGACGATGATTATGAAGAAGAGGATCGTGCGTAACAAATTCTGTTGTTCGTTATCCTGCGACTCATTTCGCTTGGACATCTGGTAGCTGTTGCCCTGCTTTTCTCGGGTGAGGAGGCGTATGGAAGATACCTCGACCTATATGCGAATCACACCGCGTACAATAACTTGAAGAACATTGGAAAACGTCCCGGCTATCTGCAATACCTCGACATCTTACTTTCTGCACAAAATGGCCTTTTGCACTCAGACCTGCCGAAAGAGACGCGCTTCACAAAAGATTATGAAACGTCAGTCAAATTCTGTTCCCTCATAGCTCGTCCTGACGGGAAACTCTATTAGGTATATCAAGAATCTGCATAGTTACCTGTTATCATTCGTCAAAAAGACCCAACCTCTTGTAGATGTGGAGTCACAACAGCGCAGCGCTGCTGCTGAATTCGACAAGAAATGGGACAACCATGACTTAGAGGGTTGGGAGGATTCATCCCCAGAGTCCAAATCACAGACAAATGGGGACGAAAGCGCCGGTATTTGGTGCAGCGCTTGTGAGCAATATTGTTCCTCTCTTGCTAAGAGTCTTTGCTCATCGCTTTGGATCAGGTCAGAAACATTATTCAAAGCAAACCGTGTACGATGCGCATCTTACCTCAAAAAAGCACATTAAAGCCACAGCTAAGCAAGCTGCTTCTGGAGAAACATCCGCCAACCCCAATGGCACAGCACATTCTGAAAAGCATTCTCACTCGAATCAGTCGTCTGCTAAGATCCGCATTCGTAATTCGGCGTACTATACATATCTTTCCACCGACCTTCTCGCGACATTGGTCCCGACATTGAACGAGACTAAGTCTAACGTCGAACGTCGTTTCTCACTTACAGCACGAGAACGAGAACAAGAGCTGCTGGAGCGCGCTAAACCCACAGTTCCTCCGCCTGTGTCTGCAACGGATGCCGCAGGTGAGGAAGAAGATGAAGAAGAGAAAATTTATAACCCTTTGAAGCTTCCACTGGGTTGGGATGGCAAACCGATCCCATATTGGCTGTACAAGTTGCATGGTCTTGGCGTCGAATACAGATGTGAAATTTGTTCCGACCATGTATACATGGGCAGGTCAGTCGATCTCGTAGATAAATAACTGTTGTCTATTCTAATGATAACCGCAGGAAAAATTTCGACCGCCATTTCCAGGTACGTGGCTGGTCTTTTCCGTTTTGCCTAGTTTTTGTCCTTATGTTGTCTCCTAGGAATCACGGCATGCCTTTGGCATGCGCGCTTTAGGTCTTCCAAACACCAAACATTTCCATGAAATAACGCGCATAGAGGATGCCCTTGCATGTAAGCACTGTCTGGCTCATAACACCTGAACTGCGTTTAATTGGCATATCAGTGGCCGAGAAACTAAAACAAGAAGGCCGGCATGAAGTTTTCGAGCAGGATACGATGGAAGAGCTTGAAGATGACGAAGGCAATGTATATAATCGCAAGACTTATGATGACCTCAAGAAACAGGGTCTGATTTGATATATCATGCTGTGGTCCTGTACAGTAGTTTTTTTCTTGCCACGATGCGTCTCTCTTACAATATAATCTACGCTGCGAAATTTATACAGTACGAATCATGACTGTTCATGAGATTTCCCTGCTCGAGGTGGTGGTGCTGGGGCCGGTCTCCTCACCGTACTTGTTTGAGTTGGAATAATTGGCGTTTGCAACGTAAGCGCATGCGAATATAATTCCTCATCAGATGAGGATGGGGAAGATGAAAGTGGAGAATTGCCGGGCGACTCAAAAGGGTTCCCCTTTCGATATAAAGCGGCTTTATGCAAATCTGTTATAGAAACCACGCCCCCAGGGCAATCTTCATGTCGATCAGCATAGGTTGTCACTCAAGCTTACGTTAAACTTACCGGCGGTGTCGTCCCACCATGCCTTCTCATCCGTACTTGGAGGTGGTACTTTTGAAACAGTTCAGAGTCAGAAAAAGGACAATTTACTACGACACATACATTCTTCTGTATCGGCTGGCAAAGAGAGTTTCGCCAACTTCTCGTCGAGCATTTCACCGGGTTGAGTAGACATTACGCCCTCAGCAAGCATTCGCGACAAGTTGGCTTTCTTCACAGGATCAACAATACGAACTTCTGCCCTATAAACGGCAAAGACTTTGGGACGATGAGCAAAACTAAGAATATTTTGTACAACAAGATAAAAGCTGACCTGGCTTGTGGTCGGATCCTCGTAACTCTGCCCGAGAATAGACTGCAAGATCAAGTGCATTTCCGCGGTGTAATATGCGGTCTGAAGTTTGGGCCTTGAAGACGTTGTTTTATTTGATGCAATGGGACTACTTACCTGTCCATGCGGGGATTCTCATTTTCTCACTCGTGTCATATCTATCAGTTCCTACGTCATACCGATAGGTAGGACGGAAGAGGAGCGGCCCTTCTTCATAGCCATGGAACGCAGCTTTGGTGTCCATAACATACCGTAGCTGGGAATTGACTGTCAGTAATTGGGAAAAACTTTTTTTAACAAGAGTAGGCACCTGATCAGCGGCTAGCAAGGGATCGAAGTCGTCCCGTTCTGCTAATGCACGAACAGTCGCGTTATCGAGATCAATCCGGTAATTCGTATCGGCCAGCCAGATAACGTTTCTGAAAAGGCGGAGAGCGAGTAAGAAAAGTACCAAGAGGGTGTGATAGTGATAGTAGCAGCTGACTCATGACTTTGTATTGTCTTGCCTTTCTGAAAATGCAGGCCATTCGTTATAGTGCGGTAGTCTGCGTTCCTCTCCTCCACATTGGAGTGACCAGCGGCAAGATGTGCCGTCAAGAAGCAGAAAGCAGTGTCATGATAATCTAGGCGTATTCCAACAGCACCTTTGTTTCCGGACATACCCCGAAGACCAGTCTACGGCAACGTTTGCGTTCATCGGCGAACTTGCATAATGAAAAAAGATGCCACACCTTTCTTGACGTTCCTTCGACGTTTCTTATGACAGCTGTCAGCTCTGATTTCACCAAGATCAGCAATGCTGTTCCAACCAGCTATACTCATGAATATCAGCATTGCGGATATGGAGGATATAGCCGGGACTTACCTGCTCGCTTCTGAGCAACACATAATCGAACCTTTTGTTGGGTCGACGGTCAAGAGTCTCGAGTATCTTGTTTTCCCAGACCCGCCTATATTTAAGAAGATATGAAAGTAACTCATGACAGGCCACGATCTTAAATACCTCTTTTCTGGGTCGGTTTGTACAATTTGTTGTGCGGTCAATGGCACAATCTCTTGAAATCCGAGTATAAACATATCCGGCCTGTACATGGCTGTGAGCAACGCCGCTGCATTTACGACATGGTAAAGAACGCACTCGCTTGCGCCTGCATTTAGGTCATCAAGTCATCCGCTCCAAGAAATAAGTCCACGACTTACTCGCTCTAGGAAAAAGCCATGGCAGCAAAGATTCGGATGGGGCCTGCAGTGGTTTAAACCCATTGAAAATCGCCTAAACTCGATAAGTATGGACTGGAGTACCTTTCCATTGAGATTCCAAGTTCCTACGAATAACGTGCACTGTTTTGTAGTCGAATATTCTGCAGAGCTGTATAAACACCGTCAGGCACTAGGCAAATAGAAGCATCATACGGGACATGTACCGCTTCTCCAGTGCGCTTCTTACGTGGTCGTGGATAGGGTCGTAAATGGTAACTTGAAGTTGGTTATTGAGATTTCCCTAATAATCAGTCAACCGAATGATTCAATGTCTCTAAGATGGATGCGAAATGTACCAGGAACATGTCGATTGCGATTTGCTTTCCTTTATCTTGAAAATTGTTGATATATGCTCTTGAAACACTTTTGGTCGCATCCGACAGAACGCCTTTCACATGAATAAATAACTTTTTCTTACACATGGAGCATCCCTTACCTGCCAGGGTGCGCTTTCCAGTTCTCGTAAAACTCGTGTTTAGTGCTCCTGTTCCTGCATATATCCGAGATAAGGCATCGCCATTTTCAGCCCATAATTCTCGATGATGAGTCCAAAGAGCACTGGAATGTATCCACTCGCGGCGAACAAGAAGCAGATACTGCTCCAGTGTATTGCGCGAGAGAATATCCTGTACAAAATTGGTGCGGTCCAGGCTGCGGTGATGGTCAGCGCTTAGTAATAGGAAATAAAACGAGTATCTTACCAGTCCAAGCAGTTCGTCCGGAAGACTCCTTTCTGATCGGTTACAATCTCATCGGATGCCGCATCGCACATTGTGAACCCAAACTTATCGACATTATCGACAATACTTTCTGTCCGCCTATTGGTAGTCCGGTCAGTATACCACAGACAATTTGAAGGAGAGGGTCAGACATGCTTGAGTTCACGAATGACACTATCATGCCCTCCTATCCTAACAGCGTTGTGGAAGTCAAAATGTGTGATGCCTAGTTCGTCCCCCAGAGCCGCGCGCGCTATCTGCAGATGGCGAGCGTATGCGTTCGTCAATGACGCCTCATTCTCTTTCTGGCCTAGCAGATTAATGGCATGGATCGAGCCGTATTCCTCCAAGAGTTGACATAAATGTCGCTCGAAGGCTGGCTGGGATGCATGTGGTCTAGTGATCTGAATTTTTTGCCCAAAGGTCTGCAGCCCTTGTTGTTCCCAAAAAACTGCAAAAGCAGATATAGTTAGATGGAGAAAGTAAATATTCCATGCCCTTTCGCAACTTACGTGGAACGCTTCCACGCACTTGTACATAGCTGACACAATGCTGGTCTGTACTGAAAATAGTTTCTGTCTGTACAAATCATGTGAACTACAAGTGTGTAGTGGCTGAGACACTTGGCGCATACCTCCACAAAATTGGCTGTGTTCCCGTCGTCGTCGACGCCTCGTGTATTGAACCTCGTGCCTGCTCTTTTCCATCCCAATCTCGATATCAGTGAAAGTGTCGCGACGGTAGGTGCACCATCTGTAGGCGGTGCTTGTAAGGCCATCGTAAACACCCCAACAAAACCTTGAATTGCAAGGATCTACGATAGCTGCCGATGAGATGAATGCAGCTGGTTTCTGACATGAACAGACTCACGATAAACTGGCACCGATCCAACTCCTCTCGTTCATTTGGGTCTAACCTTTCTCGAAAGTCGAGCAGGCTTCGAATGATATATTCATTCCACACAAATCTTTCGTCAAATGTTAACGCTGACTCCGTCGAGTGCGGGTCTCTTGTGAGCCTAACCGCCAGCCTGGATGAAAGATCCCATAGGGAATCGATAGCGTAGTAGAATGAACCAGATGACAGTATTTTAGTAAGCGGCATGCAGGGGTGCTCAAGTACTTGAGCAGAAGCTGGTCCGTAGGCTTCTCTGAGACTAGAATCCGCAGTTTCAAGGCCTATTACTGACTCGGTTGCAGCGGAAAGATCATCCCAAGTGGACGAAGTTAAGCTATAGAAAGAGACTTCGTGTATCCGCGCGACAGACTCTGGATGGGTTCCCGATGGCCGAGTATTACCTACTTCCGTTGAACTGGTCACGACAGCAAGAAATATATCTGGATGACCTCTTATTTAAACATTCGATTAGAAGGTTTGTAAAGAAGACCCACCATTATCCACCGATATTAACCCCAAGCAACCCTTGACCACTCGAGAAGTCAATCGTACAAGGTTATGTATGTCGACCTGGTCCTTCTGGAGGAATTCTACAATAGCTCTTGATTGCTCTTCGCCTGCACGGAATACTAGAGCACGTCGGGGTCGACCTAGCCGTTCATCATGTGAACTCGTAATGAGATAAAGAGCCCTGGGACTAGTCCCAAGATATAGATACATGATTTATGTTTTGTATATCGCGTGCGCTAGCCTGAGTGGTCAAGGCAAGCAGGCGCTCGGTGGTATATGAGGTTTGGACGAAGTAGTTGTGGTACCGTAACCCAGAAATGGAACACATTGATGGCAAGTCCTTGCGTCATCCTATTTGGCAACATCATTTCATCGAAACAATATGTTGGTTTATTTTTAGTGCATGTGCGTTCAACTCTAGTTTGAATCTTTAGACGCCTGCAAGGTGAGCTGAACTGTCTTATCGTCGGTCAGGGAAATCAAGTCTCTAAATTGCCATCTCAAATATATTCAAAATTTATGTACTTGAAACCTCGATAGTCCCTTTCCACTCTCCGTTCTCAAGGGGCTTTACGATTGGAGTCAGTTATCATCCTCGGCTCTATAGCTGGACGATCTCCTCATAGAGCTAGTTCCAGCGCTAAGGTACTCCCCGGTGGCCTGCCTCACGGGCTGCTGCCTTCTTCGTGGTGGTGAATCAAGCGAGAAATTAGAGTTTGTCAAAGGCGGCTGGTCCGAAACTTCAAGTTCCTGGACTCTGGGACCCGGGGAACGAGGTGGTGGTGGGTAAGCCGCTGGACGCAGCATCGGGGACCGTGGACTATGTCCATGTGGCAGCGATGACGTTCGAGTAGGGTTTGGCGAACGAGGTGCAATGAGACCTTCGGTGGTGTCCTTACGCGAGGGTCGTGGTCTTAGTCTGGGAATATTTCCCTCAAAGGTGATGAAAGAAAACATGGATCGGATAAGGGACGTCCGTACGGGACCTGTTTGGACCGAAGATGTCGAGTTGGGAGAGGTAGGTTCCGCTGCTCACATGAAGAAACATCTATCAAAGCCATGCAGAAAGCAAAACAGAGCTGACACACGTACCGGCGATCACAGGAAGAGCATTATCGTTGGCACTCAAGCTCAAGAATAAGAAGAGTGGTGTATACCACACGCATATCGCGAAGAAAGACGCGATTTCCGTGAATCCAGGTGCAACCTTGGCTTGGCCGCGGTATTGATGTCTGGTCTGCCTCGCTTCGTTCGTTAGACGAGCGAAATAAAAGAACCATATAAAATGGTCCGCGATAACGAGTGCACATGACGATAGGAAGGTCGGCGACGTGAGGGAAATCAGTGGCCATGTGTTTGAGAAGTTTTGGAGGTATACGACATGGCAAGTAAGCGAGAAGAGCGTCTGTAAAAGCGGGAGGGAGTCCGTGAAATAGAATACAATATGCAGCACTATTATGACCTGAGTGATTCGAAGAGTGATCATCAACCAGGAGAAGACTAGCGTGTAAAGTGGTAACTCACATAAATGCTTCTTTGCCCAACGGTTTTGGCCAGTCGAGAATGCTCCTCAATTAACTCGGAGACGTAGAGAAGGCCGCTCGCTGAAGCATGGTGAATCCTGTTAGCTCCTTACAAGACTGGAGTATACGCAAAGATATACCTAGCGAGAGCGTCACAAACGCGAAAGCAGCAAACATTGCTAGGTAACTTGAAAAGTGTATGTTGGTCAAGCCCAGAGCTTTACAGAACGATAAAATGAACGGACCTGACATAGTGAAGTAGTCCCATGGCTTGAGATCCACAAAATATGTATATATCAGAAGGTTTTTGGGTCTGAATAGAAGAGAAGATGATGTCGCGTCGCAGTCACCGTCCAGCGAGTGCCAATAGCAATGAGCGTTCCATTCAAGCTTAAGGGGTCGCGTGGCGATTAAAGGACATCCACGTGATAGGGGCTGCACTGCTTTCCGCTTCCGTTTCGATCGTCGTATGTAATAGCTGGGCACAAGCTGAGCTGCTGCCCTCCGTCATCTCATCCAATCCCTCCTTATCGTCATGAGCAACCTAGAGAGTAAGCTTTCCTAAAGGCCTCAGTGTAACATCTACTGACTTGTGGCCGAAGAAACCCTATTCCAGCTGAAGGTGAGCAAGCCTAATCTCTGCGCATGACCGCCTAATTCATCATCGCGACGGAGCAAGTTTACAGCAAAGACCCTCAACCGCCAGGCAAAGAAAGCACAGAAAGATGAGAATAGCGAGAAACTGCGCCTGAAGAAGGTGCCCCGCATCTATCTGCTTAACCAGACGCATCTCTGACGACATGTGCTCTTTATTTTACTTAGGCGCTTCAGCAAGGAAACAATGATGGAGCCAGGATCTATGCCTCTAACGCAATCAGAAAGAAGAGTGAAGCATTGAACCTTCTTCGCCTATCGAGCAGAATAGACGCAGTCGCCAGCCGTGTCGAGACAGCTGTAACAATGCGACAAGTAACGGGCAATATGACTTCAGTGGTTAAGGGGATGGACAAAGCTATGGAGAGCATGAACTTAGAAAGAGTACGCTCCTTTCCTGTCTCGACCACTTTATCACTCCTAATATAACCAATTCTTCAGATTTCCCTGGTAATGGACAAATTCGAAAACCAATTTACCGACTTAGACGTGCAGACGTCCTACATGGAGGATGCCATGAGCTCCTCGACTGCCGTTTCCACCCCGCAAGACCAAATTGATCAATTGCTGCGGCAAACGGCAGAAGAGGCGAACATAGAGCTCCAGCACGACCTTGCGAGCAAAGATCTCGCTGCTGTTCCCGATCTTAGTCCCAAGACCAAGGTGCAGGACGAAGACGACAAGCTCGCCGATAGACTGCGCGCTTTGAGGCCTGCAACATGATTGGGCTTGTTTCTTAGGGGCAGGGCCTTGGGACGGTCACAGACTCTTTGTTTTTACTTTTCTTATCATTTTTCGCATTCCTGGAATTACGCGGAGGTCGCCGTCTTTGAAGTAAACGACTTGTACGATCATCTTTATCCTATCTGTATAATCAGTCCTTTTCGACTATCCATTATGTTTGTCTCAATCCAATACACCCAGCTGCTAGAGAAAATGAACGTTTGAACAACCACATATCTTCATGAATTACATCGCCGATCGTACAAAACATCATACATGAAATGCGTTAAAGTACTAGTACTACTCCTGACTGGATACCAACAGAAAATAAACGAGAAAAGAGTATGTCTATATAATGGATACATAGCAATTATTATGGCGTCAAAATCTGAACAGCAACTTGTAACACGGAAAACGAACACGAGGAAGAAAAAGACGAAGCATAAGCTTAGAAGATAGAACCCGCCATAGAGTAGGATGCGTGAGGGAAATAGTTGGGCGTCGTAAATAGAAAATAGATCGTGAAGCATGAAGAAGCGGAGAAGAGAAACCACGGAACGAAAAGCATAAAAATCAGATGCCACCACCAATGACAAAAAAAGGTCATTAGTGGGAGTTCATCAAGGAAGAGGAAAGAATAGGGGAGATCGTGAAGAACGAAAAGTGCATAAATTGCCCTGAAGGAGGTATAAGCAGGTAAGAGGTATATTTTGTTTTGTGCAGATGGGTAATCCGCAAAATGGAGGAGACCGACAAGAAGCTTTCATGCGGGCGAACGTCGTCGAGGGATATCGATGAGAAAACGGAAGTGACACAAGGGTGAAGCATGGGAAATGCATCGCCAAAGACCAGAAAACCGGATAGTGCCAAAATAAACAGCAAACGACGAGCAAGCGAGCAGCTCCACAGGAAAGTCGTCATCGTCATTTTTTCGCCCACATCCCTGTCGTTTAAAAGCGCACGCCGGGGGTGCGTACCCAAAGGGTGAAGAATCCCAGAGATCGAAGGAGGATGTTCCCATCAAGGTCAAGTTTGCTGGAGGATGATTTTGACAAACTTATCGAACAACCTTCTCTTCGCATCTTCCGTCACAAGAGGCGACGCGACTAATAAATCCTGGACAAGCGAAACGATGCCCTTCGGCCCGTCGAATGGGATCTCTTCTCGGTCAAACTGGTGTACGTCTATTGGGAGGTAGGAGGGGCAGAGATAGAATCAGTATTCATCCGAGCAATCAGGAAACGAATCAAAAGGAACCAAGAACTGGCAGAAGAAACAAGAAGATGAACGAGAAGCAGAAGCAAAGAGGCGAAGATGTAGATACTCAAAGAAGGACAAGTATAAGAAACAAAGAAACGCACATAGCTTAAACAGCCTATATGCCTCTGGATCCAACGCATTCTTGAACAACTGCGCCACTTCCTTGCCCAGTTTACTCCTTTCCACATCTTCCATCGTGCCATTCTTACTAGTCCCCGTCCCAGAATGCGTCGTTGACTCCGACGCCGTCCTGAGCATCCCATTTCTCCCAGTATAAGCGCCTATTCCCGGCACAGAGCTTCCCCCACTACTCGTCCTCCTCTGTCCAATCCCTCCAGCAGTCGTAGAGAAAAAACCCGACTTGGGCAAATTCATCAACGCCTCCTCTCGCACTTTACTGGGTGCCCAAGCGAGACCCAGACCAAGATCTAGCGAACGGCCTTTCTTGCCTGACCGATGTCCCGGCGCAGGGGCAGGAATCTTCGAGTTGAAAGAAGAGGGGAGTTTAGACGTCGTGGTCTCCGAGCTTCCTGCAATGATCTCTGGAGGCGTACTGCTGATACCGTACAGTGCAGCGACGCTGGGCACAGGCACAGGTGGTCTGTCATTACTTCTCCTTCCTATAGGGATAGCACTAGTCCTAGGCGTCTTTTCTCTGTCAGGCTTGACACCGACCGCGACCTCGGACACCTTCCCTGTATTTGTTGTAATTGTAGGTCTCGTCGGGGAAGGCACAGGCGGCTCGAACGAAAACAGACCATGGTGTGGTACCCGCAGTCGGGATACTGCACCGAGATTAGGTTTCGTCGCACCACCGAGAGCATTCTGCATTCGCTTTCCAGCAGCTTTACCCGCGCTTGAAGAGTGCTTTGCAGTCGTTCCAGTTCCCCCCGTCGAAGTTGACGCATGCATATGATCAGAAGCAGACGGAGTTGTTCTTTGGGAAGACGTCGGCGGTCTGTCCCTCTCTTCTTCCCTCTTCCTGATCTCTTCTTTCTCTCTCTCCTTTTCTCTCTCCTTCTCTTCCCTTCTCTTCCGCCTCATCATCTCCTCCCTTTCTTGCGCCCTCTTCATCGACATCTCCCTCTGTAACGTACCGACCCCAGCGAGGCCAGGTCCATAAGTACTCTCTCTTTCCTTCTCCCTCTCCCTGGCATCTCTTTCTTTCTCGCGCAATATTTCAGACGTTCGATCGCTAGTTCCCGTTCCTGTAGTTCCGCTACTCCCACTCCGTTGCATCCTCACCGCCTCTGCATTAGAACCAGGTGACCCTACTGCGGCAACGGATCCCCAGCCAGGCCGCTCGAAATCAAAACTGCCATGCTTCGTTGCGCGAGCTGCGCTGCTCATCTTCATGCTGGGTCGGCTATGCAGCAAATGTAAATTTGTCGAAGACGAAGGCGGGTCAACGCCTTCACGAGCCTTTCCTTTGTATGGACCTGGGCTGACGAATGGACTTTCTTCACTGACAATACCCATTGAGGTGTTCCCGCGATATCGGTACGAAGTAGAGGAGTCCAGTGAGCTTTTGGCGGCATGGTATATGGGACGGGAGGGGACTGGTAAATGAGATGATTGGGAATGAGATTGAGATGAGGAACCACTTCCGCTGGCGTTGAGGTTTATGTTCGTACTGCTTTCACGAGGGCTTTTCAATGGGGTCGGCGGGGTGTGCATAATCCTCGGAGGTTGAGGAAGGGTCGGGGAAGACGGGGAAGGAGGAGTGGGAATTGCAAGGGACGAGGGAAGTTCCTTGTCCTTATCCTTGTCTTTATTCGCTGTGCTCCTTCGATACAAGGACGAGACGCGGCTTATGGGTAATGGAGGCAGGGTGGGCGGACCTGGGGTTGGCAGCTTGGGTGACGGACTGGGATCCTCTACGTAAAATAAAGGTAAGAGAGAAGAGTAAGCCATATGTAAGTAAACCACACGCACTAGAGAAGAATTTTGATATTTTGATAGAGGCAGCAGTAGATCCGGTGGATGAAGACGTAGTGGTCGCGTTTGTGACCCTCAAGACTTTGGGTCCGGGAGGGGGTGACGGTGTGGTGATTCGAGCAGGACTCGAAGATGATTTCCTGTGGTTGATACGGGTCGCTGTGTCATTATTTGGGAGCGGAGGAAGATTGTCGTTCAGCTGAAGATGATTGGTAGGACTACTCGGGCGCGATCTGGACCTGGATCGAGAAGTGGAGGATTTGCGGCCGGTGAAGAAGTCCTGGAGTCTTCGACGTGCACTGGACGGTCTGCTGTTATTGCTACTAGGGTGTCTTACAGGCGAACTGGGACGTCGCTGTAGCTGCGCGCGGGGAGTCGTGACCGGGGAATTTGCGGTAGCCGGTCTCTGTGATTTCCTGCTCGCTTTGGGTGTTCCTGGTGTAACGGTAGCCGTTGACGTTGTAGTAGAAGAAAGTGGACGAGACTGGAGACGCGAAGGTGGCTTCGAACCAGAGTTATCTGGGGGATGGCGAGGCTTTGGGGTGGTGGTGGTAGGCTCGGCAGCAGCATTCGATCTTGAGCGTGATCGTGATCTTGTAAGGAAACTGTAGAGCTATGAATGAAGATATGTCAATGCAAGCAGAAGCCGGGGATGATATGATAACGACAAACCTTGTTCTCTGACTTGAGCTTTCGTGAAGGGCGTTCGTGTTCTGTTGTCGTCGTAGCCATGTCGGCATAGCCCGCGAAGAAGGACTCCTTGGTGATGTCTGGCTTCTGGTGTAATTTATGTCGAGTGAATATTGCAGTGCAGGCGAAGGACATGGAAGAGGAAAGAGAAGGAGCGGTACCTTGAAAGCGGAGGATTTACGGAAAGTGAGGGAAGCGCTGTGAGAACGGAGGAGGGTGGCAAACTGCAGGTGGTGATACACGTGTTAGTTTAGAAAAGAGACAAGAGAACCGGACATACGCTAGAAGATTGACGGTTGATGAACTTTTGAAGGTTGAAGGTGTGTGATGAGGATGCGACCCCGTCCTGGACTTGGTTCATCTAGTGTCAACGAGAGAGAAATAGAATCTGTCACGAGCCGAACTCAGTCCGATCACAAATCATCGTCCTCTCTATCTCTTCCATGTCCCTTATCAGAGCCTCCCGCCTCCTTCGTCTCTCCACCACCCCTGCTCTTCGTCTCTCTTCCTCAAAAGCCTGTCCTCCTCCCTCCCAAGACAAGCCAAACTTTCCTTGTGTCGATGCCCATGCCGCCCGCGAGTCCAAACTCATTGCCTCCCGCGCACCCCGCTTTGAAGTGACCGACAATGCAGACACAGGTCCCGAGCCAGCCTACGCTCGTCCCAATCCAACCACCTATCACACCTATCATCATCCTCATCCCCTGCCATTGACCTATTCCACCACTCCTCTCCCCGCATTTGATATTGCTTACGAAACATGGGGTACTTTGTCGCCTGAGCGAGACAACGTCATTCTCATCCATACAGGTCTCTCCGCCTCTTCGCATGCAGCTTCTACCCCTGCAAATCCTGCCCCTGGTTGGTGGGAAAAGTTCATTGGTCCTGGAAAAGCCATAGACACCAACCAGTTCTTCGTGATCTGCACCAATGTCATCGGCGGCTGCTATGGCTCTACCGGTCCTTCTTCCATCGAAAAGGCTACAGGAAAACCATGGGCTACCCGCTTTCCTATCATATCCGTTTTTGATATGGTCAATGCCCAATTCCACCTGCTCGATCATCTCAAAATTCACAAGTTGTACGCAAGCGTAGGCTGTTCAATGGGGGCAATGCAGAGTCTTGCTGCAGGCTGGTTGCATCCTGATCGAGTCGGCAAGATTGTGAGCATTAGTGGAACAGCCAGAAGCAGTCCGTCCGCTGTTGCGATGCGCTTTGCTCAAAGAGCTGGTATGTCCTTGTTGCCTGACTAATCATCGTCCGTACTCTTTTGACTGACCTATTACTTAGTTCTTATGGCTGATCCTAATTGGAATAATGGATTCTATTACGACGGATTGCCCCCTCACACAGGAATGAAGCTTGCTCGTCGTGCGTATCACTCTTTTCTGCCTTTAGTCAAATCATCTCACCTCCCTCCAGAAATAGCCACGATCACTTACCGTTCCGGCCCTGAATGGGATCTTCGCTTTGGGCGCCAATTGCGCACTCTACCTTCTGATGCCACCACTCAGTCGTCCAGTGCAGCCTCAATGGACGCGTCCTATCCCAGTCAATCACGTAGCCCAGCTCTGTGCCCCGACTTCTTGATTGAGACTTATCTTGACCATCAAGGAGAATCATTCTGTCTCAAGTACGACGCCAACTCGCTCATCTACATTTCCAAAGCGATGGATCTGTTTGACATGACGCTTCCCGCTCTACAAGCTCTAAACATCCGTCGTCGTGTTCCTCACCAATCAGCTGAACTCTCACCTTCCCAAGCCCAGCCACATAAGACGTCACATTCTAAATCCCATCCTCCCCCTGTCAACCCACCTGCATACCTTCCATCACTTGCTGCAGGCATGGCTCCTCTCGCCAAGATCCCTACCCTTGTTTTAGGTGTCCAAAGTGATATTCTCTTTACGGTGGAGCAACAAAGGGAGGTGGCGGATGCTCTCCGCATGGCGGGCAATGACAGCGTCAGCTATTACGAATTGGGCGGTGTTTGGGGACACGATACGTTCTTGATTGATACATTAAACGTTGGAGGCGCCATCAGGGGATTCTTATCGTAGGATTGAGAGCTTTAAAACTGAATTTCGGGGCAAAATATGTATGAGTATTATAGAATGCACATGGAAAGCTAGCTAATGTAAGATAGAACAGTGTAGATACTAGTCTTATTCTTATATGACCGCGACATAGAACTTTGCTCACGGACGCGACGCGTCCAAGATCACGCGCACGAGTCGCGTCCCGGCAAATCCCGCTACGTATAGTGCGCCGTGACGTCGACGCGATTGCTACTTACTTGCCATAGTGCAGACTCTACAGCCTTTCTCTGGTACTTATTTATAATCGGTAATCATGCAATCTATTGCTCTCAAAAGACAGGCCATTAAAAGGACTGTCCAATCGACTTTGGCGTCGTCGGCATACGCATACAGATGCGCATCCACTAGCTCTACTTCGCTACTTACTCCTGGACGCTCTGTCGTGTGTCGGCGATGCATCCAAAAAGGCTTATCTTTATCGCCGCCGAAAAGCATACCTAGTCAATCCGTGTCCGGGCAGATCTTCACCGCGACTGTATCAGTCAAGCTGACAAGAACTTTCGCCACGTCTTCTTCGTGTTTCGCGTCATCGTCAACATCAAACGCAGAAGAAGGATTGGATGCTCCGCCCAATCTCGTATTTGCTGACCCACATCGACCGGACTTGTTTTATCACCTCGTTCCACCACCGACGCCGTCGTCGCGTAAACATCCGGCATATGCGCTATCATTTCTTGGAGAAGAGGATTTGAAGTCCGGGATTAACTTAGGGGGCGTAGGCGACGGGAGATCTCCCGCAGTGATTGGGTGGTTGCCTGCGGCTCAAGAGGGAGACGGAAAGGAGACAACCCTGAGTGATTTCGTGCAGAATGGTATGCGTCACAACTCTGCTTGATGAAGGAGACCACTGAGACCTGTTGTCTTCAGACAACTTTATCCGGTTCATGCATGACACTATCAAGGACGTATTAGAGAAGGGGGAAGATGATATATGGACAACCGGAGCAATGCAGTTACAACACGGGTGGATGCATATCCATGGTATGCGCTTTACTTGATGCCTTTTTTGTTTCGAGCTCTGCTGAGTGTCTGAGCAGATCAGCGGAATGTGCCAGCTTTAGGCCGAATAGGTGACCCGGACGATATTATTGCGTCTGTGCTGGTAGAGGATAGCAAGGTTCGTTTAGATTTTATTTATGCAAATGAATCATGACATTGATTTCGCGTGTGTGTTAGATTAAGGCGGAGACGTATCAGGCCATGCCATCGTATCGTGTGTGTACTGCGGATGGGATCGTACAGCTTACGGAGGGTATAGCGACCAGGCTGAAGGAGAGGCTGTTGGCCGCGGTACTATAGGAATCATGTATTAGCCATGTGCGCTGCAAACCATTAGATCTAGTATAGTATACGTCATGTCCGGGCCGTGGCCGAGTCACTGCGCGTTGCAAGTAATCAGCTCTGTCCTTCTTTCCATTACCGCTGCCACATCCGCCCTTCTTTACGTCCATATTTCTCCAACACACACATACACCCTTGTCGGCCGGGAGTGCTCCTTTGCCATCTGACCACGCTCCTCAGCTTCAAGCTCACCGCCAACGATTCGGATACAGCCTCGAGTCCTCAATTCCAGTCTAATTGTTCACTCGTTGATCTAATCTTGCTGCTATACTACTACTTGTTTGGATCTGCACAACTTGAGCGCGAACTTCAAGCATTGGTTACGATATGAATCGACTATTTGGAACCTCAGCCAGCAAGAAACCCAAGCCGTCCTTACAGGATGCTATTAATTCTGTGAGTTCTGTTGCTGCTTTTCATCGTTATGTTCTGTCGAAGAGCATCGGCTTCATATGTCTTCGCGCTTGTTTGTGAAACGTGTGCAGAATATACGATTCCTCATCTTCGTGCTCATGCCCGAATGCTGGAATGCATACCTATTTCCCATTGACGATGGTTTTCTGCGATCATGAACTCCGTCAGAATCATCTTTATCTTTCTTCCGCTTTATCGTTGTGCAGCACCCATTCGCGTCTACCTATGAACACATTGAACCATGTTCACTAACATGACATACGTTATTTGCCATTTCGGTTTCATAGACAGACGCACGCATGTCGAGTATCGAGGTGAAGATCCGCAAGCTGGACGGAGAGCTCGCGCGGTACAAGGAACAAATGGCGAAACTGCGCAATGGACCCGGCAAGGTGGGCAGTAATTCGGCCTTGGTTCTGTTTCACGAAAGCCCGGTCTCTTAACTCAAAGGTTTATTAGGACGCCATCCAGCAACGCGCACTGCGGACGCTTAAACAGAAGCGAATGTACGAAGCCCAGATCGCGCAGTTGACGCAGCAAACCTTCAACATGGAGAGTGCCGCCCTCGCGACGGATAACCTGCGCAACACGATGGCCACCGTTGATGCAATGCAGCTTGCGAACAAGGAGATGCGGAAACAGTATGGCAAGATTGATATTGATAAGATTGAGGTGTGTAGTTTGACTTTTTCTTGGTTGTGATTGTTCCTTAGCTAACCCATCCTATGTAGAATATCCACTATGATATGGAGGACTTGTTAGAGCAAGCGAACGAAATCCAAGAAACGTTGGGCCGCTCATATGCAGTGCCAGATGAGATAGACGAGGCAGATTTAGAAGCTGGTACGCTTGCTTACATCCGTGGTGGTGGAACAGACGCTGACGCTTACTTGGACTCAAAGAACTAGACGCATTAGCATTAGAACAAGAAGAAGAAGGGCCATCGTACCTTGCTGACTTGAACAAAGTACCTGACTTTGTGGATGAGGCGCCTGTGGAGGTCGCTGAGGTCAGTCCCTTTATCGCATGGGCCCCTCTATGTGTGCTAAGAGGCTTGCATTCGTTCAGACGTCGAAACCAGAAGCTATCAAACAAACTGGTTAATACGATGCCCCAAATCTTTCCAAAGTACTCAAGAGAGTGTGTTTATTTGTAGTTCTATTGTGACATTCGGGTATTTGGGATATATTGTACTTGTAAAGCAAATTTTGAAATCCAAAACTATATCCAGCAATGCTTCGACAAAAGAGAAGAAGGTTGCCCAGCTATCATTATTTCACCCATATCGACGAGGAGAATTGTCACTAGTTTCAGCGAACCAGTCATCGTTCTGGCGCGTTTCCTCGGCCGAAGCGATATTGACGATCGTGGACTTGCTTTGCGTGTCTGAAGGCATGGAAATGCGATGAGTAAGTTCTATAGGTTCTCCAGCTCGAAAGAAAAAAAAAGATAAGTCTCACAAGCATGGAAAGCCTCTAGTCCATTTTCGCGACCAATACCGCTTTCTTTCATCCCACCCCTGGATTATGGACCGTTCTTCAGCAACCAAACGATGTTCCACAAAAATATGAAGTACAAAAACTTACCACGGTGAGCTGGGATCATTCCTGTGGTGCGTATTAATCCAGCAAAGCCCGGCTTGGATTTGCTTTGAGATGCGATGAGCTCTTGATAGATCGTTCGTCCAGATCGCAGCTCCTAGACCGTATTTGCTGGCGTTGGCGAGAGAAACGCCTTCCGTTTCCCCCTATTGTCATGTCCACTTTAGCTTGCAGCCATCTTGGAAGACATGAGATGTGTAGCGTACCTTGAACCTTTTCACAACGATGACTGGCCCGAAAACTTCCTCTTGCCAGATTTCGTCTTCAATCCCGACGTCGGCAATGACAGTAGGAGGGTAGAAGCTGCCTTTCGAGAAATCGAAGCCGTCTAATTCTGACTTGCCCATCATACGTTCTCCACCTACGAGGATCGTCGACTTTGCAGCTGCGCGTTTGACCATCTCGTCGATCCGTTGTAAATGCCTAGGTGATATGACAGTGCCCATTGTAGATTGAGGGTTTGAAGCTATTTATACGCGACACAAACATAGGGCTGTTAGTTTATGTTGTTCTGCCATTCGCGCTTACTACAAGGTGCGAAGATGCCTGGTACGCACGTTTGCCCATTCGACGCCTGATACTTTCCACCTTTTGGAGGAACAGCGCCATGAACTCGTCGTAGATCTTGTCATGAACCAAAATGCGACTGCCGGATACACATGTCTGTCCAGATGCTACGAAAGCTGAGAATGCGACTCCGTTGACTGCGCTAAGCAGGTCTGCGTCTTCGAAGACGATCACGGGTGCCTGTTAGTTAGACAGTTTAGAGAAAAAGCACTGTAAAGACCCTGGAACCCACCTTGCCGCCTAGTTCTGCTGTATATGATGCGAGATTGGATCCCACAACACTTCCCAGCTGACGCCCGGTTGACGTCCCTGCCTGAAGGGATTTTTCGAATCAAGTAGTTAGGATATAATACAAGGAGAGCTTACAGTTATATCCACTTTACGTATCAGAGGATTTTGCACGATATGTTTCCCTGTTCGGTGACCTCCTGGAAGAAGAGACAAGACGCCGGAGGGCACTGAGGGAATGGTGGTTAGAAAATGGTTGATATCCTCGCGGTCCATACTGACCTCCAGCCTCTTCAGCCATTTGTACGAATTCGTGTACCGTCAATGGGGCTAGCTGAGTTGAATGAGTCTATTAGACGTTGACTAGTGAACGTAGGGTAATGGTAGACTGACCTCTGATGGCTTAACAACAACGCTATTACCAGCGGCCAAAGCTGGGGCAATCTTCTTTACAGCAATTAACAACGGATGGTTGAAGGGCTTTAAAGAAGTTCAAATAACAGTCAAGTTCATTTCCATGGGGAAATATGGCATTGCATACAGTTATTTGAGCGACGACTCCGAGTGGAACCCTTTCAACGTAGTTAAGGAGTTGGCCTTGCGTAGGTGCCACATAAGATTGATGTGTCCGTAGAACAGCGGCGAAGTAGTCTCTGCGTAGTAAAGAGCTCGAAGTCAGCTAGGAGAAGGATTCTAGCAGCGGATCACGCACAACCATTCTGGCAGTCTTCCAAGTTGAGCAGACATTTCACGAATGGTCCTTCCTGTCTGTCGTGTCTCTAGCTTCGCCAGCTCTGGGATCCTCTCCTCCAAGAGACGTGCCAATTTCGAGAGGACCTTGGAACGTGTAAGAGGCGTCGCTCTAGACCATACGCCAGAATCGAACGCTTTCTGGGCGTTCGCGACCGTTTCTTCTACTTGAGAAGCCGATGAACTTAAGACACTGTCGTTCGCGCAGAGTTTGGTTGAATGAGTGCATCACGATTGAAAAGTCTCGAGGTGAAAGGCAATCCGTACGTGCATATGCCTTCACCAGTGGAGGGGTCAAACACGGGTATCCTACGCTATGACATTCAATATTCCGTCAAATATAAATACAAGGGAGTTTCACTGACTCTTCGACGGAATGAGAAGGATTGTAAGATTTTATTGTGACCGCGTGAAGGAGTTGTTTCTGTTGGGTAGCCCATAAGTTTGTTCAGTTAATTGGGGATGGGAGGTAAATGGGAGCAGGTCATTAGTAGAGTGTGATACGATTGCTAGTAGCAAGACCAACACGTACTCCGGACATACGGCGACTTGCTAAAGGTAGGACGCGATTGCGATAGCTGTAAAGCATCCCTTTACTTTAGCGCCTACTATGAACTCGCAAGTATAGTACAGGTAGTAGATCACTTGATTATTGGGTAAGAAGATCACTGATGCCATGAAATCAACAACACCCGCCACGGCCTAGCTGAAGATTGGCCGGTGAATATGTCATGAAGATTGATCCGGCATACATGCCGAATTCAGTGTTTTGTCACTCTCGTCACACCTACTTGAGAAGATATCTTTGTTTCCCTTGCTGAGACGCAAAAACAACCCGTAAAAGCATTTGAATAGGTAGAGATAATGTTAAATACTCATATTCCTCATTAATAGTCATTTAATTACTCCTATATATTTCCCAGCATTCACAAGAAACTGATTTTGACATATTCCTGGCATATCAAAATTTCGCTTCGGGTACATGTAGAATGAGTGTAAAAAATGCTACAGGAGTAAGCCTATACATTTATCAGCTTTAATGGAGCATATTTTCATATTTTCTAAGCCCACAGTGACGACAGCACGGTGATTCGTCCTGATTTTCTGGCCATTGAAGTAGAGTTTCGGAGAATGTCACAAAATGTTACGCTTTCGGATCAATTAACAGTATAATCGTCATGACACATCGCGGCACCAATTGTCAGTTACTTGTCCGCCGTGTTTACTTGTACCAAGTGCTTAAGCGCTTACCTTCCGGCTGCTCACCTTCAAGTTTAAGATATCTATGCATGTCTTTGGTATAATCATCTTAATTAAATAGGTAGAAAAAAAGACGGCCACCGTAAACCGCGATATTAATATAACTACAACTTTCATACTACTACTCTACTGTCGACCTAGGGCTTCACTGTTCAGTTGGGATTCCAGACGTTGAGACATGATAACCAGGATATACTTACTCACTTCGACATTGCAAATATGTCGCTTTTATAGCAACCGTTCTTTACGTCGCAGGCTGGGAACATCTCGCCGAGTTTTTGAAGGTACGCACAGTCTAGATCAGGATAGGAGCCCAACTGCAGTGTCTGCAATGTTGCATTGACAAAAAAGGCCGGTAGGTTATGGCCAGCCTGCGGGTTGCCCAGGAAGATTGCAGCCTCCCTGAGGTGCAGAGCTCGCCGCGCAAGATGGATCATTGCCTTCCAAGTAGGATTGACAGACAAGGAAGTATTCGTCAGTGACCGATGAGATGCCAGGGGAGTTGGATTCAGAGATAGAATCGATAGAAGGGGACAAGAATCCAAAAGGTCTCGAATATCTGAGTCAGAGACGGACAGAGGGAGAGGATGGCGGACCCTCAGCTCCTTCAAGTTTCCAAAAATGAACAGTTAATGCTTTGCGTAGAACAGAAGAGGCTTGCTCATCTAGTGTGGTGTTCGCCAAACAATGATCTATTGCGGTCCAACAGTTCTCGAGCCCGAAAACCCATCGTGGATCCGAGATTGGACCGAGACAGGATCAGACTCAAGCTAACTACTAAGGGACAGAGTCACGAAGGGTAGTGTAAGAAAATGGAAGATGTGAACTGAAAGGTAAGGGAAGGTGGGAGGGGAAAAGAAAGAATACTGCGCGAGTATCTAATCCTACGGATAAATCTGCGAGTGCAGTGTGAGACGACGAATGGTTCGTGAGGAGCTCTTGGGCACGTACCTGCGAGTGCAGTGTGAGACGACGAATGTCAATCCCCTACACTCGCAGCCCTATATATACTAGGGACTTAGAAACAATGCGTGCTATGAAACGAGTGGCCATGGTGGTCGGAGAGCATTGTGACAATGCGGAGGAATGGTCTATGCAGAGGGATAATGGGGAGAAGAATGCTATCTAGTGAACGAGACTTTAAGAGAATCAATGCGAAAGGAAAATGCGAAAGGCAATGCGTATGTTAAAGGGGAAGGGATTAGTAAGGTGACGAGATATGATGGGAGATGGGAGTCACATGCATTAACCCCGAGCAACCACAACTCCCCATTGCTCGAATCACTGTCGCAGCTTCAGCCTGGTAACGTTCTCGTCGGGATGGATGTTTTCTACATGAACCTGGAGAGATTGCAGATTTGGAAATGCTAAACTGACTCCTGTCCACATAATGGAAGACGCGGATTCCAAGGAGTCAACTGAGAGTCGGAGGTTGAGTAAACTCGGTACTTCAATGTACGTGTCCAGCATGTTTCGGACTATCGAGGTAGAGCCATGAATACAGAGTTCCAGGAGAGTCGGGAAAGGCCTAGGTCTATCTTTAGGTAGGTAACATACTCCAGGACGTGAAGAGAAGGTATCGCCGTCGCGCACAACCTCCAGAGAACGAAGCTGGGGCAGATTTGCAAGTTCACGAAAGATAGAGCTTGTCGCGATGACTGCGGGGATAGAAAGCTCATCCATTGAGGAATTGGAGCGTTGAATGTTGAAAAGACCAGTAGGTATACGTTACATGTCAAGCCCAACTTTAAAGTCAGCCTTTTATGATCTTGGAAATTTGAATAAGGCCTAGGAGAGAGAAAAGTCCGTGCTCCATCCGAATGAAATATAAAAGCAATGGCTGGCAGCTTTCAAAGTATTTATGCATCAGGTTACAGATAGATTTCTGTGCTGGTTATGTGCTTAAAGGCGTGCATGTGCTAGAGCGTAATATAAGCCTATGTACATTGTAGGCCAGTTATTTAATTCCTCACCATAGCCTCTCCGGTTTCAGACATCGCTTCCCAACGCACAATGTGCTCAGACAAAGAGCAATTGCTATAGAGATATTTACGGTCAACATACTCAGAATACAATCGTAATATGTACAAGGCCCAAGTGTAATAGCGCAAGAAAACAAGGGCCATCAATAACAAGAACAAAGAACGCGTAGATCACGTGTACGCGATGATTGTTGGTGGAGTGAATAGTGGACAGCCACAAACTTTTAATAAGGTTGAACGTTGAAGAGTCAAGACGCACACAACATCTCGCACCTTATCCACCACCATCTCTTCCCCTCAATCCACCGCCTCTTCCCCTCACTTATCCTTGAGAGGAAATGCCGCCTAGACGCTCTTCTAGAGCACCTACCGTGAAGCCTGCTTCTAAAGCAGCGGCCGAGGCTCCCGCAGTTAAACCAAAGAGCAAGGCTAACTCTAGGAAGCGTGCAGCTTCACCAGAGCGTGAAGAAGCCCCAGCTAAGCGACCTCGCTCTAACGCTAAAAAGTCTGAGAATGAACCTCCCGCACGCGCTGCAACCCGCAAGCCACGCTCTAAATCTGCTGCAGTGGCACAGGCAGAACCTGCCCTCCCCAAACCGAAAAAAGCAGCTCCCGTTCGGGAGAGCAAGCCTGTGCAGCCACACCAGCAAACAAAGCCCTATTTCAACCCTCTGCCTACTCCTCCTTCAAAACAGAGGCCAGGCCTCGTTCCTTTCTACTGGGGAGCGGGTAACTTTGGTCAATTTGGAATGGGTCCCGATGTCCTGAATGAACAGGAGAAGCCAAGGAAGCACACCTGGGCTATAGAACAGATGGAAGAAGGTGCTTTCGGAGAAGAAGGCGCTGGTATGGAGTCCGTTACTTGCGGAGGATTGCACACCATGTTCATCGATGAAAGAGGAACAGTGAGTCATTTTTTCTTGCGTTAAGTACAATGCTGATCATCATCTGACAGGTCTGGACTTGCGGTGTCAACGATGACGCTGCCCTCGGTCGTATTACTCAGGACGTTCCCGACCCCAATAACCCTGGCTCCTTCATCAGTGTTGATGACCTTACCGCCATTCCCCACCCCTTGAAATCGTTGACTGATGAAGGTTTCCGCGCCGTGTCAGCTGTTGCTGGTGATAGCATTTGCGCAGTAGTCAGTGATAAGGGCGATTTGCGTGTATGGGGTTCCTTCCGTGTATGTCTATCTCATCCATCGTCTATTTGCTTGTGGTTAAACTGATATCTCGTAGGTAAACGAAGGCTCATTGGGCTTTTCAAATGGCCTCAAGCATCAATTTACTCCAGTTCCCATTCTGGAACTTCCACATAAGCCTGGAGATGCTGAAAAAGTCTCGTCTCTCGCCGCTGGCAGTAATCATGTTCTCGTGCTGACTACGCACGGGCATGTATATTCTTGGGGTGCAGGTGAACAATCCCAACTTGGTCGAAAGGTCCTTGAACGTAGAAAAATACACGGCACAGTACCTGAGAAGGTCACACTGGGTACCCGGGCACGTAAAGCCACGGTCGTCGGAGCGGGTGCCTTCCACTCTTTCGCCGTCGATGATAAAGGGGACGTTTGGGGTTGGGGATTAAACAGCATGGGTCAAACTGGAACAGGTTATGCATCATCCGAAGACTCGGTAGTCCAGTTGCCGCAGAAAGTTCAAAATCTTAGCAAGGAGGAATTAGACGGAGACGTCGTCATTCAAATTGCAGGAGGCACTCATCACACACTTTTCTTGACGAAAGCCGGAAAGGTGTACGCATGTGGCCGATCGAATCAAGGACAACTCGGCCTTGCTGACGACCATCCGGCCTTCAAGGATCAGGTCGACCCAGATTTCGTCGCAGAACCTGCTTTGGTTGCCTTCCCTGACGCCGACGATCCTGTTGTTCAAATATCTTGCGGCAGTCACAATAACTCGGCGGTTACTAAAGGTGGTGCGCTCTACTCATGGGGACAGGGTGTGCAAAGTGAACTTGGGCTTGGAGACACAGAAGAAGCCAAGACGCCACAGGTTGTTGTGCGCAAAGAAGGAGGAGCTTGGTTTGCAGCTGCGGTGTCTTGCGGTGGTCAACATACCATTGGTCTTTTCCGCAAAAAATAAATGGAGTTTGTCCTGGATAGAGTTAGGCCGTTGCATTCCTCTGCCTCTCTTTCTCGCTGAGCATTTACTGGATTGATATAACGTTGACGTTCTCGATTTATACCTTTTACACTTAATTATAGCATAGCATTTTTCCTTTTTTTCGTTACCACTAACATTTATCTATTCATTGTTATTATACTTCATGTTGGTGAATTGTTGTATGTATCGAGGATGTTCCGCTATACTAGGAGTAGCAGTGCACAGAATTCATAAAGATGATTGTTGGACTTGCCGAAATCCCGTGGCGCGACGCATTTAGTTACCGGCGGTGCCATACTCGACGTTCAACAGTTGCCCGACAGTACCTAGTTATCTCGTACTCCATTTACATACCATTCCCAGTACAGCTGTATCAACAACGCAGACTTTTTGTTCAACTTTGAATGCTATTCAAGTCCGACGCTTGCTAACCTGTACAAGCATCACGTCTCGGACCTAACGCCCATGTCGACTCAACCCGTCTCGCGCACGCAGGAAGGCGACAATCAGGACTATCTCGACCTTGCCTCGTTCAAGGTCTGTGTCTCTTATCTCGACCTGACATACTTACAGACCGGTTGCTCTAGGGAAAGTTCGATGTGACAGAATTCATTGGCTCCGCCTCCGAGAAGTTAATAGCAGAATCTAAAGCAAAGAATGGACGTGAGTCGCAGCGGACTATGGGCATCATTATATTGTCTGAATTACTCTTCGTGTATCCTCAGCTTTCGACCCCAAACCATTTATTCGCTCCTTCGAAGAAGCGGTGGATAAACTTATATCTGTGCGCAAGGATGTGCAAGCCAAGACGGAGCAAATGGAAAAGAGCGTCCGTGTTGCGGAACGAGAATATTCGAAGAAGATGGTAGATCTGACGAAGGGATTCGAGGTATGTTTCCACTACTTCGTGCAAAGCCAGAGAGTCGAAATATTACCAGATTGTAGGAAATTCGTTCAACGGCATGGAAAGTCGCATGAACGAGGTCAGCAGTACTGCCATTCGCATTGGTATGTGTTGTCAAATCTACTGTTCTTCACTGACTGAACTTAACAAGGTGACCAATTGGAGACCGTGCATATTGAGCGCCAAAGAGCACAAGCCGCCTATGATTTAATTGACTTCTACAACCAATTCAGCAAAGGAGATACTGCCAAGTTAGATGCCTTGCGAAAAGAGGGCAGGGCAGGCAGGCGACAAGTCGCCGTCATCTTGCGGCGTTTAAACACTGTAGCAAAAGAAGTCGACTTACCGAGTGCTGACACGGCAAGTTGGACCAGCTTTATTATATTCTACATGCTTACGGTTTCATTCTCAGTAGACAAGAGAAGCAATCGAGAAATATTGCGAGAAGTTCGAAAAAGAAATGCTTAACCTGTTTGATCGCTGCTACCGTAAGGGAGATCCTAAAATGATGCATGTGTGTAGACTGCTCTCTGTTTGCTTTGTTCTTGACTTCATCTTTCGAAACGTATGCAGCACTGTGCACAAACTCTTCTGGAGTTCAATGGGGGTGCATCATGTATACAAGTCTATGTTAATCAACATGACTTCTTCATCAACAATGTCCGCGAAGAACCACCGCCAGTGGATCAGCTATTGTGCGTATATGTATTGCCTTTAGTCATCTTTTCCTCTGAGATTAAATATATACGCAGATGGGAGCTCATACCGGACCCAAACGCCAGCCCTCCAAAGAATGAGGTCGGGTTATCAGAACTGTTCTCAGAGATCAGGGCAACAGTCGACACTGAAGCTCAAATCGTTAAAGCTGTGTTCCCAAACCCTCCTGTGGTCATGCAGGTATTTCTACAGCGAGTATTTGCGCAATCTGTACGTTATCGCTATTACTATGTTGTCATGGAGTTTCAAATGTTCTCCCTTGCAGATACAACAGCACATGGAGCAGTTACTTCACAAAGGAGCCGAGATATCTGACCTTGCGTACCTCAGGGTCCTTCAACTTGTGCATTATCAGGCTTCAATGTTAGTCGAAGACTTGAAAGCTCACGAATTGCCGCATACGTCGTCCAGAACGCCTTATGAGGCGACTGAGTTTCGAAGATCGATTACAGGATCTGCTCCATTAGCCGGCCCTGCAGGTTCAGCTGCAATAAGCACAATGTTGGAGACGGCGATGGAAGAGTTGTTCGTGCCTTATACAGAAGGCCAAAGGTACATGGAACGAGAAAGCAAGAGCTTGACCACCCTTTATGGTCAACTGCTGGCCAACTTTACGCGCTTTCACGTTCGTATCATTCTTAGATTAACTTTGCAAGACGAAACTTATATCATTTCTCTTTAGAAAGCGCAAAAAGCCAAATCATCAATGTTCGACCGTATGGTAAACCAAATCAGTGCGGCAACGAATACAACTACAGCCTCGGGTGCTAGTACGACATCTGCACAAGCTGCTGCTGCTCTCATGCGGTTCGGTGTTATAAACTCAGATCGCAACGTTGATAAATCCAACGAGGAACCAGTCAGGGAAGAAGATGGCACGCTCAGCGTCGATGTAGCTGAAAAAATTCTCAAATGGCACGCTGAAGCCATTGGACGTTGCGTGGAGTTGAGCCCTCCTAACGATGTGTGAGTTTTGTTCCTCCACCTTCGGTGCAAAGAAACGAACGTCTTAACTCTAAGTATGTCAGACCAAAGAATACACTCACTCTCCTCCGCCTTCTGTCCGATACGATTGGAACATCGTATGTGGACACTGCTCTTGAATCGTAAGAGAATTTCAACGATGGCATTAGAGACGTATTCCTAACGTATATATACTAGAGCTCAGGCACGGTTAGAGGCAGCGGATACCAAGACTGAACCTAACCTGCAGCCATTGGCAATAATCCGAGCTGTTGACCTCATCTGTCACTTATGGCAGCAGTATGTCAATATTGCACTTCTTCCTCTTGCCAGTTCGTCGGTCACTATTCGGCGAGATATGGTTGTTTTTAACAACCAAACTGTTAACCGCATGGAAACCGGTGCCAACACCTTGCTCCAAAGAATAACTGATGGTAAAGTCCTTTATTTTGGGTTGTGAAGGTTGTAACCTGATTGTTTTCAGCCATCATCAACTGGCTATCGTTCCTCCTAACAAAGCAAAAACGAAACGACTTTAAACCACGGAATGACGATCTCTCCTTCGCCCGCGTAAACACTGAACCATGCATCTTGTGCTGTGAGAGCCTGGAGAAAGTGCGAGATGCTGCGAAGCAAAATCTAAGCGGAAAGAATCTGGAGGTCTTCCTTACGGAAATAGGAGTTGGTTTCCATAGGTATGTCAAGACACTCTACGGACGCATTTAGATGGCTCATCTCCGAACTTCCAGTTTGCTGCTGGACCACTTGCGAAAATTCCCTGTGAGCGCTACTGGAGGTTTAATGCTCGCCAAGTGAGTCAATTATTGGCAAATTTGGCCAAGTCGTGCTGAATCAACATTTCCAGGGATCTTAAATCATATCAAGACACTGTCAGCAGCTTCGGTATCTCCGCCCTTCACGAACGTTTCGAGTTCATTCGGCAATTGGGCAACGTTTTCCTTGTCCGTCCTGAAATTCTCAAGTCCTACATCACAGAGAACTACCTAGGGCGCATCGATTCCTCGCTACTAAAACCGTATTTGCAACTTCGGAGCGACTGGGGTCAGTTCGAGAAAGGATTCGACTCGGAGACCATTCCAGACGAAACACTCTCCGGAGGACATGGGTTCAAAGACCGGTTCGGTCGATTGAGCGTGATGATGAAGGACCTCGAAGCGCTGAAAGTGGATGGTATCTCAATGGGAATACCCACAATACCCACTAGCCTCACCGTCCCCTTCGCCAGATCGTTCGGCGGCTCCTCGGCATAGGTTCTGGCGCTCGTATGTATGGTATATTCGTTGTCTGTTCCCAGGATGTATTTATGTAATTATGTACTTTACTCGCCTTTGAAGATAGGTCGTCTCTTTTCTCGGAACGCCTCCAACGCTTCTGTGCGGTCTCTTGTTGTCAGGAGAGTCTCATAAGACGCGCGTTCAAAATCAAGCCCTATTCATATGCCATCGATGTCAATTAACAATGCTAGCAAAGCAAAGCGAATCAGCGTACCAGTTTCCAAAGGCAAATCCTCCGATCTCGAGACAGCTTGCTTGGCTGCACGGAGTGCTAACGGAGCTGGTTGGAAAGTGTTAGGACCAGGGGCTACACGTCAGAAATAGTTAACTTACCATTCTTCGCTATGCTTTCGGCGAGCGCTAGGGAACGATCCACGGCAGTGGTCCCTGGCGACGAGACATAGTTAACCAGACCTTCGTAGGTCATCATTAGCTTTGTGAGCGTTTGAATTTACGTCAGGCACGTACCCCATTCCAGAGCCTCTGCAGCGGTTAGTGTACGCGCTGTGAATATTAAATCTTTCGCTCTCGATGCTCCTAGTAATCTAGTTGCTCTCTGGGTTCCTCCTGCTCCAGGGATGATCCCCAGCCCCGTTTCGGGAAGGCCAATTTTTGTGACGTCGTGTCCTGCACGTCAGGCGGATGAGGATGCAAAGCGAATGTATTTCATTCTAATGGATAACAAACCTGCGACGCGTAAATCACAAGCCAGACTGAGCTCAAGACCACCACCTAGAGCTGGTCCATCTATTGCTGCGATAGTGGGCATGGGCAAGGCTTCCAACTTTCCGAGTGCATCTCGGAGCTCTACCAGAAAGCGAGCGACCTGGGGCTGGGACATCGTCCTCCTCTCTGCCAGGTCTGCGCCGGCACAGAAAGATCCAACGGTCGTTGACCGGAGAATTAGAACTCTCACACTTGGTGTAATAAGTAAGTCTGCTAGATCACAAATGTTCTATAAGATGAGACGTACTTCTTGTCAAAGTAAACCTGGTCAAGGCAATCGCGCATTTGCTTCGAGAAACCACGTTAGCAAACTTGTGTAGTAGTCGAGTGTTACATTGAGTGGATTACTTGCAACAGCGTCGTTGAGATGGCATTACGGCTTTGAGGTCTATTCAACGACAAGAAAGTTATTCCAGGGTTCGATTCATAGTTCTCCAAGAATGCTTGTCGTTCTGGTTTCGACTGGACCTGGAGGAACCTTCTGCTGACAGATGAGCGGGTGAAATTGGTGCAGGTCCTTAAGCTGAGTATAGTCACTCTTGAAAGCATGATCAATAGGGAGGAAGATGTACAAAGTCAGTGGATGATAGCAGTCCTGAACACTGTTGAATGGCTCCTATGGTATTCGAGCATCCCATGATCCGGTGGGGTTTGATCGATCGGTTAACAGCAGTAGCCGGCCATCACTTCTCACTTCCAGTGGTAGTCAGTGGTAGTCCTCCGCGAGTGGTCCACGGAAAAGAGCTTATCATAAGCAGCACTCAAACACACTACATCTGGACACTATTTGGACACTATGGACAGGCAGCGTACATGGCATTGCCTGCGGCATTACATAGTAAACACAAACATGGCATATTCCGTCTGTTGAATTTAGCTGTCAGAGATCAATGGTTTCAAACTGAAGGCAACGAGTAAGTCCTCAGGAGTAACTTAGGAAAGTCGTTAAGTAAATCCACGAGTATGATGATAAGTGTCACAGTGAAGTGATCTTGATTGTGCATTTATACATTCAGTAGTACAACAAGTTAGTGCACTGTACACGCAGTGTACATCTAAATAAATAGATCATGAAACTGTGAAAGACGCACATAGGAAGTAAGCATAACAGCTTTTCAAATTCAAAAACAAGCAACATACCAGTCAATGTCTTCTAAGTATGAGCTACGATTGACCAGCAGCACCGTAAAACGAATCAACAGAAGGCTGATATGAACCCCGAGTGGCAGGATTCCGATATGAAGGGGAGGCCCCTACTTGTTGCGGGGTATTATTGGATGGAGTTACAGCAACGGTTTGGTGAGACGTGGACGGGGTAGAGTAGTAGTCTGGATGTTGCACGGGATAAGTGGGCGCCGTTAATAGATGGGATTGGACCTGTGAGGGTAACACGTAACCCTGGAAAGGCTGACTCGCAGCATATGTAGAAGCAAAGGGGTCCATGGGCGGGGCGCCAATACTAGGATCCGGAGATGAAGTACGCTGGTCGGGCTCGGTGAACTTTTCAAACATGTCGTCGTTCATGAGCTCATCGAGTTGTCTTGCTCTGCGCCTCTTCCACCAGAAGAACACTAGGACTCCGATGACAGCGATGATAACGAGGGATACCATCACGAAAGTCGCGGCTACGGCGCCTTTCATCTCCCAGAAATTTCTAGAATGGGAGTTAGAGAGAATGGAGCTTGTACAGAGATAGATTAGCGCACTTTGATAGTTTTTCCTCAGGTGGATTCTCTGCGGAGGAATTAGTCGAGGTGGGAGATAGGTCGACTGAGGCGGAGGTCGATATCGAAGTCGTATGAGTAGGAATAAAGTTGTCTACCAGTGACAAGGTCGTCAGTGGAACTCCATTGAGAGGCCCTCCAGATCGCGTAGTGCTCGATGGTGATTGCGTAGTGATAGATTTTGAAGGAGTAGTGGTTGTAAGTGATCTAAGACGACGACATTAAGCGACGCATGTAGATGAATAAAGGGGCTTACATTGATGACTGTTGTTGAGAGGAGGATGATGGAGGTTGCACGATGCTTGATGAGCTGGAGGAATGGAAAGTGGAGCTTGTTGGTGAGCGAGAAGAAGGTGCAGAGGTCCGTGTGATTGAAGGGGATGTAGAGGATGGAGGTAGCCTAGTAGATGAAGGAGTGGTCGAAGAAAAGAATGAGGATGAAAATATGGCACTACTCGACGAGCTGCTAAGTCCCGACGAGCTTACGCTTGAGACACCAGAACTGGTCTCATTAAAGGAGCCATTTTGCTCGAGATGAGTGGGCTGGACAGAAGGCTGGGCGAGAGAGAAAGGAAGAGAGGAGAGGAAAGCAATAACTACGAGTGAGAGGACACGACCGGACGTCCTGCGACTTGGTGCATGCATCTGCAAGTGGAAGAGAAGGAAAGGGTGAAAAGCGGGTGTGGGACACTGATTGTTATTTTTGTGATCAATTTAGAGCGGAACACTGATATCAATTATGTTTGGACCTCCCGGTCACTGTATCCATGGGGATAACTACGCTAACCATGTGCAGACCATCATTCCTTCACCCCTTCTGCCCGTCTCTCATGCCGCACCTCTCCCAGTTGCCCTGTGGACCGTCGTCCTAGTTTATTTGAAGCAAAATCCAGCGAAGTATCGTCCTGGATCCCGGTCAACTCCACACAAAACTGTTGCAACTCGCCGCTGTCGAGGAGGCGACCCATCTCCACCTCACTGATTCCGCCTCGGCTTCGTTTCGATAGCTTGCTCAGCATCTTATCCTTACTCTGGAGAGCTCATAATTCAGCAAGGTTTATTGTCTTAATTGCTTAAGAAGTGCACATACCTTTCCTTCGAGTGGCCAGAAACTATCTTGCAGCACAACAACACTCAAATTGTGTGCGCCAACGTAAAACCAATCGCTCTAAAACAATAATAGACGTCAAGACGTGTACGAGCAAATTCTTGAGCACGAACCTTCTTCTCAGGAAATGTAAATACGTGGAAAACAGGACTGAACTTCTTGTACCGGTCAATATACTGTTCGATTTCTTGATTTCTTTGAATGCGCCCGTAATCAAGCAAATAGCTCTTTGGGCGAGTTTCGATAAATATTGGGTCGTGTACAAAAGCTATATTCGCTTTCATGCTGTCCAACTGTACGATATGCAGCCTCGCGCCAATCTCCGTAGTGGTTGTTATACTGTCAAGTGGTACAAGCCAATGTATAGCAGCCAAGTTAGCAATTAGAACCGCTGTGAAAGGCCACTTCGACTAACCCGTGAATGGCTTGCATCTACGAGACCAACAGTGTGAGTAGGGGCGAGGAGAACCAAGACGCGACTCACAGTGATATCACTCAATTGCAATAAATCTTTCAATTCACCTAAGGATACAGGACCGTGCAAGTATACCGAGCTCCCGGGTGGCTTTTTGAAGTGGACGTTCAGCACCGGTGAACCTTTGCTACTGCTGCCTGGACTAATGCTCTGCTGAGGAGAACGAATCGAAGATGGCCCCGAAGAAATGTTTTGAGTTTTAGGACTTGTAATACTTCCTGTAGCTGACGACAGCGTCCGCACACTAATTGCTGGGCTAGACACACGAGATGGGGTCCGGAGAGCTGCTGCCCAGCGGATCGTCCGGTCACTAGCTTGAGACCTGCTAGCCGAAGAAGACGAAGACGAGGAGACATTGCCCGGAATATATTCATGGCCTAGTGCTTCTTCAATGTCTTTCCGTGTCAAAGCACCTGCACCCAAGGGGCTTGTCATGTCCCCCTGCAAAGCCTCGTCAGTACCAGGAATGAATCACATCATGATGTTAAGTCCTTTACTCACTCTTTCCTGAAGTAGGTCCTTTATAACCTTCCTCGCATGTTTCAGCTTTTTAAATGCACTTTCTCGGGCAGCAAGAGCGTTCTGAAGTTCGGGCGCTTGTCTTGCCAATTTATTCTCCAACGTTGACTTTTCTGCGAGAAGTAATTGAACATTGCTGATGGCTTCCTTGTGACGTCGCTCAAGTTCTTCAACGCGATGATCAGCTAACTGCTCTTCTCTTTCCCTGATGCGGTCCAAGAGCTGCTTCAGACGAGCTTCGCTTTCAGCGAGTGTTTCTGCCAAATCGATTATCTGGTGACGTTCAAATAAACAACCAAGTAAATATCAACATTTTGAGTTTTTCAGAATGGAAGTACCTCATCTTGTATGGATGGCTCAAGAGTTGCAGACATGGACATACGCAGTACTATATTCGTAGATTGCCTCGAATATACTTGAGGTGAATGGGGCACAGAGTGTGAGTGTATTTGCTTCCGCGAGGACAGATCCTAATATAGCTTGATCGGTGATTTCCGTCGATCAGTTTGCACCTGCTTGGCACAACACGATCACCAGTGCAAGTACTTGTTGGACGCGATATCACTTCTTGTCAACTAACCACGTCTTATCTATGTCGGTCGCAGGAAGGCTTCTCGTGGACATACATACCCATGTATACCTTCCCCGCTATGCATCCTTGCTGCGGTCGCGTACCACTGTGCCCTTGATCCGAACCAACAAAAACGCTGAAGGAGTAGCTGAGGATCGCCTGCTAATTTTGGACCATGAACCAAGTGGAGGTCGTCCAGTTGGACCACAATATTGGGATAGAGAAGGTGCCGCCTTCCTATTGAAGCCTTTATATAGTCATTTATGCTTGTGTTTGAAGAGAAACTAAGCTTCATGGATAGGCATGGCATCGACGTCTCTGTAGTCAGGTATGTCCAGTCATTCTCCAGTTGTTGCGAAAGATACTAAAGACCAACGCACAGCACAGCCAACCCGTGGCTTGACTTCCTTCCGGGACCTCAGGCCCACACTCTAGCTTCAGAGCTGAATAATGACCTCGAAGAATATTGTGCGACGGCTCCTACAGTGGCCAACCATCAAATCAAGAGGTTGTATGGTTTCGGACTCTTACCTCTCGTCCCAGAGATAACCACTTCTGCGCTGGTGGAGATCGTGCAACAGATTGGCAATCTACCACATTTAAGAGGGTTGATTATGGGAACCAGAGGTGTCGGCAAAGGCCTCGATGACGAAGCTCTTGATCCTGTTTGGGCAGCGATTGAGAAAGCCGGACTTGTGGTCTTCCTCCATCCCCATTACGGCGTGGACGGAAAGGCATGGGGTGACAAGGATAACGGCCACGTTTTGCCTCTGGCACTGGGCTTCCCTTTCGAAACTACGACGGTAAGTTGTGTTCTTACGGACTGAAGAGTGTGTCAACTACTTAGCATGTCCATCTCACTCAGGCAGCTACTCGTTTGATCCTATCTGGGGTGTTTGATAAATTCCCGAATCTCCGCTTACTCCTTGCTCATTCTGGAGGTGCCCTCCCAGCTTTATCTTCTCGCCTAGCGTCGTGCATAGACCACGACCCTGTAGTCGCATCAAGACTCAAGCACGATGCTCGATACTATTTAGGCAAATTGTATCTCGATGCAGTGGCTTATGGACCCGAAGAACTAGGTTTTGCCAGCGACGTCTTGTCAAGAGCTGCGAACTTCGAAACTGGATCCTCGATCAAGAACGCGCCTAACAGGACCATCGGCAGTAAAAGGATGCTTTTTGGGACAGATCACCCCTTCTTCCCTCCCCTGTCTTCGTCCGAGAAGTGGAGAAGCGTCACTGAAAACCTCGAAGCCATCAACGACGTGCAAGGGTGGACAGAAGAAGACAAGGATGGCGTGCGGGGCGGCAACGCTATTCAGCTTTTCAATCTTGGAAATTGAAAGGGTATTGTTCGATCACGATACCATAAAGATGTATAAAAATGCACACATTATCTACAGGAATCAAGGTTTGGGTTTTTGGATCTTCAGGCTGAAGTCGATGTGCTGCACGGACTGGTGTACGACACTTGTACTCAGGATGTCGATTTCTGAGAAATAATTAACAAATTTTGCTTTAGGATCGTTGAGTGGGATGATATGGCTCACCGTTAATAGCTCTCTCTTGTAAATTGCTTTCTGTGATGTTTCCACTGGTCTCAAAGAGGAACTTCCTTTGTCCTGCCCACTTCTCCTTTAACCTTCTCGCTACGTTTACTAACTCTTCGCCCTCGATATTATCCAGCATGATAATATCTGCACCGGCGTCGATTGCTTCGTCAGCTTCAGCTTCAGAACCTACTTCCACGTCCAAAAGAAGGGAGAACCCTCCGACTTCACGAGCCTGCTGGATAGCAGCAGTGATAGACCCTAAGACATATAAACGATCAGGAGAGCTCCTGGTATTACACAGGGAATACTGACCTGAGGACCAGATATGGTTGTCTTTCAGCATGATCATACTAGAAAGATCGTGTCGATGAGGATCAATCCCGCCAACAATCATCCCATATTTCTCGACTAGCCTGAATCCTGAGCCTCTATTAATCGAGAGTTTAGGAACAGAAATAGGGAGATAGAATTGCCTGGAGTGGTCTTGCGAGTGCCTGCCACAATACCTTTGAAGCCGAAACCTCTGGCTAGATCCTTGATTCTCTTTGACCTTGAAACAGAGTCAGTACGCTCCCTCCCCATTAATGCAAGGAATACTCACTTTGTTGCAATACCGCTGCACCGGGCCAAGAGATTCAGCGCTATCCGTTCTCCCAACAGCAAAAACCTCGCTTTTCCTTTCACAGTCGCGACGTGTTTTACAGGCTCGAAGGTGTCACCTTCATTGATGTGCCATTCCACTCTAACGCAGAGGACAGAGATAAGATAACACGTCGGTTAACTTTGAAATCACACAAACTGACTCGCAGCCCAGTTGCGCAAAAATCTCAGTGACAAATGGCGATCCAGCGAGCACAGCGGTTTGTGAGCCCTTGCCGAAAAGATAAGCTTCGCGCTGAACCTCTCCTACGACATATCCTCCATAATCGAAAGAGGGGGTGTCTTCTGCTAGCCAGCTAGTAATTTGTTGCTTCCAGCTGGGAGGAAGGAGATGTTCGTAAGAATTGGTTCGGGGCATTGTCAGACTGTGCGTGGGTGGTGGTATGGAAGTGGTAGGACGGCGAGGAGCAGATTGCTTGTGTAATGAGCCGGACTCTCTTGGAATTCCCGACGCGCGTGATATCCAACTCTTCCACCTAACGCTATGTTGCAACTTGTTCACATATTGCACAATCTTTTTATGTTCTACATATTTCCTTGACAGGGCACGCACGTGCATCACCTCATTCGCCTGCTCTTTTCGTAAAGTTGAAGTGATCAAGGATTGAGGCTCGAGCTCAGTGTCCCTAGTTCGCCACTTGAACTCTCAACGCAAGTATGCCGCTACACACGAAGTCCCTCCTGGGCTTATTCTTTCGAAGAGCAAGCTCTGGTAACACCTCTTCGAATGCAGCCTATTCCGTAGATGAAGACGGCGAAGGCAGTATCGTAACGCGCCTAGCCGAGGTCTTCTCAAGAACATACGATCTGGGATTCACAGCTTTCGGGGGCCCTCCTGTTCACTTCCAGATCTTTCATAGAAAGTTCGTCGATGGACTCGGTAAAAGGCCATGGGTGGATGAACAAACGGTCAGAGCAGTTTCCTCCTTTCATATACGAAGGGCTTACTTTCTCTCACAGTATCAGGACCTATTTGCAATATCGCAGGCCCTTCCTGGGCCTGCCTCCACAAAAATGCTCTTCAACATTGCTCAGATACACGCTGGACTTATCCCAGCTATATTCGTTTTCTTCCTTTGGTCATTACCCGGAGCGTTTGCAATGTATGGACTATCTCTCGGTGTGCAACGTATCAGCGACACTCTTCCTGGTCCTGCATACGCATTCCTCTCTGGTTTGAATGCAGCCATAGTTGGCATCATCGCCCTTTCCGCTATTCAGCTATCCAGGAAAGCGATTACGGACCCACTTACCAGAATCCTGGTCGCGGTCGGCGGTTGTGCAGGAATGTGCTATAACGCTCTATGGTACTTTCCTGTGCTGCTTGTTCTGGGTGGAAGCGCAACATTGTTCTGGGATTTTGTTGGACAGTCTTACTTGGTGAAGTGGAGACAACGAAAGTTTTTGAGAAGGCGGTCATCCCGAGCACCCGAACCTGAGGCTAATGTCGAAAATCAGGTCTTCCCAATGGATGATATGAAGGAGGAATCACTGAACGCAGGGTCTGTAGGATCCCACCGGAGGAATGTACCGTCTAATCCATCTGCACCAGTGGAAAATGAACCTGCTGCCGATTCTTCTTCAGTTTCTGTACGACAATCTCAGCATCGCCCCGAGACCTCCGCGTATAGGATACCAGTCAAGACGGGATTGTCCTTGATCGTTCTCTTCTTCGCACTTTTCGCGGTCTTTATATCGCTCAGGAGTGCCCTTCACCACGCGCCCCTCCTCCTGGCACTTTTCAACAACATGTTCTTAGCAGGGACGATAATATTCGGCGGTGGACCAGTAGTCATTCCCCTGTTGCGCGACTACGTAGTCGATCCTGGATGGGTCTCTCCTCGCGATTTTCTTTTGGGCCTCGCAGTCATACAAGCAATGCCTGGTCCCAACTTCAATTTCGCAGTTTACCTCGGCGCATTAACTGCTGCAGGTCCCTCTGCGAACAAGGGGACACCAACTATAGTTGGCGCTATCCTCGCCTTCGTCGGGATCTTTACTCCAGGCCTCTGGCTTTCCATTGGCTTCCAAAGTATATGGCAATCGCTCAGGAAGCGCAGAGAAGTAACAAGCATCTTGCGAGGCCTTAACGCCACAGCCGTTGGGTTTATCTTCACGGCGGTTTATAGGTTATGGGAAATAGGCTACCTTACTGCAAACTCAAATAAAGGAATAAGCTTGGGACAGCAACCGTGGTGGCTGGTAATAGCCGCAACTACCTTCACTTCTGTGGAATGGTTCTCGGTACCACCACCTGTTGCGATTCTTGCAGGTGGGACAGCGGGTTTGGCATGGTGGGGTGCTGTTGGCAGACACTTAACTGTTTAGCACGGAAAAGGGTATCTCGAGTCCAGAACATCAATACGCACATACTGGAAAAATAACGCCGATTATGTACAGTATCATTACAACATCGTTCTGGAGCTTGACCTAAGTATTGCAATGGCACATTTATATAGCCCAAGTAATAGAACCGCTTATGTACGTTAGAAAATGACGCCTGAAAAGAAGAATCAAGAATGGCATAGCTGTGTATGTAAAGGAGCGGACGCCTTCATAGAAGACAATAGGTAAAAAGTTTTACGGTTCAGGATCAGGCAAGAATAATGCCCATCAATGAAAAGAATGCCAGAAGCCCTGTGGGAACCGCGAAGTCAGACACACCAGCACCGGTGGGAACTGTGATAGGTTCAGTTGTTCCTGAGCCAGCGGTGTTGCCGCCAGCATTACTGCCAGAATTATCAGTGGGGGTGTTTGCGGGGCTGGTGTTGGTAGGAGAACCGGTGGAAGATGAGCTGTATTTCATGATAGGATCGTAAGCTCGTTCTTTGGGTGAAAGCAAGAACCACATACCTCTGGCTGGAGACGGGGGCCTCTTTAATGGTGAATTCAGGAGACTGCGCCAGAATAGTGTTCAGGTTGTTGGCATCTTGAACCAGGTTGACACGGAAGTGTTCTCCAACGGGCCAACCACCGCTGGGAGGGTTGACTGTGGTCTCGCCAAGGGTGCCGTTGACTAGAGCCTTCAAGACTTGGGTGTCGAAACCTTGAACTGCCTAACATCGTCATGAGTTTCCCTCGTCCTGGCACGTCAGGGAAGTTGGAACGTACTTGGTTGGTGAGAACGGCAGTGAAGTTTTGCCTGTCGGTGCTGACCATGTCCCACTTGAGTCTAGAATGCGTATTTAGGATGAACAACTTGAACTGTCTGCGAGGGCAAGGACGTACGGTTGAGCACCCTGATTAGTCCAGCCTTGAACGCCGTTGGGTACAAGGACCTGGTAAGCAAAGGCGGAGGAGACAAAGGCAAAGAGGACTGCGACGGAGTGCATGGTGGTTGGGACGAAGGACAAAAAACAAGGAACGTAAAGGCGAGTCAACTTAAAGACGGGCAATGGGTGATAGAACTACTAGAAGCCTAAAGACAGGTAATATATTTTAATTTGTTTTAGCCTCCATTCCACGTGACTTCTCGCCTAGTATGTTCCGGAATCCGGACTCGGGAACCAGAACAACGATTGTCCCAAGGGTCTTACTGCTACGACAATTACAAGGTCACCATACTCGCGTTCTATTAATCCAGGTTGTTATTTGACGATTTATGCTGGTACAACTCAGTCCCCTGATCATGATTCGCGATGGATTTGCACCCATATCCATTTAGTCAAGACAACAATTGCGCAATGGGACCCGAGTGACGAGATGGCTAATTTGGCCTCCTCCTTTGGGTGTCAGGAATTAGCTAAAGAATTTGCATGTGGCTAGTCTTGAATCGCAATGTCTCCCACCGGCTCGAAATCTAGGGCGGCACCCCCTGAGGTGCATCCCATGAGAATGGGTGAGCCTCCAACTATAACGTGGTTCCACCTACTATTGACCGTTAAACAATATGAGAAGATGAGGTTTGGAAAGCAGGAACCACCTGGGATGAAGCTTTTCAGCGCGATCCCCTGGTCAACTACATCCGAGGCGTGCGTGCAAACTCAAGACGCAATGTACCCTTTCTCTATCCTTATGTTGAGGAACCTTGCAGCGCAAACAGACGTACCTTCGGAGGGCGGCCCTTAAGATGACTTGTAGAATCATCATCCTACTTTGGAGGCACAACGAATATATCCTGAGCGTGGAAGGTGGCACTTCCATCATTGTCGCGTTAGTTACATCACCCTGTGCTGCACACGCTTAGTGGGATTCACCCCTTTCGCATTTCTAGGCATCTTGTTGGATCAAAGTCTCCCATTGGTCAAACCAAAGACTTGCTACTGAAATATGTAATTTCTTTAGCTACAAGCTCTGGGACAAGGCTGGAAAGGAAAGTAAGTATCTATTCATGTGTTTACAAATGACGGATCCGTTTCTCATATTTTCCACCTGCATTAGAGATCGAGAGGCCGAAGAGAAGATGAATAAAGCTGCAGAAGAAGTATTAGGTGACCGAGTCAAAGAAATGGTCTACGTCGGTTTGCTTGCCACAAGCCCCAAGAGTCAAGGTCACGGGTACGGCAGTGCTCTTCTCGAAGAGGTGACAAGAATTGTAGGATCGTTCTCTGTCGAGAGAAAGAAACACTACTAAAGCTTCAATACAGGCAGACTATTATGGTCAGGCTACCTGGCTCAAATCAAGTAATATTCGCAATACCGACTTCTACAACTCCCATGGCTTTCTGACTGTGGCGACCGCTACGATAGGCGACGAAGACCCTGACTGGCAAGAATGGCCTGTCATCGTCAGCATTGTGAGCCTATCCTACATGGCGCTTGCATGTTGTATTTATGTGGATATTTTACAGATGGTTCGTCAGCCTGCGGGGAGGCCGGAATGTCAATCTAAATAAAACAATTCCTCGCGAAACGAATAGAGATTTCTTGACTTTGGGCCGTATCCTATCTTTGAAATCTCAATGGCATGATCATGGCTTACACCGTGTAGGGAATGAAGCCTTTGCGGTTTTGATAGCCCGTAGAGCGGACTAATTCTACCATAGAATTGTTACGACTGTCGCGCATGTCCATGTGCAACAACGAATAATTCGCATGCGTGCGAAAGCGAAAGCGAATGCCTAAGGGTACCCAATCTATGTTAAGAAGCAGTAATCGGGGTTATTTCACCTCAAAAGACCCAGTCATTCGAATGTCTCCTATCACCAAGACGGCTGACTTCCTGAAACTACCACTACAATGACTCGCTCAGAAAGCAATACTCATACACATTTTGGGGTACCTCGTTGTATGCAACTAGGTGAGGGATATTGAAGATATCTCTATGGCTCAACGTTTAAACCTCAAGACTGACATACCCGCACAGGCGAAATTTGGACAGTAGCCACAACATCCGACGACGCGTTCGAATCTGATCCAATGGCGTTATACATAAACGACGTGAGGACTTGAATCTTACTATAATCTGATGGTGAATTCTTACGTTGGGACGATCAGAATAAAAAGAAATCGCTTTCTGAAAAGATAACATCTCGAATATCAACCTTGTTTTATTATTGCATGTGGTACAAGAACAAGTCGATATTCACGATAGATGGTGGCATTGCAGTGGTCGTGGCGTAAGTGCTTGTTTCGTTGATCTTAAACCGACGTGGACCTAGGCAGGAGGCATTTACCGCTGCACTATTAATCTTTTAGGACTTTGGTACAGAATGGGCCTAAGTCAGTGACCCAGATCATTCAGGATAAACTTGCAAAGTGGTTTCGGTTCATACTCCACTCGACTGCCAACGCCGTCGTCCAAAGGGTATTTATCTCTTGCACTCCAATTTTGTTATTTGCTTACACTTCCTCTCAGAGGAGCAAAGAATGCAAAGAAAAAGTATCTAAAATGATCGGGGGGAATCTGGGAGATCAAGTCAAAGGCATGATATATATTGAACTTCTTGCTACCAGTCCGAGACAGCAGGGCCATGGGTTTGGTACTGCGTTGCTAGATAAACTAACGACTATCGTGAGTCATAACATAAACATCAAACCGTGACCAGCAGCTTCACACCTTTACAGGCTGACCAACAAGCGCAATCCGCATGGCTCGTATCTTCCAACGTCGCAAACAAAACTTTTTACAACGCCCACGGTTTTGAGACAGTGGGCACAGTGCTTCTTGGAGACGAGAGCCCTGATTGGGGCAAAGAGCCTGTTATCGTCGATCTGGTGAGTTCTTCAGCTAAATTCTGTATTGACTGAGATTCAGTGCAAAATGTGACTTTTAGATGGTACGAAAACCAATGTCGAGGAAGTTGTAGCAACTGCCACATCTCGGGCAATTAATGAATTTTAGGATTAACAATCCTCGTGTACATACCACTAAATAACAAAGGATATACATCTTTCCAACGTCTTTCCAAGATCACTTCAAGGCTGCCACCACTGTATGCAGGCGCGGATTAGAGACAAACTGATGAGGAACAGGACAGCGAGATCTACGCCAGGATCAACAAAGGAAGGGCGGGATGTATGGACACTGGTGGTTAATGCGGTAGGCGGAGACAACAACCTGTAAGGCTGTTGAAAGGGTCCTAGGATGCGAAAAGAAATAAGCTGACATTCTGCTATTAATATGATCCCCTAAAGCCAAGGACGAAGACACAACAGAGGTCTTGCGGACGTAGAACCACCTCTAACTTGTAGGCCTCTTCACATGAAGCAGTATATGTGTCCAGATTCTGATGGTGCCAAGTACGTTGACTGCCATCAAGCAACGAAAAAAAACCACATCTCATATTAGCTGCAGGAAGTACTTGTACCTATGAGCTTTTGGTGCCGAAATCTAGCAATTGAGTTCAATGCTGCTTGGGCAAGTTGTGCAGAAGGCAAGTTCCTAACCAAATGGTCAGAACAGCGAAAAGATAACGGAAGGGATGGAGGCAAACCGAAGCTCTAGTTGGATGACAGATGGGTACATTGCCAATTGTATGTTGGATATACCAGTAATGCTATACTATACCACAACGCTCATACGAGCAAGCATATAAACGAAGATAAGCTTTAAACCTGAAGGTACTTCGGTGAGTTCTTGCGCAATATACTTTCAGCATCGGCCCATAGGTCCCTTTGTTTCCATATCCCGGTAATGGTTGCGAGTATGATCCAGCACGAGGCTTCGTTCATGATTTTTATCGTAGGCTGTGGGGATGAAGGAGGCTGAAGATTTTCCGTCTTGACATGGTGCAGAAGTCCGAGGCATGCACGACCAAGATTCCGCAGGAGGTGCAGATCATCAGGGGATATAAAGTCGTCAATCCGCGACAGAAGAGCGAACATCCATCTGGCATGACTTTCTGTAGGCGTGTAGCGGGAGTTTGGAACCGTCCTCAGGTGTAGGTTGATCCAATGTGTGAAATACATCAGAAGATGCAATGCTGTGCGCTATGTAACGTACCGTCAATCAAGAAAGTCGAGCGCCTGCTTTAGTTTAAGTACTTACCTCATCAATTGTTTTCAAAACTTCAGGTGTGGGCTCACGCGGATTATAGTTTTCGTCCAAAGTTTCTGGTACAGATCCTATAGAAGTCTCGGAAGGCTGAGCCAGAGCTTCAAGATAGTCCAGAGGTACTGGGGTGCCTTCAGGACTAGGCAGGGTGTCTGCGGGATCTATACTCCCGACCGATTCTAACTCTCCGTGACGAGCATCTTGTTGCGATTCTGTGGAAGGAAAAGTATCTGGCAAATCTTTATCGTCGACTGACTGCACCTGAGATTCAGTAAGAGGCGCGCGTGGTTGTTGTAGCCTCGCCGCTCGTTGAGATTTCTTGGATCGATTCCATTCTGACTCAGGTTTCCCAGACAGGTATGACCACCACATATCCCTGTCTCCCTTGTCTGGCATTAACCGTGCTGCAGCAGGCGTTCCAACGTGGATCGTGGGCTGATTGAAGTTCTGAAAGGATGACATCAGTTATGGCTTGGAATACAAAACGCCCAAAGTACTTTTCGAAAGTTCTTAAAGCGATATTCAAATGCTTCCCTCCATTCTACTGAGGGTGAATGGGATTCTGAAAGCATTTCCATAGGAGGTTTCTGAGGTATAGAAGGCGCTGCTTCATAAGGATTGGGTACGCGTACGGTACCAGGCAACATTCGTGCATCGCGCCTTCGAGGGAGTCAGCCTAAATGGCAAAGAACCTTCCGGTGTTACTCACCTCACCATGAACAGATACTGCAAACCATCTGCAGGTTCTCCATCGAAGTCGTCGGGAAGATTTGCAACAGGCAGAATCTGCCTGCCATAAGATGGACTCTCCTCATCAGAGTCATTTGTTTCCATGCGTTTACGTTTCAAAGAGGACATTTAAGATGAGAGTTGAAATGACTGGCTGGTGTAAGTGTAGTGCTAGTGTGGCGCACTCGCGGCTAGGACTGACAATCGTTTGCGCCTGATTACCAACGGCTTCCACGAGCTTGGAAGTTTGCCCACATAGAACCGCTACTGTTTCGCTCCTACTATTCTATACCTACATTACATGGATACTATTTGCCCATAAAATGTCCACCCGAGATATCTTCGACGAGGATGCAATCGATACCGAGGCTCTGCAAGCTCAGATTGACTTGTCAATGTCTTTCGCGCAGGATCTAGTATCCTCATGGATGGCACCACACAAATCTTCAACCAATTCGCGGAAGAAGAATATGGAGCAGGAGCTCACTGAGTACATGAAACGCCCCCCTAGGTAGGCGGTGCGTGAATTCTCATAACACGAACGTTTCCATTGTTGATATATCTTATTTAGACTGGGAGTTGGTGCTGTTATCCCAGAAGGCGGACAAAGCAGTATGTCACGAGAGACAGCTCGTCTCATGGGAAAACTGGCTGGTAAAAAGCGTTCCCGCGAGGAGGAAGACGTGCCCGCCGTTACAACTGTTGCCTCGGATGACGAAGCAGACAGTCGGGTGAGCGCTATAAAAAAGAAAGCGCGACCGGATCCATTCAACGTTGTTCATGGAAAGAAGAAGAAAAAGGCCAAAGATATAACAACACCCGTGGCTCATCCAGGATCTTTGCATTCCAATGGCGCAGCGAAAACTGAAAGTGATTCTGGAAAGGTTCTCGGCATAGTAAATTCATCAGCAACCAGTCAATCCTCTACGAAACTTGGGGAAGGGCAAAAACCAGCTGGGCACGGTGACAGTGCAATGGGCCAGACATCTAAAACCCTTGATATAAAACCGCAGTCCCCTCACACTGAAAAATCTGTAACGCCAGTCGATAGCACCGCACCGAAGCGCAAGCCAGGTAAGCCTTGCCTTCAGAGCATCGTACTCCTGATTTCTGACCTGTCATTCAGTGGTAACAACCGTTGAAGATTCGCTTTCAAAGACACCAGGACCCAAGAAGAATATACCCCTTGAGTTACTTAAAACGCCACTTCTCAATCTGTCTGGTCCCCCTCATATCAGTGAACCCGAGTCGGAAGGTGAAGACGTTACAGGAACCCCGACGAGCCCGAAGAAAAAGCGGAAGAGGAGAAAGAAAAAGAAGCATCTAGTTGCTCAGGAATTACCCCCTAGCCCAACCACTTCCACCACATGAACTCTACTCCTGCAATTGGCATGGAATATATATCGCATTTATCACGAATCTACACTAAATGTAAATTTTATGCTCCATTTGCCTTGGTCGGGCCCACAGTTCGAAGCCATGTACTGGTCGCCTTTCTTGGTTTATCCAGCCATACTCCCAGCCGACTTGAAATGAGGGGGAATCAACAGTCTGGGTCGCCCTCCGATGCCATTGACTTCGTGTGTTCACTACAACGGTGTCTGCGTTCAAGGGTGCTTTTGATGGCGACGTTTCCCATAAGAACAAATAACACAGGGTCAAGCATTATTTGTAACTTCTGAGTGGTCTTGACCGCTTGTGGGACAACGACTTGAAAGCCAAACAGGATGACGTCTTTCTTTGGACACGACAACAGGACAGCCATCGTGGTGTAGGCTGCTAGCCAGGCGAGCGAGAGAAGGTAAGCCATAATGGTGTATGCGACTGAGAGGACCGGCGCGTCTGCGGGTCTCTTGTACGCCAGGAGAAGCATCGTGACGTTGTACCCCCCCGTGATCAATGCGAGGATGGGATTCATGCAGAACTGCCATATTCAATGTGCAGAATAGTATAATGAAAGGAATGTGACACGTACGGATAAAATTCCGCAATCCGGAAAAGACAGAGCAAGGACAACCAATGCAAAGATGAAGGAGGTTATATGGACGACGTTCATAGACCATGCTAAAGAATGATACAGTGGCATACCAGGGTATCTCCAGCGCCAGCACTAAAGAACCGCCAATGGGGAACTTGGTGTTTGAAAAGCTGTTGGTTTATATACTCTTGCACTTGCATTATGTCATGCTGAAGATGTGTTTGATCCAAAATACATGCTGGCACTGCTCTCCGATGGAAGGGTGCCGTGATGCGAACAGTCCTCCCGCAAATATCTCCAAAATTAACGCCATGAGCGCTCTGTGGGCGCGCTGCTGGACTAACAGTCCTGCGGAGCCGTACATACTAAAATTTTATCTTGCGCACTTTTCGTGTCCGATGACTGGCAGCTTGGTGGATCAAATGAGTATCATTCATCCTCCATAGCCGCCTTCACTCACAGTAAGTGCGGTAGCAAAAGAGGGTACGATATGACAGACGCAATATCGATTTCCGAAGTCCATGAGGTCGCGGACGATATCTTTTATTCTTCTGGGATACATCATCGACACGGGAAAATTTAGTTGATTTACGATTGGGGCAGAATACAAGGGCGACGTCGACGTCGCATAGCGTCACTTTCGTAGCGGTTCCTGGCGCATTATCCCGCCCTGGTCCCGCCTTCAGGGGCGCTTCCCTTCGCCACGTTTTCCATACCGCTATACTTAGCACAAGGGCAGCCTCGAGGTTTATGGTCGAAGGCACAATCGTGAGTGCAGATTACACATAAACCCCTTTCGTGCATGAAGTCATAGCGACGTCCTCAGGTTCGAAAGCTTCTCTGTCATCTGCGTAAGGGAAAGCCAAAAGTCAACTCCAGGGCGGTCAGGACACATAGCCACAGATGTAGATCGTACCGAAGACCAACCAACTGAAGGCTCAGATTCTGAAAGAGATTGACATAACTTACACGTGCCTCGCGCGAATTGTGATGAGAGTCACTAGTCACATGTCACATTCAACGCGTCCAACGTCGTTGAGTTTGGGGAGAACCACAAACTTTCAGCAAGCCAGAGTTCCTCTTCAACCGTGCTCCTGCATTTTCAAACTACCTATACTGAAAACAAGCCATATACTATCGATTCTCGACACTGGCGAAGTAATCGAACGCTGAAAATAAATTAAACCTAACCCCAAACTGAAATCCCGAAACTTGAAAACACGAGGCTACCATGCATGGCATTCACCTGCGGCTCGACCTGCGTTGTCCTGCATTAGTGGTACGTTGGGAATGGTACGAGTCTTGTCGCTGTCCTTGATGACTTGTCCGCCTGGATGGCATCGCTGGAGTTGAAGATGATCTGACGTTGCTTCGACTATCATGACGGTGAGACGACTGGTAGCTGGGTCTAGTGGATCCACCACCATGTTGTCGTCTTGAAGCTGTTGGCTGTTGCAGTACACGCGGAGGATCCTTTGGCTTAGGACGGCTGATGCCGAGGAACGAAAGCGAGAAGATACCCTTGCTACCAGACTGAGCAGCATACTGTTTCTTCCTCGCTGCTTCTCGTTGGCGGTACACTCGCGCAGCTGTCATTTCTTTCATACCCTAGGCGCCATACAATTTCAATCCATTCCATTCCGGCCTCTGGAAGGAGGCAGCCATACCTTCGTCCGGAGCTCTTCATCTCCTATGAGGGTGCCTCTCATTTTGGCCAGCCAGCCATGCATGGTAGATGGGGGCGGGGTACGCTTCCTTCCATCAGGATAGTACTGGATGTGTGATTAGAACAATCCGATCAGTGAAGGCAGCCGTTATTTTGGGCTGTCTGGACGAAACGTGAACCTACATCTGAAGACCATTCAATTTTCATGATTAAGATAAGGTGAGATAAAGCTGAAATACCGGGGGATAGATGGTGGTAGAGGAGAGAAGATATGACCTGTCGGCATCAAATTATTGGCATCGAATATAATTAGGAAGTGAGTGTGAGGTATGTAAAGTCATTATGTTACGTAACATCACCTCATTGCAACAGCACGTCAGTGACCTTGAAATTCTCACAAAGCATAATCCTGCTGCTTGCAGACCTTTTTCAAGTTTTTGTACGTACTTTACACGGAATAACTTGAAGTCCTCCTTTGCTCTACGAATATATCCAGGAACGACAGTCAACTTTCGCGCTCGACCTTAGTAATCTATTCAAGTTCGACGTCAGAATGTCCTTACTGCATTTCTTCATTCCCATCTGACTCAACCATGAAATATATTGCAATCCGCGAGTTGTGAGTACCGGAATCCTATACGCGCTTGTACTGAGGAGACTTGCTGAAGAAAGAAGCTTCCATTCAAGATAAGTTTGGCGGATTCTTTCGGCGTTAACAAATATTGAGATTGGCGCTTATCATTAACTCTAGATTGAATCTATCCGACGGTGTTCATCCTTGTCATGGCACGGATCGATGTAATGAACGCCGTCAGACGAGGTTCTTCTAAACAACGTGGCTAGCACCCTTCAACACTGCCTTAGTCAATGCACGCATTCCGATACTATTTCCCAGTTTGGCATCCCGCGTGTCGATTGACGGCATAGCCACGATGCCTCGGCCTCCCGATTTGGCTGTTCTCTTCAGGTTCCTGGCACCGCATTTCCGAAAAATATGTTTTTGTAATTGACGCTGGCTAGGACGAATGGCGCATACTTTGTACGGGGGTTGGACATCCTCCGCCAGCTGAGATTCGGTCTTGGACGATCCGGCTTCAACTCTTTGTTATCCAGCAAGTACATAACTGAGGCATTCATGGACAACCAAGAACATCCAAAAAACCCACTTCAAGTCGAGATCAGCAGCTCAGCAGCACCTAATCACCAAAAATGGTCTGGAAGAACATCAATGCTGTCATCGAAAACAGGCTTTTCCTGGGAAAGTCAGTGGCTCTGCTTCACTATCTATTACCTGTCACTGATTCACGATAATTGGGCTATAGCATCATGGCTGCGCGTTCGACGCGTTCTTTGGCAGAGAACAGGATTACACACATCCTGTCAGTCTGCAAGGAAGCCATTCCTGCTGAGCTGCCTGAAGCGGGTATACGCCATTACCGCATAGAAGTGGAGGATATCGACTACGAAGATCTTCTGATTCACTTGCCCGCAGCCTGTCGCTTTATTGACCAGGCTCTTCGCTCGGGAGGTGTGGTCTTAGTGCACTGTGTGCAGGGCATTTCCAGGAGCGCCGCCGTCGTTGCTGCTTACTGTATGTCTGTAATTTGTTATCACAGGAGTCAGTCCGCTGATTACACTTTCTCTAGTGATGTGGTCACGCCGAATCAATTCCACTCAGGCCCTGTCAATCGTCAGAAATGGTACGTTTGTATTTTATTAATTCAATACAGGCAGGATCCTGATAGTGATATTTAGCACGCGATCACATCTGGCCTAACCCTGGCTTCCAGGAGCAACTTGTGCTCTTCGAACTCTGCCAATACGCCCCTTCGCACAGCAACGGCATCTATCTCAACTGGCGCACTCAGCTTGATCGCAGGCTTGCTGCAGAAGGCATCGTCCGAAGATAAAGGCTCTCTCGCACGGCTTTGTTCAAAAAAAAAAAACGTCCTGAGTGGAAGCTCCAGCGGACCGCCTTCCACTGAGTCAACTTGTTTTGTGTTTGTGTTTTCGTTCTGCTCTTTCTCTTGTTTACATCGATATTTATTCTTGAGTGGTTCACCTATTTACTTATTTACTATGCTTGTATGTATTCTTTGTCCGATACACCAGATGGATCAAACACAATGTAATTTATTGCACCTCCACAGAGTTATCGAAATATTTATGAATTAATTTTAAATCCAAAATTATAACCAACCTGAGGCACTGGTGGGACGGTGAACGAGTGTACTACGGACAGTAGGAGTGTAATACGAGGATGGATGTACAAGTTGCGCAGACAAGGACTGCGGGAGTGACGAGGGAAATACGTGGCAGGAGGGATCAAGGAGTGATATAAGAGGGCAGTGTTTGCCCATAGCGGAATTTCAAACTTGTGTCCCACGCAAACAGAGGACGCACTGGCTCAGGTCCTTATTCGCTGTCCTTAGCTTCCAACTCCAACTTTTCAACTTTCTCGTATCTCTATTTCTCTCCATAACCATGGGTCTTTCTGTCTCCCGCCTCCTCTCCGGCCTCTTTGGCAAGAAGGAGATGCGTACGTGGATCGCCTATCTGCGTTATTTGCTGTACATTACTAACTATGTTAACAACAGGTATTCTTATGGTATGCCTTTCTTTTCTCTTCTCACCATCTAGCGCCCTTAGCGTGTTTCTAGGTCGGTCTCGATGCCGCTGGTAAGACTACCATCCTGTACAAGCTCAAGCTTGGTGAGATCGTCACCACTATCCCGACAATCGGTAAGCTGGTCCCGCAACTGCCTGGTAACAGACCCGCTTGACGCCCATTATCAGGCTTCAACGTCGAGACTGTCGAATACAAGAACATCTCGTTCACAGTGTGGGATGTCGGAGGTCAAGATAAGATCCGTCCTTTGTGGAGGCATTGTACGTCCTTGTTTACCCCTTTTCTGTTGCTGTCGCCTTCACGAGACCAACCCGTCTGCAGATTTCCAGAACACTCAGGGTATCATCTTCGTCGTCGACTCGAACGATCGTGAGCGTGTGTCCGAAGCGCGTGAGGAACTCCAGCGGATGTTGAACGAGGACGAGCTCCGTGATGCTCTCCTCCTTGTCTTCGCCAACAAGCAGGATCTGCCCAACGCGATGAACGCCGCCGAAATCACCGATAAGCTCGGACTCCATGGCCTCAGGCAAAGAACTTGGTACATCCAGGTGCGTAAACGCAATGCATGCAATCGAAAACTTGTCTCAGTAATCTCTACCAGGCGGCTTGCGCTACTTCTGGAGACGGTCTTTACGAGGGTCTGGAATGGTTGAGCGCTAACATCAAGCGACGAGTGTAAATGATTTGTGTTCTCCAGTCTGGGTATCTTATTAGCGTTGTTACACGTGTCACGATCCCTTCACGATACCGAAAACGTATTCACCGCCGCCTATTTCGCTCTGTGTTCCTTCATTGCTTCGTAGTTCATTTAGTCTTCCAGGCCAATTATTTCTTCCTTTTCCTTCTTGTTCTGTGCATTTTTTTCTTGAGTCTCGACCTGGCATGTAGGCTTCAAATCACTCTTTCTTATTAGACCAGTGGTTATAATTTACATGTTATAGTTTACACGGAACTGGATTGGAACATCATTCTGAAGTATACCCCCGGTGGAGAAACTTAGGCAACAAACTAAATGTCATTTAGCGATTTTCTCCAGGGAATACACGTCCAACGGCCTCCGCCTCCTTCCGGCGTCGTTCGCCTAATTCCCTTCCTGCAGCATCTCTTTGGGTGGATCCAAATCTAGCCAACTTCTCAAGAAGTGCTTGTAGACGTTTGGGTTTAACGGCGGAATAGGAAGCATGTCTGTTCGCAGGAACGAGATATTCTTGAACTGTACCTCCGAGCACAATCGATGTGGTCTGTTCACCGCATTTGTCAATGTCAAGTTTCACGTGATATGAACAGAAGTCGCACCAGTCTGAGTTCAGTAAATACGGATGAGAGATGGGATCGCCCAATTCTTTTCAACTCGTCTTCGAGAAAATCGACGTCGATGAGGATGTTGGAGATAGCATTTTCATTCATCATCGGTATGTCCCGTCCCGTTAAGAAGTCCTGGTGCCTTGTCAGATAGGAAATATATGCAATAAAAAAGGAGCAACCATGAGGCAATCTGTGATGTAACCGAGAGCACCTTTGTAGGCTTCTTCTTTATATGTCTCTTTGATCATGAGAGAGTCCACGACTGTGGTCAGCCAGTTGACCAATTCGTACAAATACATGCTCGGGGATGTTTCCCTTGCGGTCGGGGTCCAGTCGTACTCGGATAGTTCGAAGCATTGGTCAAGTTTGGAGGAGATGAGACCTGACATCCTCGCGCGAGAGCGAGAAATGATAGCTTCAAATGTTGGAACAGCGGATAATCGTATCAAGCCTCCACGATGCGTAGAACTGCGAAATCAGATGAAAAAAGTGCTCCTTAACACAAATGAGTCTAGGAAATTCGCACCGAAGAGTCGTCAACGAGCGTTCAAGTTCCCCACATGCAACTTGGAAGTGCTCAAGATTAGCCATTATTTGCGCGATCTGAGTAGGGTTGTGAGTGTTAGTCAATCTTTGCCCAATAGCCTCTCCGATCGTTCTCTTCAACAGGGAATCCAATGACTAAATCAAAATAGGGTAAGTCGAAGGCCGAATGAAAGAATTATAAATTGAAGACAAACTTTACTCAAAAGTTCGTCAATGTCGCGGTGGTGTTGGGATACCCCGTCGACGAATGCATAAAACTTCTGTATGAATACGCGAATCTGTAGGAGTGGGTTAGGAAAGACGTAAACATACATGAATCAAAATTTCTTGACATTTTGGCAGCATAAGTAAAAGGTTTGCGACCACGGTAAAAGGTATTGTATCCCTTGCCTGGTTAGAATATTAGAAGTCGAGTAAGATTGGGTTGGTGCGAATACGCACTGCCTCAATTCATTTCTTTCGCTTTCAGTCAACCAGACTGTCTCAAGAATTTCTTCAAGGGCGTTTTCGGATTCAATCTTCATAGGGGTATGTTCGTCTTCACGTACGATCTTAGGAGGAGTCGGTAAGCTTTTGTCAACATAATGTAAGTAACGACATACTGTTTCAAATATCTTCGAAAACTGAGTTTCCAACAAATTTGCATACTTCTCGAAGAGGACTATGATAAACGACTGGAGAGCAGACGTGGAGTAAGAATAACTCTGTCGTGTTGTTGTTAGTATGAAAGAAGAGAGAGATACGAGCATCTACACACCTCCAGGGTCATGATGAAGCTCAGTAAGCTTTCCTTGACACGTAGGAAAGCCTCTGGGTCTGCTTCCCTCTGTAAGGAATGTTCAATTGCGGTTGTTAGACGGACAACGAGTGCGTCCCAAAGCTCTTCCACGTCCCTAGGAGAACGGAATGTATTCGTGGTTTCTAAAACGTGTGATTCGACGATAAAGAACCCGGATATTTCTTGGGTCAAGGAAGCAAGAGAATTCAATGGTAACGGTGTTGGAAGAATCAAATCCGATTGGGCCTAGATGATTTCGTATTTATCGAAAGAAAATATAACTATACAGTCAACTAACCTTTCTGTCTGCCTGGTATGATTTCTGCAACTCGCTCAGCGAGTTGAGTGTGGTATATATGTGTATACATTCGAAAAGTGGCTTGAAGTCGACGTGCAGGTTCTCGTTATCGAGCACGTTGACTGTTGATACGAACAGATCAGTATAGGTCAAAGCACGCAGGGACTCTCGCTCACATTCAATCTTCTCGTAAGTAACAAGTTCAACGGCGCTACCGACGCGGTTGGCTCGGAGTAGTTGATCCTTCTCCCGTCGTGAACGCCAACGCTTTGTGCGCGCGTCCATAGCTTCGACAGCGAGCCGACCAACTTCCGTACTTATGTTCCTAATTTCGAGTAACCATTGCTTCATGGATGCTGTGACGGCGTCTTTGATCTGGCTTCGCAACGAAGGCAAGGACGATAAGAGATATTGGAAGAAGGGCGTTTGGGACAGCGATGTTGGAGGCATACTCTGAATGTCTTCTAGGGACTACATCAAGTAATTTGATTGAAAAGGTGTACACGACACAAGACGATATTGAAAGACAAACCCTTAGGGCACTCCAATACTTGCCAGCCTTGATCATCTCACCGACTCGATCCACGACGTCGAGGACGCGAAGACAAGCCTGGAGGGTGTCAATAGCCTCATCCAAATTGGCTGCGGTCTTTCTGGATTGCAACAGGGCGCGCTTCTTCTCGACCAAGCCGCCGCCCAATTGGGCGACACTGGCATCAAGTGACGAGATGTTTTCTTTCATCTTGTCGGTGTAAGACTTGACCTTTGACAGGGTGGAGACGGAGGAAATAAAGTCCTGGTAATTGTCACTGCATATTCTCTCAATCTCGGCGTCCTTGGAGTCAATAAGTCCCTGAAGTGCCCTGAGATACGCATCCTGCTGCCGGTTGGTATGGATTTGCTTGATGATAGGGCCGAGCTGTTCAAGGTTTTCAGAGGAGGAAGAGGAATCAAGGAGATGGATCTGCTGGAGTTGCTGGTCAATGTGATCCTGGGTGAACTGCGGTCTCCTTCGCGGAGGCATATGAGGACCGAGAGAGTATAGACAGCAAGGAAGAGCACGAGAATCACTAAGACTGGTTTCTATTTGGACATAAAAGGAAATAGAATCACAACGGACCTTGTCAAACACAAATCACCGACGCATTGTTTGGCATCTTCCACAACCACAAATACCCCGGATTCGTCATTAATTTCCCTTTTGGGGTTCCAGTCAGAAATCATATCCCGGTTTATCGGATTTTTGCTCTTCTTCCCATACTTCCATGGCTGACATTATCCTCCACGTCGATGCAATGTATGTCGGCCCTACCCACCCTCTTGTCACCGACTCTTGATATCACCGTTGTGCAGCCTCTTTGATATGGACGGCACTTTGGTTGATTCAACCGCTGGTGTCGTCGGCGCGTGGAATTTATTTCGGAAATCCTACCCCTCCATAGACGTGGATAACATTTTGAGTTGTAAGCATCCCGTACACCGCCGCCTGGCGCTTCTCACTTTCTCCCCGGCACAGCTGCTCATGGAGTTCGAACCGTCGACAATCTCAGAAAGTTTTGTGGCATTGAAGATCCCGAGATCCTGGAGGCAAGATTCTCGTTGCCTTGTCCATCGCCTTCAGTACGTTGATGCTGTCCACCAGGCAGAATCTATACGCTTTGAGAAAGCTATCGTCAGCTCTTCAACGGAGCAAGGTGGACAAGGTATTGTCCTTTTGCCGGGCGTCAGTGCTGTCATGCAAGAGGTGCGCCCTTCTGTTGCTTTGTGCAACAAGATCGTGGATCGACACAAGATATCTTAGATCGCTGCTGGACGCTTCCTGCCCAACCCGTGCTGGGCAATCTGCACGTCTGCCACGCGGGAGTACGCGTCTTCCGCCTTGGCCTCCGCAGGTGTGCCAGTCCCGGACGTGTTTGTCGCGTCTGAAGACGTGGAGAAAGGCAAACCATTCCCCGACCCCTATCTCTTGGGCGCCCAAAAATGCGGCGTGGACCCTTCTAATTGTCAGTTATTTTATTGACGGAATTAATATTGTATTGACGCGTTTCTTGGTGTAGGCGTCGTGTTTGAAGATGCCCCTAATGGAGTCATCAGTGGGCGTGAAGCCGGATGCAAGACCATTGCGCTCCTTACCAGCCATTCACTTGAGCAAATCAAAGCTTCCAAGCCTGACTATATCATCAAGGATTTGTCCGAGTACGTGCTGTAATCATTTCTAATTTACTTGAGTCCTCATAACCTATCTAGCGTGTCCGTCAAACGCACCGACACTGGGGTCACTGTGGCAATCAAGGCACTTAGAGGATGAATGATCAAGTATTGTACTCACGACACCGACCTTATAGACGCGATATCCGCCAAATTTACATGGGCGCTTAATGCTACCTAATAGACGCCAACCTTTTTGTTACACGACTGCGGTTCTAGATGTAGAGGAAGTAACATATTATCGATGCATATGATCTTCGCAGTTTTATCCAGGATCGAAAGTAGATGGTCGCATATGTAGTATGAATAGAAAATGAAGTTATAGTAGAGATGATAAACAATAGCAATTGCGATCAAGTACAAGAATTCCAGTTGACTTGTACTTGACTGTGTGTGGAACGCGACCCCTCCAAGTAATCGACGAGACGGCCAAGAACCATTTAGTGGTTATTCTGCCCATTTCATCACGGTCTCTCTCGATACACCTCCCGGATGCATAAGTAAACACCTCTGCGCAGCCAGCGTTGATCAGCCGCCATTAGTAAGCAATGCTGACCTCATGGGATCTGCAAGTTTTGACGCGGCTACTAAACGAACATTGACATTTATGCCTCTTCAATATGTCTTCTCGTGAAGTCATCGACTTGACCACCCCTCCCTCCTCGCCCCCACCACACCCTTCAAACTCGACTACCACCGATGCCGTCTCTGAAGTGCCTCCAGCTGTACAGGCCCGAAGAAAAAGGAAACGGAGAAGTAAAAAGTCCCTTGCTTCGACATCGACTGCTACATCCCTTTCTTCTGTGAGGAACTCACCTGAACCCCACGACGACTCGGGATCTTCGAAACGACAACGAATTGGAGACGTGTCTGCTCATGATACAGCTCCAAATGCTACAGAAACCCGTGAGGCAATCAACAGCGAGAGCGGAGGCTTTGAGGACGCTGGAAGTATGTTTTTTATCGACATAGCGCCTGCGCCTATCCCGTCAACACAACTGGCCATAAACGAGAAAAAAGCCGATGAAATAAATGGCGCTCCTTCGAAGCTGCTGGTGCCAGCCCATGTTACCGTACTTGGGAGCACTCCTGTTGAGATTATTCCACCAGATCTCTCCTCTGATTCCGACGATGAAGATTTCATTGAATATTTTGAAGCCTATGATCATACTAAGGTACGCCCAATATTCTGCCGGAGTTTACTGAGCTTAGGTCTTACGCACTTCATTTTCAGCATACCCAACGCTATTTTCACGAACCTACAGACGAACCAGCTCCTCCAACTTGGACTGTCTGCAAAAATTGTGGTGCAGAAGCTCAACATAAGACATCCGCCTGTCCCGTCCAAGTCGTACGTCCAAGTTGTGCCATTCACAGAGCCGTTGCTTATCTCAGTGGTTATAGTGTTTGACCTGCGGGGCCCGCGACGAACATTCTACGAGGTCGTGTCCAATCAGTAAGGTATGCTTTACCTGTGGGATGAAAGGCCATATCAACTCTGTGAGTTATTCATTTTCATTTCTTCGTTTCCTTCTTTTTGACTGTGGCATAGACTTGTCCCAATCGTGCATCGGCTCGAGCGCTTAGGGCAACGCAAGATAGCGAGTGTGATAGATGCTCTTCCTCACGTCACAAAACAAATGTACGTATCTATGGGGACATGTTCATCCTTTCTGCATCGACTTACTCTCTGGTGTTAAAGGAATGTCCAACGCTGTGGCGCCTATACGAATACCTGACGAACGAAGAGCAAACTCGGATATTAACCCTGCGACAAGCAAGGAAGGACTTTCAACTTGGTCAGGGAGGCGAAGGTTACGTGGCTAATGATATTTGGTGTTATTACTGTGGAAGTTATGGCCACTGGGGAGACGTGCGTCTGCTGTTTCTAAAGGTTCGGTTTCATCTGACGGCGCAAGTACAGGAATGCGAAGATAATGAGAGAGATAACTTTGCAGAGGAATTCTCAGCCTTTAGTATCTTCAACGTCATGAACGGGCCTTTCTATGATCCTGAAAAGGAATCCCACACTTCAACCGCGAGGCCCCGTCGTGAGCAAGAGGATTTAGGGACTTGGGGAGTATCGGCGCCTTCAGATGTCGGTCGACAAGGAAGAATCAAATCGAGGGCTGCGATGGCGAAGCAAGCTCAGCAATCGGAGGAAGATCAGGAAGACTGGTTTGCAAATTCATCCAAGCGCTCGAGCAACTCCAATCGGCAGAAACAAGAGACTAAAAAGATCTCATTCGGCAAATCGTTCAACGACTCGAAGCAGCATGAAAGCACTTCAAATCATTATCAGAAACCCAGTCTCTTGGATCGCATTCAACACTTTGCTACCAATGATACCACCTCATATCAGTCGAGTAGACGTGAACATCATCACAGTTCCTCCAACAGGAGTCGTTCTGATCGTCACCGACGCGATGAACGCGACCGCTACTCTTCCGATAGACGTAGACAAGGGGATTCTGGACCTCGATACAAAGGCGGATATGCAAGATGAAGGCAGCGCGGAGTTGGATTAGTTTTTTTGGTCCTCCTCCATAGCTGGTACATGCGAGGAGGCGAGCCGTCTATGATTATCACCTATTTAGACACTGGGCGCAAGCTACTGCTTGGTCCGCATCGAGCACGCGTGTCCTTGTGTACCGAAGTCATCAGCCCTTCACCGGACTGGATGATCATGTACTCTACAGTGTCTAAGGAACTGTGCTTGGCCATCCTAGAAAATTGAAGCTGGTTAGGGATATGCTACATTTTCTGTTGTAAGGCATATAGGTCGTAGTTAGTTGGAGTCGGTCTGTCGTCCGCGTCAGAATTGATCGCTACACACACACGCCCCTTACACTGTTACTACTACAAACACGCGCTCGGGATATCTACTATTTGTACACCTGTGTCTTTTCACTTATATCGTTGTCCCCAACACCTTGCTTGAACGGGTTTTTACCATAACGCGATGCAAACAGTTCAACAACATTCAGATAGCCAACAGGAAACCATACTTGCTAGGACTGCAATCACACTGGAGTATGCCTCACTCAGGAATGCAGGACATTGTCCCCTGGGCATGTACGTCGTGCCATCTTCCCATAACCTGTTCCAGTGGGATGCTGTTTTCTTTGTGCACCAAGGTAAGCCATAGGATCCTATCCACTGCATACGCGTACTTTTCAGAGGAAGTGATGCCGTCTGCTATGTATTAAGGCTACTACGCAGACTCCATTCTGAAGTTCCGCCTCAAGTTTCCTGCAAACTATCCAGAGGCGCCACCTGCTGTTGACTTTGTGACGGATGTATTCCATCCGTTGATATCGTCGAAAGGTGCCTTCAACCTGAGCCCTCGCTTTCGACCGTGGAGGTAAGTAGCGTCATTGTCGTCTCCTTCGCTTGAAGGGACTGTTAACTTTAACTCACATTGGCTGAACCTGAATGAAGGCCCAAAGAACATCATGTATTCGATGTTCTTCACTGGATCAAGGTCGCGTTCAAAAAGCATGCTCTGGACCAGTTCGAAGAATCCGATTGCTACAACAAGGAAGCATTTCGGTGAGTCCTTGACGTTTACAATGGCCCGTCGTCCTCATTCACTGATCATATCTTCTAGTTTGTGAGTCCGTTTTGATCTTGAACGCTAGTCTATTTCTTACTGCCTGAATGATGATTTCGTTCTGGATCGATACTATTCCGCTAGATATCGAGAATCGACGCAATCCTTTGCAGCATTGGCTACTCAATCTTCCTCGTTGTCGCAGTCAGAATCCGCCCTGTTTGACTCCGACCACCCCTCTCCGATGGGCGGTAGCGCAGGATCAGAGATTGTTTTCCGCAAATTGAAACCGGAACAGCTAAAGCAACAGAGGGAAAAGCTGGGATTGCAGGAATGGCGGATGGAATCAAAATCCACGTCTTAATACTAGAGTATTGTGCAGTACTGTGATGAAAATAAACTCTACAATGACATCTAACAGTCATTACGGCTCTTCAGAATTTCCTACAGGTGAGACGGACATCGGGGCGTCAATGGTCTCAAACGGTCCTTCTGGCGCATTATCATCCTCCTATTCATTTCGGAACAGAATTAGAGTCAAGTTACTCTGATCAGAAGAGCCACTCACAGCTGTTAGCCGATCGAAATGCTTTGATAGTTTCTCTATAACCAAGCTGTACGGGAGGTGCTGGGTCAGTTTCCTGTAAAGCATATTTAAGCAAACGATTTTGGGAAGAATGTCATGTTCATTTTACCTGCGCGGCTGAACATTCAGCGAGTGTCGAGCGTCCAACGTGGAATCAAGAACATTAGATGAATGGGCTCCTTCACTCAGTGAGAGTCGGATGGAATATTCTTTGTCCGAATTTCCTCTGCCATGATTCCTTTCGTATAGCTCAAAGGTTATGTGAGACTGGATCAGTGGGTGTTAGCTTAGATCCCAAAAGAGATGAAGAGCAGGCTCACAGCATAGTCTAACTCTGGAATACGCCGGTTGGCTATTGGTAAACCGGAGAGCAGCACTAGGTTGACCAGAGTGTGTATATGACTCTCTTTGGTAAAGTACAACGTTAATGAACTTTCGCCGTTATTCCTCGCTGCTTCTAAGTCGGATACAACATTGCGAAGAAGTGGAAGGGAGGTAAGAACCCCAATTTCTTCCCTGTTGATGAGTTAGTTCGCGGGAGCAATGGAGAGAAAGTGAAACTCGCTTTTCATCTGGATCAATACCGTATTCTTGAGGAGCGACTAAGTCAAAAAGAGCCTTAGCCCTGCTATACAACTCGTGTATTTTACGATCATGCGGGTGTTGTTGGGGATCTGTGCGGCCATGCTCATCGAAGATTGCGAAGAGGAACGTTCGATGATGCAATGCACAATACTTAATAGTGTCGTATAACTCAGAAACCTGCACGAGAGATCTGTGAGTCTTGAGACAGCAGTAAGAGCAGTTCTTCTCACTCGTGACGGATCGAATTTCTTTTGCTCGACATCACAGAAGTCTTCGAAGAGCTTCTCCCACCTTTCGCGGAAGAGCCAAGGTTCGTCGCCACAACACCTTATGGGTGAGAGAATAACACACGTCATACACTGAAAAATACCAACCAAGGGGAGGGGACACACCATCTTTCTTGAATTTTGTCCACATCCAACGTTTCGAAATTACGTCTCATGGTATCTCTGAAAGAACTGAGGAGTTCTATGACCTCCTAGAAAAGCGGCGATGAGACACAGAATTACAAACTATGGCTCCCGTAGCACTTACTTTGACGACTTCGACCGGCTCCTTCTTCATGCTTTTCGGCCACGTAAGTTCAGGCCTCTTCTCCGATTCTCCAGGTCGTAACAAGATTTTTAGGCGCTTCTTGACATCATCCATAAGATCTTTTGCGGCGTTTGAATCATCCAAAAGATCCTTTCGAACAATCAGCTTCAGGGGTGCTTGGTCAGATTGCTGTTGCTGCTGCGCTGGTAGATTTTTGTTGACGAAACCACTGTTCTTGCTGTCCATAGACATCCGAGATGAATTAGAAGAAGGGACAGAGTAGCTGGGATGCTGTGGATCGAGCAAGGCGGCGGCGAATATTTCGGCAGAAGCGATAACGCGTCTTTCGGACGATGTAAATATCTGGTATATCAGTTCAGTATTATTATATGCCTTGGATAGAGAGGTGTCGGTTACGTGCTTTGACATTATGAAGAACCTCTTTGTCTATTTATAGAGGTTGTAAGTGTCATTATTAAGGGGAAAGGCGACTGCACGCACTCATGATAGAGATGTCTTTCTTCAAATTTTCGCCGAGGTCGCGCGATTGATAGCGCGCAGAATGTGTGAACTATAAGACATTAAGAAGAAAAATATAATCAAGATATGAAGCCTTACTGACCTCTCCACCCCACTTGAATACTAGTGTCAGTTTGGTAAGCTTTCGCATCTGCCCGAACTGTCGTTTAGAGTAAACAGGTTTTAATTGCGCTTTGGTACCAGGAAGATCTATCTTGCTGAACAGCGCGTTGCTCAACTGTGTCAATTTGTTTAATTCTTCGCCATCCGCACCAAGGCTTCGAGCTTCTTCAATAGCGGTAGCGATCCAACTTAATTGTTCCTTTTCCCGCAGGATGATTTCTTCCGTTTCTCCATTCAGTAAAGTGACAAATGGCTGCGTCCATGGCTCCCCAATCGGAAAGTTAAATTTCAGTTTTTGCTGGAGGACAGAAGAATGCTAGTCAGCTTGAATCGATCAGAAGAGAAATTATGAACTAAGGACTTTGGGTGTGCGATCAGCGTGGCGGAACACGGTAACGTTGGCTTTCAACAACCAAGTTGGAGTTTCCTGTGAAGGAACTTGTTCCGGTGGTAAAGGTCCCACCAAGGACGAGGAAACACGCATACACAGCGCCGCCAGGATATCTGCAGCCTTATCTGCAAAAAGCTAAGTGCTGGTGCAGACGTTCCGACTAAATCGCTTACCGTAGTATGTCTCATTTCCTTTAACGAAACTCCAGCCATTGACGTCGATGACTTGGCTTTTGCGGCCATTCTCGCAACGAAGCATGTCAAAACCGCAGACACGCTGCCCAAAACCTTCACAGATTTTATCCGCCCACAATTTCTCTTCTTCGGTGAGTCGCGTAATAAACCTAAGGACAGCATTAAAGGTGCTCGGAAGAAGCGATTCACGTGTAGCTTACCGAATTTCCTTTCCTTCGGTATTTCGACGGACTACGCCATCCACTACGGGCGATTTACGAGTTTCAGCATGGGTATATTCCCGCCCTACTGTGTATACCTTGATATCTTCCGAGTTGTCGACATCAATGAATTGCTCGTAGATGTACGATCCGTCGGTTCGAGGGTGATTCAGGGAAGGATCGAGTTCACTAGATTTATTCCCCACCTGCAGAGCGCAAAATTTGAAATAAGCGATTGACGTGTGATAGTAATAGTAAAGAAATAACTCGATGCATACCTTCCTGAACAGTCGACGGCCACCGCCGCCACGGAAGTAAATATACACATTATGGTCCTCACCACTTACGGGCTTCTCCACGAATGGCTTTTCCATAGCTACACCATCAACAATAATGGCATCTCCATCCTCACGGAGCGTAACTTCAGGGGTAACCGAAAAGCCGCCAAGGGTAAGACCCAGTTTGTTTTTTATAATTTCAATAAGCTCAGGTTCGACTTTGGGGCCACCATCTCTGGATACTTCCAAACGCTTGGGGGTTGGAACCCCTAAGTGATCGAGAACTGCGCCAACAAGCCGTCTATCCCAAAGCAAAGCTTGCGGAGGCAGGTCATTGATACAAAAAGGTTTTCGAAGTTTGACGTAAGATATGGCCTTGTCGAGGGGGAAATCGGTGGAGAAGAATGAAATAAGAACATTGCAGCGGGGCCAGTTCTCAACGTCTGACGGTGTAGACAACATGCTCAATTGCGGGGATGTCATGCAAGAAATATCCGGAGACAGACCTTCATCAAGAATCACCTTGTCGCCGAACACCTTGACTTCGATGCTTCCTCTGGCGCGTTCGACGAGACGCGTCAAGATCTCCCTCATTGCCTTGCTACGTGCCTTGATGTCCATGGCGCAGACGCCCAGGACGACCTTTTGCTGGTTTTGGACATATCTTGGGCACACGATCAGATTCAGTGGGCGAGAATGGGGGCTACGACGGGGACGCACTTTGAATCACGAGAGTCCAGGGTTAAAGCGAGGTCTGAGTAGGAGCCGTTGGAGGACGGAGAGGAGGAACGGGTAAGGATAGAGCTGGAACGAGGAGAAGGTTTCTCTGGAGAGTGAAGGTGTCGATGCATGAGGAGAAGAGCAATAAATATTATCTTATGACCAAATATAGAAATCAGCAAGCCTACCGCGGAGTCCGGTGACATGCAAGTCATGTTCTGTCCATCTACATAGCCGGCATGTTCTCTACCCGGTTCATATATAAGTACGTCCCTCTCACTCCCGCCTCCCATCCATATCACCATGTCCATCGATTGGTCCCCAAAGCGCTCACTTGCTGAAGGTTCTCCTCCTCTCCTTCTGCCCTCTTCATCATCTAACCCATTTCACTGGAACAGTTAATGCCTTCCTTACCGGCCCCGGCCAAATGCATGAGACCGAAACTAGGCTAATAGACGGTCTCTTGCTTCGCGTCTATAAGAATCTCTGGCCTTCTTTGCGCGTCTTTTGGCTTTGGGCTGCGAACGAGCACAAGGACGCAGTCTATGCCGTATTCGAGAACCAGCGCCATACATTTGCAGATGTATTCCAACGCTCCCTGAAGGCTGCTGCGATGTTTCGCGACGTCTACGGCGTACACAAAGGTGCGTGCCATCTTTCTCACGTTTACTTGCTCTGAACAATCCGCCAACGTAGGAGATAGAGTCGTCATTTGTTCCCGCAACTTCCCTGAAGTCCTTGTGGCATTCTGGGCTTGCCGTAAATTACCCACCTTTATTCACTTTCTCGTTGGTGCAATAACACGACTCTATTTTCAGACCTTCTCGGAGCTGTTTCAGCCCTTGCAAACGCGTACGAAATATATTCACCTCACCATCTGTATCCTCATGTTATGATTTAGGTGGTCGCCCCTGGATACTTTGCGATACTGCATAGCTCGCACGGAGTGCAAGTTAATCATTGTCGATCCGGAACGTGCAGATAGACTCGAGCATATCTCCCACAAACTCATGGAGGAAGCCAAAAGTAATGGAATCCTCGTATTAGAAGCTCATGAAGGGAAGGGAAGTTGGGCTGGCATGGAATCCTGGGCCTCCGCTCTGGAGAGTTTCAAAGGTGACCCACGGAGTATACTAACTATGGAACTCAACATCGCACCGGAAGATAACGCGACTATATTATTTACATCCGGTCCGTTCAATATGCTCCTCCTTACTCACCGTTCTGACTTTCGTTCAAGGGACCACTGGCATGCCCAAGGGTGTTTTAAGCACCCAGAGACAGTTCATCACCAATGTGCTCAACGTAAGCCTGGTGTCTGTCGCTTTGATCTCCCTTTACTGACCACATCCTAGGTCGTATATGGTGGACGGCGGGCGGCCCTTAGAAGAGGAGATGACATACCTTTGCCCCCAGTAGGACCACAGAAAGGCATATTATTGTCTGTCCCTCTCTTCCATGTCACTGGCTTAACAAGTTTATCGGTATGTCACTCACCAATACTCCACTGTGGTAGATGCTGGTCTCAACCCTTTCCTTAGATGTTAGCGACTATGTCAGGTCTGAAAGTAGTGATGATGCGTAAATGGAATGCCGAAGAAGGTTTCATTTTTTCATTCTATCGCTCTTCTTGCGTCTCTTACACTTTTCATAGGCGCGAGGTACTACGAAAGTTACTCTTATAATGACTCGTCTGATGGCAAATCATTTTAAAGGTTAATCAAGAATGAAAACGTCGCTGTCGCAGGCGGGTAAGGCCAATTCACACTCTTCTATGTATTGATTAGCTCAATGTATTCGCGCACAGCGTCCCATCAATGGTATCTGACCTAGCCGATAGTTCTGGTGCTGGCCAACCCTTAGATTCTCTGATGTTTGGAGGAGCGCCAGCTCACAATTCACTAGCTGTCCGAGCGCAACAAGCTTTCCCTACCGCAAGTTTGTTCGTCTTTTCCCTCTTGTACGCGCTTACGTTTTATTTTACTAACTCGTATATAATTAGGAGTCAAGGTTATGGCCTGACCGAGACCAGCAGCGTAGCTGTTGGATTCAGTAAGCACTTTTTGGATGATACCTCAATATATCACTAATTTTCTCTTCAACAAATAGGCGGAGAAGATTATCTAGCCCGTCCAACGAGCTGGTAAGTATGATCCCGTTGTTCGATTTGTCAAGTAATTAAAGCTCCTATTCCAGCGGCTTGCCCACCCCAATTAATGATATTGTCATCGTAAATAATGGTGTCTGTGTACCTCCAGGCACTGTGGGTGAGGTATGGATTAGAGGGCCAAATGTCATGAAAGGATACTGGAGAGACCAGGGTAGGTCTTACTTGCTGTAGCAAGGGATTTACCGCTGATGTTGTTTGCAGAGGCAACTGACAAGGTACCGCGAACCCATCAAGCCTTATGTCTTTCATGATACCAACGGATGATTTATCTCATTTAAAGGTCCTCACAAAAGATGGCTGGTTCAAATCCGGAGATCTTGGATGCCTTGACGAGGAAGGCTTCCTATACATCCGTGATCGAAGTAGGTCTCGCATCTTCAATTTGATGACTCTCAGACTGAGTGCTATTTATTTTGTTAGTTAAAGATATCATTATTCGCGGCGGTGAAAACATTGTATGTTCTCACCGATTAGTGGTTAGACAACCGACGCTTATTAAGGTTGATTGCAGGACTCTGTTTCGGTGGAAAATGCTATATACGTCGATGAACGGGTTCTTGAGGTTGCAGCTGTCGGCGTTCCGGATAAGCGTTTAGGTGAACTCGTGGCAGCTGTTGTGTCTGTCAAACCTGCACACCACGGCAAAGTCACCGAAGCTTCTCTCATCGAGCTCGCGCGAAAGAGGTAAGCTTCTTTCTGGACTTAAAAGCGATCCTACTTATGGACCAAAACTTAGTCTACCTAAATTTGCCGTGCCTGTCATGATTCTTGTTCAGAACGAACCATTTGGTTAGTAGCGCTTTTACAGATATTCCCGAGTATTATATACTAAACTCTTGCTTAGAACGAACGCCGTCAGGGAAAATCATCAAGACTGACTTACGTAAAGTAGCAGAGGCGGCATGGATGAAACGGGCAGAGCAACCTGCTTCCAAGTTGTGATTTAACGTTGTGTTGGTAGACGATCTATGTACGAGCTTGCATGTATACCCGAATTGGATTAACTCTGCTATCTTATCGAGATGTTGATGTTGATGTCATCTTTTGATTCCGGTCCTTTCACACGCAGCTGGGTTGCTGGAGGTCCTCTTTCTACTTCCTTTGGCTGAGCACATACCCTAATTATTATTTAATGATGCATTATTGTAGATGATTAACCAGCCAACCATGAGTTACATAGTAGCACTGAGCACTGTGAGGTGATTATCTGAAGGAAGTGTCATATCACGTGACAATGTTCAAGTTAAACTGGGTGAGCTCGGCTGAGAAGCTTGGACTTTGCCTTGCTACCGTTTCGCGCGCTTGGGAAGAGCATGACATAGTCTGAATGGATCGCCCAACTCCCCTCTCATCTAACTCTTCCCTGCCCTCCAACGCGTCGAGATCGGGTGCAGCACCCTTCGCATATCAGACGCGTCTCCTCGAGAGAACCTCATCTCGCTCCGGGGCAACACTATCCAGAAGCAGCTCACAATCCAGTATCAGCTTGCTCACCAACACCACTGGATCATCTACTGCCTCTACAACAGCCCGAAGATGGACCCCATCGCATCGTGTTGGCAACAGTCTCGATCTCGTTCGTGGTAGATGGGAGGAACGCTCGAGGGAGGCAGCTTTGTTAGACGAGGCAATGTCGAGTTCGTCGAGAGAACCGCCGCCTAAACTGAGGAGTCCGAACCATACAAGCAGCTCAAGCTCTTCAGATGCCCCTATGGACCGTCCACTGACTCCCCCCGCGTTCCCGACGACAAAGGATACGTACACAACGCCCAAATATCTCAAGCGCCAGACACTTCCGGCTCCTATCATTGCATCGCCTCTGTCGCCCAACTCTACCGGGATCTCTGTCGAAGCCGACTCGCATACCTCGTCCACCCCTCATCGGATACACATACCTGCTCAGCTTTCCCCTGTCAAGTCGCATTCATGGCAATCGGACGTCTTGGATGGCAGTCGTAGCTCCCCGTCTCACCATAATTCGAGCTCGACTAGCTCTCCACATACACGTCCTTACCGGTCATATACTCTTGACTCGAATTCCAAGTGGACAAGCTCGGTCAGTCCGAAGAATGATAGCCCAGGTACAAGCCCATCTTATCATCAATCCGAGAGGTCGTCTCCGGCGAACGAGCTGTTTACCAGACCCAGATCTGCAGTCTTCGCCAACGCCAGTACCACTCCTAGCCGCACGGCTACTCCCTCTTCATCCCGTCTTAGTTTCATACCTCCTTCCATCGATCTGACGTCCCCCACACCCCCCGCTTCACCCAGTAAGCCTTCTGCCTCTCCGTCAGTTATGCATCCTCCGGTATATCGAAGCTCGTACATGGCAAACAAGAAGTCGGACTCTTACATCGAAACACTATCTGCATCTGGAAGACGCAGATTAGGTCAACACCTTCCTCGCATTGCCAGTGGCGACGGAGACGATGCTATTGAATCCATTTCGAAGACAATGGAAAGAGAAAGGGAGAAAGGGAAAGAGAACGTCGAAGATCCTCTTGGGCTACACAAAGATAAGACCAAGATGCTGCGCAGTCGACATGTCAATAAGAACCCCCCAGCACCGACTTTGAAGCCGTCGGGAGTACTGCAGGGGGATGCCGTGGCGGGTTTACCGGGGCGCATACCTCTCAAAGCTCCCGGCCTTGCACCAACCCCGACGCCGTCATCTCGTCTCCTAGGGGGATCTTGGGCCGACAAGCAGCGCCATTTGCTACAAGCATATGAATATCTTTGTCACGTCGGTGAAGCTCAGCAATGGATCGAAGGATGCCTAGGCGAAGAGCTAGAATTCGGTGTCGTCGAGCTAGAGGACGGCCTCCGAAATGGTGTGGTGCTTGCCAAACTTGTTAGGTCATTCTTGGGCGAAGTTGCGGTCCGCAAAATTTACGAAGTGAGTTTTCATGCCCACGCTACATCTTACACGACCTCATACTATCTCGCAGGCACCCAAACTTGACTTCCGTCATTCCGATAATTATCAACACTTCTTCAGATTTGTGCGCGAAGTCGGGTTGCCCGAAGTGCGTAGCAAGCAAATATCATTAGTCTTATGCTCATATCGTCTCTGTTCCCCAGTGCTTCATTTTTGAATTAACAGACCTTTACGATAAGAAGAATCTACCCAAGGTCATTTATTGCATTCATGCACTAAGGTAAGCCTCGCATTCCCACCTCAGTTGCATTCTCTTATGTCGTCCAGTCATCTGCTTGCTCGACGTGGCATGGCTCAGCGCATAGGTAACCTTCTTGGGCATTTGCAATTCTCAGACGACCAACTGCTGCAGACACAGAAAGGTCTCAAAGACGCCGGAATAGCGATGCCCAACTTTGGCAATGTAGGCAGAGAACTGGCCAAGGAAATCAACGAGGAGCCTGAGGTCGAAATCGAAACGGAGGACGAACGTAAGTGGGCTGAATCGCTCTTGACAATGAGACCAAAATTTACAACGATGATGTTAGGTCGCGACAGGCTGTTATTGGAAAATGAGACTTCCATCATAGCACTCCAGAGTCAATGCCGAGGCTTCCTTGCTCGCAAGGCTTTAGTCGCGTACAAAGCACGACTACGTCTCGCAGAACGCCATATCTTCAAACTGCAAACCCATTTGAAAGGTGTCCTGGTTCGACGACATATTCAAGCCGGGCGACGTTCTCGAGATGCTTTGACACCATGGGCCATCAACTTGCAAGCTAGAATTCGTGGTAACCTTGTCCGACGACGTTCACGCGCTCAGCTGCGTGCGCTGAAAAGCTCTGCATCTCAAGTCGTGAAGCTTCAAGCGCATTTGCGCGGCGTGCTCGTACGACGTCGTGTGAACCGTTTGAAGACGGCTCTTCGCAAAATAACATTCCCTGCTAAAAGCATGCAAGCAATTGCGCGTGGACATCTCTTGCGTCGGTCTCAAAAAGAAATCGTCAAATCCTTCATTCAGCCCCAAGTATTTGAATCAGTGATTTCCCTCCAGGCGCGTGTCAGGGGACTTCTTATGCGCCGCCAGTTAGCGAAGCGCATGCATCGCTTATATGACGCAGAGGATAGCACTGTCTCTCTACAAGCGCAATGTAGGGGGGTCATCATGCGCAGGAGAATGAGATCTCAACTCGCCAAGTTAGAGAACGTTACGCACGTTGTCGTGTCCATCCAAGCAGCTGCTCGAACGTATCTGGCTAGGAAGCGCCTGCTGATGCTTATCAGGGGTCTCCGCAAAGCGACGAGCGTGATTGTGGGTTTGCAAGCTCGAGCTCGCGCCAACCTGATACGTCAAGAACACGTCAGTCTCAAGAAGGCATTGGTGGACATTAAAACGATCAAAGCAGTCGGTAGCTTACAAGCTGCAGCCAAGGCTTCTCTCATCCGCAAACAACATCGTGAGCTGGACAAGAAATTAGACGTCGTCCTTCCCGATGTCATTGGTCTTCAAGCTACGGCTAGAGGTAGCATGGTCAGGAATGAATACCGAGCATGGCGAGACCACTTGCACAGAAGCTATCCCGTAGCTACGATGCTCCAAGCTATGCTGCGCGGTGCTTTAGTCCGTCGTAGCTTCCGCAAGAAAATGGAGTATTATCGTCAGAACCTTTCCAAGGTCGTGAAGATCCAATCACTCTTCCGTGCTAAAGAGATGCGTGAGCAATACCGACAATTGACTCTGGGCAAAAATGTTACCGTCGGGACAATCAAGAACTTCGTGCATCTGCTGGACGATTCCGAGGCCGATTTCCAGGATGAAATCAAAGTCGAAAGGTTGCGTAAGCAGGTAGTGGAGCATATTAGGGAAAACCAAGCTCTCGAGAACGATATCATTGATTTGGACACCAAAATCGCTCTGGTCGTTCAAAACCTGAAGAGTTTCGAAGAAATTCTAAAGGCAAGGAAAAGGCATGATAGTGCCGCTTTACACGCAGCGCGGGTTTCTTTGCTTGCTGCACATGGAGATCCATTCTCTGGTCCTAACACGCTTGATCAAGATGCCCGCAAGAAGTTGGAACTCTACCAGCAATTGTTTTATCTACTCCAGACTCGAGGAGATTACCTCAGCAGGCTTTTTGTACGACTCTCCAAAGATGATTGTCCAGATGCTACTCGTCGATTCACCGAAAGAGTCGTCCTCACTTTGTTTGGTTATGGTCAGGATCGAAGGGAAGACTTCCTTCTACTCAAACTATTCCAGGTTTGTAAATTTTGTATTGTCGCTTCGTCTGTGTATTAACCGTACAATTAGCTTGCCATCAAGGCTGAAATCTGCGAGGCAGCATCGCTCAATGCCATAGTTTCCAATCACCCGATGTACATTAACATCGCGGTACAATATTTCCGCTCGCGGCATGTCACTTACGTGCGCGATGCTTTCCAAGGCATCATTAAGGAATTGATAGATGCCGATGACCTGGACCTCGAAGCAGACCCCTCTGTGGTACGTGAATAATTAATTGTGTGTGGTGCTCATTGATAGACGAATGACCGCCAGATACATCGGTCTCGTATCGAGGTTGAAGAAATGAGGTCTGGACGACAAAGTACTGCTCCCAAGGATGTTTCCTTCCGCGATGCTGTCACCGACCCCGACACCAGGGCTATATACATCAGACGTTAGTGTCGGTTTCGTTGGAACAGACCCAAAATTTTCTTATGCTTTTTTGATAGACATGCAAGTGCTCCAATGGTGGACTGAAGCTTTTATTAACGCCATGATTCAATCCACCAAGAAGATGCCGTACAGCATGCGGTACCTCGTCAGGGAAACTCTGATGAGTCTTCGAGTTGGTGATTCAATATTAAAGTATGGAAAGACGCTAATTCAATTCTCTTAGGAAAGCTTTGCGGGTTATTCTGATGATGCGTACGGCCCTTGCCTCGCGAGATTAATATTTTACCGCTATATCAACCCTGCTCTGGTGTACGTTCCATTTAGACGACGCCTTTATCTTCTCTGACGATCTGTACAGTGCACCCGAAATGTTCGACATTGTACCGAAGACCGTTAATATTACAACTGCAAAGAAAAACCTTGCTCAAATTTCCAGGGTCCTTGCACAAATTGTGTCTGGAGTTGAGTTTGGTGACACACAGCCTAGCTATGTACCTATCAACGACTTCGTCCGAAAATCAATTCAGGGACTTTCGCAATGGTTTATCGAGGGTGCGTTACTGTTTTCTTATGCAGACATTTTTCTCATTCGTTGCTTAGTCGCTGATGTGCCGGATGCGGAACAACAATTCCATGCCCATGAATTTATGGATGCCACCGTGCAGCCAAAGCCGATATACATCTCGCCCAACGAGATCTATACCATGCACTCCCTGCTTCTACAGCATGTGAACGTATTGGTCGGTCATGTTGTTTCCAACACCATAAGTTGTGACTCATCGATCATTAGGATCCCGAGCCGGAAGGGACTATGAAAGTCATACTCTCGGAACTCGGAGGTGTGCCCCGCCTGGACAACGAAGAGTTGAAAGATGCTCGTGATACTGCGATCACTCTCGAATTAACCAATCGATTTGCCTATGTGCAAGGTATTTCCTCCCGAGTCCTTGTTATTTGTTTGTTGCTCATACACACCTTAGATCCTCATGCCGAGGAAAAGACATTATGGGTTCAAGCGAAGAGAGGGGTTTTGGCTATTTTACGAGTGCAACCTGCGCAAGACCTTCTGGAGTCCCTTATGCGGCCTGTCACTGAACAAGACGAATTGCTATGGGAGGATATTCTAGAAGCCGAGATCGAGAATGAAATCCGACAGATGCCCAGACGTCAGCCTTCCGCTGCGGTTAATGATTCGGCGTATCGATTGGAAGATATTAGATCGTCAGTTTATCCAGATTTGCTGGAGTTTACCACTGCTAATTATGGTTCTTTTACAGATTGAAATTCGCTGCCGTTAAAGCTCTGGCAATTTCCAATCTTCTAGAACTCGAAAAGCAAGGGAAAATAACTCGTGAAGACGGCTTCCAAGGTATTCTCAACGCCATAGCTGGAGACGTGCGAAGTAAGCATAGGAAGAGGCTGCAACGCCAGCAAGAAATGGAGAGTATGAACGAAGCCCTCCGACAATTGGCTGAGCGTAAGAAGTACTTCGAAGAACAAATCGAGAGTTATCACAGTTATGTGAACACGGCAATGAATACCATGCAGAAAGGAAAGGGGTAAGAATAATACTCGACTAGTGCTATGGCATTGCTTGCTCATTTTTTGCTCAGGAAACAACGGCCTGTTCTTCCTTTCACTAAACAATTTTACCACCTTCGCGATTTGCAAAAGACTGGATCATTCCCCCAATTCGGCTCTTTCATTTATTCCGCCAAGAAATTTTATGACAGAGGCATCCTACTGTCTGTTGATCAGTACTCTCCGCGTCAATTTGACAAACTTCAAATCATCTTGTCGTCTAATCTGGCCGGCGTATTTAACCTTGTCCTTGAATCAAACATGCTTGGTGTTACGACTCGTATCGCGGCCGAGGATATTCGCATGGAAGATCTCTTGCAGGCCAAATACGAGAACAGGCAATCTTTATCACTTTTCAATGGTAAAGTCAAGGTCAACTTTGAGAAGTTCCTCTTCCAGATAAACAAAAAGTGAGCTCTTTTTCAATTGGGTAGCGAGGGAATTTGCCTGACTATCATTAAACAGATTCTATCGTTGATTTTGAACTCTGCATGTTATCGCAATATTCTGCTCATCTAGTACCATTGGCATTTCGAACCATTCTGACGCATATGTAATGATATCATTCTTTCATGTATTTCATACTTGTACAATTTAGACATAAGGTTCATGACATGACGAATACGATGTTCTGTGTAATACTTTTTACAAAGTAAAGCGGAAGTCTGGGTGACGGTCTCCGATAGGCGCTCTGGTCTTGCCTTCTGCGACCAAGGTTTGATATTTCGTAATGTTGTCGTTTCGGCGGCCCTGGGCACGGGCACGATTTTCCCATATACAGTAGCAACTAGCATTCCGCAAAGTCAGTAAGCAGCCGATGTGAAGAGTGGTAGCGGACATACACATTCACTGCTACAAGGAACCATGCAACTACGACGAAGGCCAGTGATATGGTATGGCCACGGATATATTTGGGAGCTTGATCTGTGAAAGAAATGTCATCTAGATCTGATTTCTCAATATAAAACGAATGCCGCGAACGTACCCGGAGTGTAAGCAAATGTCGCCACAAACCCGCTGCAAAGATAAATTAGAATTATATAGTAGCCATAAAAATAAGGTATGTTACCCTGCATTGGCGACAGCTAGCTGCAATGCCGTAGTCGCTGCCCTCTTATAATGGCCGTTGCTATTATTTGGGAGAATGGATCTAGAGAGGCAGAGTAAGTCTCTGCGCATACAACATAGATTAAAATGGGCTTACAGGATACTCGGGGCTGAAGGGTAACTATATCTAGCTGTCAGCTGGAACTGTTGGAAAGGAAGGAAAGTACAAACACTCCGGCGGCCATGAAAAACACGGCAACGTAGCGCGTAGTATTTGTTTCGGCCGTTATAGCAAGGACATATCCTAATTTGCTCATTAGTATGTCGTAGAAGTTTGGAAATGCGCCGGAGACAACTGACCAATGATCGCAAGAGGCAGGCATATGAGGATAAAAGGACCACGCCATCTGTAGTAGTCACTGAGAAAAGCGACGGCGACTGGTGATATCAAGGTTTTAATCATGGTTACCTTGAGAAGGCGAGTAACAGGATAAATCACCTGTGAGAACCGTTGCCGGAACATATGGAGGTACTACATGTCGCATACAGCTTCAGCTTTCGTCATTTATGTAGAGTAATGATTTTTACCTGTGTGAAGCTGGGCCGCCGGGCCTGAGTATCCCAAACCCGTCACAATGGTAGGGCTAGCTATCTTGGTCTCCCATTCAAAGAACATAGAGGAGAGGAATACACTCACAGGAATAAGGAATAAGAGTACAAGCTGACAATAAGTCCAAAATATGCTATTCCAGTAAGCCACACTTGGATTTCGAAGACGCCTAGGGAAAACGTCGGGTAAGAATCATAAAATAGGGCTGGAGAAGAGGAAGCAACGAGTACCCCTCCAGATCTCCCGCCACTCGAACACTTCTTCTGCCGCCGCGTGTTCATTTGTGGGGCCCGTGTAATCCGCATGTTCTATTTGAGCGTCCTCCTCGCCTTTCGCATCTTCGAGTGATTTGGAAGGAGGACCTGCTGTTGAGTGAGTAACGTGAGAAATGGCGCCATCCAAGTTGAACCGTTTTACTAGATGGGATGAAAAGTGATCAGGTTCGTTTCGAATGGAAGTACATGCACGCAAAGTCATGGACTTACGGGCGAATTCTCGCTCTTCGTCGGTAAAGAAGTGAGCTGTGGCGAGACTTTCGGGAAGATACCATGCGGCAATGAAGCTTGCAATCACCGTCGCAAGTCCTTCCAATATCTGTTTTAGAGCGTCAACATCGGTGAACGACAAATCCGTACAAGATAAGTGTGCGCACAAATATCCATCGCCAGCCGGCAAGGGAGCCGACGCCGTCCATTTTTAGGATTGCTGTAGCCAAAAGTCCTGTGGATTTTGAACGTGAGAGTGTAAGACAACTTCGTGCCTGAATATAACAAAAGAGCAAATTCACCTCCGAAAGCACCAGAAAGGGACGCTAGCGAAGAAGATACATTGACAACGATACTAGACATGACTAGAGAAAACATACCAGAAGCATAGAATATGCCCACTCTACAAGAGAGGTTCTCATGGTGAGGCCTATTTCTGGAGGAACTGAGATATGGTACGGCTAACACACCTTAATTGAAGTTCGTGGCGTTTATATATGGTACTCAAGTACAATATCTGACGGCATTGTGAGCAAATCCATCGCATGGCACCTAAAGAACTTACTATTCCGGGAAGTAAGCCGCCTTCAAATAGTCCCAGAAAGATACGGATCGCCACAAGACCTCGAAAACTTTGCACCTGATGTGTGGATTCATGTCAAACCCGGAGTGAAGTTACTTGCAAGGCTCCATAAACCCACCAGTGATGAAAGTGTGGTGATAACACCCCATGAGCAAACGAGAAGCGGAATCCATCTCTGTACTCTTGGATTAGACCTCTAGCATAGCGATGCAAAACCGTAAGTACAAACGTTTGGTTTCATCTTCTTCAGAACCATGTTCGAGGGTAATTCGACCAATATATACCTATTGAGAGATCAGGTCAGGGAGGTTTAATGGTGACGAGCGTTCCTTACGCCACATAGAATACTGAAAGAGATCATGGTGAGACAGAGCGAATATTGAGCAGCGGAGAATAATTCGTACCAGCCAATACGATATTGAATTGGTCTCCGTGTAGATGTGTGTCCTTCTCGAGACCAGAAATCCTATGCAAGTAGTCAGAGACATATTAACGACAACGGTACTCAGAAACGCGTTACGGTACCTGGCGTTACCGACATTGCTCCTATCGATAAAATTTGCCAACCACAGCTAGGATTCGAATTTGAATGAGCAAGCCTTGCCAGAACGGAGCGAAATTCAGCGGAGTCACTTACAAGGGCCAGGGGAGGGAGAACATGGCAATCGAGCTTCCATAGGATACGCCTTGTCATAGCTTTCTGCCTTTCGGTAGCCTCTGTGACTGGGTATTGCTTTCGCGCCATGGTACGAAACTAGCAAGGTTTGCAGGAGCGGTATCAAAGGATGAGGGAGAACCACAATCAATGGTTCATCTGGTCCTGCTATTTAATAGAGATCTGGTGGACAGTTTGTGGGGAGGCCATGAGTAGATCCTGGTCCGTATGCGGATAATGTCACGACAAAGACTGGAGAAACAGGCATACCAGATCTTCAGGTCCCCGCATGCTAAAAATACATGCCGCAATGCGCATTGATCGCGGTTAAGTCGATAATACACGTGACCGCACAGAGTACTTACTACTCATTGCTGTTTCCTTTCCTATTCTTAGTCCATTACACCATTGCTTCCTTCGCCTTTTCCACGATGTCTACTGTTCCTTACGCTGGGTCTCCTCTGCCACTTGGATGGACGGAGCATCTTGGTACTATTCCATCAGACACTGTTTAGAATGGGCTCTAATTTCATATCTCTATCTTAGCCCCTACCGGCCAACCTTATTATTACAATACCGTAACCCGAGAATCGACCTACGTCCGGCCGACTGCCCAATCTACAACCCTGGCTGGGATACCTGCGCAGAAGAAAGAGAAACCTTTGCTGAAGACCCAGATACCGGGTACGGACTGGCTGAGAGTGACCACAACGGAAGGAAATGTGTTTTATTCGCACAAAATCAAAAAGGAGAGTGTCTGGACGGTTCCTGAAGAACTAAAACCTGCTTTGGCGGCTCTACAAGCCCAAGAGGCCCTTGGTTCAAAACCCCCTGCTGCACCTAGTAAACCTCTGGAACAAGCCAAAAGGAAGGCGGAGGATCCGGAACCCGTGGATGAAGTCATCGTAAGTAAAAAGGCGAAGACAGACGACGTAGAGGAAGAAGAAAGCGAAGAAGAATCAGAGGAGGAGGAAGAAGACTGGCAACGCGAAGCAGCCGAACAACTGGCAGCCGAAGCAGAGGAGGAGCGGAAGAGGAAAGAGCAGGAGGAAGAGGCAGCGCGTGAAGCAGAACGTACCTCGAAGGCCGCAGAGGCTCTTGTTCCTGCAAGGGTTGATCTTTCCATAGAGGAAGGCAAGGCATTGTTTAAGGTAAGTAGGAATGCACGCTACGTCGGTTTAGTTTATTAACTCTTCGTCCAGAATTTGCTGAGGGAGAAAGACATCAATCCATTGCATCCTTGGGACAAGTCGCTACCTCTCTTCATAGCCGATCCGCGATACGTTCTTTTACCCTCCGTAGCAGCTCGGCGCGAAGCATTTGACGAATACTGCAAGGAGCGGGCCCGCGAGTTACGTCAGTCGAATGTCAAGAAAGAAAAAGTGGCAGCAAATCCAAAGGAGGACTACGAACAACTTCTAAAGGACGAAGTCAAGAGTACCAGGGCTAGTTGGACGGACTTTAGAAGAACTTGGAAAAAAGACAGGAGATTTTACGGGTGGGGTCGTGATGACAGAGAGCGGGAGAAGAGGTTCAGGGATTATCTCAAGGAGCTGGGCGAACGTACGTTTCAAGACATCATGCTATTCGGTCATATATTGAATTTGCTTTATAGAGAAAAGGGCTGCTGCGCAGAAGGCTGAGGCGGACTTTTTTGTTCTTCTCAAAGAGCATTCGTTCCTTGCTCACGGAACTACTTGGAAAGAGGTAGGAATGTCTCTTATTCCGCTGGAATGTCATAACGCTGATTCTCTATCTTAGGCTAAGAAGAGTATTTATAAAGATCCACGCTATGATGCTGTTGGTTCTTCCAGTCTACGTGAAGAACTTTTAACACATTCAAGAAAGGCAAAGATTCATCGAACAAAACTCAAGAGTTGTCTACACATGAAGCAACCTCACATAACAGCCCTTTGGACCGAGAAGAGAGAAGAAGTCGTGCTATAAAAGAGCGTGAAGATAAGGTCAAAGTCGAACGACAGCGTTTGGAGGCCGAGATCGGAAGATCTAAAGCTGGCATTGACAAAGAAGAAGGTGAACGATTGTTCAGGTGCGCTCCAACTATTGAGGCTATATGCAACATCTACTGGGGCGCTCATTGCGGGCCTTTGTAATTTTACCTAGGACCCTGTTAACGGATGCTATTCGTGAACCACAAGTACGGACCTCCTGTTCATATGAACTGTTATTAATTGTTTTCCATCATTCAGGCTACCTGGGACAAATCCTTGCCTCAGCTGAAGACCGATCCCCGATTCACCAATTCCCCACTTTCACAGCACCAACAGATACAGTTATTCAATGCTCATGTCTCTCACCTGCGCGAGAAACAGTTGTCCAATATACACGGACTATTCGAAGCGCATGCCCCAACTTTAGCAACAACGTTCAGCTCGCTACCCCTTCAGACGATTCTTTCCTCTTCGCCTGTCATTAAGTTAGGATACGACGCTGAACGACTGGAGGATGAATTCACCAAATGGCAGAGGGAGAGAACTACTTCCTGTCGTACAGCATTCGACGAAATGCTGGGAGAAAATTCGTTTGTTGAGTTCTGGGGTCGCCTCAATAAAATTGGTGGGCAGGGTGTAAGTGGCGGGCTAGAAATCGATGGTGAAGATATAGGAGAAACTGGGGATGAAAAAGTCGATATGAAAACGCTGGCGAAGAATGTCGATATCAAGGAGATGGAAAAGGTTTTGAAGGTACGTTTTGAGAACGCAATCCCTCGTGCGACTTGGTTACTCACCGTTCTCAGAATGACAAACGATACATCATGTTTGACCATGTACCCGAGCAAAGAGAACGTTGGATTCGAGTTAGTGATACATCATATTTCCGCCTTGAAATCGTCTCATCACCCCCTTCTTAATAGGATTATTTATCTGGCCTGTCTGCTCCCAAGCTATCCGTCCATGTAGATGGTTAAGCGGCGCGCATACCCTTGTGATGAATCATGAGTAGCTGGTATCTCGTACACTTCTCGTGTCGGCACTTGCGCGATTCACTTGTCAACATTGCACCTTGATGTATTTATTTCAGGCGTGAAATCACATCGATACGTAGTACGATCCTATTCCAGTACATATGTACAGAGTCCCTGATGCCTTCATTATGCACGAGATAGAACCCACATCTGACCTACGCGTGACCAAGTACTCTCACACGACTCGAGTAACTATCGCTGACGATTAAGGTTTCGAGGCCTGTACATGTATGCCTTCCATACATTCTTCTTGTAACTGCGCGTCGTCTGAGTACGTTGTCATTCGAGCGCGCGCCCATTCGAATTTCGGAGGGTAAAGTAGCATGCGGAGCGCGGTCATATGACCTTCGCAGGTGGGAAGCGATTTCCGTTGGCCTTTATAGTCGACCCTGACGGCCACGAAACTGACACGTCAGTCGGGAATGATCGCGTTTTGATATCCATCCACATATATAGTACGCGTGTAATCACTCGTAGCCCCTACAGACTCACCTGCCAATTACTTTGTTAAACTTGAACGGGGGAACTCTTCAGTCTTTGGACACTCACCGAGTGATTAGTTCGGCGACTATGCGTCTTGTTCGGCCATTCCTTTTCTCACTGGCCTTCCTCTCTTCTTATGTCGCAGCAGAGGAAACAGCGAAGGTCAAGCATAACTATCAAGTGAGTCCACATTACAGTGAGCGTGCTACTGGTATCTCATTGCGATGCATTCGCCTTCCAGAGTGACGTAGCGCGATTGCGAAAAATTGTCATCAACAGGTAAGGAGTTCGGGAAGCAAGGAAAAGATATCATATTTACATTTCCTTTTTCCCAGTCTTTACTCGCACCAGTGAGTTTTGTATAGTTATCTAAACCAAGCACGCGATTCTCACCTCTGCATAACAGGGAAATCTTCCTCCGCGAATTGATTTCGAACGCAAATGACGCACTGGAGAAGCTGCGTCTTGTCTCTCTGACAGATAAGAGTGTGTGGGATGGATCAAACCCTCTGAATATTACCATCAAGGCCGTGAAGGACGAGGATGGGAAGGGCGGGCGGCTGATCATATCAGGTGCGTTATGTGTGGGTGAAGTGGGAACAGGAGAGACTAAGCGGAAGAAACAGATACCGGTATTGGAATGTCACCGGAAGAGTTGACCAACAACTTGGTATAGGACTCGCATAAGATTCAATCTAGGTCTTCGCTGAAGTTTTTTATTACTTAGGGTACTCTGGCAAAGTCAGGCACTTCTGACTTCCTCGCGAAAGCTGAAGGTGGTGATACAACGGCAACCGGCAATCTCATCGGCGCTTTTGGTCTTGGTTTCTACAGCAGTTTCCTGGTTGCTGATCGCGTCGAAGTCGCGTCCATCCCTCCAAGATCAGAGAAGAACCCTCAACCTGTGCAACATGTCTTCAGTTCTTCAGCCGACGACAGCACTTTCGATGTTTATCCTGATCCCAGGGGAAATACTCTAGGGAGAGGAACTGAAATAACACTTTTCTTGAAGCCTGACGCATCGGAGTACCTCGAAGAAGCAACCCTGTCGGCTTTGGTGTACGTATTATCCCACCAAAATTTCACAGTTTCGATATCCTTATTAGTATTCCAGTAACAAGCACTCAGCATTCTCCTCTTCATTCCCTATTTATCTCTTCGAGAGGTGGACCGAAGAAGTCCCCGATGAGAGTGAAGTCCCCGTGCCAACGGACACTGAAACAACTTCAGCTGCCGAAGCCTCTTCTACACCTACCTCTGAAGATGTTGATGTAGATGAAGCTATCGTCGAGGATATCACCAAAGAGGAAGAAAAGATTATCGAGCCCCCGGCGCCAAAAATGATCAATGTCACCAAAGAACAATGGACAAGGTTGAACTCGCAGCCTCCTTTGTGGGCCAGGTTAGTTTACTTTCTTTCACTGAAATGACTTGGTGTTCTGAAGTATAATGTTAGAGATCCAAAGAATATCACGGAAGGTGAATTGCGTGTTCATATGTGATAGAAGTGGAACTAACGTGAATTTAGATGAATATAATTTGTTCTACACTTCATTCTTTAAGGACTTCGACAAGCCTTTGGCCTGGCAACACTTCTCTGGCGACGCCAGCTCAGGAACTGCTTTCAAGGCACTGCTTTTCTTCCCCTCAAAATTGTAAGTTCCCAAGTTTCCTTGTATACAAGTGCTCACATCGTGATAGGGGTGAGGACTTCTGGCAAAAGCCCCTGGAATACAGAGCGAAAGACATCAAATTGATGGTCAAACGCGTGTTTATCACCTCTGATCTTGGAGACAATTCTCTGCCTCAATGGGCAAGCTGGGTCAAGGTTGTGATTGACGGTAGGAATTATCTCGTTAAACGTTTGGAGCCTCCCGTTAAAATTCCATGTTCTAGCTGAGGACCTCCCGCTCAATGTTTCGCGCGAGACTCTTCAGTCAAATCGATTCATGAAGCAGCTGCGCGCGATGATTATCAAACGCATGATTCAACTCTTCACCAAAATCATGGAGGGAGATGACGAAAAGAAGGCAGACAAACTACAGGAAGTTTTCGGATCGGTGATCAAGCTGGGCGCGGTTGAAGACCAGAGGAACCGTGAAAAGCTCGCGTCATTGGCTCGCTTCACGACGAACCAAAGGAATAACACATCATTTGACAAAGTTTGTCCTTTTCTTCGAATCTGCGCAGGGATATCCGTCTCACCATGTTTTTCAGTACCTCGAGAACAGGAAGAAGGGACAGAAGCAGATCTTCTACCTTGCTGAGATTGGCAAGAAACCGGAAGATCTTGCTCAGAGTATCTTCATTGAGAAACTTCATGCTCGTGGTTATGAAGTTTTCCTTCTCACTGAACCTTTGGACGAAATCCTGATTGGTCACCTGCGCGAATGGAAGTGAGTTGCATCGATGCGCATAGCTGCAACAGTGGCTAACCAAGCTATAGAGGCATTCCTTTCCAAGACGTAGCAAAGGCTGGACTGAAATTCGGAGACGAAGGTGGGAAAATCACTCAGTTGCGACTCTCCCTTGCTGATATGAGAATTAATAGACCTTGATCCTGAGGAAGAAAAGGAGGAAAAGAAGGAATTGGAAGAGAAATTCCAGCCTTTGGTCAGCTACCTTAAAGAGCGGATTGGGGATACCGTTCGTGATGGTAAGGTATTTTTTCAGTTACATCGACTTTTTCTGAGATATGTTTAGTTGTCCTCTCTGAGCGCCTGGTCAAGAGCCCTTGCGCCATCGTCGCGGACGCCGGGGGTTATACCGCCAATGTAGCAAAAATGATGGGTAAGCAAATCATCGACTAGCTGGCCGGGCATGTTGCTTATGATACATGGTAGCTGCTGCGAACGCCAAAGGCAACAGGGGAGGAATTCTGCATGAGTATGCCATGAAAGCGAAGGTGTTGGAGATCAACCCTCGCTCTCCTTTGATCGAAGGGCTGCTCCGCCGCGTCAAAGACCTCCCTACCGATGAGGACGAGAAGGACCTTGACGCCGAAGAAGAACTAAAAGAAGTGACGTCCATCTTGATTGATGGTGCACTTGTTCGCTCTGGATTCGAAGTGCCTGATAGCAACAAGTTTGTGCTCCGCGTTTCTTCACTAAAGCAAAACATCTGATACATGTAACCAGATTCTTCACTCGAGTTGATCGAGTTTTGAGGAGATCATTGGGTGTCTCAGAGACGGCAGAGGCTAAAGTCGAAGTAAGGCCCGCTCCTCCTGTTGAACCCGAACTTCCTACACAAGAGGAGCTCGTCAACGACGGCAAACCTGGCGTAATTCTTCCGGATGAACTGAAAGATAAAGTAAGTAACTCTTTTCGTGACGCGACGACATTAGCTGAGCGTGCCGTTGTTGCAGATTTCATTGGAGATGGAGGAGATCGATGAAGACGGCAATGTCGTTCCTCAACATGATGAACTATAAGACACGTAGTTGAGTAGTAGAAATAGTCGAGTTAAGGGTATCTATTTATAAATGGATGATTATGTAATATATTGGGAGGTTGATTGAAGGTGTGCTTAATTTATGGCCGTCCGGGATATAATGCCCTCTGAGTACTACTACTACTACTACCACCACATCGTCCTCCATATCTAATTCTATACCCACTCTATTCACATAATTATGACCACCATGGCACCCGCTGCATTCTCTCGCCTGCAGTTGGCTGCAGCCTTGCTAGGTGAGTGTCGCGCATTGTTTACGACGATATAGTATACCATCTCCTTTCTGTTAGAATATGACAACGACCCCGATGATCCCAATGCCCCCCGTCGATCAGCACAAGACAGTGCAATTTTTGCCCACCTAAGGCGAAACCCTGCCGCTCGCCCCGATCTAGCCTCCCGAAAGAGCGACCTCCTGGGTGTTTCGTTCCCAAGTGACTCCGAAAGCTTTGCGGGAAGAGAGTCCGCGTTGGATAACCGACGGTCGAGAGCTTCCAAGGCCTCCATTGATGCTCTTCGTAATCCCTTCGGAGCAGACAATCAGTCTGAATACGAAGAATTGGAAGAAGATGAAGAGGGACTGGAAGTGGATTTGGCGTCATGGGGTCTTGATTCATTCATCCCGAAGGATAAGTCGAAGTCGTCCAAGGGGAAGGGGAAACAGGCCACACCAGCACTCAGTTCGATGCGTTCACGTCTCCCCTCTACCAATTATGAGAGTTCAGTTACGCAACCCAGACGAGCCATCGTTACATCCAAGTCAGCGAGTTTAGGCGGTAACATATCTGAACTCGGGATAGATTCGAGGGAGGTGGATCGACGTCGGTCCTTTGGCTCACCATTAGACCTGGTGGGAATGGAGCCATCTGGGATACCTTTTACCAGTACCGGTCGCGCACCCTCTATCTCTCAGGGATCAAATGCCCAACCGGAAATGGTGCCTTTCCCGACATCTGCTCGTTCCCCTTCACCTGGAGTGGAACGAACGCTTGCGGGATCGCGTTTGCATGACAGAACAACTTCCATGGCGAGCATGGATTCGAGAATGATGCTAGGCGATGCCAACAAAGAAAACATCGATATCAGACAGCGAAATCTCTCAAGTGATACCTATGCAATGTTGAAAGCCCAAGAAGACAATCCATTTGCAATTCACAATGCCACCCACATCTCTCGGTTTGACCCCAAATCGGCGTCGAGAGCTCGATCTTTTTCAAATGCTTCATTAGGCTCGCGCATGATGCTTGAAAATGACGGTCAATCAGTTATGACGAGAGGCGACCCACATCCGAGAGAGCGACCTTACTCGACCTTGGAACTTCTAAGGCCGAAGGTTCTCGTCATGCCTAGCCCTCTTCAACCTTCAGCCTCTCAGGTCATCACACCACCCACCCAAGCAGTGAGAGATGGATTTGAACTCTCCACAGATGGGCCTCCGTTACCACCAGGCGCGCGCTCTACTAGGCGTTTATCTGGTACTTTATCGACTTACGGCTCACAGCCCGGTGGCATTCCCATACCCTCCAATTCGTTCACTCCTAACCCCCTAGTGGACCTTTCTCTTTCACAGAAAACATTCAGGAACACCCTATTTGTTCCAGGTGAATCTGTGGCTAACTTGGACGTGGACAATCTTCCGCGAGCGACAGAGGACGGTGAACAAGCAGTATTATACCCATCAGCAAACGAAGAAAGTCAGCCGGTAGTCAAACCTGTTGAAGATCCGTCGAAGGTATCCCGACCGGCTGGAAAGTTATACGGGAAGAGCCTCATCGATGATCTCGAAAACCGTAAAGCCCAGATGCGTAGCAAACAAAGGTGATGTAGACGGAGAGATTTCCACGGCGCCACTGTTTTACTGACTTCGTTCTTTCGTTAGAGTCTTTACTGGAGATCAAAGACCGTCGATGATGGCGCGTGAACAGTCTCGCTCCAGCACGTTAATTGATCCAGCAGGTCTGCAAAGGCCAGTCGCCCAGAGAAATAGCTCATATGGCTCCCTGGGCAAAGACCAGGCCCGCTTGAGCGTAAATCCTTTGAAGCCTTTGCTTAACTTCGAGGAGGACAACCAAGGGCCCCTCCAGCCTCCGCCCAATAATCGCTTGCCTAGTACTCGGTCCGTTTTTGGAGTCGACACGTTATGGCAGAGGGAAATGGCCAAGTTAAAGGAGATCCAGGCAGCCGAGGAAGCAGAAAAGGAGGCTCAGCGACGACGAGAGGAAGAAGAGGGAGCGGCAAAGAAGAAGAAAAAGAAAAACAAGAAGAAGGGCAAGGACGCTGAAGCAGTGCCCGAAGCTGCTACCGGTGAAGTCGATCCAGTCCCTACTGTGCGAGTTTCCACCGAGCTCCCACCGGTGCTGCCAGTCATTCAACGCGCCACTAGGCGAGCTCCTCCAAAGCCTTCGGAATCCGATGAGAGCAGTTCTGAAAGCGATGAAGATATTCCTGTTCGAGTGGTTGAGAAAGAGCCTTCGTGGCATGTTGATTCCTCGGACGAGGAAAACACCGGCCCTCGACGAACGACTGGTGTTGGCCCAAGATACCCTACTCAAAGGAAGACCTCGAAGCCGTCCATACCCCCTCCTCGCCTGGACAGCGACAGCGAAGAAGATCTGCCTCTTGCAGCTACCATCCATAAGGCCGAAGCCCGTGCTGCATTTAAGGGGATGGAAGATTCTGATGAAGAAGACAAACCACTTTCGCAGGTTATACGAGGGAAATCACAATCCTCGGGCGGCTTCTTGGACGTTCAGAGCACCTTTAAGGGTCTCTCACTCAATGCTCATAACCCTTCCGACGAAGATGATGACCAACCTCTTGGGCTGCGTGCATCGAGGATGATTCCCAATCCCACTGGGAATGCTGAAGATGAAGATGATCGGCCCCTTGCTTTCCATCCAGAACAGCAGCGGCGCACGCAGTACCAAATGTTGGCTCAGGTGCAGCAGCAGCAGCAGCAGCAGCAGCAAATGCTCTTGCAAGCGCAGATGCAAAGCAATATGATGATGAATGCGTCCATGATGACCCCTGGCATGATGAGTCCTGGATATTTCCCTCCGCCCATCATGAACCCTGTGGCCATGATGCAAATGCAAGCTCCTATACCCATACCTTCCCCTCCGCCTGTCCATGACGAGGCGAAATTCGGTCTGGTGGATCGCTGGAGACGAGATGTCGTAATAGAAGGTGAAAATGCATGACGAACTGATATCAACACTCATAAAAGTAGAGGGTCGAGTTACAGCATGGACTTCATTCTTGGGTAAATTATATAAGTATCGGGGGTAATACATATGCAAAAACGTCCACGAAATGGCGGTAGTAATGATGATGATACTTGAGGGAAAATGATAGTGAATAGAGCAAGATGGACTAGTACTATAATGATGCGCGAAGTACACGATTCTATGACCTGGAAGAAAAGAAGCACGAAAGCAGTACGAGAAAGGCCGAATGAACACTATGACGAGCGAGAAAGCGAGTTCACTTGTCCGAGCGCGAGAGTCGAATTTTTTTAAGAAGGGTTAGTGACCAACAGCTTGCGCCGGGGCACTGTGACGATGGAAACCTCCCTTCTTTCCATTTCCTCTTCAATCTGGCGTTGCCGTGTGTCTTCGTCAATGTCGTCGTCATCGTTATCGTCAGTGTCGCTCAATGCACGTGTCTGGGAATATGTCTCATCAAGGTGCGGCGGCACTACCTGATGAGGAGGGCGATGGTGTGTATAAGGACCTTGAACGGTAGGCGGACGGTCGGGTAGTGGTTCGACAGGCATGGAAGGAAGCGCCCGCCCGCTCAAATTCCACAAAAAGACGGTTAACAAGGACGAGGCTGGCCGTCTGTACCACGATAAAACGACCATGAGAATGCAATATCCAACGACCCAAACGAGGAATATAGCAAAAAGGTAGCGGGGCGCTCTCATCCACAGCTGCGCCAATGAGACGCCGGCCAAGCCCAACAGAGAAATCTGTAGTAGGAGATGGGATGCAATAGCGTGTGGTGGCGGGTACTGGATTATGGGTACGAAGACAGCGGGCGATTGGTTGGAAGCGGAAGCGACTGAGTTCGTGTTGGCGTTGTGGGATTGCGTTATGGCATAATCTAATTCACCCTATATTCAAAACAATGAGTATTGGAAAAACACAGGATTCACGACGGGACTCACGAACGCATTGAGGCTCCGTCTCCTCAACAGCCAGTCGATTTCTCCGAGACTTCTAGATGTCGGAAGGGCATAAGGCACACCGCCATCGCTCAGGTTTCTGGTCCTTGTTCTTGCTGGGCGACCCAACACTTCGAATCCTTTGTGCGGTGTTGGGGAACCGGACTCGACGGATGGGGAACCCGCGCCATCCTGGCTCGGACGTAACATATAAGACGCATCCCATGATAGTGTCCTGGAACGAGGAGAAGCAGGCGGCGAAACGTTCTGCATGCTCGGGGTATAACTTCGGGGTAGAGGTGTTCCTGGATCGAGCTTCTCGTTGGTATCGACAGAAGCACTCTTACCACCATCCGTTTTCTGACTTTTGGCGTCGTCCTGCCTTCCAAGGAATCCGAAACAGAAGGAAAAGAGGTAGAGCAGAGGGACAAGGGCGTAGAGGCAAAGGAAGAACACAAGTCCGGCAATGCCATGTCCAGTTTTCAGATGTACATGACCAGCGGATGGTGTGTTGGACGATATAGTGGTGAATGACAAAACAAGCCCGACAATGCCAAGCACGTATGCAGCCAAACCAAGAAGGGCAGACAGTGATACCAGAAGGATGTGGTGATGGAGTAACCGTCGTCCTTGGATGCTGACTTGAGTCCAGCGAAAGAAAAGGATAGCAGGGAAAAGTAGGACTGTAGAGAGAGGCGCAAACAGCTTGTGTGTAAGGGAAGTATTGAACCGATGCACCTCTTGAATAGCGGTTGGTTGTGTATTCCCATCTCCACTGCTATTCCCTTGTCCGTTTCCAGTCCCAGAGTTGGTGCTGCTGTTATTACCAGATGTGGGCGGTTCGTTGCTGCCCTGTGGAATAAGAGAGGCGCATTCCGTGATGTATTGCACACGGACTCCAGATCCATCAGCATTAACGCCAGTTTTCAGCTTCCCGTCTCCAAATCCAGTCCAAGTAGGACTCGACGGGGTGATTACGCCGGAATATGCCCTAAGTAACCACACATCTGAGAGGAAATTGCCGTTGGCATCTTGACCACCAAAAATCTGTTAATAGCGATTGAATGGAAGACGATATGGCAGTGGGGGGAGCACGTACAATCGTATCAGACGACGTGTTTCGAGAATTCCCAACGAGAGCTTCTGTGAATGAGACACCAGAGGCACCTTCTCTAGCAGTCGGGAAATGCTGAGTACCGGAGGAGTCCGGATCGCCGGTAGGAAGTATTCTCGTCCATGTCGCCGTATTAATATCAAGAATGGCCTAAGAAGAAGGTTGTCGAACAGTGCACAAACAAAAATAAGCGAGAAACACTCACGACTTCTCCGTGAGCGAGTGCATTGTCGTCTTTCCAGAGAGACTGATCAAAATTACCTAGTAATAAAAAGCTTTGCGACTTGAAAGAGGTGGAGAAGGAATTCAGATTGGGAATTAGAACAGGGGCCACCCTGGGCGCTGGACACGAGAGCGGAGAAATGGCGGTCAGAGCGTCGGTATCGACAATGAAAGAATCTTGTCTGGCGCATGTCACGTTAATGGCGCTAGATGATGAACTTGCATCACATCCCCCTGAAGTGATTATGTTGGTGGAGATTACAGTACTAGCTTGGTTGATGCGGGCAGGCAGGGTATGAATAGACAAGTGTTCCCAGCTACCATTAACGCTGTCAGGCATATTGGAAGACAATGTCCCTGACAGCTCCAATTGCCAGGTATCAGAAAGTGGGTTTGCCGTTTTTCCATTAAATCCGCCAGAAAGCAAAATTGTGTTGTTGGGACCTGGAACTATAGGATCCTGGTGAAAGGGGGTCCTAATATCAATACCTCCTGATGCGCCCCAGCGAGCAGAAGGACCGCCTGGAGAGATTTGAACTGGGGACCAGAACTGATTGTTGAAGTCATATTCCTGCAGCAGTAACGTTAGCTTGCTCAGGCTCTAAAACCAATGGAGGGACTATTACCCAAACGTCCGACAGAGCATTGCCGTCCACACCCATGCCACCGATTACAACGAATCCGTGGCGACTTGACATGCGGCGTCAGCTAGGCAGGCATTGGAACGTGGTAAAAGAGACTAACTTGCTTGCAGCGAAATCCACTCCAGATAAGGCCGCACTTCTCGAAGGAGGGCTACGCTGAAGGTTGGGAGGCGGCGAAGGCGTAGACCAGGTAAGAGTGTCGAGGTTCAATCTACAGTGTATATGAGAATGCAAAGCAAGCAACCGATACAAAGGCACGAAACGTACAAGTAGGTCTGGGACTGAGGTACACCGCTCGAGGACAAGCCCCCAAAGATTATAAGGGAGCGACTAGTGAAGTTAGAGTCTATCAGAAGCCATCGAGGAACGAGTAGGAAAATTGGCACCTAGTTTCATCGTAGCCAACGGAAGCGTCTCTCAAGGGAGGCGGGTGAGAGGAACCCTGAAGAAAGGGCGATAAGTTGATCCATTGGAGAGGGGGAACTGGGGTAGTTGTAGAGATGTTTTGGGCGTGTACGAGGAGGAAGAGGAAGAAGAGAGGGAAGAAGGGGGAAAGGGCCATTATCCAGGACTGGATGACCAGTTGAGGCAACCTGCCTGGATGGAAGACAAGACCACAAACACGCTCTCATTTCTCCGTCAATCCTCGGCCCGCTTCCACTATCTTCTCTTTTCCCGCATTACCTAATCTTATCTCTCCTTGCCTCCTACAACCATGTCCGACGATTCCAACAAACGTCTTCTTACTGAAGAATCTCGTCAGTCTTCATCCAATGCCGACAACTTCCTTCGTTCCTCTCCTTTCGCGTACGTCCTCTCTTTTATTTTTAATCTCTCCACTTAACCTCTTCTTTATAACAGCACCTCAGAAGACATCGTGCAACAGTTGCGTAACAACGCTGCACGCGTTAGGAAGAGTAAGCTTCTTCGGGTTTCCAATTAATTCATCAATTAACGCGTCCGGCGCGTGGTTCTATACTTTAGGCGTCCAGGAAGGCTATCGAACGACCCCCTCGGCATTCTCCAGAGCTCAGACCATGGGCTCTATCTTCACACCTATGAATGCCACTCTGCAAGATGTGTACCAGAATACGAACGCCCGGGCTCAACAACTGGACACATCTGACAGCACTCGCAAGAGGTCTCGTTCCGTGACGCGTGATGATTCTCCCTTGTTCGCTGAATCAAGTGCCATGGACGGTGTCGAAGACCAATCCGCTACAGGACCCGCCACTAGACCTGTGAAACCCTTAAAGCCTTCGCGCAGGATGCTTGAGACACGCTCCTTGCCCGCAAACGCATTCTCTTTCGGAACTCCGAGTCAACCCAGTTTTGTCGTGCCCGCCACAACTACTGAGGAAGACGACTGGAGCGAACTTGACCCTTCCGGTCAGACGAATAGTTTCGAGCCGATAGTGTTCGATGCCGAATTTTAATGCCAATGAACGTACGTGTCATATACGCCCATCTACTTGGTCTTTGTCTTAATGCAATGTGAATGCATTTAGCTCTTGCCTCTTCTCGTCAATGTAATTGTTAGTATAGATATCGGAAACCATGTACAGTGTATAATAGCCCGACATTTGTTAAATAATATGTCTACATCTGCATTTTTAAATTCTGACCTGCACTTTCGTTCTGTGCAAATGCAAGGAGGGCGCCAATTTACTCTGATGGATGGCAATAGATGCCGAATGCGCACGCGTGCGAACATGAACCACTCCGGCTCTGTCAGGCTATCCTATTCCGTCTTCTACACCTTCAGAGAGCCGGCGAAACGGTGAATGCCTGATGAAATCATGCCTCCCAAGCAGCCTCAGCTGGGAAGCCTTGCTGTACAAGGGCCTTCATTAAACCCTCAAATCATTCAAATTTCACCCAACACATGCCAAGATCTGTCCCTCTTCAAAGGTCTGTTTCCAGAGCTCGTCATAACGGATTCCTTCATACTAACGTAACCAACACCATTCAGGGATCTTGAAGGAGTACAGGAAATTAGACGACACCATTACTATGAGGCTTAACAGGGCGGATGCCTTCATGCGCGATGAAGACCGCATCCACGGTCTCAGTCCCAACAAGACGGTGCAAGACCAGGCGTGCGAGCAAATATGGCGGGAACTGGTCGGTGAGTTTTGTTCGTACACGCAGCTCTTTGTATCTTACGCTCTCCGATTCTATCCTGTGAATAGCAAACTGGAAGAGAAGAACGCAGCTAGTGAACTATTGCGTCGGGATTGTAGATCAGTCTCTGGTGGAGAAGAGGGCTGCAATGGAAGGCTTAGCGCAGGATCCGTCAAGCCAGAGAAAGGTTCAAGCGGAAATCTTTGCTAACGAAGTCAAGGTATGTGTGGGCATGTTCAAGTACCCGAATGTTGCTCATCTCTTCGCAGCGCAAGCATGTTCATAACGAGTTAGCAGTAGAAGCCATCGTACGGAAACGTGTAGCGGATGGTAAGGCACTTTCTTTATTTTTCTGTTTATCTTATTAACGACCTGTTCCAAAGCGTTCCGATACCGCTGTCAATACTTTTCTGCTCCACAAACAGACCCAGAAGCGCGCAAAATGTGGGAGGAGGCTGCTCAAAGATAACGCTAGCTTGCCTGTAGACGAGCTTGCGTTCCCGTTACAGAGGACAGCTTTTCATTCCTTGGGATATATCCGCCGTGCCTCGCATATAACACACGGGTCTATGAGCATGGGCCATGAATGTCTCGCAATGTCTCAACAACGCGATGTGCAGAAGAATGTTCAGACGACAACGATTTGTAGTACGGCAAACACATATAGGTAGATATTCGTTAGCACTATAACACATTACTAGTATCATGAGACAACATATTGTATCCTTTGGGAATCCTTGAGGTTTCTGCAAGGAAGTCGTTGCAAAGATCATACAAGTGGGAAGAAATGACGCAATATGTATCGTTCTCGCGAGCGAGATGGCATCTGCTCTTTACCAGACACGACCATGAAGTCCTCATATACCGCATTGCTGACGAGCATCCTGAGCTCTTGCACAGTCCTCGCGACGCATCTTCCTCTTTCAATATATAGCTCCCAAAGTCGCCTCAATGTCGAGGATTCCAAAGTTCCAGTTCAGCTGGGGGTCATGAGCCAATGCCCAGACGCGCTACTTTGCGAAAGCGTATTCGACCAAGTGCTACAGAAAGTCTCTAACAAAGTTGATCTTTCCTTGGTTTATGTTGCAAAGTGCGTTCATGCGCGACCATCTCCTTATTCTGATATGCTAATCTGCTTTACACCAGCATCGACGACAATCAACCTGACTTTGGCGTGAGATGTATGCACGGTCCGCAGGAATGCGCGGGCAATGTACAACAACTTTGTGTCAAGAAACACGAGCCTTTCGAAAACTGGTGGGCATTCGTCCAATGCCATAACTTCCAAGGGAGAGAAAAGATTGGTAGACCCGATGTTGCTCTAAAATGCGCACGCGCCGCAGGAATAGACTGGGAGAATAGCGGTGCCGCAGCTTGCATTGGCCTTGACGGGGAGGCGAAGGCGAAGGAGGGCGTCAACTTGTTGAAGGAGAGTACGCTGTTAGGTAAAGAGCTGGGGATCAAGTAAGATGTTTCCATCCTTCTTTATGTATTCCCCATTGATTGGCTTTTTTAGGAATAGCTGCACGGTTCTAATCAGCGGGAAAGCCGTATGTGTCCACGACGGCACTTGGAGGAACTGTGAGGTCAGTACGCACCATTGAATAAGCTATGCAATGCTCCTTAACTATTGGTCCAATAGAACGGCCACACAGTCAGTGATTTCGTCAAGCAAATTGAGGACGAATATAAGCGGTTGAACGAGGATTAAGTTACTTCTTTCAAATGGTCGCCGGGATATGTATCTTGTCCGTAGTATATACTTCTAGTGTTTCGGGTATCTTCAGCTTTTTTTGTGGTCGTGTCGGATATGTATGCGTGGTCCATCAATATGTTTATTATCCCCAAACCAGTTCGAACAGTATGACCACTGTATTTATCACTATAAGGGGTACTATACTCAATGTTAGCATGGTACGCCACTTGAGAAAGGGCAATTGCAAGGATACTCACTTCGCATTAGGGTGCGCACTGCGCTAATAAGGTCTATTAATCTAGCTTTCATCCCAACGTCTCCTTGGGCAGCGTTGAAGCCATTTTGGTCATACGGTTGCTGGAACCCAGTGGTCCCGTCTCGTACTTGACGAGTTGCCGATAACCAGCCAACTAAATGTTACGTCCTTATGAATACCACTGTGCATGTGTTCGGTGGATTTGCTTACTTCGGGCAAGGAAACGCTCTTCATTGAGGATAGCAATTGCGTTGATCAGTAGCAACGCAACATAGAACATCGTCCCGATACCAAAGAGCGACATTATGAAGAGAATATAGGAGGTAGGACGTGGATAGTGGTGGTTGAACGGAAGGTGTGCAGCAAAGGCACTGTGTAAGCGCGAATGACGATGTTGGGCGTTGGCCACCTACACCCTGTCCTACTGCGCGTTACGACTGGTCCCAGTCGCGTAACGCGTGACTCGTTACTGACCTCCTTTAGTTTTCGTCAACACCCGACCTCACTAATATATTCACGAGTCGCGACTGCCATGCAAGTCTGCCTCAACAATGGTGCGGTTCTCTGTGAAGATACGTTTGTAATGCTTTCTGACGTAGACATAAAGGTTCACGCGTGCTGAGGCGCCCTGTGCTGCTGACGGGCAGTGTCACGCCTATTTGCAGGCGAAAGTATGTCAACATGCCTTTTCGATTGACTTGCTTGAGTTCACTTCGTTCTCCTCAAGTGCGAGCTTCATGAAACCTCTGGAATGGGTCAGAGATAGGTTGGCCCCTAGCGTAAAGGAGACAAAGACGAAGGAAGAGATTGAGGCTGCCAAGGCACAAGCAAAGAAGGAGGGTACATCCAACGTATTCGAGGACGTCGCCGGTTCCAGTCTCCCTGGTCGCCCAACAAAGCCAAAAGTAGAGGAGCAGGTCGCCCGTGTTGATAAGGGGTACTCTACTCAAAAGCCCCTCAAGCCACTGCCCGATTCCGTGCGTCCCTATTTCGTTGCTGTACTTGAAAGTGCTATTGACCCAGTAAACCAGCACAAATATTCCACCGCTAACTTCAAAATCTCGCATCGCAAACTTAACATGTTGGGCAGACAAATTGCGGGCAAACCTATCGACTATGCTATCTTGCAGATGCAGTTCAGCGAAAAGCGCGCTAGCAAGCGCATCATGAACATGTTAGCTACAGCGCGAGACCATGCTAGTCGGTATAAGCGACTGGATGAGTCGAAGCTGGTTGTCGGTGAGTGCCCTTGTCTACGCGTCTGAGCCTGCATTCTGATAGCACACCTTATCTGCAGCGGAGGCCTGGGTAACGAAGGGACAGCGACCGCCAAAGAGGATGGAGCCAAGAGGACGTGGTCATTACGGAACTAGAACTCATTTCCATTCCAAAATGAGCGTTGTTCTCAAGGAAGGAAAGACGATAGAGGAGCAAAAGGCGGCGGCGAGAAAGCGCAAGTTGAAGAGAATTGTGTCAGCTGCCCTTGTACGGGAAGACAAGCCTATTAGAAACCCCTCATCAACATGGGGTTGGTGAGATATTGTTACTTAATTCTGCGACATAATACCAGCTCTCTATTTTTCCTTGCCTTTGAGAACATGAGCAAAGTCAGGCAAAGTCTTTGATCGGGAGGGTGTCCTTTTATGGTATATTTTGCTAAAAATAGTTGAACGAATTGGGACACGTTGGCAGTATCGACCACTCACGCTCTTTCCGTTAACAATTATCACAATGCCAAAATGCTGGCGCCTCCTTCCACTCCTTGCCTATGCAGCCTCCGTGCTTGCCTCTAGCCAGTCCTTCGAAAACACCGCCATTGTCCGCACCGTTGAACTCGGTGGTGCAGTGGTCCACGTCACGACGACGTATGCGATCAAATCCTTAGAGGATGGACTGAAGGCTTACACGATTGCTCTTGGACGCGACGAGAGAGCGAAAACAAGCTATTTGGAGGCGAAGGTCAAGGGCCAACAAGACGCGTTGCAGATAAAAGAACACGTATTGGAGACCAAAGAGTACGTTTCAAGGTCCTTTCGCCATGATACAGTCGGGGACTAACTGATTACAGTGACTTCCATCTTGTCGATATCCTCCTAGAAAAGCCCCTTTCTACCAACAAGACGCTCAACATTGTTGTAGAGACTATCCAAACGCATGCTACAGAGCCATGGCCCGCGACTGCAGGGCAGAAGGACGAGCAAGCTCTACGTTATACCACGGGTCTATTTATTCTCAGTCCTTATGCAACCACTGTGCAACGTACAAAAGTCAAGTAAGTATATGCTTAGATTTTATAGGGACTCTTCGAACTCATTGCGTCCCAAAAGAGGGATGTCACCGCGTATCATCTCGTATACTACGCCTAAGAACGTCGAGAGCTTTGCGGACAACACTGCCGTTTCAAAATCCGGCGCCACGGTCGTATATGGTCCCTATAACAACATCCCTCCCAGCGCGTCCTCGTCTTTCATAGAACAATACCAGCAGCCTATTACCATTCATTACAACCACGACCAAGCCGTCCTTGAAGTTCTCAAACTGCAGCGTTCGGTCGAAATCAGTCACTGGGGAGCAAATCTCAACACGCAGGACAACATTGTTCTACACAACGCCGGGCCCAAGTGAGTGGCGGCTTACCTACTTTGATCTTACAGTGCTGATATTTTCCAAGGTTGAAGGGCCACTTCTCGCGTCTTGATCACCAGACGCAAGCCTTTTACAAGCGCCCTGCTCCTCATGTTCTGCCAGCTTTGACACTCCATCTCCCATCTGGAATCAGGAACGCCTACTACTACGATACCATTGGCAACGTTTCGACTTCCAGATTGCGAACCGCGCCTTCTGTTCCCAAGAACAAGCTGGGAACACAGTTCAGCGTATTGGAATTCAAGCCCCGCTACCCTATACTCGGAGGCTGGAACTACAGTTTCACTCTCGGCTGGGACGCTCCTCTTGCAGACTACGCCAGCTACGACAAGTCGACTGGGCGCTACATTGTTGAAGTTCCCATCATGACCCCTATCTTGGGCGCAGTCGTTAATGACGAGGAACTGACCGTCATCTTGCCAGAGGGCGCTACGTAAGTTTCAGTGCCCACTTAAAGTCGCGGATGCTTATGTCGTATCTTCACAGTGATGTTCAGTTCGTTACACCTTTCCCTGCTCTTTCCAATTGGATTGGGACCCATGTCACGTACCTCGACACGATCGGTCGCCCGTCTTTGACTTTCAAATACAAGGATCTCACCCCCATGCATGCCAGAAGTATTCTCGTAAGTTTATATCCCCAGTCTCAGGCTCCCATTGCGGACTCTGACATTGGAAAAGGTGTCATACAAGGTCTCTTGGTCAGCCCACCTGAAGAAGCCTGTGGCTATTGGGACGGTCTTCATGGGCCTCTTCGTCCTAGGCGCCATTACAAGAAGGGTGAACCTTACGCTCCACCAAAAGAAGAAGGTTTCATAAATAGTGGATTGCACTAATTTATCAATTTGTACATGTTACTACGTTGACTATGCCGACGGTAGCTTCATCTGTCCACGAATGAAGCTGTGAAGGGTGATGATCTGACATCCCGGGGGAGGTGCCATGCTGAAGGTAAAACAGCAAGATCAGATTGAGCAAATCAACAAAAAGCAAAACATGCTTACTCGATGACGGTCATGAAGACGTTGTACGAGCCACTGGGAAGAATGCAGCGGTAGTAAAGGCCGTGGTTGGTATTACCACCAGGGAACTCATAGTAGAGCTGTGTGGCCTTCCATCTCCAAGTTCCGTCAGTGATCCCATCCCGCTTGTGGCCAAGGATTAACTGCATCGGAAGTTGGTGGACGGTAGTGGAGTTGTGGACGTTCACCGGATAGACAGTCGTTTCGTTGACGAGTAACCAAAGTTGGTTTTGGTTGATATAGAATGTAGGAGGGTTTTCCATGTTTGTTCTGATCGTCAGATTGGCTGCTGGCCCTGCAAATAATTCGATGGGCTCAAGTAGATGAATCGAGCTCTCTGTTGGCTTACCTGGTGGGGTCAGGGGAGCCAAATGGTTGGTCTTCGCGGACAGAGCGCCCATTGCCTCAATGTACGAAGCTCCGGGGATGAGTGAGCCAATTGAACCTCGCCCGTTCATGCCTTCCCATGTAGGAACGGCGGCGATGAGCCTCCAAGAGAGGAGGAACACGAACAAGGCAAAAGGGAGGTCTTTGATGGAGTACATCGGATGTGAGCAAGAGTACAACGCCTGGTCCTACCCGAAGCACCAAAGACGCAGGTTTTTATGCCTTCGGAAAAGCATCGCGAGAGGAGATGGAGACCTGTTTTGATTTGTCCGAACTTGAAGCGAGTGAAGAATCTCCGCCTGTATTAAGGAAGCACGGAACTTGAGGTCGCGAGGATACTAGCGAGGCCACGTATTTCGATGATCGTTGACGTCCTGGGGTATACTAGAGAGTCGTCATTCGTTTGTCCGTTACTTTCTAGGTTATTTTGGGCGCCTTTCGCGGTCCCGATGGTGTGGCGAGACATAGAGAGCTCATGCCGATTGTATTGACGATACTATAGCAGATTGTCAATGGTAGTGCGAGAGTTGCAAGATGTGCAAGCTACAACAGGTGTCAGGACTGTAGGAGACCGTCGAGGATGAGAGGAGGAGAGAAAGAGAGTGGAGAGTCTATTTGTGGTCTATTTTTGGACTAATTTCCGTCGGGGTCTTGTGACCAAATTTGCATTTTTCCGGATTAGTAGCAGCACACTTGTCAGTGGTCACTCTCTCGATATTCTCCAAAATGCTCAGGAAAATCACGCAGGGTGCGGGGAATATCAATTTCGAGCGTACTTTGGCCTCAACAAGTTCACAGCGCTTCCCTGTTGCATCCTGGCTCGACACCCAACATGACCAGTCCACTCGTCGCTTTGCTTCGACGCGTACTTCTCCTCAACAGCGCGCAGAAGACCCCTCCAAACTCCCTCGCTTCATGCGCCGTCAGCTCCTGCAACAGAATGGTTCAACATCGGAAGCCAGCGTGAATGCCACGAAAGTGAACGACTCAAAGCGGAGCAACAAGTCCATTGCGCTATCCCAGAGCAACCAGAAAGCAGGTTTCCGCTCGCGTCATTACGATCCTTCCAAAGAGAAAAAACCAAAGGAAGAGCTCAAACTTCTCGAACCTCACGTCCTTTCCCAAAGAATCAAGGACCTCTGTGATGCTGGTAAAATAGACGACGCAATCACCATGTTGAAGAATGCCCCATTAGATGCCCAGAACACTGCCGTCTGGAATACTCTGATCTGGGAGGCGCTCAAGGCTAAAAGATTTCAAATGGCATATCTACTATACGTCGACGTGAGTGTTTCTGCCACTTCCGTGTCAATGTTGACTGATTCTTGGCGTTCAAGATGAAACGAAGAGGGTTTGCTCCCACAACACGAACATACCAAACCTTCTTCACTGGACTGTCGCGGATTGAACATTGGTCCTCGTATCCAAAGCAACTTGAAAATGCCCGTACATTATACCAAAACTTACGAAAGCATCTAGAGTCCGTCCAACGTCACGACCCAACGGACCCAGAACTCTATGTCGCTCCAATTGCTGGCTATATTCGTATACTAGGAGGATCTGGGTATTACCAGGAATTATTCGACATTTTTTATTCCCTCGACAAAGACGGACCTTTGGCACCGGACCACATCATCTTCACAGCAATGTTCGAAGCCATAAACAGATCCTTGGGAGACACGCCTGAAGGCAGCGTGAAGGTAGCTGCCGACGCTAGACTCCTCTGGGGCCAGTTCGTCAAAGCGGCCAAGAAACATCCCAATAAGATCGTCATCGATGCCCATTCCGTCGTGTCTGCAGTGAAGGCATTATCAGGCGGCAATAAGCCAGACCACGAATTGGCCTTCAAGCTCCTCGCTCAGTACTTTGGCCTTGATGCTGACAAAGTTATCCCTTCCCCTGGCGAATTCGTGTTGACACCCGAAGCCCTAGCAGCCGCCCTCCGACTGTGCAACCGATCTGGAAACTACGCGGCTTGCAGACAATTCTTCCAGCAAGTCAAAAGACGACCCGAGGAGACTGGTGGAATATCGATTGTAGATCGGGCACATATGGAAGACGTGCTGAAAGCTGAACTCGCTCTAAAAGAGCCAGGTCTCGGTTACCACGCCGTCGACACACTGGAATGGATGTTGCGCGAAGAAATCAAAGGGAGCAGTGGACCAAAGATTCGGCCGGCACTCTCTACCTACAACCTCGTCATGCAAGCTTGTCGGTACAGCGCAGACTGGAATTCGGCGACAAGGACGTTCGACTTGATGACTGGGTACCATGCCCACGACTTCATGGATGGTTCCGTTGCGGCCGTTCCTCGGTTTGACAAACGAGGCCCCGGAAGAAGTTTCAAGTCAACCCCCGACTTCATTTCTTCCATGCTCAAAACTGCGCTTGCGACGAAAAATCGAGCAGACATGCGTCAAGCCCTGCGTATCGTTGACCACCTCGGATTCGAGAATATTATGACCGCGGGCACGCCTGACAATTTGAACGCTACCAAGCTGATCAAATACCGATCGTTCCATGGTCGCAAATTAGCTTCGTCGATTGCTGAAACGGTGGACGCGGTATTGGTAGAGAATGGGAAGTATGCAAAGCCAGATGAAGCCAAAAGGTGGCGGGCTTTAGCCAAAACCTCAAATGAGTATGCAGGAAATCCAGCCAGTGATACGCCGGCGCCTTCTAAGACTCCTTCAAAGGCCAATTCGCGTCGTACTTAGCACTTCCTTTCCCCCATCACCCCCCACCTCGATACCTATATTCTACTACCACCACACCTAATGTAATAATAACTTAACATGCACCAAAAAAACTCGGAAAAATCAGGTATATCTGTATTAGAACGCGACCAGCGTGCGCCAGAAAGCAAGCAGAGTCCACATCCATGTATAATTAAGGTCCGCATAGAAAACAACTACTGACTAGTAACTAGTAATGCAAAGCACTAGGGGCGGCAAATAAAGAAAAAAGTGTCCATAAAAGCATAAATCATTTCGGGTCATGTAACTATGCTACAGATTTCGGTCTGTCGCCAGGAGTTAGTGCAGTGCTATCCCTACCAAGTTTGTGGAAAGCTGGGCTTGGGGGGACAAAAGTGTCTTCCGTCAAGGCCATCGAGACTGGCTCGTATTGGTGATGTGAAGACGGTGGAGTACCGGCAATGTAAGAGTTTCTTGGGTTCATGGGCATGGATTCTAGGGCAGCAAGGCTCCGTGAGTCAAGAGGGGTGGGTGTTTGGCGACTACGGGGCACTCGAGGGGTGGCACGCAACTTGCGCTTTCGGCAGAAAGAAACGAGCCAAACGATGCAACAAATGATCAGGACCAGCGCGTTGAGAGCGACAATGCCGAGCATTGCAGGGACGAGTTTGCCAATGAGCTCGAGGGATTCTGATATGTCGGTAGATATGGAGAAACTTGGGGCTACAGAGACGCCGTCCAAACCGACGAAAGTTATGTTGGTTCTGGGCGTTCCTCCACGTTCCTTGTGGAAGTCAACGGAACCTTCGTCGGGGTCCACAATAGATAGGAACTTCATGTATGGGTCTCCCATCTTTCCTGCATCGTCAAAATCCCCAAAGTCGTACATGGAATAGACAGATCGTAGGAAGTTGTCGCCGACTAACCAGTCGCTAGAACAAAGTCAGCGACTGCTTTTCAATGAAAATAGGCGACACGTACAAGTCAATTCCAACTGCGAACGATTGAGGAATAAACGATCCAATGCACTGGTCTGGAGTTGCAGGTAAGCTCGGGTTCACGTCAAGAGGATGTATGGGGAAAACTTGGGAACTGTTCAACAAAAAGGATGGAAGAAATCAGATCAGATGAAGAAAATTGGGCGTAAGTTTTTTACCCAATCTGCATGGCCATGTTGATCTCTGCTGAACAAGGTACAAGCCAGTAACCTTTATCCGCATTGAAAGAAGCACCCTCAATATTACCGTAGATAGCATCGCATATCTCTTTAGGTGCGTAACTGTATGTCACCAAATTGAATATATGCGTGCGACAAAGGACGAATAAATTTCGTACGTATAAGACGAGCCACTGTCCATCAAACCAACGGCCTTGTTACTTGGGGCGCCGACGACTTTAGTGGTGGGCACGGTGATAGTTTCGTTGACAATGATAGCATCGATTAAAACGTTCCATCGGTATGGATTGTGGATAGGCCATGTAGAGATCTTCCCATTGCCAATGACTGCGGAATACGTAGGGTCGATTTCACCTGCGTTCGCGACAAAGGCTAAGCGATAGTTCTCGCAGACATCAAGTGTTGCTCACCAACTGAAAAACTTCCCTCGACGTCGTCTCCAGGTTCTGTGCTCCTTTGAAGAGCGAAGGCAATGAAGTTTGGCTCTGAAGGATTGGCGTCGAACATATTGAATAGAAGGCTGCGACCGGTTGATTTAGAGGTGCCATTGATAGTAAAATCTATCGTTGATAGCTTTGTAAAGCCAAGACCTGCGATTCCTTGTGCGCCATAGGAGAATACTGGGTTATTGACTTGATCTGCATCAAGGAGAGCTTGCTCCGCTACGGATATGCTAGGATAAACTATGAGTACGCAGTCCAAGTGGAGAAGAAGAGAGTGTGCGCACCCAACAAACTCAACAGGAGCATAAACAACATTTCCAGCTGCCCAACCAATTGCATACTGAAGAAGACAGAAATCAGACCAACAAGTTGTATCAAACGCCGTTTGAGCTTACAGTCAAGTTAGCTGTAAGGTCCTGTATGAACTGAATGAGTGAAATGCTAGACCCAAGACAGAAGAAAGCTCACTGTAGGAGTCGTTCCCGATAGAGGATGCGTCTTGCCCTTGACGAACAGGTCAGAGGAACCGGTATCCAGCTGCACAGGATAGTCTGCATATGGGGGGTGTTAGGACTCGAGCGAAAGGACGAGATGATCCAAAATAGCTGACCGACTCCCGCTATCGTAATCTAAGATGCAATGAGCGAGCAGGTAGAGGACAATGAAGAGTTGTGCATACATTGGCAATATAAATCAAGTCATGCACGGTGCTATGAACCGCCTTAGCGCCATTCAAATTTTTCAGTGAGCGAAAGCTAAGCTAAACCTACTTGAGATCAAAGCTGTTATCAGAGGACTCGGCATCGACGGTTGTCTGAAAGTCTGCAGGTGTCGAACGTTTCTGTAGCGGTGATGATATTTGGACTTTCTTGAATTTGACAATGTGGGCCGATGATAGCGAGGCCATGAGAGCCAGGGAAAAGGACAGGGAAAGCTTCATGGTCGAAGCAGATAACGAGCGTTGCGTAGTAGAATGAACGTGTCTGTATCCTGGTGAGATAGGGAGGGAGGAGGATGAACAAGCCAACGACTTGACCGTCGCCGTCTAACAGCTGTGAACTGGATTCCTTGGCCTTGTTTGTCTTTTCTGATGTGGCAATGATGTGTACGTAAAGTGTTTCGAGTCCTCTACACCGAATTTATTGCTTTTATAATGTATTATATCAGACAAACCCTTCAGTCTTATGTTCAAGATACATATACTGGTATAAAGAAATGAGCTTGAGGCCGTTGTGGTTGTTGGGCGGAATGTTGTCAGGAAAGCTTTACAGTGCTCGACCCGGCAACCCGGCGGCTATATTTATCTCACTTCCCCAGGTTTTAATACCCGGTCCGGAGCATAACAGGGCAAACCAACCAGGGAGTAGCTCTCTCAAGCTTGTACTCGAACTGACATGGCTGCTGCTTCCAGAAACTCCATATTGCGTCTCATCAATGCCTCGCAACACTCGTCTTGCCCATGCCATGGTTGTCGTCCACCTGTGAACCCCGTTAACCAGCTTCAAAGTATCAACCATCTCAGGAACTTCGCTACCCCTGTCAATGCTATCGAGAAAGAATATGCCTTTGAAGTACGTGTACTACGTGCTGATTCCCGGCAGTATCTGACTGCTCGTAGGTTGCAGCATCGAATTTGAGGTTCGGTGATGGTGTCACTGCTGAAGTCGGAATGGATCTGAAGAACATGAAAGCGCGCAAGGTACCGTGTCGTTGTATGTCTCCCCTAGTTTTCACGTCGTTCAACATGTACGGCTAGGTCGGTGTGTTCACGGATCCAAACGTTGCTAAGCTTCGCCCCATGAAAACGGTCAGTGAACACTACATTCCTAAGTTTGTTGACTAACACCCTACAGGCTCTGGAAGCCTTGGAAGCAGAGAATGATCTTCCTTTCGAAGTCTATGACCGAGTCGTCGCGGAACCAACTGAAGATAGCTGGCGCGATGCTATCTCTTGGGCCCGTAAACATGACTTCAGTCATATTCTTGCGTGCGTTTCTTTCGAACATGTGACAACACCTTGACTAACCCCTTGCAACAGCGTTGGAGGCGGCAGCGTGATTGACACTGCCAAGGCTGCGAACCTGTAAGATATACCCTGCCAGGCTGAGAAGCGCTTTATTAAACTGCTACCACTAGGTTCTCCGTATACAAAGATGCGGATTTGATGGACTTCGTAAACGCGCCTATCGGAAAAGGTCTTCCCATTGCGAAGGCCTTGCTTCCTCTCATAGCAGTGCCTACAACTGCAGGGACTGGTTCGGAGACCACAGGAACTGCTATTCTTGACATTACGTCGCGTTCCTTCAAGACAGGCATCGCCAACCGTGCCATGAAGCCCGTACTCGGTATTGTGGTAGGTAATTGCTGCTCCTAGGTGCATCCAGCTAGTGAGCGATCTGATGAACAGGACACTCAAAACACGGAATCATGCCCAACTGCTGTTCACATCAGTGCGGGATTGGACGTCCTTTTCCACAGTATGGAAAGTTACACCGCGATTCCGTCAGTACATCTCTGACAGCGTGTAATGCCCAAATAAGAGACTAAACCTACTCCACAGGTATACCGAAAGAACTCCTCGACCTGCAAACCCTATCCTCCGACCCGCCTATCAGGGTAGTAATCCGGTTGCTGACATTTTCTCCCTCTGGGCCTTGCAAACCACAGTCAAGTACTTGCCTCGCGTAGCAAAGAACCGCGACGATTATGAAGCGCGTAGGCAAATGCTGTATGGAAATTATTCACTTGTTCAAGGTCTACGTTGCTGATCGAACCTTTACGTTTAGGTTGGCGTCTTCTTTTGCGGGCATAGGATTTGGAAACGCCGGTGTACACTTGTGCCATGGCATGAGCTATCCTGTACAGAACATAAAGTCAATTTTCCACTCAATAGACTTGCTCACTGTTGCCTCTAGATCTCTGGACTCAATAAGAAAGGTCCGAAGTACAAGCACGATGGATATGTTGTTGACCATCCGATAATTCCCCATGGTGTTAGGTATGCAGTTGGGTCGAGCAGTATTGTAAACACTTACTAACGCTTATGCGTACAGTGTCGCTCTGACCGGTCCTGCTGGTAATCCCCAACCTAATTGGTCAATGTTTTTGGGTGGTACTCACGTAGATTCAAGTTTTCCAGTTCACAGCACCTTCTTCACCAGAACGTCATCGCCAAGCGCTCGCTATTTTTAATGGCACTAGCACATCCGACCCATCTATCACCAGCATCCCCGATAGGGAGCTAGGCGCCCATCTCTACGAGTCGATCGCACGTTTCTTGGATGGTCTCGGCGTCCCACGCGGTCTCAAGGCAATTGGGTAAGAAAGAGAAATACCTCGTTGAACATTCACTGACCCGACGCTCTGTCAGGTACCAAAAATCGGACATCGAGAAGTTGGTGGAAGGCACTTTACCACAAAGGCGTGTGTTGGACTTGGCTCCAGGAATCGGAGACGTCGTAGGCTCTGATGGTAAAGAATATCTTACCAGAATCATGGAAAGCTCTTTCGAGTATTGAGCGAACACCCGGATGATGGACGTGGGCATCTCCTTTGCCCGAAAACATCTGGATTTTGATGTCGTATCTGCAACAAATATACTATAATTTCAGAGCCTCGTTTTCCTTTTGGCGGTTGGCGTTTTCTTTTACTAAGTCATCAAATTTGACTTGTGTGCCGCCGAACATATCAAGAGCACTGTGAATCGGTTATGAATATGTTTCACACAACTGGTGTGAACAATACCCACCTTCCATAAGTCAAGTCCACTCGCCCCCCGGAAAGCTTGTCGACCAGTGCTAGATCAGCGATGTCTTCATAAAAGTGTCAGAAAAGTCAACCATGATTCCGGGAAATGGTCTCACCTTTGGCACCGCCTGCGTATGTCGTTGAAATTGTGACCCATTCACCGAGCTCTTCGAATGATTTTCAGCCAAGTATCACCGAGTCAAAACATGTTTGGTACGTACTCTGAACCAGTTCTTGGTCAATTCCCTGGCATAAGCCCTCGACGTCTGCGGCATGGATTAGGAATTCACTGCGACAATGGGCGTAAACCCTCGAGAAGCATTCGAAGATCAATTCACTAACCTACAGTATTCTGCAAGCATCTTTAGTATTTCTGTTGTATCAAACTTTAGATATATGATTCTCCACATGAAGTGTATATCACACCTTCAGACACCTCCATGTCAGTTATGTCCTGCCATTTGTTCATGGCGACAAGCCATTGGTTTCCCCGACGTCGACAGCTAGAGGAAAGATCATGTAGGCAAAGTTAGGTCGATGATGGGCAACAAAGAACATACCTAACATCAACAACCAGCTTGTCTTTCCCAACGATTCCAGAGATCGTCTTCAAACGATCAAGAGCAAATTTGCCATGGGGAAAGAGATAGGAAGTCACAATAACCTTCCGACAGCTAATGAGAACCAGTTCAAGCGATTTTCAGTGAGCGTACTTTGCTGGCTCCAGCATCTATCCAGTACTTTGCGTTTGAATCATTGATACCCCCACCGATCTGCAGGGCGTCTGAGCTTTCTCAATCATCAGGTTTTGCACGTCGAGAGCGGTGGGTTGTCTAACCTGGCCATGCCGCTAGGGCTTCCAGAGCTGCCTCATCGTTGCCAGGCCCAAGTTTAATAATATGTCCGCCTTGCAAGTTGTGTTCCTTGTAAATTTTGGCAAATTCACCAGCAGACTGCCTGCACAGAGGATGAAAAGTTCAATATTAACGGACGCGTTCTTCATGTGGGGGCGGGGGCGAATGAGCACCTTGCGACAAAGTTGGTTTTCAATGTGTCTGGAGACTTGTCGGACAGAGTTCCTCCCACTATTTGCTTAACCTGACCATTGTGCAGGTCGATGCAGGGTCTGAACAAACTACGGCGCTGTACTGGCATACTGAAAAAGGTAGATAAGACGAGAGATAAGAATAGAAAGGGAAGATAAGATAAGATGCCGCTTGCCGTGGCGTGGGATCAGCTTTACAGTTTACAAAATAAGGTTCAGGACGCAAATGTGGAATTGGGAATTTGGTGATTGTAAAGCACGACGCTCCTCAAGGTGAGTAAACTATTGATATTTGCTGCTACAGCGCTTTACATCCAGAGGGATGAACTCTGTCAACTCTGGAGGCTGGGCGGCAGTTTGAAAAAATGGAGGCTAATTTGCATGTTGTGACTTAGATCCCACCAAAATGGCAAAAGTCAAGGCCTACGAACTCCAATCCAAGTGCGTGAAGATCGAGAAGGGTCGGAGAAGAGGGTGGCATATTGATCCTGGTTTCTAGGTCGAAGAATGACTTGTCGAAGCAGTTGTTGGAGTTGAAGAATGAGCTCCTCACTCTGCGAGTGCAGAAGATTGCTGGTGGATCTGCGTCCAAGTTGACCAAGATGTGCGTGTCAATTGCTCTTGATTTCTGGCAGTCTGTATTGATCGCGCTTTCTCTACTTAGCTCCGCCGTCCGCAAGTCCATTGCTCGCGTCCTCACCGTCATGAACCAGAAGGCTCGCCAAAACCTCCGTGAATACTACAAGGACAAGAAGTACCTCCCTCTTGACCTCCGAACAAAGAAGACCCGGGCGATCAGACGGCGGTTGACCAAGGTGCGCCACTGCGCTATATTTTGTATAGCATACTTTTCTGAAGGCACTATTGTAGCACGAAGCTTCGTTAAAGACCTTGAAGCAGAAGAAGAAGGACCAGAACTTCCCCATCAGGAAATACGCGGTCAAGGCCTGAGCGGTTGCGGAGTCGTGCGGATCTGGGTGTCGTCTATGGGTTTATGCATATGCTGTAACTACACATACACCTCCATTTTTTTCTTTATGCTATGAGCCTTGACACCACGGAGTGCTTTGCGGTACGAGGATTACATAAGCATTGTGGAAATGGGACGTGCTCTAAACTGAGAAGAAACCGTGAAAGGCAGTGAAACTTTGAGACACAACCAACCAAGCCGTCTGTCCACTGCTCGGACGCAGTGTATGACGGGGAAGCTATCTCGGGCTCAATATCCTCTTTTTCTTCTCACCATCACTTGCTTCCTCCTCTTTTTTATGTTTTCTGTTCAGTAAGGCCATGGTGAGTCTAAAAGTGTATGATGGAAAACCACGTGCTGCTATCCTTGCGCTCTTGTGCATGAGGTCAGAGCTGAGAACCGCTTCTTGGCGTTATCGCACCAACTTTCTTTCCTTCCTTTCCCTTTCCCTATGCCTCAGAACCAGTTGTCCAAGAAGCAGTCTCACTCTAACGATCCTGTCCTACAGCACAAATCATCCCGTTCACCCTCATCATCTCCCCAAGCAGAGCCCAAGGTCAGGCCTCGTGAGCCTTATCCAATTCCAAGCAACAATCCGGCCAGTCAGTATACCCTCCTCGAGAAATTAGGCACCGGAAGCTTCGGCACTGTCTACAAGGCAATCCACAATGATACAAAGCAAATCGTTGCTGTGAAGCAGATTGGTGCGGAGCAATCACAAGCTTCTTTACTGCCATCCTTCTCACGTCTTCTACCTCTGCAGACCTTGAAGATTCCGACGACGACATCTCGGAAATCCAACAAGAAATTGCAAGCCTTGCCCAATGCGACTCTGAATATGTTACGCGCTACTACGGCTCGTTCGTCGTGAATTACAAACTATGGATCATAATGGAGTATCTCGCTGGCGGTTCTTGTCTGGATCTTCTGAAGCCTGGTGTTTTCTCGGAAGCTCATATTGCAGTAATTTGTCGTGAACTCCTCCTCGGATTGGACTACCTTCATAGCGAAGGTACCATCCATCGTGACATCAAGGCCGCGAACGTCCTTCTTTCCTCGTCCGGCAAAGTGAAGCTGGCGGATTTCGGTGTAGCTGCTCAGCTCACCAACACTCTACGACACACCTTCGTGGGAACCCCTTTCTGGATGGCACCTGAAGTGATTCGACAGGCAGGGTATGATGTGAAGGCGGATATGTGGAGCTTAGGCATCACGGCCATCGAAATGGCGAAGGGCGAACCCCCGCTGGCTGAATATCATCCGATGCGTGTTTTATTCCTAATACCCAAAGCGAAGCCTCCTACATTGGAAGGCCCCTTTTCTGCTGCCTTCAAGGACTTTGTGGCTCAATGTCTGACCAAAGATCCCAAACTGGTAAGGTTGCTTTACTACCGGTCCGAGAAATATTATATTTATCACCCCATACAGCGTCCCAGTGCAAATGAATTGCTCCAACACCGTTTCATTCGAACTGCAAAGAAAACCTCGTATCTGACTGAATTAATTGAACGTTACCAAGATTATCGCGCTCGTTCTCCCCAGAAAGGACAAATCAACCATGCCTCCATCAGAAGTAACGATACATGGAACACGAATAACACAATTCGAAGTGAATGGAACTTCGATACGATCAAATCCGTCTCAGCTATGGGCACTTTCAGAGGAACTGTGAACGAGCTCTCGATGCCTCCAGGCATGGTTCCGGAAGACGACGAGGACTACGATAACGAATCCCTATACGAAGCTGATGGTCATTCTTCAATAGTCACTGACGCCGCAACGAGGGGAAGCGAACCACTGGTATCCCCTAGTCTAGGCATGAACGCAGATGCAGCACACTCAACCGTGATCATCAAACCTCTCCGCTCGGCATCAGAGCCTCAACCTGAAATTGTGGGAGAGGAAGAAGCACCCTCAGGCATGATTGTTCTCTTCAGTTGTATTTATCTTATAGTTGATGAACATTGTTCACAGGCGCACCGCCTGCATACTCCGGGTCTGTACGGTCTCCACGACGCGCATCCTATGCAGCGCGCACATCAATAGATGGTCGTGGTACAGTTCTGAGTCCCGCGGACCTGGGGACAGGCGTTGACACGATCCGACCAGTCAAAAAAGTTGATGGAGCAGGTTCGCTGAGATTATCATCAGACTTTGTGGGCAGCATGCGCAAGGAAGCTGGTGCTTCATCACCACGATCACCGACAGCACACTCCCGTACCCTGAGTGAGATGTCCAAGGCGGGAAGGTCGTTAGTGGATGATGTTGTGTTGCCGATTTTAAGCAAGGTGAGATACACCTGCTTGTTCACTATACATATCGTTGATATCTATGTGTCTTCTAGTCAATCCGTGATGACATGGACGCTCGGGAGATAGAGTCACTAAGCATGTTACAAAGAGGGTTTGCCGAATTGAAAGAAGTTAACCCGGAGCTGGCGTACAACGTGATGCTAGACATCTTGCAAGGCATCAATGAGTAAAGCCAGCCCTCATTCCTCGATTTGCATGATTACTGACTACGTATTTGCAGGAGCCCTGCCATCAAACAGCATGTCCAAACATCGCGCGGCCTGTTCCCCCACAAGCGAATCATCCGGAAGAGCGAGATGACTTCCAAAGGTCTCGTCGTCACTGAAGAACAAGAAGAAATATCCGGCTTGCCTTCATCACACAGTCCGACTTCATCAATATCTCAGTCTGGTTCTGGCGATTCGGGTTCAAATTCCTCAAAAAAGTCGCCCATTGCAGAGCTCTTATATATGCGTTGGCTCGAAGGTCTGAAACTCAAATGGCCGAATATCCTATCACCCAATACGTCTTAAAGGATCGCCCCCTTGCATTCTATTTCTGAACGATACGTGCTGCCTGAGCCCACCACGTACCCTTTCATATTCTTTATTCTGCCGAGGTACTCTTTTTTGCAAAAGAACGCTTAACGACTACTCGCTGGCTCCTTTTGTGATCAATATTCTTGACTTCCTGCTACATCTTAGTAATCTGGTTTAGGATCTGCATATTCCCCGCCTTTGTGCCCTTTGTGTCTGTTTTTCTTACACCAACGTTATTGCAGCCTCGTTTCTGCTAATTCCCAGCTTTACGTATTTATGACTACGCTCACGAATATTTACGATACTATCGACTGTCTGTATTCCGGACTCGACGAAAACAATGATCTTTATGCGCATCGATTCGTGTCTCGCCCGCTCAATAACAGAAAAGTGTTGTTCAGTCCCCAAAGGACGCAAATGAGAGGATATAGTTAATATTCCAATGGGTCGTAAACGTCATACTAATAAACTATTAAGTTGATCCGTAAATAATGGGTAGTCGTCAAAAGGTTGCAACCTGAGAGATAATGTTGCAGAAGAAAAATAGGATGTGGAAGACAGGAAGATGTTTAAAACAAAACTACAATATCTAGATAGAGAAAGAGTCCCAATGCAAGGTCCGTCCGAGAGCGATGATTCCAAACCGACTGAAGTCTGTCTAAAAGCGAAAGTCTGGGATGGTGTATATAATGAATGACTGAGGTAGGCTGTGGTTGGGATGCGAGATACGAAAAGTCCATGATGAAAAAGCAAAGGAAAAGCAACAACAAAGAGGGGTAACCGAAAGCATGCCATGACGTCGTGAAAAGGATACTAAGCCAGTTATAGCAAAGTGGCAAAGATACCAGTCACTACACTGACGACAACCAGGGAAAGGTACGATTTGCTAAGAAAGAGTGTGTCACGGTTGGCGATCGAGGCACCCTTCTGTCCAGAGCCAGGTTCCGAGGTATTGTTGTTATTCGGCGACAAGTTGTTACCGGGCGTGCTCGTTGCAGAACTGGAAGAGGTGCTGCTAGTGGAGGAGCCCGATTGGGTGGAGGACGTAGTGGAAGAAGAATTAGAAGAGCCTGCGGCGGCGCCTAAGAGGATGCCTGAAACTTTGACGTCATTCGACAGAGATCCTGCAGCATTTTGGTATGTGCGACCATCGTTGACGGCTTTGGCGAGAGACTCGAATTTCCAGCCGGCGGCGGCGATCTTGGGGAAAGAGGCGATGAATGAGTCGACAGTCCTGTCAACGATCTCATGCTCCAGAATGATCAAGCCTGGGGTTTTAGGAGCTAATGAAGACACTTGTTTAGCGTAACATCAGAAGGCATAGATTGGAGAGATGTACTGGCTAAGAATTGGGTCAAGGCCGCCTCAATGTCAGGTTGGGCTGCTTCCCAGTCGTTGGTGCTGTTAAAGACGGTCAACTCATTGATCCTATAGGACAAGATAGGACACTTACTCATGGTTCCAGAACACCGTCTCTAGACCGAAGACCTAAGGATCATTAGCTATTAGGTAGACAGTAGCACAGATAACGAAGAAGGCGAACCTCTTTGGCAATAGCACCGGTTCTCACATCAGAGTCGCCATAGGGGGGCCTCCAGTACCTCGGTACACGCCCTCCAGTAGAGTTATGGATCAGCTGCATTGTCCAGCCAAGCTGTGCCACAACGTCCAAGTTGCTCAGAGTGGTCATGTAAGGATGAGTCCAGGTGTGGACGGCAATATCATGCCCAGCTTCGAAGGTCATCTGGAACTCGTTCGGTTGCTGGAGAATATTAACACCAATGTTAAAGTGAGTCGAAGTAACATTGTTGCTGTCCAGGAAATTGACGAGTTTGGGCGTCGACTATAATTCGAAGATCGCCAATCATTATTACAAAAAAAAAGTTATCTAAAATATGGAATAGACGTACTGGAGACGGGCCGTCGTCGAAAGAGCTAGCAAAAACACCGTCGGGAGAGTCCCAGATGTCCCCAGGTATTCTGCACTTGTAAGTACCAGAACAAATGTTGGGACTATTCGGATCCGATCCCGTAGGGTATATCGGGTTGGTGTTGGGAGCGGTCTGAGTAGGGATAGGGATATCTGGGATAGTACCCGCTGCCACTGCGGCGTTGAGGGCGTTTACCCAAGCGGCGGGTAGAGCTTTCGAGTCTGGGGTGCTCTGAGGGTATGCAGCAGCCCATGCTAAAAAACCCGTTTAGCGAGAACTAAGAAAGAGAAGGCGGGAATATACTCACCTGCATCGCCTACAGCGGGATAAGCAACACCGTCGCCAGTAGCTGTGGCACGCTTGAACAGCGCATGTACGGGATGATCATCGGGTTGATGCCAGGTATTGGGGAGCGCTCGTCGAACAGTATGCGAATGACTGTGAGAGGCTTCCGACGGTTTTGGAGCAGCTGCAGCACAAGCCACAGAAAGAAAAACAACGAAAGAGGAAGGGAAGATCATCGTGAGAAGGGGTCGAGATAAGGGATTACGAAGGTGAAAGGATGTACGGTGGCCCTGCAGGTGAATGATTGGGAGGGAGAGAAGAGACCAGAGCCCGCAAGCAGGATGGGGGAATCAAGAGGATTAAGAAGGGTTTAAAGGGCAAGGAAAGAGTCGAAAGCGCACGCAGACCCATTCTTTTGAGGAAAAACCGGCATGAGGGCACAATGATCGACCATTCACCACACGGCGTCAATCGACCGCAGAGCATTTTTCCATAATCGGCTTCGGAATGCCAACAAAACCGTTATCCTGGAGGCTAATGCCTCTGCCGTCGACAAATAGCACCTTTGAAACACTTGACATGGGCGGCGGTACACCTGCTTGCTCTCTTTTCCCTCCGCGTTGCCCTTCAATTGGCCTTCCCCTCCCCTCGTTGCCGCGAATGTTTTCAACATCTCACTCGCGATTGCGGTGGCCAGGGTGACCAACAGAATGCAAGAGATAAACAGAGTTTGCCTTGGGAAATGGCCTTCCAGTTTTCAGAAGCTACCGTTCAGCTGACATGCATAGTATGATATGACAGAAATAAAGCATCGTTGCTGGAGGGTTATTCTTGTTGGACAGATACCAGGTAGCAAGTTTGACGGAAGACAACCCACATTGCTAATGCTGGCACCAAAGCGAAATGAGTAGCATGACGGAGTCAAGACGCCGACAGCACCGGAAACTAAACCACTGGGCGCTGCGCTATTTATACCGCAATCTATCTATACAATTAGGCTCGCTAACCGAGAACCGAATCCGAGCAGTATTACACATAGATAGCATTATCGTCAAAAATAATTAATAACCAGTTAATCTAAACATGATCATCATGCACCATTAGCAGCAGGCGAAGGTGCCGAAGATCCCGCCCTCTTCAAAACAAGTGCACCGTTCTTCAACTGCGCATGCTTCCTCACCATCGCTGAGAATTCTTGTTTCTTCTCGGCGTCTGTAAGGTAGGGCGTAAAGTGATGAATGCAATCCCTCGTCGTCGCATTTGTCGTCTTCCTCAACCAATCCAGCAGCAAGTTCTCCAGCTCCGCAGAGGAGACTGCAACTTCCGGTCCTGCTACAACAGGCTTACGTTTCTTCAACTTGGGGGCATTAGGATTAGCCGCGTTGCTCGCATGCGCTCCGCTTGAGCTTTTCTCTGGAGAGTCATCCGCTTTGCGTTTCATTCCTGTCTTCTGCGAGTCGGCTAAACCACCACCAACAGGACTGGCAGCTCTACTGAGCGGCGATTGTCCACCGAGAGGACTGTTTCCTCGGCTAACGTTTGGCCCTTTGGGCTTGGGAACCTTCGGGCTCGTGGCACGCTTAGCAACGATAGAATGGCCCCCATGGCTGGGTGAAAGTGTAGGCGACGCTGCACGGGACCCAGGAGGTGGTGGAACCACTGTGGGCCGTTGAACGGCAGGTTTTGGAGTCTGGGATCTGGACTCAATCTCTTGCTGCTGCTGTTGAATAGCTGAAGCAGCTGTCGCAACAACCTCTTCTTCTTCCTCCTCTTCCTCCTGATGATGCACGTAAGCCAAACCCAGAGTATCGCATGACAAGAACAGATAAAATGCTTACAGAACTGGCATACGGATTCTTGTTGTCGTCATCAGAGTCATATGCATCATTCCCTTCCCTATTACGGATGAGTTTCTGCATGGCTTTAGCTTGTTTGCTAGTTCCAGGAACTTCTTCTTCCTCATCTTCGACAGCGCCGTCTTCTCTTAGTTTATTCGCCGCCCGATACTCCTTCTTGAGTCTTTCCTAAAAAGCGTAAACAACGTGAGAAGATCTGACAGAGAAGATGAAAACATCAAGATACGAACCTCAAGTTCTTTAGCTTCCTCGTCATCGTCGTCAACTTCCATTTTCTCGTCATCATCAGCGAAGTCTTCCTCGTAAACCTGTTCATCAAGGTCTCCCTCCTCGCCGAGTTCCCTCTTTCTTCGCTTTGCCATGCCCTCACCATCATCCTCCCCGTCATCGAAAAGGTGGTCCATTCCGCTGTCAACAGTTTTCAGCTTCCGGCCTCCAGGACCGAGACTCTGGCCAACTTGAGAGCCCGAAGGCTCGGCAGCTTCAGATTTGAACATAGCTGCGGTGGCCGCAGAAACCCCCTTGCCCTTGTTGAACCGCGACAGAAAGTGTTGCGGGTCACGCTTCACGTCATTGTACTGCACAGAGTAGAATAGAAAGATAGAGTATTAGTCGCTTGGGATACTTTACACATGATGTTATGCTTAATACCATTGAGTCCACGCCCGCGAGGTCTTTGGGGAGGTTGTGCTCAATTCGTTTCTGGAATTTATACCATCGATGGGCGGGCACGAACTTGAAGGCATCGTTTGCAGCTGGCATGAAGAAAGCATGCGTCTCCGCCTTGGAAATATCTTCCATCTGTCCGGTCCAGTATTCACCATTTGTCGGATTGGAATCCTCCATCACCCAAGGGTATCTCTCTTCCCTCCGCAACTGACGAACCTCGTCAGGAACAAAGAACACCTGCCTGGTCTTCCTTTGGAATCGTTTCTTGGCATTGGCAGCGCCTCCCTTGCCTTTATCCTTGTTGCTAGCATTTGCCTGCCCATTTGCTTGTATGGGACGGCCATCGGCATCCACCATAACGATCTTCCCATCTGCCCCAATAACAGGCTTTCCGTCTGGTCCAAGCATAGGTCCCACCGCCTCCGGAGCAGTAGTCGTAGCAGGACCGTCTTTCCTGATATCCTTTCTATTCAGCTTTATCGGCTGCACCCACTGGAAGACGTCCACCGGTCGCCGTGACTCGAACTTCATGACGTCGTATCTCCAACCATTGAGCGCAGACGAAAGCAGTTTGAACTCTTGAAAGGGTCCATCGGGCAGCTTGAGCTCCTCCTCTTCGCTCTCAACCTTCTTCGGTGGCGGCCTCCGTCGAGGTGGTGCCTGTCCGTTTGTCGTCTGTGTCTGGCTCCCTTGACTCTGGCTCGAGTTCGAATTGGGGGTAGACGGTCCTGCTCTGGGAGAGGGTGCCTGTCCTGGCTGTTGCTTCCCATTCTTCTTCTTTGGGTGAAAGAGCAGAGCCATCGACGCAGTTTTAGGTGCCATTTTCGTTGTTTACAGATCAAAAATGCGATTTGACGTGGAAACCTTGTGTTCGTGTGTTAAACGGGAAGACTGATATATATGCCCTGAGAGCTTCCAAAAGTTGTCGTGAATATGCTCGTGAAGGATGAATAAAATACAAGAACAAGGGTTGTGGCCGTCGAAAATGGACAAGGAATAAGGGAGAGGTCAAGGTGTAATTGTGGCATGCTGTGTTTGTCTTCGCTCATCAAGTAAAGTGGCCACGTGAGTTACTTATTCTTGTCTTCCAAGTGTCGACTCTCTCCCTCAACTGCCGTCGTAAATCATTTGTGTGCGTTCAAACTACGGGAAGATCATGCTAAAATATTTCTGGGTATAACTTACTTATGTACATTTGGGTGTCTAGCCGTCCATCAAAATTGTTTGCCAATATATAAATAAAGATCAAATAGTAAGCTCCCCGAACACTGCAGGGTAAATCTCAAGTTGAAGGTGAGTTCCCAAAAAGTTAATTTCTCTATCCCAAACTCCACAGCAAGCGTGAAGAAAAACGAAAACGAAGACTTTGAACAGGTATGTAATACAAAATAAATAGATACGATCACGCAGTTGGTGAACATGCGTCGTGCAAAAGGAAACCATCATGCACAGGCCCAACCTTTGTGCAGGTTTATCATGTAGGATGAAGGTCTCGATGGCTGGTGCCATTTTGGGTGGAGGAAGAGGGGTTGGGGTTGGAAGAGGAATAGGCATTTTGTGCAGACTCTGAGCGGGAGTCTGCATGTCCAGAATGGTTTAAAGCGGCATGTGATTGCTGCATATGAGGGGCGGCTGAATTGTAAAGTGATGGTCCTTGCGAGTAACCGGGATGAGGTGCTGAAATCCCGGATGAGAAGTTGGAAAGGGAGTCTTGTCGCTGTTGTTGCTGGCCCAGCTGCTGTTTGAGTGATATAATTTCTTGCTCCAGCATCTTATGAGATTGCTTTAGATTGGTAACATATTCAATCGCTGGAAAAACAAAAGAGTAAGACCTTCTGAATCCTCATCATCAAAAGCAATAATCGTACCTTTACTTAAGATCTCCCATTTACTAGCTTTCATACCCCTGTCAGACGGCAGTTGCTCTCTTAATTCGTCGAATAGATCCTTCATCTCTTTCCTTCTTTTCCTTTCTGCGAGTTTGTGAGAAACCCGAAGTTCCGGCGAGCGAGAATACGGCGTCGATCCGGGTTCTTTGCCGCCAGGTTTAGCGGTGCTCGGCGTCGATGTACTGGGTTGGGAGTCTTCTTGACCAGAAGAGACGCCAGAGTGGTCAGCGGTTTGTTGACGAGACGGAGGGCGGGATCGGGAATGGACCGTCCTGGAGGAAGAACGGTGGGTAAGCTCGTCTGGTACAGACATTCTACGGTCCGACAAATAATTCGCTGGAGGGGGGATCGTCTTTGACTCGTGGACGGGGTCAAAGACTCGACCGGTGTGAGACGCGCCATCGTGACTGGAAGCCGCAGAGGAATCTTCTGATTGAGACGTAGAAGGCCATGAGAAGGGAGCCAAGCTTGAAGACATCCTAGTGTTTGGGGCGTCCGAGGAGTTGTAGCCGTGGTTGAACGAATTGATACCAGGAACCGTGACTGTTGGGAACAACGAGGGAGCAGAATCCCTTCGATCATTGGAAGGCCAATGACTACTCCTAGAGTCTACAGAGTTGCGACGGTCATTTAGACTCAGTTGAGCAATTCTGCGAGTATCTATCGTTGAGCCTCTCCGTTTAGGGGCGGGAGCATCGACATCGACATCCATTATGCTGGGAATGCCTGGCCCGACAAGCTGGGGATCGACATCTTCACCCACGGGAGCAAAAGAGTTACGATCTGCTGACATTTTCCGCTTGGTACCATGCAAGGATGACAGGTTCGGAAGAGTTATTGGATTTTGGCCGACAGCAATGGAATGTCTGCGCATTGTAAAGTCAAATGAGGGAGGATCACGAATTGAACGACGACCGATATTCAAGTGCCTGTCGCTGTCGACGTCCATATGCGCTGTGACGGGCTCGTTAATATCGTACATATGAAATTGCCATGATCTGATGGACAGGTACCTGAGAGTGTGCGAGATGATCCCTGAGACTCATTGGAGAAGGAAGAGGGCTGCCGATGACTGCTCTGGTCCGGAGAGGGGGAGTGAAGAAGCTTCCGAAGCTGAGAGCCTGGTTCTGGAGGAGGGTGAGGCGTTGCATCACCGAAGACATAGGGCGAAGAGGGACGAGGGTCTGGGAAGTGATGCTTGGAAAGAGACTCGTAGTGTGCAGAGGGGGAGGCGGAGGAAGCAGAACTGGGCTGGTCAGAGGAGTGACGATAAGTGGAGGAGAGTCTGGTGGTATTGAGGTGGGCGGCATGGAGGGCGGGGTCAGTTATGGAACCTCTTCTGTGATTTTTGAGAAAGTCGAGGGAAGGAAGGTGTAGAGGCCTGTGGTCGTTGTCGTTGTCGGGCATTATGTGAGAGAGGAGAGCAACATTGGTGTCCAACATCTATCCCTCCCTCACATCCACATCCCTAATTCGGTTATATTGCTCACGTAAACAATACATCCACGTTACAATCACGCTCTCTATATTCCACACCGATCCAACCTGTCCCGTCCACTCTCCGTCAGTGAGATCGTCCGTACATAGCCACCACGACCTGCACTGTTCCGTGTCATTCGTCCACTCCTCACTGATCTTCTCTTCTCCATCTCTCGAGCCTCCTCTTCATCCTCAGCCTCCACCATCTGTCTCACGTACGGCATGTATTCTAACCATAGCGATCCATTTCCCCGAGACCACACCGCCAGTGGACATATCTCTCGCATAACGTCCCTTTGATCCCGCACCGCTTCCCTTCTCGCCTCTTCACACTTTCTCTCTTCCCTCGCATCTTGCTCCTGGTCCATGTCAAACAATCTAGAAGCTGTCTCGACAGCCGTACATATTATGTCCTCCTGTCGATCATATCGTCCGAATTCAAGCCTGTCCGTCGCGTGGATGTCATAAAGTATGCTATGCCCTATTTCGTCGTTTTCCGAGGGTAAATAACTCGACAGTTCTGTCGTCTATGTCTCCCGTCAATGCCTACATCCTAGAAATGATATATAAAAAGACACGCACCACATCGCAGTCCACGCAGTTTTGTACGAGGTTCCCATCTAGGTATGACATAAATTGGATCTTGTCCACGAGCTTTCGTCCAGTGCTCCTGCTGTTCTGCTGCAATGTGGATGAAGAACCGATTGGCTCTGAACGGTGCTGCGGGGAGCAATTTGTGGAACATATCACTTGCAGGGAATTGATCGCTCGGCGAAGGTCAGGCCTAGGGTCATTCAACCCAGAATCACAGTCTGGATACATATACAAACGGGAGACTGCTTTCCTCTCAACTGCATACCCTTCAGCTAAACAGAGCGCTTCGAGGTAAGACGTAGCAACTTCGACAGGGCATGGCTCAAAATAAATTATACTCTGGAGAGGTAGTTCCGATATTGGAACCAGAGAAATATCTTTAATCGACGCATTTAAGTCACCATGGAACTATTACGGACGTGCTACTCACCGTTGCATGTACAGATCACAGGCCGTTTGCAATCCTTAATAATTCTCGTGACCGTCGTCCAGAAATTCAAGTCGTCCTTGAAGAGAATATCCACTTCTTCCAGTAGAATCAACGATTGTCGAATCGGTTTGATAGTGTTACTAGCTTGTTCAGATCCATCTTCCAAGCCAGATATATCATTAGAAGCAGTGGGTTTCTTTCGTGGGGAATAGGCCGGCTGTGAAATGTCCGCAGATGGAATGTCTTCACCGTTGGACTGTGTGCTCCCCTTTTTTGACAGAAATGATTTGAGCACGTCTGTATTTTGCCGATTTTGCAGCACGAGATGGTTCTTCCCGACTTCACCGATGAGATTGTCCACATTAGACCCATTTCGCTTTCCTACTCCCGGATAAACTTCAAAGACGTCCCACCCCAGTTCTTCTGCGCATGCGTAGACGCTTGCGGTCTTGCCAGATCCTGACGGGCCTGAGAGAAGTATAGTATTATGTAGTTGACCAAGATCTTCCTCTTGGGAGTCGTTGGAGAGCAGGGGAAAGTCGTGGGGTGCAGACGACGATGAACTCGCGGGAACCTCGGCATGAATTTCCTCAAGCTCGTCCAATTCTTCATAATTGACTTCTTCCTCCTCACTCTCGTCGGTGTAAGCGATCCAGCTATCATCCTCGTCGTCCGAACCGAGGCGAGATCTTTTCCTACGTTTCTCGACCGTTCGCACGATCCGAGAACGTTTAATTCCCTTGTTAGATTGTTTAGATTTTCCTTTCGAAGATTTGCCTTGATTTAAATCCGTGGAAATGGGATCGGTATTATCCTCGAATTGTAGCTCCAAAGCACGAAGCCAGTTTCGAAGATATATAGCACTTTTTTCGTTGCCGAGAACCTCTTGAGCGCAAGACGGGCGCCATTTATCTGACCAAGGCCGACGTGACTCGGGCCAATTTTCAGAGTTGTCGTTTACTAGGCGTGAGATAGCAGGGTGGCTAGATATGTGTTCCTCTGGTATGCCGTTAGTCAGGCTCTTTACCGAGGCATCAGGTGTCCTTTGTACCATAAATTCTGTGGATTCGGCCTGCAAGGTTTCCCGAGCTTTTAAAAAGCTGTAGTCATTGCTTCCATCGAAGTCTTCTTTACAGTTCTTGGAAGCTCGTTTCGACAAAGTCGTGCTCCGAGCAGCGGGATGAGATTGCGGCCCTCTGACGTGCTGCGAGTCCCCGTCTGGGAATGGTGGAGACAAAGCATGTGAAGTAGATTTCGATGTTCTCGCGAGTGCAGGGCGCACAGAAAGAGAAGCCGCTTTGGGTTTCGACATAAAAAAGGGGTGTATAGGTTTGTTGACGTCCTGAGAGGCCGAAGAGACTTTGATGGGAGAGACAATAACGATTGGCTCCTCCCGCGTTCTCCCCTTTAGATTGACGCCTTTCTTTTTAGAAGTTTCTGCGGGACGCACGGAAGGAGGTGGCACAATGGTGATGAAGTCGTCTTCTATAATCGTAATAGAGGGACTACGCCTGTCTGGGGAAGGTACTGACTTGGGAATATCTTCCCCAGCGTCGACATCAATAGCCTCGGTCAAATCTATGGGAGAATCATCCACTATGGTTTGGACGTCAACCGGCTTGGGAGGCACAGGAGGCTCCGGTGGGGGCTGTAGAGTCGATTCATTCGTAGAAGAGACCGGAGCATTATCAGCTGGTGTCATAACAGCGGCATCCTGAGGCGAGACTTTGGTTTCGGCTGGTATCTCTTTGGTAGCATTCTTGGACGACGAGAAAGAGCGAAACAGAGTAGTCTGCTTAAGCGATGGTTTGGACTGGCAATTGTTCGTCAGATCAGCTCCAAAGGACCTGTCAAAGTGGACGACTCACTGAAGACGGCTGTGTCTTTGTCGCAGTGTTTTTCCTACCACCTGAAGTCATCCCTTACGCAGTGGCTATAGAAGGGCAGAGCGGTAGAGAGATGGGAGGAGCAGGGGGTCTCGCAAGGCTTAGCGCGCCTATTGGCGGGAAGCGTAGGTGTTTGACACGGTGGTAGGTTGGTGGCAGTCACGAATCGTGTTTGCTGGACGCGTCTCAATTTCAGTTATGTAGTCACGAGCTTGACGCGTCGATCGGAGATATCCGAACCAATAAACGTCCCTGAATGTAATCAGCATCCCCTGACATACTTGCTCTGCAATTAAACGCCTTTCAGCTCCCTTCGCCTCGTTCATCGTTGTATCCCTCTGCAAGTGATGAGCGAAGACTTTCTAAGTGCCGCAAAAAGGATCTCCGAAGATTATAGAGGTACTTACTCCCATGGTTGTCTTTGTGGTAGGCACGCTAATTGTCTTCTTCGTAGATCTCAATGGTACAACCATTGAAATTCTGGATGAACCACCATCACCCCTTGAATTCGAAAGGCTGGTCCATGTGTCTCGCCCAGTCATAATCAAAGGCAATGCTATTCGAGTCTACATCGACAAGGCCTCTATTTGAACTTCCCGCAGGCTTTCGATTTCCCGCCTTATCGACATGGACGGACGAGTACCTCAAGGATAAAATGGGGACTAGGGATATATCGGTAGCCGTTACTCCCAATGGGTATGATATAATCTTTACTGCTGAAGGATTAGATTCATTAGTACTCAAGCCTTGCAGATGCTATCACTCCTGGACCTGATGGGAAGCTTTATTTTGTCGAGCCGTGGATAGAAAAGATGACGATGGAGCAATTATTACAATCACTTCATGACCCAGGTATGCATATAACTGGCGTCCGCCACTCTCATACTGAATCATAAGACTTAGAGAGAGATGTCCGCTATCTTCAGTCGCAGAACGGAAATCTTTTCTCGTCAACTTCCTTCTATGACGCCTCCGACAGCGTTCCCACCTCGGAGTTTGCTCCTTTACTGGATGACTTGCCGAAAGAAGTACCTTGGTGCTCAGAGGCTTTGGGTATGTTAAATAACATTAAACATCCTGGCCTCGCGCCAACAAAATTCATCTTGTGTCAGGACAGAAACCAGACGCGGTCAATATATGGATTGGTGACCAGAGGAGCGTAACGAGCATACACAGTGGTCAGTGCTGCAACTACGCCTTTTCTCAGGATGACTCACAGCGCTCAAACCGCAGATCCTTACGAGAACATTTACACGGTTATCCGTGGTGAAAAGGAATTTCTCTTGCTGCCGCCCACAGATTCTTGGTGCTTAAAAGGTTCTACTTTTTATTGTTAAGCGGGCCACCGCCACTTAACGATTTTCTGAAATGTAGAGCGATTGTATCCCCATGCAACCTATTCTCGTCAACACGAGTCAGAAGCACTACGAATTACGCCTTCAGGACCAGACGCAACAGAGGTACGCTGGTCGTCTGTGCTTGATCCCACAGCAACCGGCGCTCTTCCAGAGGAAGTGACGCCGATAAGGGTGACACTGCGTCCCGGCGATTCATTGTATCTTCCCGTTGGGTGGTGGCACTATGTTCGCCAATCTGGTCTTACCATAGCACTCAATTGGTGGTATGATGCTGAAATGCGGGGAATGACATGGACAACTCTGAACTTTTTAAGAAATGTGGTCCCTGTAGCCCCAGGAAATTAAAGTACACGTATTTTTGATCTACTGTCCTGCAAAAATTTTCTGTGTAGAAATCTATCCTCTCTCTGACGAGTTGAAAGACGTTTGCAGCAAACTGTACTCTGCAGGCTACAAAGGAAACCAATCACGGGCCGACTATCCATTGAGTCACTGGACTGTCACGTCACAATAATTTCTCTCCAGGAAAGGCTTGGTCTCTAAATTGTACAAGGCCTGCTTGCTTAATCTACCAAACCTTCCTTCCCCGCTAAAATGGCCAAAGACAAATCCGACAAGAAGAGGAAGGAGGTTTCGGAAGCCCCAGAGGATGTCGATATGGGAGATGACACAGTAGAGAAGGTGCATTCGATGGCCGTTTTGGCAACTCTGGACTGAACTTGTGTTTGGATACAGTCACCCAAGAAAGCAAAGAAGGAGAAAGAGGAGGTCACCATCAATGTAGAAGACCTATCACCCATTGCGCATCCCCTAGCGCAGAAGAAGCTGGTGAAGAAGTTGCATAAAACAATTAAAAAAGGTTTGGACGATTCATGTTGCGTCGCGAATACGGCTGACGCCTGCAATAGCTTCGAAAGCGCGTCAAGTAAAGCGCGGAGTGAAAGAAGTCGTCAAAGGAATCAGAAAAGGGGAGAAAGGGTACGTTAACACTTAAGGATATCAGTGATATGTCTGACATTGTGTGTTAGGCTCCTTGTTCTGGCTGCTGATATCAACCCAATCGACATCATTTCTCATCTTCCCGTCATGAGTGAGGAGGCTCAAATACCTTACATCTTCGTCACCTCCAAGGAAGAACTGGGCCACGCGAGCTCGACAAAACGACCAACCAGCTGCGTCATGATTTGTCCCAACCAGAAACGGCGCACAAAGAAGGATGGGCAGGCAGAAGAGAAGGATGAGGATTACAAGGAGCTCTACGAAGAGTGCTACCGGGAGGTAGAGAAGCTTGACACAAAAGTTGTTTTCTAAATTTCTCGCTATTTCATTTACTTCTCAGTGTACAGTAATTTATCCATTCTTTTTCCCTATTTCTACGTGAACGAGTCTGAAAGGCGAAGCGTAAGGGGAGTGGAATAATATTTTCGCACGATCTTTCCCAGGTTTTTGATACACTAAATTTCAGCCGAGTACCCGACTTTGACCCACGTCTCGTCTCCTCCACGTATTTCCTTGACCGTTATCCCTACTCACCACTACCATGCCTGCACCAAAGACTAAATCTGCTTCCGCCACCAACGGATCCGCAAAAGCAAAGACCCCTTCTACCAGCGGCACCGCAACCCCTGTTGCTGACAAGGACACGTCGGAGCACTCGACTTCAGCTGCTGGCGGAAGGCCCGACAAAAAGGCGTATGATGCTGAGCAGGCAAGGATTAAGTCGGAGATAGATGCGCTCCAGGTCAAACTTGTGCGTAATGCAACCTTCTTTTCGAATCTATTGCAAAACTCATAAATAACGTCAGAGTGCCGTTCGCGACAAAATCGCCAGTGCTACAAAGTCTGGCCCTGCAAACGAACGACAGAAAGTTCTCCGCGCTGAACTGGATAGCATTCGCGATAAACAGTCCTTGAACAAGAATAGCAGAAGCAAGCAACTAGATCAAATTAACGCTATCAACGAAAGTATTGCAAAAAAGGTACGCCACTATCTACTCAAGACTGCAGCTCTTCTAAAGCATGTTATTTTAGGTCAAGGACTTGAATGCGGCCAAGTCAAAGATTCCTTACAAGACTGTCGCTGATGTTGACGCACAAATCAAGTAAGAATGTCCTGTTCTATTTTATGTACCTGTTGGCTGACTTCTAGATCAGAAACCTCGAGAAGCAGATAGACTCCGGCAACTTAAAACTTGCAGATGAAAAGAGGGCTCTCCAGGAAATCAGCTCTTTGAAGAGGAACCGCAGAGCCGTCGAGGGCTTCCAGGCCGAGCAGGATAGCATCGACGCCGACCGCAAAAAAGTTGAAGAGCTACGAAAGGAGCGTGAAGACCCTGCCGCTAAGGCTATATCTGACCGCTACGAAGCTCTCTGGGCAGAATTAAACGAATTGAAGAAGGAGGCTGACGAAGCCTATCAAGGTCGCGCGAAACTCTTCGAGGAGCGTGACAACATCCAAGCCAAGCTGACAACGCTCTTCGACGAGAAACGCGCATCTGCTGCACACTACCGTGAGGCCAACGATCGTTACTGGGCTAAGGTCAACGAAGATCGTGCGAGACGCGCTGAGAGAGCCCGTGCTCAACGTGCTGAGGAGGAGGCGCAGAAGAAGAAAGAACTCGCCGAGCGTCTGCTTGAAGATGCCCAAGCACCTGCTTTCCAATCTCAAATTGAGGATTGCCAAACCCTCATCGACTTCTTCTCTGGCAAGTCAACAAATGTCACCTTCAAATCGACCACGTCTCTTCCCGCTAGGGCTGAGGTCGCAGGTGTGCCCAAACTAGAACTGCGACAAGTAGAGGATGCGCCAGAGGGCCTTGTTGCGCGCAAGAAGAAGGGCGAAGAAGACAATACATATTTCATTGCCACCAAGAAGAACAAGAACACTGGTAACGCCAAAAAGACTACGCCAGCTCCCAAAGCTGCTCCCAAAACCAACAGCAATGGTAATGCTGAAGCCGCGGAACCATTCAACCTTCCTCTACCCACACTCACCGCTCTGCTCTCTTTGTCGATCCCCCCTCCTGGTTCCAAGCTGGACGTCCCTCGCGTCATCGAAGATCTTACTACCAAAAAGCTTTGGTTCGAGGCTAACCAGGATCGCGTGACCGCAGAAAACGTTGCGAAAGCACAGGCTGAAATCAAGCGCTTGACCAAGAGCGAGGCTTCAGAACCCCCGATCGTTAAGGCTGAAATTCCTGCTGAACCTCAACCTACACCAGTGGTCGGTGTAACAGAGAGCCCATTGGCAAGTGATGATGTCGTTGAAGAGCTGGAGGTCGTGCAAGAAGAACAAGAAGTCGCTTCGTCATGAGTAGTTCTTGCTTATAAAGTACCTTGACCTGACACTATTATTGTTACCCTCTTATGTTTAAAGTCTTCCTCCCCATCTAACCTATATCATTCATTGGTTTCACGGAAAGATAAATTAAATAAAAAAGAGTCTGGGCGAAGAGATATAAGTAAGTATATCGAACAAAATCCATGGCAAGGTCATACTCAGTACAAATACTAAAAGCAAAAACGAAGAGGGAGAGACGGTCAAATGGATACAAGTAGGTGGTACTATGAAACAAAGGTTGGGAATAACATGATACCCGGCATACGAGACCAGCAGCATAACAAGAAAGTACGAAACGAAACGAAAGCGTTCGGACCCAAAAGGACAAGAAAAAAAAAAGAAGAAAAAATACATTAAAGCCACTAGCGACATCATGCCGTGGACTGTTGTTCAGTTTTTACTGGGTCTGATTCGTGCTCAGACTCGCTGGCCGGGGTGGACGCGCTAAGTGCGAGGTCTTGCGGAGCGAAGGTCGAAACATCAAAGTTTCCTGACCCACTGAAGTCGGAGAATGACAATCCACTTTGATGATGTCCGGAGCCCAATGCATCATCTTGTCCAGCCGTGTCCATGTACGACATGGAAGCGTAAGCATCGGTATTGAATCCCGAGGCAGTTGGGTCCAAGGAACCTGATCCGAACGATTCTTGTTGAAGGGCAGCTAGCATGCTCGAGGTGGTCGGCGTGTGCGCCATTAGTTGCTGGGACCGTCCGTCCAGCGCACCAAACCCATCTGAGAAATAGTGTTGTTGCATCACTGGTTCCACGGATGCCGCTACTGAATTGGTGGACAGAGCGACGCTCCTGAGAACGTTGACCGCGATCCAATCACTGTAAAGGAGGAAACAGAGATGAACAAAAAATGTCAAATGGAGGCTGTACATGTCATCAACTCACTCAAGGAAGAGTTTCAGTATCTGGAAAGCCCCAAAAGCAGGGTCACTACGGATCGTCTGCACAAAATTAGACCACTTGATTGTTAGATCAAAAAAATTAAGACTTACAAGGTCTCTCATTACTTGACTGGTAACATAACCCCATCGGATGAGGACACTCCGAGAGCTCATGGTCCCCCTTTCCTCCTGACCAGAATGGTTCGCATTACGACCGCTTCCCATTAGCCTTTCACAGCATTTGTCCGCCCAACTCATGACTTCCCTCACGGGCTCATTTGTTTTTGAGAGGCTGTCCAAGACAGAGACAAATTCAACTTCCAGGAGTGTCACCAAGTCTTCATGACGGCAGTTGCACACAAGCGCGGACTGGTTTCGAACCGACTCGAAATCAACCTTCTGCCAAGATCGACGCATCTCTGCCAACTGTTTTTGATTTGTCAAAACAGTGTTGAGAGCTTGTGTCACTTGGTATATATCCAAGAATCGTACTAAAGAGGAGCATTAGTCATGGCAGCAAGTCAAACACGGCAAGTATAGATGCGAGACGCACAAACAAGATGGCCGAAGCGGGCTCCGAGTTCAACCTTTGGTTCGACAAATGTATTGCCGTAGTTCTCGAGCGCGACAAGAAGGATCTTTTCCATTTTCAGAGCAAGCTGACGAAGGGATGATAAGGAAGCCGGGGCAATAGGAGTAAGCATCTGTGAGCGCAAAATTTCAAGGATTTCCTGGTTGAAAGAATATGTCAGACGAAGATTAATCAAAGAATAAAGGCAATTGACAAGCGTACGTCGTAAACGATAGCATCTGCCCTGGCCATTACGCCTGCGATAGCAGGTGCGTGTACAATTTCGCGATGGAAGGCATCCAAAGTAGTCCAGAAAGTACGCAAGTGCATCTCAAACTGGTCAAATCTGAATGATCGGATGCTTTCCAAGAGAGCGTCAAGATGGTCTTGGAACCAGCCCCAGACTTCCCTAGCAGCCATTCCATGAGTAGACGTCGAATTCGCGACAGCATCCTCAATCGATGGAAAGTTTGGCAAATGCCTGACAGAAGTGCTCTGTTGAGGTGAAAGGTACGCGGCAGAGTTAGGGGCGGAGGACGGTGAGTGCGCCTGTAGGGTCAAGTTCGGCTCCTGTTGCGGATGACGACGGATGGAAGCGTGAGGGGGGAAAGTCCCAGTGGGTCGCCCGGCTGATTGAATTTGTGATAACAGAGTAGCAGCCGTAGGAGTCTTGTCGCTCAAATCTTCAGTGAAAGCAAGGTGCTTGACATCGTTTGAAAGGGTGAGAGAGTTGCGCTTGGATCCAGGTACAGAGTTGCCTTCGGAATCGTCTTCTTCATCTTCGTCAGACCGCTCCTCACTCCTGGTGGTCGACTCTGACTGATCATGGCTAAGACGAGCGGCGTTGACCGAAGCTTGGGCAGCATTGTTATTGGACTTGTGGATGTAGTCCTGAAGCCATTCAGCTTCGGCGGAGGTGGCAGGTCGAATACCGCAATCTGGACACGCACCACTGATGTGAGTTCATTTCTGTCGGACTATTACCAAATTTACTCACAGTGGTATTTGCTATTCCCTCTGACACCCAAACGCCTTGTTTTGATAGTTGGGAAACAAAGGCGAATGGCCTTGCCCAAAGTAGCAGTATTAATGTGCGGAATACCGTATTGGTCGCAAACCCGGCGATAGGAGAAATAAAGGCCCTGTCTTGGGACATTGCCATCAGGATAAGGAGCGTAGTTTGCTGTCAACCTATCAGGAGAGAAAAATGTAAGTTAGGAGGTCTTAGCACCAAGGCACCAAGAAAAACAAAAAAGGGCAAAGAAAATAAAAGCACACGGACCATGCCTGAACAAAAATCTGCTTAGCCCTATCGGAGGCGCTGGTGGTGGTGGCAGCGCGGACGTTGGCTGCGAGTTTCTCCAACGCATGATCCGGACTCAACGACATCCTCCCAAAAGCGCCAGTCGTGTGTAGGGCATCTTGGCTGGGAGCCATGGTCTGCTGAGGGTGGCCTGTGAACATCGTCTGATAATCAGGGGTCGAACTTCCCAAGTACATGGAGATATCATCGGTCTCGCTCGAAGAGGAGTGGACGCTGTCCGTGTCGCGGGGATAGGGTGAAGGACGAGCAAGACGCATATGGTTAGGGCGAAGGGGACCTTTGAGCGCAGGGTTCGAAAGATTGTGATTTGGCGGCGACTGTGATAAAATTGATGAGGATGGGAAAAAAGTTGTGCAAGAACAAAAGAAAAGGAAAAATTACGCACAGACTCATTGTGCATGAGACCCTGATGACCCAGATGATAGGACGACCTGTAGAGATCCTCCGGCGAAGGCCCCATGCCCGGCTGCTGGTGCATCCTGCTCATTCCTCCGTGGGCAGACTGTGGACGAGAGTGGGACGAGTGGGTGGACGAAGAAGAGACGGAATTGGACCGGGAATGCTGGGGATGAGAAGGAAGAAAATCGAGAGGCATTGTGGATGGGATCATCTGGATATTGAGCGCTGTCATGCTCTGGGGGAAAACGAAAGTCAAAGGATGGTGGTGCTCCTAGGTGGAGATTTGCAGGCGGACCAGCCGAAAAGTAGAAAAGAAAGAGATGAAGGAGAGTGTTGTAAGAAAAAGAGGATATTAGGAAGAACGAAAGATGGATGTCGTAGTAAAGAGAGAAGGAGTCCCGGCGACAAAGATAATTGAGCGGAAAGAGATGGACGGAATTGAAAAGCTGGTTACCAGATCACCACGAGATATTTGGCAGGGGAATTCAAGATGTAGTCAAGACAACCTTTCACTTTTCTACTTTTCCCACTCAATATTACATGATACATCAGCTGACTTACACTATATCCCCTTCCATTACACTCCTCCTACAGACATGTATTTACGGAACCTCTTTCGCAGCTTCCTCCGTTTATCGTCCGCAATCTCTCGTGCCAGTCGTATCCATGACCCAATCGTCAAGTCTCTCATCTTGTATGGCAAGTATTTGCTCTTTCCAACTCCAGCTTCTCTCAGTTCTTCAGGCAGGTGCCTCAGGGGCACCGGGTATTGGAATCCCTTTTCCGCACCACCATCTGGGTGCAGGGCTTCGACCCGGTAGGTCAGGTACTCCAGCTCAAACTGTGGTCCGTGAGTCTTGTTTGCCTGCGCCAGTCCCGGGGCGTAGTACTAAATGGCCCTCGCAAGGGTCATCGTCAGCGTTTCCGTACACAATACGTTTTCGTACAATGTATCACTGACCTGTGCATATCCTAACGGCGTGAACAGTTGATTTCGTCTTGATGGCGAGTCCGGGTCACTGTCCAAAGGCTGGTCCAAGTGGCACCGCCACGTATCCTGATACTCCTCCGATCTGCAGTGTTCCGTCCTATTGCGTTGACCGTCCCGATTATGACCATGTTTTCTCTTTGAAGGCTTCTTGGGCTTTCTCCTGTTTCGCAGAATAGTCTCGTGCGCGGTGTCCGAAATGTTGTACGAAAACACTCTAAACGCCGGCAAGAACGGGTTTGGGACCACAGACGGCGCGACATTGACAACTGCATAATCTGCCAGCTTTGGTGACTTGGGTAGGGCGCCAAACTCTTCTATCAGCGTGTCAAAGAGTCCGCCTTCGCCAGAAATCTCCATTTCATCGTCGTTTCGAATGACCGCCTTCTTGTCCGGGAAAATTTCTAGATCAACGGCTTCTAGGAAGAAGAACTGAAAAATGTGATTTGATCATTCTCAGCTGGTTCTAAACTCACACCCATGTCAAAAGTTAAACATACGTGGTCAACATTCATATGCTACACCGAGAAATCAGTCCGGTCAGCGCAAATCACCACTAGTAGATGTGCTTAAACACATACCCCGAACAGGTGACCTAAAATAATATCTTGATATCGCAAGGCCAAATCGACATAGCGCACATACTATAAGGAGTCGGAAAGACATCAGAACTTCTCGACAACCCAAAACCAATGGAAACGGAACGCACGCATTCTGGGAAATAGTTTCCGGGAGAAGGTGGAACATGGCCTGATGCATTTTAAGTTTGGTCGGTGGACACGCCGCCAAAACACTCTAAACTTACCAGATATCCAGACCTTTGAATGGGACGTCATTTTTGCCGCATACCGAAGACAAGCAGTAATAACTTACCTGCATCCCCCTTTCTCGGAACATCTCAAGTTGAACCTCTAACCAATCAATTTCCAGGTTCCCTGGATCGTTGGGCTCTTTGAAAGCGCAACCGCCCACCACTAAGAATAAGGAGCGTGATCAGATTGTTGATTGGGTGATATGAAAAGGTCGGATGACTATACCTTTATTAGAGTCATAGAAATACATAGTGTTTAGACTGATAACTCCCAGCTGGTCTGGAATGACGTCTACGGCGTAGTAGGCTCCTCGTTGAAAAACCTGGAGATAAGGAAAGGGAATGAAGGCGTTCCATATCCTATGTCATGAAATTTTTGATTGTAGCTTGAATACCTAGTTACAAAAAAATTACTTACGATGCGAACTCGTTGGTGATGCTGTTGGGACCTGGAATCAATCATCAGAAAATCTTTCCAAGGGCGATAAGATGTGAGTTGCAGAAGCACACCTGCACTAAAGATGTTCTAACAATAGATGTAGGCTGTATCAGCGACAACGAACGTGTGCAGTGCATTGCCAATGTCGCACTTACATGTGCTGAAAACGTTCAGAAACAAAGCAGGACCTATATCAGCCAGGCACAACGTCAATTAGCAGTATAAGCTCACGCCAGACATCGTTATTTCCTAAAGAAGCGCGTCATAATGTTAGCGTTCTTTCTTTTCCTCCACATGAAAACTAAAATGAGAAAAGCGGTGGAACGAACCTAAGCTTGGAATAACAGGAATGCCTCTATTCGTAAATATCTTCTTCATCTTGGCCGCCACGGCTCGATTTAGGTCATTGATTTCCGTTGGCGTTCGAGGAAGCTTGCGGTCATTGTCGTGTCTGTTGCAAAGAAGGCGCGAATAAGCGGGTGATGCGCGTGCCCGTCAATCCATGCTGACCTCGCATTATCTCCTGTCCCTGGAAGTCGACAGTTCGGGTTAGCGTGCTGCATGCCATGAGCACATTATGCTATGCGCCCGATAACGTACATATCACGAAATCAATCTCGTCCGCCCAGTTGTCCTTGAGATAATCCAGGGTATGGTTGGTAAGACGGAAAGGAGAATCGCATTCACTAGCAAAAGGGAAGGGTATGAAGTTGCAGGAAAATCGCGTCGTTGAATAGACGTACGAGTATGGTGTGCCATAAAGCCCTGCGATGTTCTTCTTCTTTTTCGACTTCTTCCTATGACATGAGGTGGACTCTGCGGAGTGTGGAGTATAGTAAGGGTCCGGATGCATGTCTGTGATATGTAGAAAGCGTCCATGTAGCTTTCTTGGTTCTATTGGGTGCATTAATAGACTGTGTGGATGCTTAAGCAAAGCAGATGTACGCACTGTTGGTATTCTGGAGGGCGAAAGGTATCTGTGCAGGCGACGAAAGGACGAGCTCAACGGCGAAAGTAGTGATGAAGAGTAGGATAGATGAAGGGAAGAGCATGGCTGTAGCAAAACCCGGGCGCACAAGGCAGCTACCAGAGCTGTATTAACAAGGAGTAGGAATGTAAGGAGACCTCGCACGTTCGTGCTGTCGAAGTTGATGTCACAGTATGAAGCGAAAATTATCGGAGTAGGCGACCTGAGGCGACCCTGCACTGTCTAAATGCGGAGCGATCAGTTTCTCCATTTGGATCCAGTCTTCGACAAATTTACTGCCTGACTCGGTCTATAAATACAAAGTGTGTTTTTTATTCACCGACGCAGGATTGTGCGGGTATGTAGGTACAGAAGCATAGCTAATACAATATATAAGATGGATGACGGGGTGGTATACAAGTGCGAAGCGGGAGCAGATGCAGGTGACAGAAAGCAAGAATAAAGATAGAAAGCAGGCAGGCAGGAACGACCATCGTCGGGCTTACTTCAGCATCTTAGTGATAGGTCGTGTATTGCTGCAGCAGTCCTGCGATGAGTGCGTGGCTTTCTTTCCTTCCTTCGGACGGTGCAGAGCGAGGAGGATTTCAGCGTTGTCACCGGTATCAAGAACGTCCCGAATTGATTCTTCGGCAAGATGGCATATCTAAAATGTGCGCCGATCAGAGTCAGGAACGCCCGCAACTTGCGCCGCTCTCTTCAGAAATGACTCACTCTACTGTATCCCCCAGTCTGCAGCTGCGACCGACTGCTTGCGATGGCGTTGTGAATGGCGTCGTATGCATATCTCCTCCTGCAAAGCGAGCATGCCCGCGGGGTTAACAAGAGCGGCGGGCGCCAAGGTAAGACAAAACATGCTTACAAAACGCTTTCCAGCTCGGAACGCGTCCTCGGCACGAGGAAAAGATCATTGCCACCGAGATAGCGGTCGAACGCGCGATAAGACGCGCAGCCGGAGACCAAGGATTCATCAACCGACGGGTGGTCCGTGTGCCAATCAAAATAATTTTCTCTGAAAGAATGAGTTAGTACGGGTCGTGAGGTCGAAGGCAGTTTGCGCAGGATGCAAACAATGCAACAGGGAAGAGACGTACGAGAGGTAGTTGTGGGCAGCAGCCTCTGGGCTATGAGGAGCGAGGAGTCTATCCATTTCTAAGATGGAGGGCGAGTAGCGCAGTGGGTGTGGGTATGGCAGGAAAGAAAGAAGAGGTGGCTGAGTTGGCAGTAATTTATAGGAATGGCTTAACAAGCGCTGACGCAATTTACAGAAGGGGAAAGGGAAGATGGGTGTACAAACGTGAGAGAAGAGACAGACAAGATGAAAAGAAAGAGACAAGTCGTGCCTCTCGATTCGGCCTTAACCCAAATTCCCCACAATTGATCCAATCACTAATCTTGCAAACGTGCTTCGGCCCGAACCCTTTCCCACCCTTCCACCTCATTATCTCTCTTCCTTGACCTCCGCCTAGCACAATACCAGTCATTGTTACATCCCAGCTCTCCCACTCTGTATGTAAATCCACTCATTTTCAGCAGCATGGTTCACAGTAACAGAATAGTCATCCTCGGCTCGATATTTACCCCAGTCCTGTAATCACACACCCATTTACCGAGGCCGCTCTTGGCATCTTTAATCATAGAGCATTATTCCACCTATTATCGTACTACCTTTCATGCATTCAGGAGCTTCCGAGCAAGAACCCTTATTTCGCCCCCAGGGTGCGGAGCAATCTGCCACCGTTCGTTTTCTTCATCGAGCAAACTTGGAACACGGTCTAAACTTGCAGACGTATTTCGACCTCTACAAATGGTCTACCGCTCATATCGATAAATTCTGGGGTATGGTGTGGGACGAAACCAATGTCATTGGCGAGAAGGGATCCCATGTAGTTGATAACACTGCTATGCCTACCGTAAATCCTGTGTGGTGCGCATCTACATCTCACAGGCTGTTCACTGATATCCACTAGCTTGTTTTTATCATCGATTCAATTGATTAACCTCGTTCATGCAGGTTTGCCGATGCACGTCTCAACTGGGCGGAAAACTTGTTGCACTGCCGCTCGACGACCAAGACCGCGCTAATAGAAGCTAGTTGCGTTGATTCTACTAAATGATTCTTGGCCGCACAGTGCTAAATCTCCCTCTGCAGTCGAACCCACTCCGGATTATCCGGATCCCCGCCTCAGACGCGTCACGTATGCCGAATTATATGAATTGGTTGCAGATGTGGTTTCAGCGTTACTGCACCACGGAGTTAAACGAGGAGACAGAGTTGCGGCGTATTCTTCAAACTGCATCGTATGTATCCTCTTACCGTGTGACGGACCAGAGAATTAACGAGATTTTAATATCCCACTTCTTCACAGGAAAACGTTGCTTTATGTCTAGCAACGTCGGCCATCGGCGGAATTTGGGTCAGTGCTGCTGCTGATTTTGGTCCTGAAGGTGTAAAAGAGCGGTACGTCCTTGTCCAGTTTGATCAATTCGATCTTTCCAACTGTCTACCATCTACTCCCATCTAACTCGGAGACGCGATAGTTTCGAACAAGTTCAACCAAAGTTTATATTCGCTGTCGATGCTGTTGCGTATGTTACACTTTCTTGGTCAAACATCGTTTCTGGATTATATCTTGCATTATAGCTACAATCACAAGATTCATCAACATCTACCCAAGGTCTCAGCTCTCTTATCTGGACTGAATGACAAGATTGCCCCACCCAAAGTGGTGATTATCAGTACACGTCTAAATTCCCATGATCAGCCCAGTCGAGTCCGAGAGACATGGGAACCTACATGGCTCACATGGGAAGACTTTGTGAAAGAAGGACAGCAGCACAAGCTCGGTCGCTCTCCAGATGGGGAGATAGAGTGGTGTCGGGTTCCATTTGATTGGCCCCTATGGATTCTTTTCAGCAGTGGAACCACTGGTCGCCCCAAGTATGTTGCCTCACACGCGAGTACTCGAATAGAACATCCCTAATCAGGTAATTCTGTCCAGGCCCATCGTCCACAGAGCCGGAGGCATGCTCCTTCAGGCAAAGAAGGAGTTCGCTGTGTGTGGTGACCTTCGTCCTGACGACGTGTTCTTTTACTATACGACGACGTGAGTATCTTCTATCTCCAAGCCCTTTCAATTTTCCGCACTTGGGCCTTATGACACTGACCAAAACGCCGCTGACTTGCCGTTTCCTACAGAGGATGGATGATGTGGAATTTTCTCGTAGGAGGGCTCAGCATCGGGTGCACTCTTGTGTTGTACGACGGCAGTCCACTCAGGGATGTCAGTCTTCTTTGGAAGTTGGTCGACCAATTGGGAATAACTATTTTTGGAACGAGTGCGAAATACCTAGACCAGCTCTCTGTGAGTACTTTAATCCCACTTTGATCTCCATAACACGAAATTGCAAGGCCGTAAATTAATGAGCCAGTAGAAACAATATCGCCCCCGAGAGCATCATGACCTCAGTACTCTCCGCCATATCTATTCAACAGGATCCCCTTTGGCTCCTCCACTTTTCGACTATGTCTACCAGCATATCCACCCCAATGTCCTCTTGGGCTCAATAACCGGTGAGTATCTATTTTAAGCATTTCTCACATCCTT